>OX421358.1:41627484-42344716 GCA_949126925.1 Cheilosia vernalis | reverse complement strand
ATGAAAAGAATGCATTTATTTGCTCAAAGCACTTTACCAGCGATCAATATGCGCGAAACCTTCAGCATGAACTATTAAATTATTCTCCAAAAAACAGTAGAAAGCTTAAACCGAACGCTATTCCGACAGAGGAATTGCCATTAATTTCAAAGGACGCGAACAGTAAGCGTCAGGAGAATTATGAAAGGCGAAATACAAAAAAAATTGTGCGAGAAATTTGGTGAGTTTTAAGTGTAAACAAATTATTAGTTATTAGTAATTTCAAATTTTGATTTTCGCAGCAAAACCCTTCCAAGTGAGGAAGTAACCCAGGACCCAAATGAACCTACGGCAGGTATAGCAGATGAAAAAACTCAAGACGATGATACTAAAGCCGCAGAATTCCAACAGAATTTAGACAAGTCTACAAGCACAAAGGATTTGGAAGATAGTCTAAGAACTGAGAGGTATGTTTACAAACATATGTCTAATTAATTATAAAACCTATTTTCTGCTTTTAATATTCCTATACTAATGAAATAAATGACATTTTGAACGAAAACAGAAGATTGAAGGACATAATAAAAGAAAACCAATTGCTTAAACAGGAAGTTAGTTGGATTAATAACTTGTTTACTGCAGGACAACGACGAAAGATGCAGTTGAATAATAAACGTATAAAATGGGATGTTTATGACATTTCGCAAGCTATTGCTATATATTCTTGTGGCCCTAAAGCTTATAGGTTTGTTGATGACAAAATCACAAATGTAAAGTGCAATTGCACTAAACTCACCCACTACCTTTGAAATTTCCCAAAGGGAAATTATGTCAAAATTATGTCAAAGTAAACAAACAATTGTATATAAAGATCCGAATTTGCTTTATTAAAACACATAATTTTATAACGTAAAGGAAAGCGGTTGTTTCATTTTCAAATTGCGGAATTTTAAAGCGTTCTTTTTAACAAACAGTAATCGCAACAGTTTTCAACAATTCTTTTGTTCAACGCCCGAACATTTGTTCCTATCGAGCCGGATTCATTTTTACTTCTGTTGCGATTCAATTTGATTTTAACTCAAAACATTTGAATGCGATTTGTGTGTTTCTTCGCAAATATAATTAAATTAAAATTTGTGTGCTGTGTGTTCGCCATCGCTGGATTTCAACTGTGAAGATTTCATCATCGCCATTGGGAAAAATCGTGTGTGCAACTTGGACTTGGACTGCAACTTGGACTTGTACTGCAACTGCGATCTGGTGGACTTTGGACTGTCAGCTGTAAAATTAACATTTCACAAGTAAGTGAATTTTATTTTACTTTTTTGTTGAATTTATACTTTAAAAGTGCTAAACATAAATATGAAACCTAAAAAATTATGTCGAGTACTTACCCAACTCAAAAAGGATGTCGTAAATTACTCCAAAAAGGGTTCTAAACGTACGGCGAATTATTTGTCAGGCCGCTTGACTCTTTTAGAGCAAACAATGGAGACGGCGTCTGAAATTTATGAAAAGTTAGTCAATGCGCTGGAGGAAAATGACGATGACACTAAAATCGAGGATATCTTTGAGGAAATTCGGGAAACGTACCTTGATTACCGGGGTGATTTACTCGACGCAATCGACAACTTGAAAGAGAAGGACGACGTCAAGAAGGATGATACCGACATGGATTCAAGCAACACCAAATCAGTTTCAAATAATGATTTAAGACTGAAAAACATTCCGGTTCCAGTTTTCTCAGGGAGCTATGAGTCTTGGCGAAGTTTCCACGATTTATTTGTGTCTCTTGTTCACAATAATTCATCGCTGTCGGAAATTCAAAAGATGCACTATCTCAAAACAAGTGTATCTGGAGAAGCCGACAAACTTTTAGCACATTTGTGTATTACAAATGGCAACTACGTTAAAGCATGGGCTATTCTTAAAGACAGATATGACCACAAACGATTTCTGGTGAACACTCAACTCAAGTGTTTGTTTAATTTGGCGACTATAACCCAGGAGCGAGCTGAGTCCCTCAAAGAGCTGTTAGACACGGCAACGGAAGTGGTGCACAGTTTGGAAAACTTAAATGTGCCCGTTCAACACTGGGACGTGGTGCTAGTTTACATCCTGTTGCAAAAACTTCCTTCGAAAACGCAACAGCTTTGGGAAGAAAAGCTGGGTTCCAAAGAAGACAGCAAGGAGCTACCCACTTTCGCGGAATTTACCCAATTTCTCGAAACTAGATTCCGTACTCTGGAAGCGGTGAGCTATCAACAGGCTCGTTCATCGGTAGATCCGTCAAAAAGGGCATCACAGCGAAATTCGTTCCATGCTCAACAAACCACCTCGAAGTTCACTTGCAAACTTTGCAACAAAGGTCAGCATGCTATCAGGAAATGTAACAAATTTCTAAAAATGAGCATTTCTGATAAATATCAAAATGTGAATAAATTAGGTCTATGTACTAACTGTTTAGCGTATAGTCATTCGTCCCAACAATGTCCAAGTACACGTAGGTGCTATTATTGTCAACAGCCACATCATTCACTCTTACACAATAACACAAATAATGCTTCTCATTCACAAAACTCATTTCCGCAATCAAACCCTTCTAACAACCCTTCCACTACTCGCAATAACCCATACAGTTCTAATTCTTACAATACAAACAACACAAATCAATTTTCACATTCATTTCCACCCAACACTCAAAACATTCAACCACCACATCCAACACAAACATATAGTACCTCAATTTTTAATAGCGAAGCTCCAGCTTTCCATCCATCCATCGAAGAGCAGCCTTCAACCAGTTCCGGCGTGAGAAACCATCACTCAACACATGATGCCAACACACAGGTTTTGCTCGCTACAGCAATTGTGAAGGTAAAGACGTCATCCGGAAACAGCATACCACTCCGGGCATTGCTGGATTCTGGATCTGAAGCATCTTTTATCACGGAGTCCGCCGTGCAACTTCTCCGCTTGAAAACAAAATCTACTGATGTCGAGGTGTCCGGGTTGGGTTTGGTCAGCAGTGGCACTTGTAAAAAGGTTGTGAACATAACGTTTGGTTCGTACCATACAGCCTTCGAAACAACCACGCAGGCGTTAATCTTCCAGTCACTGTCTGGGCATCTTCCAACCCAAATCCTATCCGTTGGGGATTGGAGGCACCTCACCGGCTTACAATTAGCGGATCCATCTTTTTATAAACCAGCCAAAATCGATCTTTTGTTGGGCAGTGACGTATTAGCTGACATTGTGTTGCCGGAGATGTCACGTCATCCTGATAAAACCGTTCCTGTGGCTCAGAACACCAGACTGGGATGGATTTTGTTCGGCAGATCTCCAGTTGCTCCTCGATCCATCAGGGCTTTCTTCCAAACATCCGATGTCGACACGCAACTTCGAAGATTCTGGGAACTTGAAGAAGCTCCATTCGCACGCCACGAAACCACTGAAGACACTGCTTGTGAAGAACATTTTATGCAACACATTAAGCGTATGGTAGATGGACGCTATCAAGTAGCACTACCATTCAAAGAAAATGTTCATCCCGTACTAGGTAGGTCACGCGAAGGAGCCCTTCAACGTTTCAGGTCCCTGGAGAGACGTCTAGCAGCAGATCAACGACTGCATGATCAATACGCTTCATGCATTGAGGAGTATTTGAAGCTGGGTCACATGAGTGAAGTTGATGAAGACGACGTCTCCAGCAGAAGTCACTATTTCCTTCCTCATCACGCCGTCGTAAAAGAAACAAGCTCCACCACTAAACTCAGAGTTGTTTTTGATGCTTCGTATAGGACATCCGATGGATCATCTTTAAATGATCACCTGATGACTGGTCCGTCTTTGCAACACAATGTCACTGATATCACTCTACGTTGGAGACTGTACCGCTTTTCTTTTTCTGCGGACATTGAAAAAATGTACCGCCAAATATGGGTAACGGAGTTAGACTCGAACTACCAACTTATTTTTTGGCGCAATCGTCCAGCGGACCCATTGAAAGTTTTTCGCCTTAAAACGGTAACGTTCGGTACGGCTTCAGCTCCTTACCTAGCCATTCGGACACTGATGGAAACAGCGAACGCGGCTGAAAGTCAAAACCCAAGAGCTGCCAAGATGATCCGTACGGAAATGTATGTCGACGATCTTTTTTCTGGTGCAGATACCATTCAAGAAGCTGAAAAGAAGAAGAACGAGGTTAAGTCTGTCTTAGAAAAGGCAGGTTTCAACTTACGAAAGTGGATGTCAAACGCAGAAGAGCTTCTTAAGGACATACCGATTCAGGACCGAGAAACATCTTTAGCAGTTCCATCAGAAGGATCAGACCGAATCAAAACGTTAGGTATTCATTGGCTTCCCAACGCTGACCACTTCTGTTTTCGCTTCACACCTCCAGATAACCCGCAGCCAACAAAACGGTCAATACTATCAACAATTGCTCGGCTGTTTGACCCAATGGGCTGGATATCACCTTGTATTGTAACGGCAAAAATCATCATGCAGCTTCTCTGGATCCAGAAACTATCTTGGGATGAACCAATCGAAACCACGTTGCTTGAAGGATGGATCAAGTTGTACAATGATTTACCAGCCATTAACAACATCCGTATTCCAAGGTGGATTCAAACAGTCGGCAAGAAAAACCGTTTCGAATTGCACGGCTTTAGCGATGCGTCTGAGAAAGCGTACGGAGCAGCAGTTTATCTTCGAGCAGAAGACAGCCTGGGTAAAGTTCATATGCACCTCGTGATGTCAAAGTCTAAGGTCGCACCAGTACAACCAGTTAGTCTTCCACGTCTGGAGCTCTGCGGTGCTGTTACGTTGGCTAAACTGCTACACTACGTAGCACACACACTCGAGCTCAACGATTGCACCATTCACGCCTGGACCGACTCAACCATAACACTAGCTTGGATTCTTGCACCGGCAGCAAGATGGGAAACTTTTGTCAGGAATCGAGTAGGGGAGATCCAACGTCTCACGGACATTCACGTGTGGAAGCATATCCCAACACAGCTTAATCCTGCAGACTTAGCATCCAGAGGGGTGCTGCCATCGGCCTTAGTCGGCGACACATTGTGGTGGAATGGACCAGAATTTTTACGATCATCATGGGTCTTCAATTTGCCTCCCCAGCCAACAAGTCTTTCTACAGAAGAAGGCAAAAGAAAGGTTCAGGTTTACTGTGCGGGAATCACAAAAAATGTACTTACCCAATTAATTCATCGCACATCCAATTTTCCTAGACTGATCAGAATAGCAGCCTGGTGCCTGCGCTTCTTTAATAATGCAAAGACACGACTCTTAAACCGCCACTTTGGAATACTTTCACCCAAAGAGCTGGACAACGCCTCAAAAATAGTTGCGCGCTCCGCTCAACAGGAAATGTTCATCAAAGGTATGAATGCCAAGGGAATGGGATCATTAAATCCATTCGTTGATGGTGAAGGAATTCTTCGCGTCGGTGGAAGGCTCAGGCACGCAAACATACCCTATGACCAACAGCACCCAATCATTTTGGAACCCAGACACCATCTCACAGAGTTGATTATTCGCGACTCTCATTTGAGATCACTGCATGGTGGAATTCAGCTGATGATAACCCTCATACGCCAAAAATATTGGGTTTTTCAGATCAAACGAGCTGTAAAGAAATTCATCAACAATTGTACTACATGCTTTAGGTTTCGAAATCAAACAGCGCAACAGCTAATGGGACAGTTACCTAGGCCCCGAGTGACGGTATCAAGACCTTTTTCCCACACCGGCATTGATTATGCAGGTCCCATCAATATCCGCGCATGGAAAGGTCGCGGATCCAAATGTCACAAAGGGTACATAGCAGTTTTTGTTTGTTTGGCCACCAAAGCTATCCACCTGGAAGCTGTAAGTGACCTTACAACTCAAGCTTTTCTAGCGGCATTTAGACGATTTACTGCACGACGGGGAGTTTGCGGTCAAATCTATAGCGACTGCGGCACCAACTTCGTAGGAGCAGATGCAGAACTGCGGCGCCTTATGAAAAGCGCGATCCAAGACTGGAAGGAGCTTGCAGAAACAACAGCAGCAGAAGGAACGAAGTGGAATTTCATTCCCCCCGCTTCTCCGCACTTCGGAGGATTGTGGGAAGCAGGAGTTAAGAGTGTAAAGCACCACTTAAAACGGATTGTCGGAAACGGCACACTCACATTTGAGGAGCTCGCCACGCTTTTGACGCAGATCGAAGCGTGTTTAAACTCGAGGCCTCTGTGTCCTTTGACAGAAAACTCCGATGACTTCCAACCGCTTACTCCAGCACACTTCCTTATAGGAGAAACACTTTTCACCGTACCAGAGCCAGACTTGTCCATAGGAAAACAAGGACACATCGACAGATGGAAGGCAGTACAAGCCCATCTACAAACGTTCTGGAAGCAATGGCAAGCAGAATATTTAACTCGCCTTCAGCAACGCCCAAAATGGTTGAAGGAGCACACGCAATTGAAAATAGGAGACCTTGTTCTTTTAAAAGACGAACGACTTCCCCCCGCGAAATGGAGTCTAGGCCGCATCACTGAAACTTACCCAGGAACAGATCAATTAACACGCGTCGTCAAAATAAAAACACAACAGGGAATTCTAAAACGACCAATAGCCAAACTTTGTCCACTACCTGTAAACGAACCTCATACAGCAGAAAACGATAACTAGGAACAAACCCAAAATCAACACAAAACAACTACTACACAAACCATCACTAATTGAAAACAAATTCCACGCATCCGCACATAATATTAAAACATTCATCAAAATAAATAATAAAATAAATAATAATAATTAATTACCCAAATGCTTCACGCAACAGCACAAACACACAACACATAAATAATATTACACTAAGAAATCACAAAACACTTAAAATAATTTTCATACACACGAAAGAAAACTTTTTCGCACCACTGTCATCATACAACACAATTCATACCCACTCAAATCTAAATCCAAAGGCACTCAACGCCATTTCACAAACATCCGCACACACACTTTGAATACAGTCCACTCATTCACGCACTCACTCTCTCTTACTATCGAACACCACACAACCACCCAATAAGAATACACACAATCATAAATCAATTTTCCTCCAATCGCACACGCATTAAACACACGCACTCAAATACACGTCTTCAAATGCACCCATCGCCAAAGCAAAAAAAAAAAAAAAATTCCATTCATCGTCATCGGCATCCACACACACATGCACATAATCGAGGGACGCCACCAAAGAAGAATTGGAACAAATTTAAAAACAAAACAACAAATCGAAATAACACTGAATTTACAATTAATTTATGAAATTTTAATGCAACTCACCTGGATTACATTGGATCACACACCATTTCAAAAATTACATCACAATGAACTATAATTTAAGTTTAAATCAATAATTACACCACACGATTGAATGCGCGCACCACCGAAATCAAACCTACCAACAAATGCAACAAATAGCTTTCATTCTACGCCAACAACAGCTGCACTGAATTTCGTCTTCGACATAGAATATGCTCTCAATGCTTGCAGTTATCAGCAGGAGAATGAACTACAAGAAGAAATCACACATTATCGCATATGAACGGGATCATGTGTGGGATGGTCTATGGACTACTGGAGTAGTGCATAACATGTTTTGTTCTCTTGATTTGTCCATTACTGTTTTTTTGTTGTTTTGATCTTTGTCAATTATATGCACTAATTGTTGTTTCTTTTCATGTACCCAAGCACATGCATTATACAATCAATTATACAAACAACAGGCACATAAGCAGCAACCACAGTGGGGCCCGTATGATAACAAAGGCGAGGCAAATGAAAGAAGGGGCGTGCAGTAGCAACAAGCTAAGAACTTCGTTCATCGTTGGGGGAGAATGTTGATGACAAAATCAACAAATGTAAAGTGCAATTGCACTAAACTCACCCACTACCTTTGAAATTTCCCAAAAGGGAAATTATGTCAAAATTATGTCAAAGTAAACAAACAATTGTATATAAAGATCCGAATTTGCTTTATTAAAACACATAATTTTATAACGTAAAGGAAAGCGGTTGTTTCATTTTCAAATTGCGGAATTTTAAAGCGTTCTTTTTAACAAACAGTAATCGCAACAGTTTTCAACAATTCTTTTGTTCAACGCCCGAACAAGGTTATTATTAAAAAGGAAATATCCTCTTCCGGCCGTAACAACTCTACGAAGTTGGGCATCAAAGGTGAATATCAATCCTGGATTCCTCAGTTCTGTGTTCGCTTTAATGAGAAGTGCCAATCTAACGCCTTATCAAAAAGTTTGTGTACTCATGGCCGATGAGATGAAAATCCAAAGATCATACGAGTACGATCAAAAAAGTGATACGTTGTTGGCCCCAGCCAATTACGTTCAAGTGATAATGGCGAGGGGCATTTTCGAAAATTGGAAACAACCTGTTTACTACAATTATGACTCCAATCTAACGAAAGCTATGTTTTTCACAATAATTAAGAAACTGCATTCAATGGAGTTTTCTGTTGTCGCTATAGTTTCGGACCTAGGAGGAAGCAATCGAGGCCTTTGGAATAAGATGGGAATAAGTGAAAGTAAACCATACTTTGCAAATCCTTGTAATGACTCGAAAAAGATATACGTCTTTAGTGACACACCCCATTTGATAAAACTATTTAGGAACCATTTCTTGGATTCTGGAACTGTTTGTGATGGCAAGCTTTTAACAAAAGATCCCCTAGAAGAGCTACTAGAATAACAGTCGAACTCAGATTTAAAGATTGCTTCTCGTTTGACACCCACTCACCTTACGGTCAAATTCGGAAAGAGGCAAAAAGTAAAGTTTGCGACGCAACTATTTTCCCATACCAATTCATGCGCTTTGGAACGAATGGGCACTATAGGTCCCACGAGATCTCAATATTGGAAAGAAGTATGTATTTTACTTAAGCAGGTAATATTTTAAATAAAAGCTAGTTATTCTGCCTTGATACAATATTTATCTCTCTTCTAACAGGTAAACGACTGGTTTGATGTTTTCAATTCCAGAGTTCCGAGAATCGACTCTTGTCCTAGGATGGCAGCTTATGGCTTGGAAATCGAAGAGCAGCAACGCATTTTAAGCGAGTTCGAGCAAACCGTTAAAACCATGCGTATTGGGCGACACAAATCACTGTTACCATTTCAACAAGGCATTCTCACCAACATTAGTGCACTGAAGATGTTATTTGATGATCTGCAACATGAATATGACATTAAATACCTTCTGACATACCGACTCAATCAGGATCCACTGGAAATGTTCTTCGGCGTTATGCGAGCTAAGGGTGGACTTTATGATTATCCCTCTGCTTTACAATTTAAATACCGCCTTCGCAGTTACTTGCTCGGACGAAATGAGTTACTGGTTTCACAATTTGCCAATATTGAATCGGAAAATGGTGAGCAACTCATAATGGATGTAAGTGATGGATTAATAAATGGTCCTAATGACGCAGACACTATAAATTGTCCTGAAATAGACGAAGTTATTGCATCCGAATCCATTATAACATCTAGCATGCTCTTTAGTTTAGTGGAAGAGGAAACTGAAATCGAAGAAGATTGTGAGTACGAGCCCAGCGATGATATCAGTGATTTGGAGTTCGATGCATTTGAATACTTATCCGGCTATATTCTTTACCGGTTAAAGTCGAAGATACCGAATATACTTCAAAATTATGCTGAAGACCAACCGACGGGATCCTTCACATGGACAGATCAAGTCAGTGAAGGTGGACTTCGAAAACCTAACACTATTTTTATTGAAAAAATAAGACTACTTGAAATCATTTTTAATGAATACAACTCGACTGCACTAAAGGTTGGGCAAAATTACATAAAAACATTGCTACACCTTGCCGAACGTATTGATTTAGATCACGATATCAAAAAGTTGTTTTTCCGGTGCAAAATGTTTTTTAAAATCAGAATTCTTAACAAAACACTTATAACAAACATCACTGCAAAAAAAAGAAAAATGAATAAAACTCTGAATTAATTGTAAAACTGATATGTATTTATTTTTATTTCCAATATTTTCACAGATTATAAAGTACTATTTGTACCTACATAAATGGTTATGAGGTTTCAATAATGATAACAGAATAAAATCGCGAATAACAGCTGCCCTAATTATATTTATGAGTTGTATTGCTGGGGAAATCGTACCGTTATCATCTCACTTTAAAACAATTTCGTAATTACACAAAATCACTTTTTTTTTAATAACAAATTCCACGATAATAATATAAAATACATGAATGCGAACTAAACTTGTTCTGAAACGTCAAAATATGTGATACACGTGACGTACATGCGCAGAACATAGCCAACATTTTCCCCCGGAATGTCATACCATGTATTCTATATACCTTGGATGGCCACCACTCGACTGACTGGCTGACTGCTGGCATGATCGTACTGTGCTACTATGCTCGAGTGTGGTAGGTTGGTGCTGTGCTGCTGTGGGGAAATGTGCGCTGGGATGTGAATGTGAGTAGTGGTAGCTCTGTGTGTGTGTGTGTTCCTTGGTAGTGGTGTTGCTTGACTGGCTGCGGTGGAGTGGTAGGGTGAGTTGCTGCGTATGGTGAGTTTTCGTTGCTGGGATGTGGGTAGTGGTAGCTCTGGGTGTGTATGCGTTCCTTGGCAGTGGTGTTGATTGACTGGCTGCGGAGGAGTGGTAGGGTGAATTGCTGCGTATGGTGAGTTTTCGTCGCTGGGGTGTGGGTAGTGGTATGGGTGGCTGTGGTTGCACGTGGGGTGTGGGTATTAGTGAAGCTGTGGCGAAAAACGTTTCGTTGCACCTCACCCCCCTTACTTTAGCAATCAAACATTATTGCCGTGGTTGGGGGCGCGGGGAATAGCCAACGTTGGTCCTGCCGTCTGATCTCGACGTCTCGTCTATGTGAGATCACCACTCTCACCAGTCCTCTCGTCGTGGGTACCTTGAGACGTTGCCGGCCAGCACTAATAGGTTCCTCAATGGTAGTTAGTACCTCTGTTAGCCAAGGGTGAACTACTCTGTTCCCCTCCACATGTTGTTCATCCGTCGCCTCGGCATATGTGTTGGTTGGTGGACTCACCCACACCGCCACAGATCCGGGATCCGCGTGTGTACTGCCCCTACTCCTCAGGGCCTGTCGATATATGTCCTTCCGGTACTGTTGTAGGCTTTCTGCGTTCTTCCCCTCCGATTTCGATTATGTCCTGGTGGTTTGCTGGTGTCCTCTTGATTCTGTCAATGATAGTCTTCCTTCGGGTTCCGGTGATATCTCGGTCTCCCCAGGCCGGTGGGATTAATTTGATCTGTGGGCGTAGGTCGTTTAGCGTTTGTGTCCGCGCACGAAATAATCGGCAGCTCTCCGTCAGTTTAACCTCCATCGTCGGTGTCTCCTCGGTGAATGACATCGGGGCCTCTTAACCGCCACCGTGGGGTGGAATGTTGTGGTAAGTTTTATAGTGAGATTTCCTCGGGTGTATGGTCCATAAATGGTTTTATATTTTTTATGTGGGCTGTGGTGTCCTTTCGTGGGTTTTTCGAGTTCTTCAATCCTGTGGTGCCTAGCTTCACCAGCACTGGCGAAATGAACGTGTGTACCCGATATGGTCCGTCGAACTTCGGTGCTAACTTTGCTGCGAAGCGATCTGCAGCCTTGGAGAGTGGGTGTTGCCGCAACAAAACAAGATCGCCTACTTTGGGTGCCCAAGTTCGCCGTCTCAGGTTGTAGTGCTTTGCCTGATGGGTAAATGCCCGATTTAGGTTACTTCGGACGATCTTGAATATGTCCTGGAGTTTTGATATGCGCTGTTCTGGGGATTGTGGTACCGTTCCTTGGCCTCTCGTCATCTCTGTGTAGAGTGCCCTTGGCAATTGGAGTTCTCGTCCTTGTACTAGTAAGGCGGGGCTGTATCCGGTCGAATCCTGTTTGCTAGAGTTGATAGCTAATGTGAGTTCTGGAAGAAGTTCGTCCCATTCGTGGTGATTCTCCCTCGTGAATTGTGCGATCATGGTCTTAATCGTCCTGTTAGCTTTTTCAGTGGGGTTCTCCTGTGGGGTGTAGGGGGCGGTGAATTGGTGTTTAATGCCGTTGTCCGCTAAAAACCGGCAGAAATCCCGGCTCGTATACTGGGCTCCGTTGTCTGAAATCAGTATCAGGGGCACTCCGAATCTAGCAATTATCCGTTCCCTGAATGCCTTGATCAGATTCTTGCTTGTGGCGCTGCGTGCTGGAACGAACTCGGTCCATTTCGTGAACTTGTCATGGAAAACAATCAGGAATGAATTTCCATGCTTGGATCGTGGTAGTGGGCCTACAAAATCTGAGCTCACCACTGTCCATGGTTCTGTCGCGGGCGTGGATAGCATCTTTCCGGCTTCGGCCTGTTGGTGTGACTTGTACTGTTGGCAGGACATGCAGCGACGCACGTATTTCGCAACGTCCCGAAACATCCCCGGCCAACAGTAACACTTGGCTATTCTGGCGATGGTTTTGTTGATACCTAAGTGTCCCGCCGTTGGTTCATCGTGGCACTCTCTCAACACACGCTCTCGTTGGTCTTGGCCGACACAGAGTTTCCACGGAATGTAATCTTCATCGAGGTATGCAGTGCTGTCATGGATGTGCCGGTATAAGTTTCCGTCTTCCGTTCGGTAGACTGGGAAACTTGATGGCTCGTTTGCAACGGCTGTTCTCTTTTTGCTGAGCCAGTCTTCTCTTGTCGGGGGTAGGTCGACAGTGTAGAGTTCGTCTGATCCGTGAAGGGGTTGCCTCGATAGCGCGTCCGCTATGACATTGAGTTTTCCTCGCCGATACTTCACCTCGTAGTCATACTGCATTAGTTCCAAAGCCCATCGTGCGATTCGGCCTGACGGTGATTCGATGGAGTTGAGCCACCGCAGTGATTGGTGGTCCGTGATGATGGTAAAATGGTACCCTTCCAGGTAGTGTCTCATCTTGCGTATGCCCCAAATGACGGCGAGGCATTCCTTTTCCGTCACTGAGTAGTTGGTTTCGGCACCATTCAAAGTCCGGCTGGCGTAAGCTATGACGCGTTCTCTTCCTTCTTTTTCCTGCAGGAGCACGACGCCTAGTCCACAGTCGCTGGCGTCGGTCTGTAGTTCAAACTGTACGTCGAAATCGGGGCAAGCTAGGATGGGAGCTTGCGTGAGTCTCGCCTTGAGGTCCTCGTAAGCTGCTTGCTACTCGTGATTCCAGCTCCACTTTCTTCCCTTTTTTAGTAGCTGTGTCAGGGGTCCCACTAGCGTTGAAAATCCTTCCACGAAGCGTCGATACCATGAGCAAACTCCTAGGAACCGGCGTAACTCCTTGATGTTCTTGGGTGGTGGCAGCTGGCTTATGGCGTTGACTTTGTCTGGATCTGTCTGGATGCCTTCTCGGCCAATCACGTGTCCTAGATATCGGAGCTCCGTTTTGCAGAAGTGGCATTTTTCGGCGTTGATCCTCAAGTTGGCTTGCACCAGTCTGTCGAATACCCTCTTTAGGTTACTTAGGTGTTCGTCAAGGGTTCGACCAATCACCACTATGTCGTCCAAGTATGCGAAAGCGAATGGTTCTAGTTCTGGACCAATTACCTGATCGAGTGCCCTCTGGAACGTGGCGGGGGCGGAGTGTAGTCCGAATGGCATTACTTTCCACTGGTACAGTCCCCGTCCGGGTACTGTGAAGGCGGTGAATTGTCGGCTGTCGGGGTCCATGGGGATTTGCCAGTATCCGTTGCGCAAATCGATGGTGCTGAAGAACCTGCCTTTCCGCAGTTTATCCAGAATCGCCTGGATTTGTGGTAGAGGGTAGGCATCTCGGATGGAATGGGCATTCAGTTGTCGGTAGTCCACACACAGTCTCCACTCCCCTTGCTTTTTTTGAACAAGTACTATTGGGGCACTGTGGGGGCTTTTCGATGGTGCTATTCTGTTTTCCCGTAAAAGCTCGTCTATCTCCATGTCGATGATTGCCTGCATAGCTGGGTTTCGTGGAAAGTACCGTTGTTTAATGGGGCGGATGTTGGTGACTCCTTGCAATTTTTCGAACCTCGGTAACTCGGTGGCAAGAAATTCTTCGATCGCCTGCTCTTCACTCTCTCCTCTCATCGTCGCTGGGGGGTTCCATTGGGTCTGTTCCTGGTGGTTTCTGGCTGGACCAAAGGTCGGCTGTAGGCTGTTCGTCACCGTATCGGCGGTGGCAACGAATGCTGCTTCGTTGGTTCCTTGCTTCGGGATCTCGATAATGCTGGAGTCGAGGCGTAAGCGAACGCCCACTCGTGTGAAGAAATCCATTCCTAGGATTATCGTGTTGGTCATCCGTGGCATGATTAAAAATTCCTGTCTGTATGTGTTGCCATCGAAGTTAATATTGGTGATGGTGCTACCCTGAATTAGCACATTACTGCCGTCTGCGAGGCGGGTGTATGGGACATCGTTGGGTCTTCGTATAACATCAGTGGCAATTTTATCCGCAGTATCATAGTTCATAAATGACCGCGTGGCTCCAGTGTCGATAAGTTCTTCGAAGGTTTCGTCTCGGATGGTGACATGGGAATATATGCGGTTGTCGTCGTTTACAAATAGTGGTTTGGGGTTGGTGGGGGCAGGAATTATGCGAGTGCCTGGTTGCCCCTGTTGTCGGGAACTCGCACATCGTTTCCCTCCCTGGAACGACAGCAATCTCTCGTACGCACGTCTGGTCTTCCGCAGTCCCAACAAAAAAGTACTTGGGGGTTCCGGCAGTTCTGGCGTAAGTGTCCTTCTTGGCCGCATCTCCAGCAACAATTGCGTAGTCCGGTTCTCCTTTGTTGTGCGGGTCCCTCACGATGACGTTCTGGATCAGTCCAATGTTGGGTTGGGGATACCTCGGGGTTTTGTCCTCTGCTAGGTTCTTGTATGGTGGCTACTCGATTTGGGCGTTCGTCGGCGCGGATACACTCATATTCTTCGGCGAGTAGGATGAGCTCCCGGAGCGTGGTAAAATCTTTTCGTCTGACGTAGAACTTGTATTCGGGCCGGCAATTCGTGTAAATCCTCTCCAGTTTTTGCTTCTGGTCCATACCCGTGGCCAACCGCATAAGGGTCTGGATTGCTGTGACGTACTCCGTGAATTTCTCTCTGGGGCTTTGGACGCGGCGGCGGATGTCATCTTCCAGTCGCTCAAAATATCGTGGCGGTAGGAAATATAGGTAGAAGTCTTGTTTAAACTCATCCCAATTCGTCCAATCGCTTTGGCTATTGCGATACCAAGACAGAGCTTTGTCTTTCAGTAGTTCGGGTAGTGTTCGGGTTATCCGATCGAAAGGAAGGCAGTAACAGTTGGCCAGTTCTTCGATTCGTGCTAAAAACCCAAGTGGATCCCTTCCTCCATCATAACGGATTCCCCATTTTCGCACTTTGTCAC
This sequence comes from Cheilosia vernalis, assembly GCA_949126925.1. NCBI lineage: Eukaryota > Metazoa > Arthropoda > Insecta > Diptera > Syrphidae > Cheilosia > Cheilosia vernalis. The sequence goes on along the minus strand of OX421358.1, from coordinate 42,329,268 downwards.
AAACTTCTGCATCGCTGATCACTGGTTCGTTTGCCTTCTTTGTCAGAGTTTCTTCATCTAGTTTTCCCGTTGAATACTCGTCGCTGTCCCCGTATGTCTCGTCCATGGTTGTTGGTGGTTTCTCTGCTGTCGCCTCACTCCGTTGCACCGCAAGATCGGGGACCGTTATATCTGCTGATTCCGTTGACGGATGTATTAACACTCGGCTGGTAGTGGGGTTTTCGTTGGCGGTCACTTCCCAAGTTAGCGTTTTCCTTGTGTCTCGCTGCTCCGTTAGGCGTGGTGAATTTTGTGGTTGAACGGTAGTTTCCCCTTCGGTACTGTGATCCACTGTTAGTTCTCCTGAGTGTGCGTGGCGATAACGGGCTTCTAGTTCCTGAAGTTTTTCTTCCCCTTCCTGGGCACTGTCGATGTACGTTGAAAGTCGCTTCCTCAGCTCCTCCAACTTGCCCGTTGAGTTCTCCTGCAGTTCTTGTAACACTGATTGAATTTCTTCCTTGCTCAGGCTGTATATCCAAGATTTCCCCATTCGCACTGTCTTCGATGTCGTTGCTTTACTTTAATTATTGAAGAGAAGTCCCTGCTCGGGCGCCATTTATAGCGAGGTTTCCCAGCCGGGGTAGGCTGAGCGGAATGTCCGGGTCCTGGTATTCAAGCGCGGGGGGGGGAAAACGGCAGAACAATGGTTGCGACGGCGGAGGAGGACGAAAGGAAACGCACACTTTTCAACTTTAATTCTTATCACTTTATTGGTTTAACTTCTAAATTTTAATTCAACATAAGTTTTACTGACTTTGCTTTCTTTCTTTTAATTTAACATTGACTTGACTTATAATTATTCTTCTCGGCTCGGCGGTGTTCCGGCGTCTCTGGCGGTGTTCCGGCCACTGTCTTCGTCCAAGGCGGCTCTACCTTATATATCGGTCCCTCGGGTGCTTCTTCTGCTGCGGCGGCCGTTGATGCCCTCTGGTTGTATGTTGCGAGTTGAGTTTCTGAGGCTGTGGGGCATGCTAAAGATATTATTTGCTTACGACTACTGCTACTACTACTACCACCACCACCACTATCTACCGCAATTGAGGGACGGGTACCTGGGCCGCAATAGACTGCATAACCTGTGTCCCCACTGCCACTCTTACTACCGAGTCCGATGGTTACCACCAGAGCGCTTCTGCTCCACGTACGTAGCTGGATCCAGCCTCCGTGCGTATGGTCCGATGGCCACCACTCGACTGACTGGCTGACTGCTGGCATGATCGTACTGTGCTACTATGCTCGAGTGTGGTAGGTTGGTGCTGTGCTGCTGTGGGGAAATGTGCGCTGGGATGTGAATGTGAGTAGTGGTAGCTCTGTGTGTGTGTGTGTTCCTTGGTAGTGGTGTTGCTTGACTGGCTGCGGTGGAGTGGTAGGGTGAGTTGCTGCATATGGTGAGTTTTCGTTGCTGGGATGTGGGTAGTGGTAGCTCTGGGTGTGTATGCGTTCCTTGGCAGTGGTTTTGATTGACTGGCTGCGGAGGAGTGGTAGGGTGAATTGCTGCGTATGGTGAGTTTTCGTCGCTGGGGTGTGGGTAGTGGTATGGGTGGCTGTGGTTGCACGTGGCGTGTGGGTATTAGTGAAGCTGTGGCGAAAAACGTTTCGTTACAGACACACAAAATCAAAGTTCCCTGCAAACCAAAAGTCAGTAGTTTATCAAAAACACAACTACAGATAAACATGATTTTGTGAATGTGTTTGCGTTCTCTTGGAGTATTAGTATTTGGATTTATGTACTCTGCAAACTTTCAATCTTGTCAGTTTTTTGTTGTTGTTATCCTTCATAATCCAATTGGGATTTCTGCCTGTACAATTAAGAATCGCGACCGATGTCTAGACATTTTCCAAAATATGCAAAAGCAGATGCAAAATGCAATGTGTTGAAAGAAATCGAATCATTTTGGCTTTCAGTGCGTGCTAGATGGCCGAGCAGGTAAGAGATCGCTGAACGCGTTAACTTTGTGCAGAAAAATGTTAATAATATTTTTTTATTATAGTTTGAAGGCACCATCAGAAGCAAAGTACTTCCTTTGCAATGCTTTTGACGAGGAAAAGAAGTACATCTTTAGTACTTCCTTTTACACGTAGGAGCAAAGTACTTATTAAGTACTCCCTTTTACGTAGGCACGATGTACATCTTTAGTACTTCCTTTTACGTAGGAACAAAGTACTTATTAAGTACTCCCTTTTACGTAGAAACAGAGGTTCAAGGCAGTAGTTTTTTCAATATGTTAGAAAGGGATGGGTGCTTCACGTATTCTCATATACGGTAGGTATATAACTGAGTATTTGCCCGAGCGCCTATCCTTTTTCAGTGGAAAGAAAGTACTTTTTGTCCGTACATGTTTCAGTAGGTATTTCAGTACTTCTGCGTTTGCAGGGTTGCAAGCGCCTTTCCATCCTTCGATTTCCATGCGGCTATCCCAGCGGTATCAGCCGCTGCAGGAACCTCCTTCGCCCCGGACACGTAATCCCATAAGTCACAGTGGACAAGAATGGATTTCATTTGGATTTTCCAACCATCATAGTTGGTGTCATCCAACTTATCAATTTGGTAAAGCCCGATACTCATTTCGATTTATTTTAAAAGTACTAAAAAACAATTTTAATTTTAATCAACGAGCCTGGGCCCATAACCTTTGTTAGGTCAACCGAAATAAAAAGCGCGGATAAAATTCAATGTTGACTTGGCAACTTTATTATAGAGACTTAACAAATGGTAATTGACAGTTTTGCTTTATATACTATCTGGTTGTTATATATAAACAGTTAATTCTGTGCAAGTGTCTGGAGTAATTCATATACAGTTCAAGAGTTTCTCATTGTTATATTACATAGGAATACCAACACCGACAACAGTCAAAATGGTTAAACTGATCTTATAGTTATGGGAAGTTAGGACATCTCATCTTAAAAATCAGCTTTACTTCAGTTATTATTTGAACTAGTTTTGCATAAGTTTGTGAAAATTTAGAATACACTCTAAATTTTTTTGTTCTTCGAATGTGTGGTGGGTAGATAAAAAGCTGGTGACAGAAAGGAATATGTAGGATACTTCCTCATAAATAATGAAACTAATGTCGTTTTCCATTGGTTTCACTCGGGGATCCACTCATTCTGTAGTCCAATGGAACAAGAAAACTGCTTCTGATTGAATTCACAAGAGTATTGGTGAAATGCCAAAAAATAATCTACGGCAGCCGTCAGTTGACTTGTATAAAATACACAAACTAAACTTGTGTGAGTGCTTCTTGAGTGGATTCTGACTTCAAATCCAGAAGCGAAATTCTCTCCTCAGAATCACCAGAGTATTTTTTGTGCCAATGGAACGGTTTCAGAAGTGATTTTTTCGATTCCGGACTCTCCCGAACGCTTCTTTTTGCCCGATGGAAAACGACATAAGGCAACAGAAATTTTCGGTGTCAGATGGCAAATTAAACCGTCGCCTTCGCAAAAGCAACGAACTGGAAAATCAAATTTGTACAACGCAGTGTAAATAACGGTATCGGACTTCAAAATATGCACCATTATTTTTGGTTTATTTAAAAAATTATGATGTTATGAGTCTTTTATCAGGAGGAAGACAATTATAAACTTTACACTATATCGACAATACAACTGCATAGTGATTTTTTATAGTCAGTACAGAAACTGGAACATGATTTGGAGCACAACGTAGGTTTCGGCCACCAATTTTTGGACTATAAAGTCGGTATATACTCGTGTAGCTACCTAAAAGATGGAAAATAGCCACTGTCACCTAGTATACTTCAGAAAAAATATATTAGACATTAAAATACTTTAAGGGTGGTGAAGGTGTCTCATAAGCTGGAAAGTTGTCTGGCCGAGGGGAAGAGGCCATCACCTCTCACCTTGAGTTAGTCACTTTCCGTGCCAAAGGATACCAGGGGAACAATGTTCCCAGGATCGTCATACGTGGTGTAGAGCCACAACCTGCAAGAAGTACCACTGCTTTCGACTAAATATGACGGATCTAGAGCGGAAACTCGATAAAAACCCGTAATCCCGGGCGTATAACAACCGTACCTAAGGGATGAATGGCACTACGTAAATGTGTCTTATAACGGTGAACTCCGGATAACAGGCGACCTCCGGTTTAAACTAGCCCTCCCGAGGTATGGAGCTCTGCCTCGGGTGTATATTTTTCTCGCAATTTTCTAAAAACATATGGATACAGAAAACATAAACATAACAAAAGATAAGGAATGCACACCTTTCAAACTGCAACCAGAGGTCACTTTGGACCTCCCAGTTTCTACAGCTAGGGCACCTGGTCCTGCTGAAGAAACTGAACACTATAACACCATGTTGATTAGTGAGGACTCGGTTATCGCTACTCCCATGGACGTTATATCGGCGGAGGAGGAAGCTGCGTTACTCGCATCCCCGAAATCATCGACAGCAATAGACAAACCATCTGGGTCAGTCAAGCCAAACGATGCGGGCAAAGTCAAGCTTTCAGGTGCTGGACGTAAACGCCTGAAGAAGCTACTTGACGCTGGATACCAAATTGAAGAGGCACGTTCAATGGCCTTGGAACCCGTCAGGTGCAAAGACATTCGTCCCAAGAGACCCAGGGATGATAGCTCAACCCCAACGAGCAACACCCCAAAGCGTAAAGCTACTGAGGCTGTACATTTATCACCTCAGCAAGCACCAACCTTTCGGGACGTTGTTGGGTGTATAAAGATAGGTGTAATACCGAGTGATTACCCTGCTACGATATGGTCCACGGACCAACTAAAGTTGGTGCAAAACAGTGTCCTGGACTGCATAGTAAACAAACAGGACAATGCCACCAAACCCCAGTTCCGTGGTTGCACCTTCAAACCTGGCTGGCTCGCCTTTACGTGCAAAGACCAAACGACAAGCGACTGGCTGGAAATGATGAAACCAACACTGGTACCGTGGAAAGAGGCCAAACTTAGGGCTGTGAAAGAGGAAGAAGTTCCTCGGCCACAAATCTTCGTCGGCTACTTTCCTGGGGAGGAAACCCCAACCAATAAAATACTTGGCCTAGTGAAAGGCCAAAACAATGGTCTGAGAGTAGACGACTGGATCACGGAAAAAATTTTAAGATCAAATCAAGAAAAATGAGCGCAGAATCACGAAAAGTTTGTCTAGTTTTAGAGCTTAGCTCAGGATTTACTGATTCACGACTTCTTATTCGCAATTTTAGAAATTGTAAGAAATGAAAATATTGACCCCCAAAAATCGTGAATCAACACTTCTCATTGTCAATAATGATATAACGAGAAATACATATTGCCATAACCGATCGCAATTTTAAACAAGTAGTTCTAAATTTGATATTACTATTGTTGTGAATTGCAAAAACATTTCGCAATTTACCACTTCTCTGTAGTAAATTTGATTTCTTCCCTTACCGAATTGCAACCATTTAGTCTTGAATTGCAACTCATTAGTGCTGATTTGCTACTTCTGTAGTTGCAATTTACAAATTCTTAATCGTAAATTACAACTTCTTTTTATCAATTTGCAATTCATATTTTTCAATTTGCAATTCATATTTTGCAACTTACGATTCTTGAGTAGTGATTTGAGGCATCACCGTCTTAAATTAAAAACGTTTTATCTTGAAATTAGAAAACTTTATTTTTAATTTACAACTTATGTCTTGTGATTTACAATCAGAATTCATAGTCGTATTTTATATTTTTGTTTCCTCTTGATATCCTTGAGAATCATATGACGCCATATCGTCCGGAGACAACGGGATTTGTCTGGGGTGGTTTTTCTGTCTATGCTGAAATTGTTAATACACGCAAATTGTTTAGAAGAACTTGTATTGATACGAACCTTAAAAAACCTTTTCGACTGCACACTTTAATATCCATACCAATTTACTTCTTTTCTAATAGCGAGTCATATCTTCATTCTGAAAAAAATAAAAATACAGATTTATATACCTACTTTAGTTTAATTTTTTTCCATTATTAAATAGGTACTTACATGATATATATTCCAGAATGCTTTATAATGGTTAGTACACTCACTATCACTGAGAACTAGTTATACTTAAAAAACGACTGCCTTAAGCAAAGATTAAATACCGACTGTCTTTCGCTGTCAATTTACGTTTTCGGTTTAAATGTGGAGATAGCAAAGTGGTGTTTACGAAATTTGCCTATTGAAGTTGTAAATTGCTCCAAACAATCTCGAGAAATCACTACAAATTAAAGAAGCTCGAATTAATACTTTTAATCGCAAATTGCAACAAACAACATTTGATATTTTTCGCCGTGTTCACTGACAAATTACAAATTTTTATATCAATTAAAGAAAAAATCGTTGTGATTTGCGAAAAATATACGATTCGTGAATTACAACTCAAAATGTTGCAATTGGTGATTTTCAATTCTTTCCGTGGAGGGTACTCAACCGGGTGCAAAGGCCCCAAATGACGGAGCTCACCTTAGCTCTGGACCCAATGTCGGCTAACACCCTTAATACCCTGAAGGGCAGCATAAGCTACGGTTTCGGTGAGGTACACCTTCGGCCAAGAAATAGGGACATCCCGAGACCAACGGCTGATAAAAAGGAGACTGCAGCAACAAGTGCGGGGACTACCAAAGACCCCAATGCCAAAACATCTGCTCAATGTCCCCAAAAGAATGCGGCAAATGCACCGAGGGCCGCAATGGATGCTACTTCCAGCTGCTCATATAGACGCCCAACAACTAAGGCGGGAAAAACTAGCACTGGCACCACTGCAAGCCGGGAAAAACAGAGGCAACGTGTCTCTGGCACACCCCGCAAATATGAGAGGCGAGACCCAGAAGAGGCGGCCTTATTAAATAGCAGCAGGGGTAGAAAGGTGGCACAGAGGGGCCACCAAAGAAAATAAATATGCGACGTCCATCCGCAAACAACACCAGAAGGCAACTTAAGTGGCTTCAAATAAATCTCCATCATGCTAAAGCAGCTTCTAGTGTCTTAAGCAGGAGATTTATTAAAGAAGATCTGGATCTAGCCATGATTCAGGAACCATGGACCTTATGAGGAGCCATAAAAGGGCTCCCAAACGAGGAAACTTGTAAGTTAATTTACGATAAACAGCATGTCCGACCAAGGGCAGCTTTAATGATAAATAAAAACTTAATTAAAACAACTTTTCCAATTTCAGAATTTATTCAAGGAGATCTGGTGGCGGCACTCATTGCAATACCAAAAGCCGGACAAAAGGGAGGGGATTTGAAGGTCGTCATCGCCTCTGCCTACCTCCCTGGAGACACTTCTGAAGCACCAACTTCAGAAGTAGCGGCTTTGATAAGGAATTGCGAAGAAAGGAGACTACAGTGGATCCTCAGCTGTGACGCCAATGCCCACCACATGGTGTGGGGGAGCACCAACATAAACAAAAGGGGTGAGTCACTTTTTGAATATATTTGTGCTAATAATTTGGTGGTGGTAAACAGAGGTGTAGAACCAACCTTCATAAATGCGATTCGGCAAGAGGTTCTTGATCTCACATTGGCAAGTCCATTTATCTATAATATCATCACAAACTGGCATGTTTCCGGAGAAGCATCCATGTCGGACCACAATCACATCAGATTCGACCTGGAAGCTTACTCCGTAAGAAACACAGTTTACAGGAACCCAAAATCCTCTGACTGGGAAACCTATAAGTTAGTCCTCGAATCAGAAATAAATCGTTCTTTGGTTCCACTATGGACCGTTCCGGAGTTGGAAACTGAATCCGAACAACTCCAAAAAGACATAATCTTCGCCAAGGTGGTCTTCATACCAAAGGCAGGTGGCAAATCTGAACAGTTAGCGAAATCATATCGCCCCATCAGCCTTAGCTCCGTCCTCCTAAAAACCATGGAGAAAGTCCTAGATCAATACATAAGGGATCAGTTCCTAATAGGTAACCCAATTCATGCGAGTCAGTTCGCATATCAAGCTGGCTAATCTACCGAAACTGCCATACATAGCCTCACAACGACGATTGAAAAAGCTCTGGCAGCAAAGGAAACGGCTCTCTGTGCCTTCATTGACATCCAGGGAGCGTTTGACAATACCTCCTTCGATGCCATAAAGAAAGCTATGATAAGGAAAGGCATTGCCCCACTAATCATAAAATGGGTTCTGAACATGTTAGAAAGCAGAATCATTAATCTGACGTATGGAGGCTCACAAAAGACTGTTAAAGCCACTAGGGGCTGTCCTCAAGGAGGAGTACTTTTTCCTCTCCTCTGGACTTTAGTCATAGATAAACTCCTAGATCACCTCACACAAGCGGGGTATACAATACAAGGTTATGCAGACGATGTAGTAATCACTGTCATGGGCAAGTATGACTCCACAATATCGGAAATCATGCAAAGGGCCCTTAACTTAACCTACAGATGGTGTCAGAACAAAGGATTGACCATAAATCCCTCTAAAACAGTCATGATACCATTCTCAAGAAAGAGAAAACTAGAACTAAAACCGATCAAGCTGAATAACGCTGTCATCGACTTATCAGGAGAGGTAAAATATCTAGGAGTAGTCCTAGACAAGACCCTCACCTGGAATTCACACCTTGATCAAGTCACAAAGAAGGCGACAAAGGCAATCTATATGTGCCATCGTCTTTACGGCAAAACCTGGGGCTTAAAACCAAAAATGATCTATTGGTCATACAACACGATCATCAAACTAATGATCACCTATGCAGCGATATCATGGTGGCCAAAAACCGAACAAACAACGGCCCAACAAAAACTAAACAAGATATATCGCTTAGCATGTGTTGGGGCAATGAAAACTTGTCCAACCGCAGCCATAGGGGCAATGCTCAGCCTGTTGCCTTTACATATTTCTGTAAAGAAGGAAGCAGGTCTTAGTGCCCTAAGGCTCCCTGATATATCAAATCTTAAAGCAGGAAACTTCACAGGACACCTTCGGGTATTACAAATGCTTCAAGATGATCCTGTGGTCAAGGTATCAGACAACATGCTTAAAAGGCTTCGCTTCACCAGAAAATTCAAGATAATAATATCTGACAGGAATGTCTGGAGAACCAACCGATTCGTAATACCATCGGGATCACAAATCTGGAACACCGACGGCTCAAAGATGGAAGATGATGCGACCGGTGCTGGGGTCTATGGGCCCAGGTTCCAACGAGCCATAGCACTGGGAAAATCACCAGACATCTTTCAGGCGGAGGTACATGCCATAGAGATATGTGTCCGAGAATGCTTACGAAGGCGCACTAAGGGCGCCCGCATCTTCATCCTCTCAGACAGCCAGGCAGCTCTTAAAGCCCTGAGATCGTACTCGATCAGATCAAAGCTAGTTTGGGAATGTTTTAACCTCCTCGAAGACCTGGCCAAGGACAACTCAGTCACCGTCGCGTGGATACCAGGCCATGAGGGATTCGAAGGAAATGAACGAGCGGATTGTCTAGCGAGAAGAGGCGCATCACGCCTGCTCACTGGTCCTGAACCCTTTTTCGGGTTACCTGTGAGTTACGTACACTCAAAATTCAGGAAATGGGAAGATGATCACCTTGCCGAACACTGGACAAAATCCAAAGGACAGAGGCAGGCAAAAAGACTCATAATCCCAGCTCGTAGTAAAACAAAAAAGTTACTTGAGCTAAGCAAAGAAGATCTAAGGATCCTAACGGGTTATCTTACTGGTCACTGGCCACTTAGATACTACCTCAAAAAAATGGGACTATCCGACGACGACACCTGTCGACTCTGCGGAGAAGAGGAGGAGACAACGGAACACATACTCTGCGAATGCCCTGCTGTGGCAAAGAGCAGAATGTTCCACATGCAAGGGGCATTTATAAATCCTGCAGATATAGGAAAAATGGAACCAAGAAGGGTACTGAGGTTTATAAAGAGCCTCAACAGCTCCCTGGGTTAAATAATAAAGGCCAACACAATAGATCTCTTCTGGTCGCAGTGTACAGGGCCTAATACTTACAATTACAATTACAAAATACTTTAAAGGTAGCCATTAACAAGTCTTCAGTACATGAAACTAAACTGAATTTTTGGTAAAGTTAAGTGTAATGTGCTACAAGGCAGGGGCTATGGCTATGTCGGTAGGGATAAAAGTGCACCTCCATTCGGTGAATTTTTATCTATTAGATGGTTCCACATATTTTTTTCGTAAAAAAAGTTATATTATAGGAACAGCCCAGCCGGTCTGGTGTATGTAAATGGAAAATTCGATGTTTTTGAATTCTACATGTCAATTTTCTAAACTGTAAATTGAATTGGTGCAGCAGTAATAAATTGCGATTTAAGGCCCTAGTTATAGCCATACGTAAAATGCAACAGAAAAAGTGGGAACAGTATGAAAATGATTTTTTTTTCGTTTAGGCGGTCATAGCGAAAATTTTGCCAGAAAAATGGTTCCCTATGAAAACAAATACAACAAATCAACCACCACTGATTGGATTCCATCAGAAAAAAAATCCTGATAGATGAAACAGTAAAGAAATGAAATACTTCAGTGGAATGATCTGGGTTTTTGTTGTGGAATTGACTGAGAAGTGGATCGGAAAAAGTTTTTCGTACGGAAAAATGTACAAATTATTTTTCTAGAAAATTTAAAGATCATTTGCTAATTTTTTTTTTTTTTTGATAAACTAACTTTATAATTCATAAGAAACATTTTAAGACCAAGATTGAGTTTAACCATTAGGATTAAGTGGTCTAAAAAAGCAAAAGATTTTTTTTACGGTTTCGTTTTACGTATGGCTATAACTAGGGCCTAAGATTGGGGCAAATACTTCAACTGTTTCGAAAGTTTGAAGAGTCGTGGTGTAAGTTCAAGTACTTAAGATCAGAAAGTGTAATAAAATTAGGATTACATAACTCTAATACATATTTTAAAAATTATGTAAAATGTTTCATTGCGGTGGGCTGATTTGGCTGGTGCAGGTTCGACCCACTGACATGATATTTTAAATATTTAATTATTTTAATTGTAAAATAATACCAAGAAACCACTGCAAAGCAAGGAAAGTAAGTTATTAGTGAAAAAGTAGCCGTTTCAATGGCTTTAGATTGACTTCTATTTACCTCCATTCATAAATAATAATCAAATATGTAGTACAATTTATCTTAGGCAATGTACCTACTATAAAGAAATAGAGGTACCTACCTATTTACCAAATTAACAATAATGGTCTCAAAACCAAACACATCATACATAATGCATGAATTAGCGCATTACACTCTTTGTAAAAAATAAATAAAAAATTGGGTTCTCAAAACTATATGGGTGACTATGGTTTCACTCTCTGTCTCTGTATTATGAACAGCTACTATTATGACGCCACAAACTCCTGGATGAAAATGAATTGTCACTACTTGTAGGGTTGTTAAAGTGCTCCTTGTTACATTTATTTTACTCAGGTTCCCTAGGTTCTATATACATAAACAACAGATGATAATCTCTCAAATTTTTAATTATCTCTTCACTTCGTAATTTTTGTACTATTTTTATTAATAAAAAAAACGAAGTCCCTACATAACTACTGAAACCGGGATAGGTAATAAAAGGACCGGGGAACAAACTCTCGCAAACATATGGGGACTGGGGAGTACATATTTATTTATTCACCTCACCTATCCAACACCCCTCGATGAAAGTTGAAAAGCCCTATAACAAAATGCTAAGGACGTTTTTGGTTATCTGAACTATACAACGTTCCCACTGGAAACGCGTTAGATGGTGGTGGCTGATGGGAAGTGGGAAATGCTTTCGGTGCGCAGCTTGGCAAGCAAAAGCTCCCAATAAATCTCCCTCGCAACCATTTTGGACTTGCTTCGGCGTAGTATCTACTCATTGCAAAACTTCATGTTCAACGTTCTTAGGTATTCGACCTGGACTGGAAAACTCTGTCAGAGATTGGAAATTTGGAAATATATCCCCAATCGGTTCACATCCAGAATCCAGTGACAGTGGGTATACAAGAAATTCTAATGCGGCGCTTTATTGGACTCCCGCAACAACAGCAATAGCAAAAACAACAACAACTGATAAAAAAGGACCAACCATCAATTGAATTTTTTTTTTTTGTGCCTTCCCTCAGTACTGACAGTGTTTTACCTTCGATCGGTCTGTGAAGACGCATTGAGTCATATAACACACGTTTTTTGTGTCGCGCGTGTCCTCGGTTAATAAAAATTAAATTAATGAATTATTGATACGAGTAAAAACTGAATGTAGTAATGTGAATGAATTAACACCTGAACAAATATTATTGGGATTACTATAAATTTGAAAATACAAATACGTAAAATCAAATTTACCTAAAAAAAATAAAAATAATTCAGTTTTATAGTGAAGTGCAGAAAGAAGTTTAGTGAGAAAGCTATAAATTAAGGATACACAGGATTCAATGACGGATCCCTAATAAGTGCCTCAAACTAAGCCTATCAAATAAGAAAGTGGATTTACACTGTGGATACCCCTAAAAAAATGGATTTAAACGTAAATGCACTCGCAAGATATGACAAAAATTAAAAGTACCACACAATTTCGGACCCTAATTTAAGCTCCTCCATCCTGTTTGCTTTTCCAATCGCAGTCATTAATATTTATATTTTTTTTATTATCTGCCTGCCGTCTTTTCACTGTCTCTGTCGTAGTTTTTTTTTTTTTTTTTTCTTCGCATCACTGTAGATAAGGAAAATGAACTCTACCTACAATATGTCCAGCTCTGCTTTTAGTTTACAATAATTAATCATGCTATATGATACGGAAAAATGCGGAATATAGAACAACTAGCTATGAGTGTGTGTGAGCTGTGGTTTGAAAAGAAAAATGGTTTAATAGATATGACGCTGTCATAGTGGCAAATCAAAAATAGTTTCCTGTACAGTCCAATGAAATGGACGTTTGAGTTTCTTTTAAATGAATTACTATTGATTATTTTTCAACTCGCAACATAATTATAACATTACGGTCATAATGTTTCAGTTACATTTTTCTACGTCTACTATAAATTGTTTCAATGACTGTGGACAATAAATTATGATAGTGTGACAAATATGATAGTTTACGTATTAAGGCATCGTCTATCTATATGGTAAAAAAGGGTTAGAGTTTCTTTAATCATAAAGAAAATTATATTATGTAAAACTGTTCAACTGCACGATTTAGTGACAAGAGCTTCAAAACATAGATAGGTACTAGATGCATATGACATCCACCAACAAATTTGTATTAGTACCTACCTACTTTTCTTGTTACGAAGTCAGGCAAGAGCCACAAAATCAACCATTTTCCTTTCTTGAAAAATAGATGTGTCTCCAATTTAGGGCTGACAGTTGACAGGTGAATATTTAATAATATCACACCCAATTGCCCTATCCATGCCTTTTATATAAATACTCTCGATCTTTACACTTGGTTGATAAAGCGATGGAATACCTATGCACTGGCTGTCGAGCAATTGAATTCGTCTCAAATGAAAATGCATCAAGAAAAGAAAGAGAAGATTCGATTTTGATCAGTACTTATGTTATGTAGACCATATTGGGTATCGGTATCTTTTGAATGCAAATAAAATGTAGAAGAAACGACATTTCTAAAAAACTCTTGGGATAAAAAAAAAAATATAAGTAAATATAATAAAAGCAATAAACTTGCTGACAGCACCCCAAAGGGAACAATTATTTGTAGTACCTACCAGTACAATTTCGTTAATTTTTAAGAGTATTATTATTGGTATTTTATCACTTATTTGGCATTGACTCAACGTCGGATATACATATACTATAATCTTTTATTGTGTAGAAAAACAACAAAGTTGGTTGACGATATTTAACATGAGTCGCCGGAGATGTTCTTTATCAACCCAACCGCAAATGCGGGTCGGTTTTGGTAATAAAATAACTTATGAGCAGGGTTGCCAGATGGTGAAATTATTTTTTCCAATATGAATCTAAAAAAACTCCCAGATTTGACTATTCAAAAAAAAAAAAAACATTTTTTGTACATTATCTTTGTGTATCTTTGTACCTTTTATGTAGATACGTCTTATATCCATTGTGGATGAGTGTGGGCATTTTATCCTTCGTTTATTTCGCAACAGTAAACGAAGATAGTGTAAAATTAGAAGAAATAACTTTCATCGGCCTTGGAGGATCGATCGAGCGATTTAAAAAACACACACATTTATTTCATTCTCGATTGCCCAGTTCAGAACGAAGAATCTCTTTCGCTGCCTCATTTTTACGAAAACTGCAGTTCTCCCCTAAACAATTTCTCCGAAAAAAAAACCTTAAGTGGAAACGCCGAAACTGGCCACCCTTCTTATGATATTAAGGTACTCGTTCTGGAAATATGAAACGAAAAATTAACTGTGCGGTATATTTCACATTTCGCATAATATCTCAGCCAACAAAGAACGTTGGACTATCGTACAGAGGGTAGAGTTTTGAGATTTTGCCTGTAACTTCTATGATGATTTCATGATCTCTAGTCTCGCGAAAAGTTGCGAGAAGGAATAGGCTTTCAAAACTATAGTACGGATGCCAGTACCTACCTAATACGAATTGACATTATAACTTCGAAAGAAACTATTGAAATACCGGTCGCAGGTATTTTTGTTTTGACTGCTTAATAATGTAATAATAATTGTTAATGTTATATATATGCAGTGAAATGTTTCGTGTTCTAAAGGTTCAAGCCAGCTTCGGACTTTTTCCTGTTCTTATTTTAACATTTTTTTTTTTTTTTTTTTTTTTTTTTTCAATTAACAGTTGGTATTATGCTTGAATGTACATTTTTTTGGTTTTTGTTTTCCAATACAGAGCTAATTGTTCACTACCTATATAAAATTAAATATACTTGCTCATGCATACAATGATGTACATAATATATATTCATACACACTCTGCCGACGCAATTCGAAATTAAGTTTCCCTGTGACTTTCGAATCATTTATTTTCCTACATTTCCTACACAATGCGGGTTTATTGATTTTTAGTTTCTTTCAGTGCGACTCTAATGGCAATTTAATTCGAAATTTAAACCTACTTACCGGGTAAAGGTCCTTTCGTGTGGGCTATGCATACGCACACATATTCATTCCACATATAACTTCTACATGTGCTAAGTGTATGTCTGCAAAAGAGATTAGTGCTATTTCCTTTTAAATGAAATTCTGAAATATAGTGTAAGGAACTAATAGTGCTGTGGGATAAAATTACATATACTTGGCCGGGTATGTTTAGCTGAAAACAATAGCGTGCATTTTTAGCAACAGCAGCTTACAGAAACGTGGATAACTATGGTCGCATAAGGCGCATTATGAATTCTGTGACAAGGTTTTTATCGGTAAGTATATTTTGATGTTTAGCTATTTATGCCAAAACATATTCCTTATTAGAAAATGTACCTTAAGCAGTGTTGTATACATTTATATCTATACCTACAATTCCTGCCGACTAGAAATTATTTTTAGTTCAGAAAGGAACTTTATACAAATATATGTATGTACATTAGATATGGTTTAATTTAAACCAAAGCACACATACGTTGCACTCCAAGCAGAAACCAATTTTTTGGTGTAGTGGGATAAACTCTGATATCATTCGTTTCTATTTGTTCGGCAGCAGTCTCCTGGGCTATATAAACATTTGAACAGTCGTTTGTTGTATTTGGATGGCCTTAAACTGCGATCCCGCCTCTACTCAAAGTCGTTTTTTATTTGGTTCATATCTTAAAAAAATTCTTAAACACCATCATCGGTTCGAAAAGTAATGTGTATCCAATGATGACAACATAACATATCTACTGATAATAAGTCAATAATTGTAACATGGTTATCGAGTGTATTGTCGTTATATGAACTTCGTTAATGTAATGAAAATAATAATTCCGAGCATGCACAATACACTGCACATTCTTCTATATATAATTCGGTTAAACCAAATTTTTTATTCAAAAGTTATATTAAATACTATGGCACTTAAAAAAGAAAAAGCACAAAGTTCGATCTTTAAGATTTGTTTTGCTCCATTAGATACCTACACCTAATAGAAATCATTAGAAACAAATAGATTTCACTATTTTGAGTTGCTTAATAACCGAAATATTGATATGAGTTTATATGACGAAGTATCTAGTGTTTGCTTTAGTTGCATCTAAATCTTCTTCTTTGTGATAAAATCACAAAATTTTATTTGATTTAGATAGCCGTAAAGGCTTTTGCAGAAATTGTGTTTTTGTAGTTATAAATTGTTTAAAAGTAATCAGTTTTTAATTTTATTCGAAGGAATAGAATTTATTTTTTTTTTGGATTAAATCGGGGTTTATTGATTGATTGTTGTTGCTAATTGACAAATAGTGACTCTTATCGATGGGCACGGATGAAGGCATTTGCGAAAATTAGTTTATATCGTTGTTTTATCCATGAAACTCTAAAGGGATGTGTTTTTTGACTTTAATTTGCGTTTTATTAAGTACCTAACGCTTGAGTGAATTCAGAAATTTTAAATGCAGTTATTTTAGTTAGGATATGCTTTATGCACAAGTGATTTCAAATAATTTTTCTCTATTGGAAACTCGGAGCTAAAGGTACAAAAACAAATGTTCTTATAACTTCGAAGTCAGACATTTCTGAGAAAAAAACAACAACAAACATAATATTATGCCTATCGATTCGCAATTGACGTTTTTCATTCTAGAAAAAGTGCGGGTTAACTTTACGTACGTCGATTTAATGGCAAATCTTAACCGACGAATTTTCTGCAATAAATTTAGCGCTATTACGGAGGTTTTTACTATCCGATGGAGCAATTCAATACCCTGTAGGTAAAAAAGGCTACCAAGCCAAATTTTCAAAAGCTTTTGGAAGCTTATTAAATATTTGTAGTGTTTATAATTTTGTTGAAATTAGTAAAATACGTCAATGCGTTTAAAATACCAGCAAAGTGAGTGGAACGCTATTCGTTTCTGCAACCGGTGTGATCACGGAACTAATATCAGTTTTTTTTTTTTTTTTGCGAAATTAATGCTTTCGTTCAACATTTCTTCTTCTGTAGGTATAGGTACTCTATAATCATTATGACATTTTGTACATACCTATATGGACAAAGTGTATTTTCTTATTAGAAACTTCTAATATACCTATATTTTTAAGTGTTCGGTATAGATTAGAAACTAAGAATTAAATATTAGATACAAATGTAAGTCTCTAACAAATAAAATATTTTGAATGGCTTAAAGTCATGTTGGATGTACCTGCTTAGCCTATTAATTGTCTTGCTTTTCTCCTCGCTTTTTTCTATGATTAGGTCGTAAATAATTTCTTATTTAAGTTTTTTTTTTTTGTTGACAATGAATAATTTACTTACCAATAGCTATCTAGTAAAACAAAACTAGAAAATAATAAAATGGGCCAGCAGAATGAGAAAACAAACGGAAAAGGTAACCAAAAACCTCAGCTCAGTGTCAGTCCGCTACACTAACCACGCACCACCCCGCAATTCTCGGGTAGGTATTTAACTGGCATAAGCTAACGCTCGTATCTTTTTGCGGACAGAAAAGGGGATAAATGCCCGAAATTTTGAGATTTTAAGGGATATCGCATATCAAAAAAGAGGATATATAAAGGGATATGTTTTTAACTTGTTTTCTCACTGAAAATGATGAGACTTAACTATAATATACACAAAAAATTAATGTAAATTGTGTTTAATAAACTATTATTATTTTTAAACTACATATCTGTTCAAACAACCAATGTCATCGCCATCGTCGTCATTCGCATCTGAATAGTTTTCGATAGCAATAATTTCTCCACTTTTGGTTTTCTTCTTATATTTGTCTAATACCTACAGCGATTGAAGGAAGCAATTCCGGCTTTGTTTTCAGAAATTTGTAGAATATCTTTCAGAAAGTTTGGCGTTTAATATGCATTTGCCTTTTGTTGTTTTCGGCATTTTATGTTTTTTTTTTTTTACAAATTCACAAGTAAAATAAAACCACAAGAAAAGACAGCCTGCAAAAGTTGAATTCACAATGGCGTGGTAGGTCGGTTCGCTTACAGTATATGACGATATATCGTTAAAAATCTGCTATGGTAAAAAGAGGAGTTTATAGGATAAAAAAGGGATTTTGGAAATTTTCAGAGGATAGTTTCTTTGACTTTGAAAAAAGGGATAATCCCCTTAAAAAGAGGATAGATACGAGCGTTATAACCTATCAACAACAATAAAATAGAGAAATAATTTTGTCACCCTGCGCTGCGAGTTATGTGTTTTATGTCTTTTGCATGTACTCCACTCGGAAACAATATACTGAATGTTTCCTGCTTACGGAGTGTGTCTTTGTCTAGTTCCAATTCGATATCCTCCAATGAATCTAGCCAAAAAATACGACTGTCACCCCTTTTCCCAAACGTAGGAAACTAGACTTACATATGTACGACGAAATTATTCAATTCTTTCGCGAAGCCATGAACGAATAGTAAACAGGGCCGCCAGATCTAGACAGAAAAATACAGACCCAATTCATTACGACTCAAAACCGTCAGGAGGTTACAAAATGATATGGCATTTATGGACAGTCTTGCCTTCCTGGATAAAAGGTTATTTACCTGCTCAGACAGCTAAGCGGCATTTTGTCATAAAATCGAAGCTTGTTCTGGTAACAAACATCCCGAACATTGAATAAATTTCTATTAGGCTTGGTACAAAATCAAAATAAGAATGGAAATTCTGTAGTTTAGTAACACTGAACATTGTTGAATGATATTGATGCAAATGCTAAAGTATTGAAGTATTAAAAAAGTATTAATAACGGAATAAAATTTGTTAAAAATATGAGTAGATATGTGATTAGACTCCTAACAAAAAGACAATATAATGTGGTATTTAATTGGATTCTGCGATTTGATTTTCGATTTCAGATTTTGAGTATTCATTCCAACATAAGAATCCAAAATGTTTTGTTAATTATTGTTGGTATTCGCACGCTTCATTTCGTTTTGTATAATGTATTGTATATATTCTTTCACAAATGTTATAACAGTATTTTCTTAAATGTGCACTATATTTGTTTCAAGCCTCTTTAAATTATTAATTAACAAATATTACAAGTGCACTCCATGTGTTTTTGGAATACAAAGAGTATTCAAGTAATCAGTTTTAATCAGTAATCAAGTAATCAGTTTAGAATTTCACATAAATAAAATTCGATCTACGAAAATATTTGTATTATTACCTTTACCAGAAAAAGCCAATGCATCATAGTTAAATTTGAGAACAATAGTATAAACATAAAGAAATGTTGAATTCATTTTTCGAATTTAAAAAATGCTGAAACTGAAATATCTTTTTCCCACGACATAAAAAAAACGTTTTCCCTTAACTTTCTTAAAATAGTCTGTTTCAATAGGCATGTTTTTTGTGGGAATTTTCAGCACGCAATTACAACAGCTATTGTTAGTCCTCGAAGTGTCAAGTAGAGCGTAGTACAAATTTAACTTTGCTGATGAACAATATTTGAAGCTTATTTAAAATTACAATCTGTCTCCAAAATCGCTCCAAATAAGATCTAAATACTTCGTGCGAGGTTTCAACAAATATTTCCACTCTTTTTTCTTTAATACACCTGTGTCACTATAGCTCTGTGTCTATATACAGGAACTTGTTTTTTTTCCGTAGGTAAAATTCAATTAGGATTACGAACAAAAAGACAATGTATTCATAAGGAGCAATCGAAGTTTCGCTTAAGATCTCGTCATTTTTCTTTTGTGTGTAGACTGTAAAGTATATCTACCTATAGAAGTGACTTCTACCGGACTCTATAATGTCTGTTTCTCTGGAGAAAAACATTATTAGCTTGAAAACAACAAAGATGCCCGTTCTTCTGTGAAAGCACCAAGTGTCACGATGGGTTTTTTGTTTTCTTTCCATACCGGTAGAAACTAAGCAGCAGCTTGAAGGGATCTTAACCCACTAATGCGGAAGTGACAATAACAATCCACCTCGTTGGGATGGACTGTTTTTTGCTTTTTAATTATTTCTTCCAATCATATTATTTACTTATTGATTTTAATTTATGTTTAATAACCCAATGCCAGTAGGTATTTATAGTCAATTATTATTCTTCTTCGGAATATATCCCGTTAGATAAATTGTGTAAATAATTTTTGAAGTGATTACAAATGTAGGTATATTTTGAAAACCTCCCTACTACTTGATAGAATTTGTATTTTTCAGTAAATTCAATTATACGTTCTTGTTGACAACATGGAAACGGCACTGAACTGGAGGACAAGCATCCGAAAATTGAATTTTCGAACTTTTGTTCGCTGTGAAAAGTTAACAAGTACTAGGTAGCCAGTAGGGATCTTAACCCACTAATGCGGAAGTGACAATAACAATCCACCTCGTTGGGATGGACTGTTTTTTGCTTTTTAATTATTTCTTCCAATCATATTATTTACTTATTGATTTTAATTTATGTTTAATAACCCAATGCCAGTAGGTATTTATAGTCAATTATTATTCTTCTTCGGAATATATCCCGTTAGATAAATTGTGTAAATAATTTTTGAAGTGATTACAAATGTAGGTATATTTTGAAAACCTCCCTACTACTTGATAGAATTTGTATTTTTCAGTAAATTCAATTATACGTTCTTGTTGACAACATGGAAACGGCACTGAACTGGAGGACAAGCATCCGAAAATTGAATTTTCGAACTTTTGTTCGCTGTGAAAAGTTAACAAGTACTAGGTAGCCAGTAGGCATCTAAACCCAATTATAAGAAGGGAAGGGCGCGCACAATGCTTCCTCTGCAACCGAAGATGATTTAGAAATGATAAAGCAGTTAACGCCATGGGTATAATATTGAACTTTAATACGAATGAACAGGATTTTTATAATTTTATTGTTCAGATATCTCTACAATCATATTAGTTTCACTACTCTCTCAAAGCACTTCTACGAGCATATTCTTTCTTTTTGGGAAATACTCGTAGGTCGTAGGACCAGAAATTATGAAACGAGTATTATCCCCTCTATATTATTTCTGTAGTTTCTGTAGTGTGTTTTTACCTCTTGTAGTTCACACGCTCAACCAATCTTAACAAATGAAGTGTCAAAGAAATTATATCTTCTGGGTGCTTATCATTGCATTGTTACTTTTTTTTAAATATTAACAATTAAAGAAAAATAATTTCACTCATTTTTTCAACTGCGCAGTTGTGTAAAAACTATAATTCCGGTAAATAGTTTTCTTTCTTTTCTTCATGGCCGTACAAAACTACAAACTACAAACAACGCCACGAAAGAGAGTCGACGGCCGAAGAGAGTTACAGTCAAGATTAGTAAAAACATATTGCTCTTATGACTCTTAACACATTCAAAGTCAAACTTCACAGATAGGAAATCTAGGAAAGAATTTTATTTCCAAAATTTGCGGGAGAATTGGGTAGATGCGCTGACGGTCTATCCGATACGTGGCGCTGTTGTCGATCTCCGAAACCACTCAACCGATTTCAATGACATTTTGTGGATTTGTATGGTTGGTTCCAGTTTTAAAGATAGGATAGTTTTAGACCCGATAGTTCCAAACGAAAGGCAAGGACAAACCGGGAGGGTACTGGGTACCCCTATATCATAATTCATAAAAGAGACTGATGTCTGCGTGCGGCCGTGTGCACTCATAACTCGAAAATGGATCGTTCGATTGTTACGATTTTGGGATTGGTGGATTCGTATTGGAAGGACATGCTACTTTTTTTCGTGAAAATAAAAGATTAAGGGGATGAGATTGGGAATAGAACTTAATATGGGAACCGCATCAAATATTTAATTTTTAAATTTTTTGGATGTTCCGGAAATCGAAAGTTTGATTTGGAATCTCAAACCAAATGTCATGGAAGCAAAGATATTGACTAAAAAATTCAAGGCAAATATTAGTTCGCCTTCAGTTTCCCATGTGTTTCGCTTTCACTATGAAAAATAGTAAGTCGCAAGGATTATCGATAAATATTTGTGAATTGTGACATCAATTCTCGAACTCCCATGTTTTTCACATGGTCAATCGTATGTGGCGTGCTCAGGCTCACGTGTCAGCAGAAACTTCCACTTTGTACCTTGTACCGTAAAGCACTTTAGTGAAAAAGTGGAAGGTCGGCTGACACGTCAAACATTTCTATTTGATTTAAACACATCGAAAATGCTATACTTAAGTTATTTCTATTGTATTTAATATAAATTTTGAATACAGAATTTTAATTGGCCGAATTGCATAAAGCATGTGCATTCTCGGAATTATTATTTTCATTATATTAACGAACTTATGCAGAACGAAGTTCGCCGGGTAAGGTAGTAATTACATAATAGCAAATTTAAGTGCATTTCGATACATTGTAAAGGGATTTTTTAGGTCTCGAGCATATCTCTCAACCCTTTAAATGGTTTTGAAATTACCTTCAGCTATTCAGATTTTCAAATACGTTCACTAAATTCACTTAATAAGGTCGGAGGGAAACCTTTATACAATTTTGTTGACGTATCGATCAATTACTGACAGAAAAAAAAAGTTAATTAAAAAAAAAAAATTCACCCGACTGACTTTAAAAAAGTTTTAAAAAGATTAAAATAATATACTTTCAAGTAGTTAGAACTAATTGACAATCGGAGACTAGAAGCACAATCTGACAAAAAAAATGTGCAGCCTCCGAATGACAATCAGCTATACCTACTTGAAAGTGTCTTGTTTAAGAAAAGTGTTGTCTATTTCTATGTTTATGTTTAGACGTACGATAACTGCATTTTGACATTTACGAAATATATATAGCCGAAAACCTAATTTGGACTATAACCTTTCAAATGAAACCGGTTTGGATAGTTTTGAATCTATAGAAGAGGATAAACATACAAACATTGTATTTTATATATATAGATATATAACTAAACCATCGGACATACCTAATCCAAAAATTATCTACCACAACAAAATCATAGAACTGTCAGGAACTATTGCCGAAAAGTAGAAAATGAAATGCATCTAAACCCAAGAAAGTGCAAAAATTAAGCTAAAGTAGAAGTGAACTAAGCTGTAAGGTTTTTAGTGAATAATGTATTTAACTAGCATGGTCATATAAACAATAATGGTGGAAGTTATGATAAAATAAACCCCATTCTAGTCGTCGCTATAACTATAGCTTGATAAACCTATTAATTTACATTTAACGTAAGAGATCCGTCCTTTCTCGACGGACAGTCGATAAAGCCGTGCTTGCTAAATGAAGAAACGACAGGACGTTGGTGGGGATTATTACTTTGGCGCATTGGATTTGGAGTAGATATTAACCTATTACTGATTTTGCTCGTGATTTTGTTAGGTACCCATAGAATTTTAGTCCGTTTCCGCTTGTTGGCTGGGCGCCCTGGATCCGAAGTGGCGATTGTTTGAATGTCATCCTATGAATGTCAAAACCTATTCAAACACACATTCAAATAAAACAAAATTGATGAAGTTGATTATATTTTGCCTATGGTATGGAGGCAAAAAGCCCTTTCAGCATGTCTCTGGGTGTATGCTACTTGAGCACGACTTTCATAAAAACTTCTCTATCATCGTCTTGACATCGTCTGGTACCTACACACAGACCCCACATGCAGAATTAAGAATTTTTCTAGAGAGTGACGAATCCTTTCTTCATACATACTTATCGATTTCCAGCTAACGAAAAATATTATTGGTGAGGAAATCATCACTTCCTCATCTTCCTCGCTTCTTTCGGAATGAATGAGATGGCTCTAAGATCTTATCACGGATTGTGCCTTCAGTGATGGGCTCCTTTTAAAAATGCCTTACTGCC
Organism: Cheilosia vernalis; assembly: GCA_949126925.1. NCBI lineage: Eukaryota > Metazoa > Arthropoda > Insecta > Diptera > Syrphidae > Cheilosia > Cheilosia vernalis. Next base: position 42,305,374 of record OX421358.1, on the reverse strand, counting down.
TCAGCCACAAGGCTCTCCCGTTTTAAATATATATTAGTTATTCAGTTTGACAATTAAAACTACTGAATAGTTTGCATTGTAATTAAATACTTATAATACTACATTCATTTGTATAACCCACCCACTTTAATTTATACCCCAAATTCGATTACTGCAGATTACATCACTTCATATCCTGAAGTTGTATTCATCTTCAAAATCAATAATTGTGTCAGTTAAATTTTGAATCGGATATGGAAAATTTATTACAATATTAAGGTATGTTATTTTAAGATATATGTATTATTAATTTATTTTTAATGATTAGAGAAAGAGGCTGAAATCCAATAGGTGCATTTTAACTTTTTTCAATCTCATGGAATCTCCTTCCACTAAAAAGTTCCTCCAATTTATTGAAAAGAAATACAACCTTGTTAGTGTTCGAAGAATATGTTCTTGGCTTATATATATATTTGGTCGTATGAATAAAAATAATAACATTTGCTTGGACTGGAGTAAACGATTTTAGCAAAGTAAAAACAGTTTACTATTGCTTTCGATATGCATAAATCGACGAAATAGAGAAGAAGTGTTACTCCAGGAAATACGTTCCTAAGTTAAGGCCTTATAATAGCATTTAAACTTGTCAGATTGCGCACAATGACAATGGAAAACTCTCGCTGCTCCATAAAGGTTGGAAACAATCTCACCGAGACCGTTGTTGTCAACAAAGGATTTAGATAACCCGAGCGCTCTCAAGTGACTTTTTCAACATTATACTTGAGAAAATTGTGCGTAATCAAGCAGCCAGATATACAATTTTCCAAAAGTCTGCAAATATACTTACGTATACATACGATGACGACATAAACATCATTGGCAGAACACAGCGAGCTGTTAGGGGTGCGTTTTCAGGTATAAAAACAGGTTTACTGGTGTATGAGGGTAAAAAAATAATATATTTTGTTAAAAAGAAAGTCACACACAACATGGAGGAATATGATAGATCTTCACGATAGGCAGCTATAACTTTGAGTTCATTATACGTCGGCTATGCTATTAACTCTGAAAATGATATCACCTCAGAAACTAAGCAAATAATTACACTTACGCAGAATTTTTCAATTGATATTCGATCCTTTTTGAGTAAACGGCCTTTTGAATTGGAGATATTTATCAGCGAACTCTATGAGCTGTACGGCGAAAGCGCCCTGGCCAGAAAAGTACGCATTAGTCGTCTAAGATGCCAGGGACATGTAAAGCGAATGGACACCAATTCTCCAACTTCCCGAGTCTTTGATCCTAACCCGATGGCACAAAGCAGTAGAGGAAGTCCTCGCCTCGCGGTGGCGCGAGTTACGAATAGGTCTTTTTTATTATGCTTACATGATGTACTTATTCAGATCATTGATTTCAATGGTTTATACCCACAGTTGGATCTCGTACAATTGTTGTAGGTAAGCCGCAATCAATGATCTATAAGAAAATAATAAATCTATATGTGGGTAAAATAAAAAAAAACGTTTAATGTTATATTTCCACTTTGTTAACACTTTATAAATTACCAACCTATAAAATCTATTAATTAGTCAATATGCACCTAGATGCCCTCACATTTGTCTAATGATTTTTGTGGGAAAGCAACAATCTTGCGCCCTAAAAAATAATTGTTTGGCAAATCGATTGGTGATGGCTTATTTTATCTCTATTTGCCGGAAATTGAATCCATTCATCTACTATTTAGTTAAAGAAAAACTATAAATAATTTATTAGAGAAATATTTTCAAACTGTTCAGCTATCATGCCTTGCTTAGAGTTTAGGCGGACTTTTGGCGGCACTGCTCCAAGCAGATGGACTATTATAAGTCTGGTAAATTATTTTACCGAACGTAGCACAGTTACAAGAAAGCCTTGTTATCTCCTTGTTATATCCTTCAGATAAGGCACATTGCTGCAGTAGCTGCTGCCATACAAAGCAATCCTGGAGTTTTTGCGCTAATAATAATAATGCGGACAAACACTGCAGACAATTTGCACAACTATTTAAGCTTATTTCCATACAAAGTTCAATCAACAAGCAAATTGAATCCAGCAGACTCGCCAATTCGTCTGGAATTTTGCGAATATATCATTCGAATGGCGCGAGAGAATCCATACACCATGTTGGATCTTCTTTTTATGTCGGCCGGGGACCATTTCGATCTCAACGAGCAAAATTATAGATATGGAAATGGAATTACACTAATCTAGAGAGAGTTATCATGAGAAAGAACTGCATCCAGATCGAGTCACAGTGTAGTGTGCAGTTTCATCAAGATGCATTGTCCGGTCATACCCATATGGTGCAACCCCATACATTACTAGGCCTGTTTTGACAGAGCTGAAGTGAAAAATACCCACATAAACTGATTTCCAGGAATCGTACTTTTCGTTGACCGCGACGATCTCCTAAGCCTGACTTAACTGTACCTTTTTTTTTTTTTTTTGCGTGTTGTTATTGTTAACAGGAGGTATACAATACAAAACATAGAAATTTAAACGATTTAAATCAAACGATTGAAGCAATAACCACAATACCCACAACTGTCGATAAACTTAACGGTTAATTGTTTATTTTAATTAACTGATATGAAATGTTTACATTGGGGAGAAGCCAACACCTTAGCGAATTCTTAACGTAGCTATTAGGAATAATTTAACTGACTCATTTATTTATAGAAATACTAGCTGGCCCGGCGAACTTAGTTCCGCCCCAATTCGTTAATGTAATGAAAATAATAATTCCGAGCATGCACATTGCAAATGCCTCTTTATGCAATTCGGTCAATTCAAAAGTTATATTAAATACTCTAGGTATGACACTTGAAAAATAAAAAAGTTCGGTCCTTAAGTCCACTTTTGCTCTAAATTAAAAAAAAATCAACTTCTGCTAGCTATTGTGACTGAATTTTGTTGTTTCACTTGAGGTGAACTTCAAGTTGTTGATGATGTGAACTAAATAAAAAAATAAATGTTATGATTATGACTTAACAGACTTAACGCTTGTGACAAACGAGACTTTATATTTGACTTAGTCAGTGATGTTGATTCCGATACTTGAGGAATAGTTTTTAGAAAATAGGCATCAATTTTTTGTGAACTGTTTGAACTGTTTTACAATCAATTTTTTGTGAATTTTTTTTTAGAATCAATTCACGCAAATACATTTTGAAGTTGGTAAATCTGGTGCATTCTTTAATCAAAGTCGCATTAAAAATTTTAATTTACAACTGTGCGTCGTGCTTATTTTCCAATAACCTACTTGGCTTACTAACCAAATCGAAACCTCGGGTTATAGAGATAAAAAAAGATAGAATTGCCTATCAATCGACCAACATTCTGATAACAATTTCTTGAATCACCTTGTAGGTTAGTTGCAGATTGCAGTTCCTTTGTAAGACATGCAATTTTTATCTTTTTTACCGAAAAGGCATGATTTTTTGAAAAAGGCATAATTTGTTAAGGGTTCAAACATGAAAACTTAGATCCGGCTTTGCATCACTGGCGGTGACTCCAATCTAACTATTTCTCAACTTAAAGTCAAATTTAATGCTTTATTTCTTCTACTTTAGACTTAAAGTTAATTTGTTGCCAAAAGTCGCGTCTAAAATGTTTTATTGCTAAGGGCAAATAGAAATAACTGATGTATATCAATATCGATGTATGTCAATCATGATTGACGTGCCACCTATCGGGTCCAAAAGTATCTGATTTTTTATAAACCATCTCTGATTCAAGACGAACAAAACAAAACAAAAATCATTCAAATCTAACTAATGCACATATCTATTTCCTTCTACATTTAGAGACACAGGAATCTCAATTTTGATTTCGGTGAAAGGGTTGTAGGGTCAACAAAGCAAGGCAGGCATGTTTGTTTAAGCCTGTGCTTAGCTCGCCGGAGGAGTGGGATCTTCTGCTTGGCTTGCGGACTACCGTACTTTTACATGCCTGAATTTTGATGCGAAAATTTTAATATTTGTTGGCATTAAAGTGATAGGAAGAAAATTGGGAAAGGATTAACTCTAAGCCAAATATTTGTAACTTTAATAGCCAAGAAGAAAACTAACCACACCTATCAACTTGGTTGGTAAGCCTTCTCCCTTCTCTCTCCACACCAGTACCGAATGTGTTATGGTATCTTTGAGCTGCCCTCCCCATAATCATACTCACGAATGAGCAGAGTACCATGATTGTGAACACTCAAAACGCTCAACAACTACTGTTGCCTATTATCATTGTCCTCGTCATCTCAATCACCCCTACATTTCAACTTAGTCACACATCAAACAAATCAACGTATCTACTCCATTTCAAAAAGTCACTGAATGCAACATAGTAGGTACCTAAACATAAACAAATAAAAAAAAATTCAAAATTGTTGACAACAACAATTTGCTTGGAAAATAACTAAAATAATTGACAACAACAATTGCTTTTAAAATTTAAAATATTTTTTTTTTGTTTTGGAAGTTTCACTACTCGATTTATATCCAGTTTATTTTTTTTTTTCAAAGTGCTTTTCCCCATGAAAATCGAAATGTGTGCCTGCAACGCCACCTGTTGAGAATTTTCCGACTTTTCTTTTTTCCTAAACCATCCCTGATTCAAGACGAACAAAATGAAACAAAAATCATTCAAATCGGTTTAGCAGTTCTCGAGCCTTTACCCGACTAACACACAGCGATTGATTTTTATATAATAGACTAGCTGGCCCGGCGAACTTAGTTCCGCCCCAATTCGTTAATGTAATGAAAATAATAATTCCGAGTATGCACATTGCACATGCCTCTTTATGCAATTCGGTCAATTCAAATTCTTTATTCAAAAGTTATATTAAATACTCTAGGTATGAAAATAACAAAGTTCGGTCCTTAAGTCCACTTTTGCCCTAAATTAACAAAAATCAACTTCTGCTAGCTATTGTGACTGAATTTTGTTGTTTCAATCGAGCGAACTTCAAGTTGTTGATGATGTGAACTAAATAAAAAAACATGTTATGATTTAACAGATAAAGCAAGAGGAAACTCGAAAAAACGCTTGTGACAAATGAGACTTTATATTTGACTTAGTCAGTGATGTTGATTCCGATACTTGAGTAATAGTTTTTAGAAAATAGGCATAATTTTTTTGTGAACTGTTTGAACTGTTTTACAATAAATTTTTTGTGAATTATTTTTTTAGAATCAATTTACACAAATACATTTTGAAGTTGGTAAATCTGGTACATTCTTTAATCAAAGTCGCATTAAAAATTTTAATTTACAACTATGCGTCGTGCTTATTTTCCAATAACCTACTTGACTTACTCACCAAATCAAAACCTTGGATTATAGAGATCAAAAAAGATAGAATTGCCTATCAATCGACAAACATTCTGATAACAATTTCTTGAATCACCTCTTGTAGGTTAGTTGCAGTTTCTTTGTAAGCTATGCAATTTTTATCTTTTTTACCAAAAAGGCATAGGTAGGTACTTTTCTAAGGGTTCAGACAATAACTTAGATCCGGCTTTGCATCACTGGCGGTGACTCCAATCTAACTATTTCTCAACTTAAAGTCAAATTTAATGCTTTATTTCTTCTAATTTAGACTAAAAGTTAATTTGTTGCCAAAAGTCGCGTCTAAAATGTTTTATTGCTAAGGGCCATAGAAATAACTGAAGTATGTATATCAATATCGATGTGTGTCAATCAAACCGCAATGATTGACGTGCCACCTATCGGGTCCAAAAGTATCCTATCCTTCAAACTGGAACAAACCATACGCAACAACAAATTTACATGGAAATCGCCTGAGTGGCTTTGGAGATCGAAAACATTACCTAATGAGTCTAAAAGAATGTTATCTTTTAAGTCTTGCTAAATTTTAAATACGTCAATACGAACACAACCAAAAAGTTTCATGAAAATTGGCCCATTAGTTATTGAGATATAAAGTCATCGAGTTTTTGTTATTGTATTATTATATTTCAGAAGTTAATTTAATTTAAGTTAAAAACGAAACATGTGTCTGCAACGCCACCTGTTGAAAATTTTATGATTTTTTATAAACCATCTCTGATTCAAGACGAACAAAACAGAACAACAATCATTCAAATCTAACTAACGCACATATCTATTTCCTTCTACATTTAGAGACACAGGAATCTCAATTTTGACTTCGGTGAAAGGGTTGTAGGGTCAACAAAGCAAGGCAGGCATGCTTGTTTAAGCCTGTGCTTAGCTCGTCCGTACCGTACTTTTACATGCCTGAATTTTGATGCGAAAATTTTAAAATTTGCTGGTATTAAATTGATAGGAAGAAAATAAGGCAAGGATTAACCCTAAAACAAATATTTGCTACTTTAATAGCTAAGAAGAAAACTAACCAAACCTATCATCTTGGTTGGTAAGCCTTCTCCCTTCTCTCTCCACACCAGTACCGAAGGTGTTATGGTACCTTTGAGCTGTCCTCCCCATAACCCTACACACGAATGAGCAGAGTATCATGTACGTGAACACTTAAAACGCTCAACTACTCCTGTCATCATTTTCCTCGTCATCTCAATCACACATACATTTCAACTTACTCACACATCCTAATGCAAGGATCCTGAAAATTCTTGACAAAAAAATGATGGATTGCAACACCATCAAACAAATCAACGTATCTACTCCATATCAAAAAGTCACTTAATGTAACATAATAAACTACTTATTAGGTATATATTTAAAAAAAAAAATAATTTTAAAATTGTTGACAATAACAATTTGATTAGAAAATAATCAAAATAATTGACAACAACAATTGCTTTTAAAATTTAAAATATTTTTTTTTTGTTTTGGAAGTTTCACTACTCGATTTATATCCAGTTTATTTTTTTTTTCAAAGTGCTTTTCCCCATGAAAATCGAAATATGTGCCTGCAACGCCACCTGTTGAGAATTTTCCGACTTTTCTTTTTTCCTAAACCATCCCTGATTCAAGACGAACAATCCCAATGGAGCGCGGCGAAAGAGAAGGTGTCCACAGACTATCTACCCCCCACTCTCATTTTTGAAAGGAGATTCAATACTAGAATTCCAAACAGAAGCGAATGGGTGAACAAAGAGGTAGCAGTAGAAGATGAGCTAGCCCTATACACCGACGGTTCTAAGATGGATATCGGTACAGGCGCGGGCATCTTCAGCGAAGCACTGGGCCTACGAGAATCATTCAGAATTAGCGATGATTGCAGTGTCTTCCAAGCGGAGGTAGCCGCTATCTCCCAAGCGGCAAAAGACCTTAAAAGAAGACACATTGTCGGTAAACAAATCACCATCTACTCTGACAGCCAAGCGGCAATAAAAGCCATGGAGTCAGTAGTGGTGAAGTCTATAGCAGTATGTCACTGCAAGAAAAATCTGGACGTAATATCACAAGCCAACGCGGTGACCTTATGCTGGGTGCCGGGACATATGGATATTCCAGGTAACGAACAGGCGGACGAGCTTGCAAGAAACGGGTCGGAAATGCATGCATCTCTGGCCCTAAAATCAGTAAAAACTCCGCTCAGCACGCTTGCAAGGAAGATTGACATTGAATCCTGGAGTAGAACTAACCTACGCTGGACCAATCTCATTACCTGCAGGCACACAAAACAACTGTGGCCAGAGTTGAGTGAAAAGAGATCTAAATGCATGATCGGACTAAGCCGCAAAGATATTCGCATACTCACGGGGGTCATTACTGGACACTGTGCGATAGGCGTACATGCGGAACGGCTGGGGATAATGCATAATGATTTTTGCAGAAGCTGTAGGGACGTAGAAGAAATAGAATCTGTTCGTCACCTACTCTGCGAATGCCCAGCCCTTAAAAACAGCAGACAGAGGATTCTCAACAGTTACTTCTTCGATGACCTAGATGATTTGAAGAATGTTGATCTCAATGCACTCCTGAGATTCATACTCAAATCTGGGTGGTTCTAGCAGACACACAAACCTCATATCATTGGTTAATCGTGGGACATACTTTAGGATCATGATACAACGGAGCTTTAGGAACCCATGAGATTCATACCAATCTATGTGGCTCAATATAAAAAGCGGTTTCTTTTTCTCTTTCGACAGGTCACACTGGATGGTTCCCGTAATTGGACACAATGGACCCAACTGATGGTCTAAGTGAAGCTGTGGCAAACTGCCACAAGAGCACCCATTTACCTACCTACCTACCTAAGACGAACAAAATGAAATAGAAATCATTGAAATCGGTTTGTCAGTTCTCGAGCCTTTACCCGACTAACGCACAGCGATTGATTTTTATATAATGGAAGATTAATGGGATACCTACATAATACACAAGTGCAAAATCGCCAAACCCCAAAATCCCCACCTTTTGAAAAATACCCGAATTGATTATCCCCAAGAAAATCCCCAAACGTTTTGCAAACGCAAAATCCCCACAGTAGATGACGATTATTGTACATTCCGATTGTACACAGACGACGATTGTACATACATGTACAAGTTTTAGTAATAAGACCAACATTGCACCCGCCCCGTAATCCAACAGTAAACCCAAGCAGGGGGGTTGCAGGGGGGCAACATGCCCCCCATACAGATTTCATAGTTTGAATGATTAAGTATTTTGGATTTGGGGATTTTCTGTTTGGGGATATTGACTTGGGGATTTTAATTTTGGAGTTTTCGTACCCAACCCAAGATTAATTTGGACTTTTTTTTTGTGTTACGATTGTATATACATGTATGTATATCATTCGCCATATTTACTCTATAAAACTATACATTTTAAAACCCAAATTATCCATACGGATTATATACTTCTACAATGTACATGTACATGCTTACTTACCAAGGACTAGTACGATTTTTTGTTAAATAAAAGGCACATATTATCTTCTATATACAACATACTCAAAGGAAATATATTCTGTATCAATACTCCTAAAATTAATATTGATTTTTCCAACCTAAATAGCATTTAACCCCCACACCAGATCTACAAAATTCAAATATAATTGGAGTGGAAAATATTAACCACAATTTCAACCCTAGGTAAGAATAGTCTTACAGCTTTTAGGCGATTGATTTTGTTTTTAAAGTTTGATGAACCTTGCGAGTGATGAGTTTAAATGTGGATGTTACTACGCATCAAGCAGACTAAGCATTGCTAGCGTAACGTATACAATTATTATATATTGACACAGCGAAATTGCGGTACAAGTATTGACACCCTATTCAAACACAAGATCTCACTGGTTTAAATGTGGAGCAATTCCAGTAACGACTTTTTAAAATCGTTTATTCTTTTTCTCTCTTCTACACTCGTGCTTTAATGCGCGGAGAGACACTTTCCGCGTAGTGGAAAATCTCAGTCGGGAAACATCAGTGGTTCGTGGCTCTAAAATCGGGCGCAGAAACAAGAAGAATTCCTTAAGGAACTCAAACAAATAAGCGACTTTATATGGTTTATTTTATACAATCATGATCAAATTGTTCATTTCTTGCAAAAGATCAAGCTTTCAATTATAATCTTTTATGTTTAATTCTTTTTTCTACTGATATTTAATTAAATAAATGGGGTGCCAACTATTGTATAAGTATGAGCCCAATTTCAATTATTGACATCATGGTGTCATTAATTGCCTTCTATGGTAATACAAAAGTTGACACCGTGTCCATAATTATGCTTTTGGAGGGTGTTCTTTATTGTTTCTTTCTCTAAATAAATATTGAGTTGAAAAAATGACAAAAAGCAGCCACAAATACCGTGAAAATGACCGCAAGCTATGTCCAAAAGGGCAGCGGCCAAATTTTATCCGGTCCCTCGAACAACGCTTATATTTCGATTAAGCGAAAAATTTGTCAAAACAAGACCAGGTCCTAGGACAGTTTTAACTGCCATCGAAGAAGAAGCCTTGGATGAATGGATAGCCATATCCCAGACAAAAAGGTTTTCCTAAAAGAAAAGAGGATGTGTTCCATGCCGTTAAAGAGTTTCTGGATGGAGACAAACGGGACCATCCATTCGAGCCAGAAAACATGCCGGGGAATGGTTGATCTAAGGCGTTTTGAAGTCGACACCCTTTTATTTCACTAAGAACATCAGACCCGGTTACATATGGATCTTCGGACATAAGATCATGGCTTGTTAAGATTGAAGATTTCCTGAAGGAGAAGAATTGGTGTAACATTCTAGGTCCACATGGACCTAAGCGGGGTGCGGCAGGACTCGCTCCGCCGTATCCAAATATAAGCCTAACCTAACCTAACCTTTCTAACAAGCTAGCTAGCTAATTAATTTTATTCTTTTTTCTGCCGTGTAAAACTTAAAAAAAAAATGTTAATAACTGTATCATTACATTGTGTCAATAGCTGTGTATAAATGTCAATCATTGTACTTTTACGTGGTGTCAACAATTGTACATAGGTGTCAATTATTATACAATTTTATAAGCCCTTTCAAATATCGTGATTAAGCGATATTTTGTTAATTTTCCTTAATTTATATAAAAACTTAATGAATTCTAATAATATAACATAATTAGAATTCAATAATTTTTTACGGTATACGAATTAATTACGATTTTTTACTCAATGATGTTACTTGGACCTAATTTTTAATAGGAAGTTAACCTGGAAGCCCAACATCCAAGAAAGAGTTAAAAAAACCACTGTGGCACTTTTCTCTTGCAAAAAAGCCATAGGAAACAAATGGGGTTTACAGCCTCGTATCACTCACTGGCTATACGTCTCCGTCATAAGACCGATACTCACGTACGGTGTGGTTGTCTGGTGGACTGCTTTGGACAAAGCGTTAAATCGCGATAAGCTAAGCAAAGTCCAAAGAACGGCTTGCTTGTGATTTAGTGGTGCTCTTCGTACTACCCACTCTGCTGCACTTGACATCCTGTTTCATCTGGCACCCATTGACATCTTCGGGAGGCAAACGGCAGCTTCTGCAGCCGTACGCCTCTAAGCTACCTCACAATGGACCAGTAGAACAACTGGCCATGCCGCTATCCTGAACGATTTTAAGAACCTTCCAGGAAATATCGATTACACCACACCAGAACTACAGTTCGATAAGAATTTCCAGGTCTCCATTCCCACTAGATCATTCTGGGAGGAGGGAGCATTCCTGGATGATGAATCGATCTACTTCTTCACATATGGTTCGAAGACTGTGGACGGTGTTGTTGGTGGTGTTTTCTCCGACAGACTAAATCTTAGTCTCTCCTTCCGTCTTCCTGATCACTGTATCGTTTTTCAGGCGGAAATAATGGCGATAAAAGAAGTCTTAGATATCTTGGCTGAAAGAAAACGTGATATCTGCTAAAGATATCCGTATATTCTCGGATAGTCAAGCTGCTATCAAGTGCCTGGAATCAGTCTCTACAAATTCCATAACAGCCCAAAACTGTCGCTCGTCTCTCAAAGAGATGGCAGAACAGTTCAATATTCACCTCGGCTGGGTGCCGGGGCACAGGGACATCCCAGGTAATTGTAAGGCTGATGAACTCGCCAAACACGGAACTGCACTACCTATGCTTCCATTTACGGATTCTATAGGTATTCTGATCGCTACTTGCAAACTCATAATAAAGCTGGATGCTATCAATAGAACAAATTTTAGGTGGACAACCGGCTCGACATGTCTAGCAACAAAGCGGATCTGGCCAAAGCTGGATCTAAAACGTTCTAGATACTTGATCTCCTTGGATACGAAGCACATCAGTGCTACGATAGGTGTCATCACAGGACACTGTCTCATAGGCAGGCATGCAACAAGGCTTGGCGTTCTTTCAAACGAGTTTTGCAGAAGCTTTCTTGACGAGGAGGAGGAAGAAACCATTGTCCATCTCCTCTGTACCTGTCCAGCTCTCTCACAAAGACGAAAACTCCATTTGGGAGCGTTCTACTATAATGATCTGAACGATCTAAAAAACATAGACATTCGTAATCTCCTTCGCTTCTTCAGTAGCTCCAATTGGTTCAACGAGTAGGAAGAATTGAATTTCAGATTCATGTGGTATCACAAAAGACCTTATAATGGTATAAGTGTGCTTGCCGACAGCCACTTCAACCTAACCTAACCTATGTTCCTTAACTGGGAAAATTTTTAAATGAGAACACCATAGAGTGAGCAAGACATTACCCCTCCACTGAGAACCTTACTGAACTTGTCAGTAACCTGACAATTAACACATGATCTGAAATTTGTCGATTTGTCGCATACGAGTGCATATCCTTCATCCTTTCCTATTCCTATACTACTTTAAAAGTAAGGGAACAAACCCAACATCTTCGCCTTAGAGTTTTGAGTTGCAAAGTTTCGGTGGATTGAGGTTTCGCAACAAAATTATAAATGAGCCGACGTTCAATTTCAAATTGTGTGACAAATTACTCGTATCCGATTGTACCGAAACTAAATCAAATGCAATTGGTTAACCTCATTCTTCACATTGCAATTTTTGGAGATATCTGACCACACACAATAGCAAGTCCGTCCAATTCAATTGGTATGAGGAAACGAAAAGGACACCTGTCGTACTGCACCATTTCAAGTGGATTCAACATACGTCGTGCATTAAACTGCGACGCGAACGATGTGATCTTTACACTGGCGGCATACGACTTATGGAAGCACCGAAACCAATCAATAATATTATTTAAAAAAAAATTAAAAAATTGTTGTATATGTTACTCTCCTCGTTTTTCTATCCAGTTTATTTTTTTCAAAGTGCTCTTCCAAATACAAACTTTCATGAACTATTTTATCACCTTAAAGTTTCGTTTTCGCGACCAAAAGCAGATTATGTCCATCCTTGGGATAAAAAAAAAAAACAAAAATCGAACGATCCGTTCTCGCACACACGGACTTCATTCTCTTGTATTAAATAAGTGATAATTCCCGGGCCGAGTCTTGACTAAAACCAATAAGCCAAAAAAAAATTAGAGCATACCTATTCTATCCTGGTGTCCCTCTTTGGAAGAACGGATCATTTAATTTGGACGAAGATATAGACCAAACATTTAACTGTTCTTTGAGGTCCTGAAAATAAATCCGTAAAAAGCGAACACCAATTAACTTCGGTTATTTCCATAGTATCGGTCTGAGAAACGTTATCAGATTTTCATATTTGAAGGTATCTACGGATCTAGATTGGCCGTAACGACCTCATCAAAACCTGTGAGTGAAAGATCTTTTCTACGCTGTCATTTTAATTCCTTGGAGTATGCGGATCTAAAACATATGCTAATTTTTCCGTCTGGGATGACAGGTTTTTGGACCTTAACCAGCTCGGGCTTACTTACTTACTTACACTTACTTAGGTAGAGGTAAACAGTTCGTGGTGGACCCATGTGTCTAGCATGCATTCCAAATAGGACCTACTGATCGTATGTATATTGTATAGGTTGCATTATTTGTAAAATCTTTGCAATGTGTACAATAAATATTATTACAATACCTATCATAAATCCCATTGATATTATAGATATACATATTTAACTAGGTACATCACTGTTAGCTTTTTAATTTTTGCATACTAAGTGGGCACCTGATAAATTTTTTGCAAAGTAGCAAAAAATTGTCGGTGAAGGGAGTAAGTTTTGAATTACTACTCACATCAGGAAGATCAAATGGGTTACTATATTAAATCTTAGTTCCAGCAAAAGTGATGGGTGTTTACGGCTAAACAAAAATATTAATGTAGAAACAATTTGCAATTATCATACTTTTTTACACACATTTATTACATTTTGTCTCCATTTGTAAGCATTTCGTTGCCTAAGAATTATATAGAGAAACATTTCAATCCAAAACTTCATATTTAATAAAAATCTTTTATAATAAAAGTCACAAAATTCTATCTTTTATAATGTTATGATTCTTAACAGAATTCATAAAAGATTTTTCCACACAAAATACCAATTTTAGAGATTTTTTGACAGTTCGAACTTTTGTATGGAAATTCATAACAGAATAACATAACAAATTGATAAAAGATTTTGCCGAATAGGCCTTAATAATAGTCAAGTTTCAATACATTAGATAATAATATTTTTTATGATAATTTCATTACAAAGCTTCTTGAAATACAATATTTGAGGTTCTGTTGCCTGGAGCATACACGTTACCAACAATTTATTTCATTGGTGTAATAAAATCCACTTCCGAAAGTAAATGTGTTTCTTTGTAACGATGGGTCCCTTTTCTAGCTCGTCTCATTTTTCTAGATCTTGTTTAGCTTCGAGAAAGATTTGACCGTTTTCTCAACGGCATATTTGTTTAAAATAAATCAATAAATCAAACAAATCTATGTTTTCACCTAAAACACCAATTTAAGAAAATTAAATTCAAGAGCGTAAGTACTAAAGTTCCACTACCTAACTGTAGCTATCAACATAGGTAATATCAAGACAACCACTAAAACAAAAGCCTTAACGGAAATTAGTATCTTCATCAGCAATAAATCAAACAACGTTATTCACTTCAATTCGTTACTGTAGGTATCAACGTAGGTACTAAAACAACCATTAAAACAAAAAAAGTTGAACTCATATAGAAATTACCTCTACGTCCATCAGCGCACGTTATCATCAGCCACCTGCGCATTTCCTCAGAAATACATTAGCCGTATTTTATTATCAGCATGATCTGATCCGAATCAAATCACGAAAATAAATTAATACGGGTCATAGACATATTTTATTTTTTAGTTGTGGCAACAGTTGCATTTAAAAGACGACCACGCCTCCAGCCATATTGCAAACATTCTGTACAACATGACGTCACAATATGATATGACATTTTAGTTGCTTGTCGGGGGTGTTGCCATATGAATCAAATTAATAATTCTTATTTTTTAAGGTGAGAGTTTAAGAACTAATTTAAAGTGCTTACAATCAGTTCGAAATGTACCTAATGAAAATCGCAGTTTGTACATCTAGTCCGCTTAGATTATGGCATTTCTTAGACATATAAATTTAAAGTTATTTGTTAAAAAAAAAAAAAAAAACTCCACGAAAAAAGTTGCAGTTACATTTTCCTGTAATATTTTGTGATAAAAAATAAATATTTTTCCCAATTACTAGTTTTGAAAATAATTTAAATTTATGCAGCCTGCTAGTTTCCATTTTTCATTAGATATTCCAAGATTCTATGGACATTTGTACTTTATGTAAAAACAACTCTCAACTTTCTGCCGGGAAACTTAAAACTTGAAACAATAATTGTTTAACCTTTACAGAATTAAAAAGCAAAATCTCCAAGGATTGGAAATTTATTGGATGTAAAAAATCTTTATTGATTTTGTGCTTTGAAGAGTAATGAATTTTTTAGTCTGGTAACGTGACTGTGTGGCTATCTTTTACAGGCACACCAACATTCAAGAATGAAACAAACAACGCCAAACAGCGCTGCGAGCAATAGTAGAAATACTTTTCAGATCATGGTTCATGATCTCGATGAGAAGCAGGATTATATGCTTTTGTTGTAAGTGCATGTAAATAGATGATCTATATAGATCACGGCTGATAATAAAAAAGGGCTATTGTCGCTGTTGATTACATACACATTCACGTCGCATACTTCTCTTTTGTTTCACTTAATTTGGGGAAAACACAAAGCTGTTTTTTTTTCATATGAATGAATGAATGATGTGCGCCACCCAACCACCCCAAAGCAGAACAACGATCAAGAACCGCGGCTGATGATAATGTTCGAGTTAAGAAAATAAATTTATTGTTCTGTCCTGTTTGAGTAGATAATGGCGAGTAAAAGGCAGCAAAGTTAGAAAAAAAAGACAGGCACTACGGGAGTGCCCACAGAAGTTACTACTTGAACAATTACGTGTGCATTTTTCGAATCGTCAGGAAATACTTTTAAATGAAGTAAATCGACAACAGCGCCACCTAACGGGTCCAAGACTATTCTATCTTTTTAGCTGCATACAACCATGCACACATACAAAGTTTCATTGAGATCGATTTAGTTTTTCACAAAAATCGACAACAGCGCCCCCTATCGGGTCCAAAACTATCCTATCTTTCTAGTTGCGTACAACCATGCACACACACAAAGTTTCATTGAGATCGGTTGAGTTTCTCAGAAAATGGACAACAGCGCCATCTATCGGGTGTCGTTTTTTCGGTGACGATGACGCGGTGTCGTTTTAAAGGTAACGCGAATTCACTAATTTCTTCCCATCTAAAAGTGCCCAACGCGCCTAAAGAAGTAATAACTTAAAAAAACACATTTTTATCAAAAACGCTCCAAAAAAATAGGCACTGCAATGAAATTAATAGCCTATCTCCTTCTCACAATCTTAAGGATCATTTCAAAAAAAGTTTCATCGAAATCTGTTCAGTAGTTTTCAGGCCATTAGGTTACAAAGAAAATGCCTACAGTTTTATTATATGTAGTTATGTATAGATTATACCTTACCTATGAATATGATGCAAGATGTTCTCACCACCACAGCAAACTGGGTATAGAAATATCAGAAATAAATTAAAATAACAATTCGATTTACATTAATAAACATGAAACCCCAAAGCATTTTCATGTTTGACGATCATCAATTAACCACAATCAAGATTTTCAGCTGACCAATACACGTTTTCCATAGAGTCGCACGGAACGATTAAATAAGCAAAAATAAAATGTGCCCTACTATGCTATCAAAAAAAGGCTAAGCATATCCCCTATATTCCTGCGGCAGCCATATATACGAGTGTATACCTACCGATTACGTGTTGGTACACTAACGAAATATCACGCAAAACAATTCATACTTTTTGTCGCCATTTGTAGAGGTAGACTGTTATTAAATCAGCATATATCAAACAAACGATGGCGGCAATGACGCCAACGACGACTTTGAACACACACATCAACACTTAAGGCTTACACATATACTGCCTATCCCAGTTATCCTGGATTGTATGTGTTTATTCATACTAAGCACCCAAATCAAGCAATTCGTGGGTGGCTTGATAGATGTGTGAATTATTTGGTTCCAAGGGGCCTTACCAATAATCATTTTTAACCTTCACACTAAATATTTCCTAGGTCACAATATGCAATTTTGTATGGATATTTTCGCCATTGTGAGCTCGAAAAATTTAACCTGGACACTAAAAATGATTATTAGTACCGCGGAAGGTGTATAGAGTATATCATTCACAACTCACCAACAGGGTTTTGTAGAGGTGGAATGTTGTAAAATCTGGAATACGTTGATGTTATAATAAAGTGAAACATGAACAGTTTCAGTCAGCTCCCTATGTGCAAGAACCGAGAACAACTAAGTACATTGTCATTCGTGCAAACAACGCATCTTAGCTATACTCATATCGTCACGTGACAATCTACCTCTTTGTATCTTATAAGGGGTAAGATTGCTTTACCAAAGGCGGGTTTTTGTCAGTTGTTATCCTTCAGGACGGAAGCCTTTTGTATACAGATTGGAGTATGAATCTCAGAGGACTAAAGAAGGCAGAAAATTGTGTGGGGAGTACACGCACATATAGTTAGTATATTATATGACACAATAATTACTCAATTACAACTTCTTGTATTACGTATACTGTACGGTTTGATTATAACAGTATTATGGAGAAATAAGCAAATACAGTTTGTGTAAACAAACCGCAGCGCAGCTTTGTAAGTTTGGTGTGGTGTGATTTCAATGACATTTGCATGTACTCCAACAATTAAATGGATGTTTTCAAACATATCTTCAGACTATTGCTTAATTTGTTCAAATTTTGCAATCTACCATGAATGTGAAGTCTTGCATAAGCTCCTCAATATTTTTGTTAATAGTGCCTGCGGATGGTATAATTCGATTTTAAATATAAAAAACAAGTCAACTACTTGGTGGGTCGAAATTTTCTCGATCAATGCGAATTTGCAAACGTTGTGTAGACATTTTTTTTTAAATGGATAGCAAGTGAAACGTTTATCCGACATACTTGGATCAATGTAGATTCATTGTTTATGACAGACACTCTATATGGAAACCTATTAAGCCCTTCAAACTATCCGTTCTCGAAGCTGTTGTAAAAAAAGTGTGAATTGATCTCATGTTGCTACCTATTTTCTTAGTTTGATATTACAGCATGCTATGTCCGGTGATAACATACACAGCAGAGCATAAAAAATTGTTTTTCCATTTACAGGATTCTATTTATTTTCTGCTTGTCATATCCTGGCCACATTTTCCTGGTTATGGAACATGAATTGAGCTTCCTCCATCTTCCATCTATCACTGTCAGTATTTGGTTCTCAATTTCCTCTCTAAGATAACCGGGCGTATTTAATAATGTCGTATTGGGCTGGCTTAGTTCAAGTGCAGAATCCTTTCATTCCAGCTTTTTCATTACCGGACCTACTTTTGTGTTCTAGAACCCAAAAGATACTCTTGCTGAACGCAGAGAACATATAGGTGACTGGTTAATAGTCATCTAACTATCACTGTGGATGGCCACATATATATGTTTTAGGAGTATTGCGTCATTTGCTCGTTCCTTTATGTTAAGTTAAATTTAAGATCTGGGGCTATCAAAAATATGTTAATTATATGGATAGAGCTCTTGTTAGTTGATTACTGATAATGTACAGAAATTTTCCAGTTGCGAGTAAAACTAAGTTATCCGTGTGGGTGACTGATGTGACTCCAAGTTTTATCACCTCATAGTTCTGCAGTTTATTTTCCTGCATGTGCATTATCCATTTCGTATAAGTGTTCACCTTAAGGTTTACTAGAACTCTTTGAACTGCATCAGTTTTGACATTGTTCATAAAAGTGTTCACGTAAAGGTCGCGTAGAACTCTTAAAACTGCATCTGTGTTGACATTGTTGAAGGCTCCTTCATTGGGTCAAATACATTACATCCGGTCTTAAAACTCTGTTACTGTGCAACTCGGCAAACATATCCTAGACACTTCAAGCTGAAGTTTCTATGTTAGATAGCGGCTTTCAGCAATATTTTGAATCGTATCCCATATTAAGTTATAAAGGACAAAAAAAAACTTCTACTGACTTATACTATTCCTAGTTGCCAATTGTGACTTTCTGCCCAATTCTTCAATGTCCTTGACAGCATATTATACTTGGTTTGGTCCTCATTTATCACTAGACCAATTTCGGCAGCCTTCGATTGAACTTTGAGGAATGCACCTGTACTGTACCACAGCGGTGATTACTCATATAAATACTCGTTGCATAACTTTCGTTATACCGTCCACTCTATCGAACAAACAATAAATGTGGAGGAAACAAAATTCTTGGGTTTAAATTAACAGTCGAAAACTCCATTCTTATTTTTCATGTAAATTTTTCTTCTTTCTGCATAATTTACTTGACGCAAAAGTTATTCATCCATTATGTAGCTACAATACCGTTTCTATCCTTTCATTTTCAAAATTGCTATCTTATCTGTTTTATGATTAATGATGAACTGGACAAATGTTTTTCCATTTTTGGAAAATATTATTTATCACATTATGTTGCCAAAAGTATTTATTACATTACCGCATTGAATCCCTAATCGTCGATTTTTTAATAATTTAAAGCTTAGGGAATGGAAAGGAGAGCAATCTACTCGTACATTTGCTGCATTACGGCGATATTAAATCACATAATTCACAAGTTTAGGAAACATTCACAACTACGGGATACAAAACACGCAACATACGTTTGTAGTACGTTCCTTGGTGCACACATACCTATATAGTACCTTTTAGATTTTAGATATAATACTGTGTAGATGTAGAATGAATGAAAGCACAAAACTGGGAGCGTGTTCTGTAATATTGTTTATTAATTCCTTTTTGTTTCCCTGCAAAAATGAGTAATAGGAAATCCCTTTTTTCCAGCACCACAACCACAACAGCATTACTGCCTTCCGTGTAGACCAGTAGGATACGGTGAAAAGATATATAGAATAAGGTCTTTTGTGCTCAAGTTCAGTTAGCAATCGACCCTACCTTAACATGTGCAGACGAGTGATAAATAAAAACTTTATTACTGCTGTTTTCGTCCTTTCCGTGTCTTCTTTTGCCCGTATCCGCACGCTTAAAGTGGACAACAGGATACGGAGCGATATGATGTTCTTTATTTATGTTTTGTGTGGACGTAATTCAACTAGATAAATGTTGGTGCTGTATTCTATTCATGCTTACCTATGTATCTAAGTTTATTCGCAAGCGTATGCTCTTGCCGAGTGCTGACTTGGTGGTGAGAGTATGGGTGGTTAATGTTCCTTCGTTTAATGTATTGAAAGAGTCGAAAACTGTGAGGCATGGGCATGAAAGGGACATCCAGTTCAGTCTCCTAGTGGACACTTATATCGTATCGATAGGCTTTGATTAGTACAGAATACTCTTATGGAAAATGGTCTTTAGGGTATATTGGTTGGGATGGATGGCGTGCGTTGTTGGTTGTTAGTTCGCTTTTATCACCATTTAATTTGGAAAGCCAAAGTAAATGGACCTATTCTTGAAGGAAAGTGGATATTTATAGAGATACAATATATATTCCTCTACATGGTCCATCAGAATGTAGCCAATATGAATATACACTATATGTATGAGTATATTTATATTTCCCTGTTATGTCAATAAGGGGTTGCCTTTACTGATTATTTTGATTTCTCTTCGTTAATTCGTATTAATTTAAGTCAGAGTGTCTTTAATTTGTATGCTTGTTGATAAAAAGCTGCCACGTGGTAAAATCCGCCAAGGCACACAAACATGCGGCGAACCTAATTATAGGTTTTTTATACTGATCGATAAGTGCATTTAAATACACATGCGTAGAGAAATGCTGACACTCAGCTCCTTAAATTCTATTCGAGACAGTCTTCATCCGCGTATTTCTTAGGATCATTTTTCTGTCGTACAAATTGTAAATACCAGACACGGACAGCAAATAAAAAGCACCATTCCGCTAAATTACAACCAGCACGGCCGCAAAAAAAAATATTTAGCAGTTCCAACAATATTCAACGAAATACTCGTGACTTATAAAAAACAATTTGCTTAAAGAAAGCTAAAGAATTTAACCTTGATCGGTTAAATTTTTAACTACATAATTTCTAATTTCTTCGTTCCCTAAGAATTCAAGGGTTCTTGCAATCTTGAAATATTCTCGAGCGAATTTAAGGCTGACCAAGGTCCTAGCCTTGCAGATACTCCGACCCCGGGATCTATTCCTGTAAATATATAGTCGGCAGCGAAGTGTGGTGTTGTCTATTTCCACGAACCACTCCTGTCTAGGATCACTTCATCGGTTATCTGTCAGACCTGTTGCAGTCCTGTATGTCTAATAAAGACCGTCCATATGCACAATCCCGCAAAAAATATAGCAACATTATCCGCGTATTTCTTAGCGTAAACGTATGAACTACTGATGGTATATATGCAGCACCACCAGTTAACTAACATACAGTCAAGCCAGTATCTACTTAACTGATCCACAATACACATATCTAATATACCCCATTTTTTTGGTCAAAAGTGCAATTGTCGAAAGCACCACAACTATTAAGTTACTACAATAAGATTCACGTTTCGTATCGATTGCTAATTTTTGCATTATACTAATTAAAATTGGTAAACTATCGAGTTTGTATTTCTGCAGCTATACTCAATAATTGATATTCACGTTCGTTGCGTGATTCAAAAACGAGAATTTTGCTTACCCTTATATAAAAACTGCTTCAATGTCCTTAAAAACAATTGTATATGTACCTTTTTTTTTAATCGTGTCGGCTTTCACGAATGTGTTCAATCGATTAAAGTGTTTAACAATGTATAGAATTAAACGCAAGCAATAAGTCTAAAAGTGGTTTATTTTTCTTTGCAGTATACCTATACCTGAGAAGGATTTATTGGTGCGAAAATATGAGGTTTGTAAATGATGTCAGTTTTGAAACTTTTACATGTTTATATTTGATTTAGCAACCTTTCATCTTTATTTGATAGAGGTAATCGTGTCGAGAAGGTACCTAGTGTTAATAGAGCTATTAGCAATTTAAAATATACTGTCTGTTTGATAATTTGAGTAATTTTAATGATAGTTATATAAAATTTATGAGAACAGTCGTTTAGGGGCTAGAAAGCTGGACTGCTGAGCTTGGGGTAGGTATCTAATTCATATTCAATCCCGTCAAATTAATAAAATACAGCCTTTAGCATTCGGCATTGCATTCGTCCCTGAAATAAAAATGGTTTTGAGGAGCTAGGTTAGCTGGGAAAATATAGGGATTGTTTTTCGTTAACTAAGTAGGTAGTTGTGAATGATAAAGTTAAACGTTTCGCTTATATGGCATGTGCATTCGGGTGTGTATAGCATCACTTGACGTGTGCCCCAAAGATGATACAAACTAGATGGCTAACTGAGAGCAGAAACGGTACATTTGCCTACAAGGCCTGTCCAACATAGGACTTCTTAAGTATTCGTGGCTGTTCAATTCGAAGTTCAACTTTGATAGTTTATGAAATTATTGGAAAATGAAATTCCTGATATAATTTCGTCACAATGCCAAATACGTTAAATAATCATGGATTTTTGTCAACATCTAGCGGAAATCCATTTCGTGATTAATCAGAGAAAAATTAACTAAAACGTTTTTTGTTGCACATTTCTTAAAAGAGATTTGGTAACTTCATGCTTGTATTGTATATTTTAAAGAAAACGCATTTTTTCGTCGATTTTAATTCTTCTAATTTCAAATTCATATTGAAACAAAATAGGTATTTTAACACAGTTTAGGGAAAAGGTTTTTTTATGATGTGGGGAAAAAACATATTTTATTTTTTCAGTAATTATCAACCTGTTATTGGTACGTAAAATGCATAAAAAATAGATCGATATACTTTTTACATTTATTGTTAAAAACACCCATTACCAAATTGTTTGTTATTTGAAAAGTGCCACCCGGCAGACATTAACACCATGTATTCATAGACAGCAAAAAAAGAGCGTGCCAGTGAGGGCTGTCATTCAAAATTTGGGGGGGAAAATCCTTTAGGTGCACGGAAGTTGACCGTCTAGTTTGGATAGTCTTTTGTGTGCCCATTTTTAATTTGTTTTACGCAGTTGTTATATTTGCTTTTGGTCTGCAACTATAGAAGGTTAATTAGATATTACCTAAATTTCCACTTTTATTAGCAATTTCTCACTTTGTCTTAAAACAGTTTTAAGTTTTATCTGAAGTATGATTGTAGCACAATTTCTCCGACCCTTTACTTTAAATGTATAGAGCTCATTCTCTACGAAACCACCTCCCCATTGTAGCGAGGAATACAAATGAAATGCTTTTTTTTCCTTTGCCTTATTTAGAAAGCTGCGTGCGGCTTGTATATAGGTACACAGGTTGTTGCAAATAAGGACAATATATGGCAGATGAAAAGGGGATGGTTGAGTACAATGTAATTTGTATGAAAAAAGGCGCACAAATGAAAAACACACACTTTCCTTTAAGTTGACGTCCTTATATTGTGTTTATCCTTTGAGTCAAGTTGAACAAGGGAAGTATTCTTGTTCTGTGTTTTTCAAGTGAGTGCCACTGTGAAACTGGGACCATTTTTCAAAATTAAGCCCAGGAACTGTATTCAAGCGGGGGACTGGAATGAAAAGCATCCTTCTTCGTACTTTTCTGGCGCCAAATAAAGTTTTCCGGAATTTTTAATTGCAATATGGGATTGTTTTGAATGCCGGCCGCTTTGAGATCTGGCTCTCTCTGCCTCTTGGCAACAAAACCTCATATCATAGCATGGAAGGGTGGAATTGTGGATACGAGAAATGATAATAAGCAACTTAATTTAACTTTATTCATTTATGCAATGCCATGCGATGGAAATTCATGTCAAGCACGGTGGAGTATACAGTTCCATTGAGTTTGGGAATTTGTGCGCTGGGTGCCCGAACAAGAAAACGATTCTTCGTGCAGACTGCAGACTCGTACGGAATGCATCACATACACTCATTGTTTGAGCACAAGTAGCTAGTAGCTAGCAGGTTGGAAGGCAGACGATTAGTCAAGTTGCTTGAAAATTGTATTTGGAGAGTTTAAACCAATATAATAGTTGGTTAGTGGGGTTATATTAGCTTTTCTGCTTTTAGCAAAGCGTTCACAGATATATTCAGTGCCGCTCACTTGAATAGAGCCCCACCATTGTTGTCCATAATTAAACTGAAAATAATTCGAGTTTCTGAATATGCAACGGTACAATACATAATGTTTATATTTTGTTTACCTATCTGTCTAAACACTCTCTCTGTGATCGAGTTCATGCATCGTAAATGTCCCGTTAACTAGTTTTTATTTAAAATTATACTGTAAAAAAACTTAGTTTTGTTTTGGTTCACTTGAATAGCTATGGGGCATTTAGCCTATTAAAGAAATATACCGTAGGTATGCGAAAATACATAGATCGTGATTTCTGTAGAATTTGTTTGAGGAAACCTAAGTACGGGATCTTATTAAGAATACTTATGCTATCTTCAATATATATTTTGGTCAAAATCGTTAGAGTGGTTTTTGTAAGATTATGCAGACGAAACAGTAGAAAATATTGCAATGTTTAGTTTGAAAAATACTATTACCTAACTATTTAGCTGAAAACCGATTACAAGTTATTGTTCGTGATGTAAGCATTACTTGGTTTTTAAATTATTATTGAAATCAAAGATTAGGTTTATAAGATATGAGCAGTTTTTAAAATTATAATTTTGGATTCTTCGAATTAAAAATTAAGAATAACATAATTTTGAAAAGGCGTTAGGTCTTATCATCATCACTAGGCAATTTGTTGGTGGAAAATTAATGTAAATTTGGGTGATGTGACATTGATTTTCGGCGTAATAACATTATTTTTGCTAAAAGTAGCGTTGGGTCTTATCGCCCAAGGTTAAAGATCCCAAGTAAACAAATGTCACAATGCCCAAAATCCGTCACATCGCCCAAAATATTAAGAAAGAAAACGTCAAAAAGCCTAAATGTATTGACAAATTGCCCAAAAAAATTGCAAAAAAATGTCGACTTTTAATCCCAAATTCTGTAGGGTAAAGGTGTCAACAGTGGATCATTTTTACTTCTTGCGCCGTAGAGCTCGCATTTATAGTAGTATAGCTATTAATTTTTTTCCACAACTTTTTCAATGTTTTATCCTCATTTTATTCATAAGAAATCGAAGCTTTATTTATGCTGAGACAATAAAAAAAATATTTGAAATTACCCTTCGCATGTGATCCACTGTGTACTATGGGTGTACACAGTGAATCAGTGCATGGTTCACAGTGGAACAGGGATATTTAAAATCAATTTATTCAGTTTTTTTTCATAATATATGTACGAAAATAAAAACTCTTCAAATATAATATAAAAATAAATAAAAAAAACTTAACAGTTGCTAAAATTTTGAAGCATCGAAGGATTTACTGCGTAACACTTCCAACTGATTCACTGTGTACATTTCGATAAGACCTAACGCCTTTTGGAAATATCAAGTTGACTCTTAGTTTGCACTTTGGTCAAAATCAATATTGCCGGTTTCAGGTAAACTAAACAAATCTATATTTGTTTATAGAGAAAAACTGAGCTTACTATTAAGTTATAAATGACCACATTACCTTAGAAATTAATTTTTGTTACAATCGTATTCACCGTTTTCAAGATATATGTCAAAATTTTAAAAGTACCCTTATTATAGTTTTCAGCAAAAAACTGCGTATGAAGTCATGGTAACCTCACCTACTTAAGCTTAAATATAAATTTTGGTTGAAAATGTTAGAGCCGTTTCTGATCATATCAAACTGGTACGAACATTTTGTATGGGAAGTACCATTAATATGATCCTTTCCTTTATGTATGCGGATGATTTGAAAGTCTTTCGATTAATAAAAACTGACCAAGATTCGATGTTAATTTAAGAAGATATTATCAGATTACATAATTGGCGTTTAATAAATTCCTTACACCTAAATAATAACAAATGTCAAAGTTTAACGTTTTGTCGAAACCGTTCATCTATCAACATCTCTTATACCTACCTAAAATAACCGGCGCGTTACTTGGGGTCATTTTTGATAAAAAAAAATAGATTTCTTAAAACATATAGACTTTTTAGTCGCCAAGGGTAATTCAATGCTGGGATTTATCTTGCGAAATTCATAGGAGTTCTGTCATCCTCACACTTTGAAATGTCTGTTTTTTGTGCCCTTTGTATGAAGTTTACTCATATAGAATAAAGAAAATACAAAAACGTTTTACTAGGGTATTAGTGAAAAGGATTCATATTGGTATATTGTTATTCCTTCCTATGAAAAAAAAAGCAAATTATTTGGTATCTTGACTCTTAACATTCGAAGAAAATTCTCCGATGTCATGTTCATTCGTGATGTTATTGGCTAATCAAATTGATTGTCCCGAAATTTGTTCCTTAATTAACTTTAATGTTCCTGCGAGAATGCTTAGAAACCGATTGCTTTTTAATATTCCGTAGGTATCACAGAACAAATTATGCTTCCAATTATTAACCCTTATCTAGGTACTTAAGAGAAACCAATACCGTTTGTGATATGATCGACTTTAGTCTAAGCTGATTTTCTTTTAAAAATAATTTGCTATTAATTTTAAGTAATGTTGGCAATGTTTAATGTATTTTATTTATTGTGTTTTGTTATTGTCAAGTAATTACTAAGGTATTGAGACTTTGCTTGATGAATAAATAAACTAAACTACGTAATGCAGAATGTTAAAAAGTGGGGTCCAAGCTATCGTGTCGACAGTACCGTAGTAGGTCGATAGCCGATTATTTCGAAGGCTAACCACTTGAAGCGTCATAAATTAAAGAAAATAACACCGCTTAACCCATACCGCAAAAGAGCAAGGCCTTAGTTTCTGCATTGCTTACATGACATGGAGTAATAAAAAGTACCGTGTTGTTCTCTCCGATGAAAAAAAAATTGATTTCGAGGTTCCTGACGGTTTCAACTTTCAACTATTACTTCCATGATTTGCGGAAGGAGGAACGGATCGGTTACACAACCGAGGAGGTGTTAGGGTTTGGCTTTGGGGAGCTATAACTTACAATGGTTGCAGTTCCTTACTGCTCGTGTGAATGCACAGTCCTACATTGGCGTACCTACTCGAGAAGTGTTTCCCTTCCATTACTGTATTGTTTGATCTTTGGTGACTTACCGTGGAAATTGCAACAGGATAACACACCCATTCTCAATGCCAGAGTGGTGAAACAATTTCTTGAGCGTCAAAACAATTCATTGTTGGATTGGCCACCATATACTCGCCAGACCTACTTAAACATTATCGAAAATTCTTGGCGATGGCTTGCTCGGTAGCGTACGAGTTAGGGAAGCAGTACTTTTATAAGGAGGAACTTATTTAAGCAATTAAATTTAGCTGGGCATCCATCTCGCTAGACTACATAAATATTTATATGATTCCCCACCTAACAGGATACATGAGGTTATTTTTATAACCAAGGCGGAAATGTTCGTCGCATCAAGGGGGTGGACATCGAAAATAACTCAAATAAAGTAGAAGGGTTTCTGTGCATTACTTGGAAGGAAGTTGTTAACTTAATAACGTGGAGCTGTAATAGGGGGTGCATCTGCTTTGGAACTCTTTTATTCGCAGTCTAATGAACTCGATTGACAAATCATGCTTTAAACATAAAAAAATAAATGTATCTAACCTATCTTTCCTATTTTCCACTATGTTCCTTTTGTTACTGTTTTTAGATGTGCTGTTCTCTTTTGTTGATATACCTATCTCTATTATTTTAAAACCCATATTGATAAGTCTTATTTAAAGAGTAATTACGTAGGTACCTATTAAAAAAAATGGAAATACTTTTACCCAAGAAAATTGATGAATCGCCTGTTTGACTAAAGCTGTTTTTCCTACAACTTCTGATTACACAATAATCCCAAAGCGACCCACTTTGGGAATAAACACAAAACCGAACCAAGACGGAGTAACAGCAACAAAATGTCCTGCGTAGGTACATTTCCCTCCTTCAAAATTTAAACGAAAAACGCCATTGCTAACAACAACAATAACGACACAAAACACAAAAAAAAAATCCAAAATGATTTATGCTTTGGCAAGTTTGCAGAAAACCAGGACACGAGGGAGAAAAAAAATTGGAAAGAACTACGAGCAAACCTCAGGATAAAAATCAGAAAATGTTTATATTTTCCTTTCCTACCCATCCCTCTGGTAGAAAATGCTATTTAACCCATACATTCCCTGCAAAGAAAATGTTCTTACTTAACTTTTAGTTAGGTAGTGTTTTCTCCATTACTTCACCGAAGGATTTGCAAAATGTACAAGGCAAGACCAAAAAAGCAAAGAATCAAAGCATGCTATCACGCAAAAGACTCTATTTAATTTTAATATCGCATGTCATGGAATATGCGATAATTTTCTACCAATTTTCTTTGTCAGAGGAAAATAAAATTCTTAATCAAAGCTAAATTATATAGAAAGTCAGCTAAGGAAAATATGTTATGTTCTCAAAACTTAAACAAGTTCAGCAGTTAGAAGGAAATATTTGTCAAACCAATTAATACTTAAGTGATACTATACTAGGTATGCCAAATGTGTGGGGTGCAGCAATGTCCATCGAAATCAATTATTTTAAATCGATTTCGATTATGAGTGATATACGCACCTAGCGCATGTTAAATGATAATCATTTTGAAGTACTAGGTATCATGAAAGTAATCGATATCATTTGTAAGACAGATATTGAACAGTTGTGGCGAATGGCGATTACAAAAGAGTTTGGTTTGGTTGATTTATTCTTACCCAAAAATTGACACTATTAGGAATGGATGTTCGTTTTGTTTGTTTTTATTTTTATTTCCTTTGGCTTTGCTTGTGAATTGTTGTATTCTGATTTACACGCAAGTCCATAGTACCTACTGACCCCAAAATATTACCATCCAACGAATGCCTTTAATTTGAGAAGGTCAAATCGAAATCGGTCTCTGACTGATTTTGGAGTGTAGGTAAAAATTAATATATTAAGGCCCTCCCCAAGTTGTGTTCAACTTCGAGTGAATAAAATGGGCCTAATAGGAGTAGGAACAAACAACGAGGCATTTTCTTTATTTGTGTATGGTGTATGGATAAGGATATAAATATGTATCATTGTCATATACGTGTACCATATTTAAAATAAATGCTATTGTGGTATGTATGTACGACTGTACGTAGATAGATATACTCTTGTGTTATTAAGTTCCCTATTACCACTAAAATATTTTTTAAATGCGAATTAATGAACGTAGTACATGATTACCCATTGGAATTTATATTGTTTGCATGTGCTTCAATTAAATCGCGCAAACAATCTTAATCTTCAGTAACCACTTAAAAAACAAGTTTAAAATAATATTACGATATGTTTACCATCAACACTCAGAATTAAGTGCAAGAGAAAAGTGGAATATATGTGCAGCCAACGAAAGAAGGCCGATGGCAAGACCGCTCATACGATGCGTTTATGCATGAACATGACGCAATGCGCTTTAGTGGCTATTTCCATATCATTGCATCTAAAGAGATTTTGCTTAATTTTTTGCTCATTAACATAATATCTATTATGCAAAGATAATGCATAATCACCAAGGAAAAAAAGGATGTACTTATCAAATACTGGTGGATATCTACTGCGAGAGTTTTTGGTAAATATGTAGTGGGTGACTGCCTATTGGAAACAATTCATTGCGCAAATAAAATATCTACGGGTTTATAAACATTAATATTGTTTATTGCACAAATTTACAAAACAAGCATTTTATTGTTTTGAAGGAACTTATTTTATAGAAGTGGTAATAGAAAAAAAGGGGGCAGGGATAAAAGGACATTTTTAGACAAAAACAGCAGAAGTGTAAATGATGAATATTCCGAAATTGACTTATTGAAAGCATTTGTCTTCAACATAAGATTATGCAAGTTTGATGTACCTATATTTACTATTTTTATTATGTTTTAACTTGAATATTGTTAACTTTTGTTTTGTTAGTAAACTTTTTTAAGAATATGAATTTACCTTTATAATTATTACTATTACTATACCTATGCATTGGACAATCAGGCGGTGATCAGACACATGAAGCAAAAACATTACAACATCATTGGCACTGGGATTGGTTAGCAGAAGAAAGAAGATCTTGGGACATCATTGGGTTGAGGCTCAGTTGATGAAACAGATTTTCACTTAAAAAACAGATGCTAGCGGTAACACTAGGAATCGAACCCAATTAAGAACATTGAAGAAATTCAGTGAGTCTATCTGGGTAAAGATTTATAGTGGTAGAGAGACGAAAAGAGACCCGTCAATGGTGGTCTGATTTGAATATCTCTCGAAATATATATATGTATATATGCCTACCTATGCAAAGTAATAAAAAGCGAAACAGTAAAATGCGATAGAAACAACTGCAAGACGAAAAACTCAAAATAATCGTGGGAAACCTATGTAAATAACTTGGCATATATCTTGACCATAAACTAACATTAAAAAAACACTAAAGAAAGCAAATATTGCTACTATATAAGATTATTTCCCTTTATAATCAGAAAGTCACTAAAAACAACGTTATTCACTTTTTATCTTTTGTGTATGTAGGTATAGGTAGGTACATATATCTCTTGTTGTTTGATTTTTTTTGTGTGGATTTGAGGTTTTTTTTTTTCGTTGTTTTTTTAAAATAAAATTATTGTTACCGAAAATGAACATTCCAATATAATATTTTTGCTTAAGTTCATGGTTCAGTAGTAAGAATAGTAATATCATATATCTGTGATTGTAAATTGTTGCGGCAAAAAGCAAATATAATATTGGTGGGTTTTCTTGGAGTTGGAGTTCCCACACCTGTTACAATTATTTAAGAAAGATGATGACTGTTCGATCTAGACTTCATGTCATGCAAGTAATAACTTTCAAGTATTCTGTTTCTCCAGTGACAGTTTCTCCAGACTCTGGCAATGACAAAGGAAGTGTCGTCATCTTTGAGATTGAGTTTCAAAAGTGGTTTCTTAGAAAGAAATGACCAGTCAGAGCTCCCACTTACTTAAGGTAAGATTAGAATGTATGCCAAGTGCTCATAAAATGCCAATTTCTGACAGTTCTCCTGTCAAAATATGGTCAAGGTCATACAGTGTAATGGGCATATCTCATATGCTCTAATGACCTGAATGCCACACATGACCAGGCTGATTTTGACAGATAAAAATGCCCAAATAGCATATAGTGTAATGGGACAATAAGCACGAATGCCAGCATAAAGCCCTATGCCCATATGCACTTTCTTGAAATTTCGTTATGGCATTGCTGGCATTTGTTATTTTTGATGGAACAAGTATTATTTTGTTGTCATCGGTGTTTGATGATTTCGCAGGACTGGAATTTGTTTTCTTTATATTTTTTTGTGGATTATTGAATCTATCATTTGCGTAAATTATTTAATTGTCTTTTCATTGTAATTTTTTTAAGTTTAATTAGTGGTCTTGTTCTTGTCCCTAATTGTGGTTGTGTACATACTTTTTTCCTGTTGTGAAATTTTGTTTGTGTTAAAATTGTTTGCTACCTGTTTGTTTTGTGCTACTATTAAATTTCCAACTTCAACTTTTTGATTTGTTTTTCTCTACAGCATTACCCTTCTACATTGGGTAATAAATAACAAATGCCTAAAATGAACATCGAGGCAAATATGACCATATTGGTAATTTTTGTCATTAGTCTAATACATATACAGTTTTGATAATTGTGGCATTTTGTTAATTTGACAGCTAATCTGGTCATTTGCCTTTTGGCATTCATATGCATAATTGGCATACCGTCTAATCTTAGCTTTAGATAGCGATGGCATATCAAACTGTAGAAGTTTGCTGCCGGTTTTGTTTCTGTGTCCAGGGATCCAGCAGGGATTTGTTGTATGCTGCGAGCAAAGAACTTTGAGCTCTTCGCGGCAGCGGTGAACTAGTTTGGATTTTATTTCAATATCAGACTCTGCTTTTATAGCTGCTTGCTGTCAATGAAGATGGTAATGTCGCTACGAGGTATTGCCAATATTGCCGCCTTACGGGCCGCTTCAGCGATAGCTAGAACCTCAACTTGCAAGACACTACTGCTATCAAGAAGCTAGGTATTCCTCAGAGAATATGCCGGCACCGGTTTCACAGTCCATCTTTAAACCATCTGTGTAGATTCATTTGTGTTCCATTCTTCTCTTCTCGGAAAGGAGTTTCATTAACATTCGGCTTCTGATGAACTTCCTATTAAGAATATGTAATTCCCTAATATTTCGCATTATCTTCTACCCACTTACTGGTTTACAAAATAATCTTATTAGATTACGAATTATTATTTTATTAGCATAAAAAATTAATTTTTAACTAATACAAGGTAAGAAAGAGAGCACTAACTCCAGAGGCTTTTAGCTCTAAGAGGTAACAAAAGAAAATTGCATATTATCAAGTTCTCTCTACGGAGGAAATTATAAACTTTAGTGACATTATCGTGGTTGATTGTATTTAGTAAAGTGTAGGCAGTTTGATTAGCTAACAGGAGTGAGTTAAATGATCTGGAGGAATGTGTCGGATGCAGTGGCGTAGCTAGGGGGACAAGGGCCCTGGTGCATAGGAAGAGAATCGGGCCCTCGTCCCCTCTTTCCGCGTAGTTTGAACTTATATTGTCCTTCAAAATTATTGATAGGGAATAAGAATAGGAAACAGTGAGTTGAATCATCCCTATCCATACGTCGTCTCTATCAAAATCTTCATGTGTTCAAAGGAAGAAAAAGGGATTAAATAAACAACGACGCACATGACAATATAGAATATTTATTAATTAAGAGAAAAAACGAACTCTAGCAGAAAGCAGTTTCGTAAAAAAGCTATCTAGCTTGGGCATTTTTTTTTACTTTCTTCTTTTTCTTGGCGTTGTTTCCGCTTTGCGGCACCGCTACGTTCCTTTTTCCTTTCCATAATTTTTAATTGTTAACTATCGAAATTTTAGAAATTCGGAGTAGGTACTTACTGAGATTTTCCAATATTGCTTGTCAATGTTTAGCATATCTAGATTACAGGAAGCTCAACAAAGAAGAACCATAAAACAGCTTGTTTGGTAATGATGCGGTAAAATCAATATTAACTCATAAGAAGATAATATTATAGTTTTTATAGTAGTTCGTTTGTCAATTTGAACTTGAGTTTAGAACAAATATAGTAAATAAGAACTGATGCTAGGCAAGAGCGAATGAAAACTTCTTTAAAAAGTTGATGGGCGAATTGATCTCACGACCGTCAAGCACGTGAGCTGATCCAATGTGCTACGGGCGTACTCAATACTCATCCAAACTACCATATAACTGAAATAATGATAACAGACAAACAAACAGCACATGCTTATCGAGGACCTTGGCGCAAAAAAAAAAACGAGAATCTCGAGCCTGCTCACAAGAGCCTGCTCACAAGAATTTTATTTTTTTTGGATTTTTTTAAATTTTTCATTTTTTTTTTTCAAAAGCAGAGGCTAGAGGGCCCCCTGAGCTCCGGGGCCCTGGTGCACTGCACTACCTGGCCCTATGATAGCTACGCCACTGGTCGGATGATATGTTCAGTGTCGATAGTGTTACTGTGCATTTTGGTTTGTTTTTTTCCTTTAGGATGTGTTGATGCATTGTAATAGTATGACCCAATTGAAGACGGGCGAAGTTGGAGTTCATTTCCTTAGATGTTGATGTCGGGTAGATCGGAGTGGACCGGCTGGTGTTAACTTTTAAGTAGTGGTTTGGTAATTTTGCCAACTACGTATTCGGAGCATATTAATCTTTAGGGCGATTTGTTTTTTTTAGATCAAGTTTTGATATTATATTAAAGGTGAGAAGGGGGACATTATTGCAAGATTTTGCGGCTTTATTAGCTAGTTCATTCCCTTGTATCCCCATGTGGCTTGGGATCTACATCAATTTTATTTTATTTTTATTTATTTAGTGAGGATATCCCTGATGTGGTTTATGAGTCCGGTGTTGTGGTTGGATTTTAGAGTGGCCTAGAGTGTTGATAGGTTGTCCGTGCATATTATGGCCTTTCCACGGAGTTTAGCCATGGTTTTGACAGCTTTCCTCTGCCTCTGCTGTAAAAATTGATGCGTTTTGAGTTAGGAGTCCGGCTTTTAACAGTTTCCCATTTTCTAATGTGACTGCAAAGGATGTAATGTATGTTGATTTAGAACCGTCTGTAAATATGGGGTTCCATCCTCTAGACTTAAGCGAACTTATTGTCTGAAGAAATTGTACCTTGTAGATACTTCTGTGTGTATTGTTTTTTTTTTATATTCCGACAGGGACAGTAGAACCGAGGATTCTTTAATGCATCACGGTGGGTGAGATGGAAGGTGGTGTTTCCAGCTTTTAATGGACAGGCCAAGTTTATTAGCGGTGCATATTGTTCGAGCTATGGCTGATGGAAGATACTTGGTTGTTTTTGATCTAATAACAGAGGAGATATCTTTGTCAATGATTGGATTATAGGAATAGAAGAGTTTAGCAAGGAGTTTGATAAAGCATTCTTCTTGGCGTTCTTCTAAGGTTGGAGGTCCTGCTTCTGCCAATATATTTATTATACTGGTATTTCAAAATGTGTTAATACTCCTTCTAGCAGCTTGATGATAGTTTGATTTTGTGAGGTTGAGCGTTGTCTTAGGACACTTACCATAAATGAAAAGTCCATAGTAAATTTTACTTAAAAGCAGAGCTCTAGTTATATTACAAAGAATATATATGTGTACATTTAATTATTTGCAAGCTAAATAATTAATGATGTTGTCTCTAACAGCTAGGCTCTTTTTAAGATCTATACATTGTTGTTTCCAGTTGTATCTATTATTAAATGTCACCCCTAAAATGTTTAAGTTGCTAACATTTTGCAAACTAACATTGTTTAAACTTAAAATAAGTTGTGGACAATCTACTTTACGACAAACATGCAGTGTCCTACATTTTTCTAATGAAAGTTCAGCACCGGCCTTCGAGGACCATTTTAAAACATCTGTTAGTAGTTCCGAGTTCTTAGTTCTTTCTAGATCATTAAGCTTACACATATTGAAAAAATCATCTGCGTATCTGCAATGGTCAAGAAGTTGGTTTTTGAGATAGTATTTACTTATTTCGTCAAAAGCAATAATGAAAAGAACCATCGACAAAGGGGATTTTTGAGGGATACCTACCACTGTGAAGTGGAAGTGTTTCGGATAAATCCACTGGTTTTTCACATATAATTTTATTGGAATCAATAAACTAGAGAAGGCGTTTCGCAACTATTCTTCTAAAACTTTAGACAAACAAGTAATTAGCGAGATTGGACGGCATCCACAAATTGTATTGGTTGCTTTGTTAGGCTTGGGCTAAATTAGAAAGTGCTCTGCGCAGAAATCTAAAGACTACCTCAAATTCAATTATTAAATTTTGTGCTCACTGTGTCACATGTTTACGCTTTTTTGTTACGACCGTCATAATATGAAAAATTCCCTACAATTCCAAATCACACAGAATTTCACTTCTCACACTAGGTACTGGTTAACGTCTAGATAGCACTTAATGCATTTACTCATCACCTTAATCGGTTTATGAAAACAGCTCACATTTTGTTTTTCTATAGGTACCTACCTAGCTAACAAGTATAGTCACTAAAACGGAGTCAAAATAGCAACGACAGTCGATAGCCTTTCGGAATATTTAATAGACCGACGTGAAAATTGACCATAGCTACGAAAAGGTCGATATGAATCTAATTCATAGGAAATTAGTCAATTAGTCTATACAAAACTTGATAATGGCGTTTCACACTCATCACTTTTTTGTTCTATTTCTTTCAGGATACCTAAACAACATTATGCGGCACTGACAGGGAAAAACCAAAATCTTACTTAAAGAAGCTGTAAATTTTCGCAGATATTGGGAGTCTGGTAAAATACAGTAGGTATTCAGCTGTACCATTTGCCGTGGCTTTATCATAAAATCATTTACAAAATGAACGAAAAATTTAGCAAACGATTTTCCATAGCGTATAATCTTACAGCAGAAAGAAACTTTGATAGCTATGACGTAAGAAACAAAAATAAATAAGTAAACGAACATATAAATGAAATATTGAAGGAGATAAGAAAATTAAAAAAAAAAAAACACCCTAACAGCAACATACAAAATCCGCTACCGTAGGAGGAGTCATATCGCATGGGTGCTGAAGTTTATTCTACGAACGTTACCTACAGAAAAAAACCACCATTCCCTTCATCCAAAGTTATATGGAGTTGGAAAATCAATAAGAATAATAACACACAGCGATATACGTCTCCTAACCCCCAAGCCCCAACGGACAAGAGTCTCCACAGTGCGTGAAAAAATTAACAAAAACAGCTACAAAATATATTCGAAATACGCTTTTTCGCCTTAGGCAGAAAATGTAATTTTTTGTATCAATCTTTGTCTGTTCTTTCAAGAAAAATTCCGCCATATTCTTGCGATGACAAACATATACGTTTTCTAGTACAAAAAAATCCAGGACTCACATATATCTACACAAGCGACAAGTACAGAAAGAAACTGAATAAAGAAAAAAGAAAGAGAAAAAAATTGGCACAACAAAGAAGTAAATAACAATCAGAGTATAAAATACGAATAAAATTCCGATAAGATAATACACTTTAACGCATGGAATAGAGGACGTCAAAAGAGCAAACGAGCATGCCTTATAACTTAACTCAAAAAGAGCATATTATATCGACTCCAAGGACGAAAACGGTAGCAACAACAAAGCAAGCATATAATAAATAAAAGGGATAACAACGACGAACTAGGTGTACGCTTCTCCTGTGTTAGACCAATTATCTTTCCGTTCTTGTCGATTCCGTATGGAAACTCTCTGCATAACAGTGAACTAAAAAATACAAATAATAAAAAAATAAACACGGACTAAACAACAAAAATAAACACAACAACAGCAGAGCGTGTTCGTCCTTCCTTCGCAATCGAGGATGGTTGGCAAAAGGACGATAAATATTATGGCAACGCTATCGACTAATACCGTTATACAAAGTTTTCATCATCATCATCACCAGAAACAGGGGCTCCAGAAGCATTCGAATCGAGTACAACAGCAGCATGACGATATACACAGCCAGGATCGACATCACTCGGCTTCAAGGAAGAAATTGTGGCGAAAAAGCAAACGTACACCAACAACGACTGTAATAAGGCCAGTCACTCGGCCGTGGACGTGGAAAAGAACCAGAACCGTATTTAAGCTAATAACGCCAACAAAGTCTGCCATGCTTACAATGCTCGTTGTAATAACCGTCGTGATTTCTGGAAATGCTGGTGAGTACCAACTATGTATACCTACTAGGAAAAAACTATAAAAAAAATATAAACAAAATGGTATGAAAATAAATGGGCCTTATCACAATACAACGATTCATTAAATATTTACGCCCCCAAAGGGAACAGGGATCAGTGTTGCCATGTTCATGGGGAATCCCCTTTTGTGGGGGTTTTCAATATATAAATTGATAAAAGGGGAAAAAGGGAATCTGACCTCTTCTGGAACGAAATGTGGGAAAAAATTAAACGTCAACACTTAGATAACTCCAATATTCCATTTTAAATGGAACCAGGATTGTGCAATAGGTTAATTCGGATCAAGTATACCTATTTTACGTATTTACGCCTTTTCGATATCATTAACATCGATTTCATGTGTACCTACCTGCATTTTTCTTAAATAACTGATGAAATGTTGGTTTTCGTTTTTATTTTCATGCAACCATTCTGCATTGACAATTTTTCATAAATATTTTAAGTAAATGTAATACCATCCACTATTAATTTAATGGATAAAATTATATGAACACTTTCAGAACCTTTGCCACAGCAGAATTGGCATAGGTATGCAAGGTGCGAGTTAGTTTTTTTTTTAATTAGATTACGTTTATTTAGCTTGTGTGCTATTTCAAAAACATATTACATTTATAAGCTTAAGTTAAATTTTTTAAATTTAATAATTATTTTTTACATACATTACCACTGCTCTCCTAAATCTTGCAAGGTTTGTTTCTATTTTAACATTATTTGGAAGTTCATCGAAAATTTGTACGCCTTTATAAAAAACATGTTTTTTGTTCTTGCGTTCCTAAATAATTGCACATTGAAGTTATTTGTATTTCTTAAGTTATATATTTGTACACTAGCTCTTGTTGTTAACTTTCTACTTAAATAACTGGGCAGCATATTGTTTTTTATTTTAAATATAAAAATAAGAATACTCATAACTATCCTTTGTTTTATGTTTAACCATTTTAGTGCTTCCAGCATACTTCGAATGGATGTATATCTACTACAGTTGGTGAGCCAAAATTTTTGAGGTTAGGTAGGTACGTGAAATTTGTCAGTACGAATTTCTATGTAACATAACTAACGCACTCAGCAATTACCACCCCATATGTAGGTATATTATATCTTGTATCGCAAAATCGACCGAAGTTGGGGTCTCAGTAGGTATTGCCTTTGCTTGGAAGCATATGGTTTAAGATGTACCGATATATTTAAGACGATATTACTACGTACCTACATATTTTAAATTATCAGTCCAAGTTATATAAACGGGCCGATGACAGTTTATAATTTTAACAATTTGTTGTTGCTTTTGGTAAACTATTTTTAGACTATTTTTTATTCACTTAGATTGTTATATGAAGCGTATGGTTTACTTGATTTATTTTAAATTAAATAATTTACTTAAATTAATTAATTGCTAAGACAAAACTTTGATTTACCTTTAATCGACATCGCTATTTAAAAGAAAGCGATGTTTTTGTTTTGGACACCTGGGGATCATTTCTCGTTCTATGAAAGAGTGAAGCGAAAATGATAGATATTTTTATAGATAACTAGCTGACCCCGCGAACTTCGTTCTGCCCAAATTTGTTAATGTAATGAAAGTAATAATATCGAGCATGCCCAATGCACATGCTATTTTATGTAGACGCTTAAATACCAATGGCAAGCCGTTCTGAATAAGCGGAATCCGCAGAGGTTTGTAAAGTGCTTTATTTGGACAATGCCCATTATAATTTTAACTATGCAACTTTAGAAATAGCGCTTGATTTTATTTTTAAATGGGAGGTGCCACAAATCGTTTTCCTATACCGCTTATGTTTTGCAAAGTACCACCTATAGTGTGGTATCCTATCCTTCAGCGCCACCTATCGGGTCCAGAATCCAGGTAAAGGTTGATGGTTATACTGTCCTACATTTCAGACATATTTCCGTAACAGTAGGTCTATTCGCGTACTTTCCCGAGCTGAGCACTAAACATCTGTCAAACTAAAAAAATTGAGCGTAATTCTCTCAGAGAGCGAAAAATGTACTCCAAAGTACGTGTATAGATTTCTAGCTACTTCGAGCCACTTACATCTTTGTTTCCTGGATCTTGTCACGACAGTTGGGTTTTCAAAAATTCGTTTATTTAATATTTACCATTTTGCAACAAATTAAATGTTCTAGGAGAACATTGGACCACCACCGTATTTTCTTTATTTTCGCACATTTTATTTCAGCGCATGACGTTTGACGGATTTTGAATTTATGTGAACTTTGTGGATTTGACATATTTATCAGTACTAACCCGTTGAAATTGTCTGAGCTGTTTCGAGCCAAGAGAGGAACTGCTCGTTACTCGTTATTTTGCTAATTTTCTCTTTTTCTGTCATTTTTGATGAGTACGTGGATAGACTTTGTGCGATTGCGATCGATTTCTACCGATTGCGTTCGATTCAAACCGCGTAGGTACGCGAACGAACCTAGTATAAGAGTCCGTGGTACTAATAATATTTTTAACGTCCAGACTACATTTTTCCAGCTCTCAATGGAAAAATGTCCATACAAAATTGTATATTGTGACCTAGGAAATATTGTGAAGGTTAAAAATGATTATTAGTAAGTCCCAGTGTGTAATGTATTTGGGAATGACTTGTGACTGTTAAATTGGTTTTCATGTGTTTGTAAGTTGGTTCGCACGAAACAGAAGATTGTGAAATAAAAATACTGATACCATTTTCAAATCTTCCCATGAATCATGTTTGTAATTATGACATCATGCAGGTCTACATCGGTTTCGGGATCTGGAACCTCGGCACATATGATGTCATCATCTTGGTCTGGTTGCATTCTTTCGACTAACCAAATGAGAATGTAAGCATGAGGCAAGCCTCTTTTTTGCCATTCAATCGAATACATCCAACATCGAGTATAACCAAAGACACGATGCTTAGCAATATAGTTCATCAGCGACCGACGAAATATTTGTAACTTTAACAGAAATGAAGAAAACTAACCGCACCTATCAACTTGGTTGGTAAATTGTAAGCCTTTTCCCTTTTCTCTCTACACCGGTACCGAAGGTGTTATGGTACCTTTGAGTTGCGTTCCCCATAACCCTATTCACTAATCAGCAGAATACCACAATTGTTACACACTCATTTTTCGTAACAACCCCTAAGTGCAAACTCAAAACGCTCCACAACTCCTGTTGCCTGTCATCATTGTCCACGTCATCTTAATCACCCCTACATTTCAACTTACTCACACATACCTACTTATGCAAGGATTCTGAAAATACATGTCAAACAAAAATGATGGATTCAAAAACCATGAAATAAAAAAGTATCTACTCCATTTCAAAAAGTTACTTAATGTAACATAGTATAAACATAAACAAACTTTTATTGGTTATATTTTAAAAAAAATGTCAAAATTGTTGTCAACAACAATTTGCTTTGAAAATAATTAAAATAATTGACAACAATTGCTTTGAAAATATAAAATATTTTTTTTTTGTATTTGAAGTGTCACTACTCGATTTCTATCCAGTTTATTTTTTTTTTTCAAAGTGCTTTTCCCCATGAAAAACGAAATGTGTGCCTTCAACGCCACCTGTTGAGAATTTTTTAATTTTTCTTTTTTCCTAAACCTTCGCGGAGCAATTACGAACAAATCCGCAGAAGGAAGTATCCAATTTGGTCCAGTCGTTTTCGAGTTTTAAGCATCCGAACAAACCAAGATCCATTTTTAAGGTTCCGTACCCAAAGGGAAAAAAAAACCGGCCAAGTGCGAGTGTCACTCGCGCACCGAAGGTTCCGTATTTGGCTAAAATCCAACACATCAGATATTATTTGATATCTATAATATCATTCAAACTTCCCCTCTTCATGAATTCATCACAATTTAGTTTAATTTAATTACTTAATATTTTTACTCTCAAAAATTACTCGCACATGAATCTCATTTTCTAATTATTACCTAGTAAGTACCCAACCCACGCCAATTTTCCATTCTGTATGCGACCTGTCCCAATTAAAAACTATTGACTTAAAATATATTACTTTTATTTTGTTCTGTACTCCCCAACAAAAATGTATTATACTCCCCAACGAAATTAGCAAGCGGGAACCCTGTGACTCTCTTCTGTCTATGATGGGGTCAATTGTGCACAACTGCGTAGTAGAGATTAAAACTTATGATAGCAACGTATTTTACATGGTAAAATTATCTTTTTTGAAAATATCTTGTAAACTATTAACTTTTCGGCAAAACAGTATTCAGCACATATATAGATAAGAACATGATCTACAAAAAAGGAATTTATGTATTTTTTTGTGAATCAAGAAATAAACCGTTTTTTGGACGAATGAAAATATTTTTTTCACCAGATTACTAATTAATCCAAAACCAATTGATGTATTCCTTCCATTGGTATTTGTCGTTTAACTAGAGGTTATACCGGATGTTGTGTGTAAATTTTAGCCTCCTATGTCAATCGGTTCTTGAGATAGTGAATATTTTTTCCCTTTGGGTACGGAACCTTAAAAACGTAACCTTATTAGTTTCGCTCGGATGTCTCTCCGTCTGTCTGTCTGTCTGTCCGAACCCACTAAGCCAATTTTGTTACCAGGTCTATCTCAAGAACCGATTGACATAGGAGGCTAAAATTTACACACAACATCTGGTATAACCTCTAGTTAAACGACAAATAGCAATGGAAGGAATACATCGATTGGTTTTGGATTAATTAGTAATCTGGTGAAAAAAATATTTTCATTCGCCCAAAAAACGGTTCATTTCTTGATTCACAAAAAAATACATAAATTCCTTTTTTGTAGATCATGTTCTTATCTATATAGTGCTGAATAATGTTTTGCCGAAAAGTTAATAGTTTACAAGATATTTTCAAAAAAGATAATTTTACCATGTAAAATACGTTGCTCTCATAAGTTTTAATCTCTACTACACAGTTGTGCACAATAATTGACCCCATCAAAGACAGAAGAGTCACTGGTGGTATACCACCAGGGTTCCCGCTTGCTAATTTCGTTGGGGAGTATAATACATTTTTTTGGGGAGTACAGAACAAAATAAAAGTAATATATTTTTAGTCAATACTTAGTTTTTAATTGGGACAGGTCGCATACAGAATGGAAAATTGGCGTGGGTTGGGTACTAGGTAATAATTAGAAAATGAAAATGTGCGAGTAATTTTTGAGAGTAAAAATATTAAGTAATTAAATTAAACTAAATTGTGATGAATTCATGAACAGGGGAAATATTGAATGATATTATAGATTTCAAATAATATCTGATGTGTTGGACTTTAGCCAAATACGGAACCTTCGGTGCGAATTAAATACACTCGCGTATATTTCGTAATTAAAACAAATTATATTTTTAGGATTTTATAGTCCTGTTTATTTATATTTATTTTAATTATTAGTTCAAGTTTATTATCACCGAACTGTGGTCTAAGTCGATGTTATTTCCAGACTGCCCTTCCCAAGTAACAATTTTACTTCGGTAAGGCGCTATCGAAGCTATTTCCCCTCCCGCAATATTAACTGCATAAGACCTATAAGAAACAAATTTGGCGCACTTTATACAGGTAGGTCACTACCGAAACCTTATAGAGGCCTTATAGAAACTTTATAGAAACCTTATAGAAATCTTATAGAAGCCCTACAAAAGCACAAAATATGAAAAGAAAAATATTTTTTTTTTATTCTTCTACTTGTTCAATTTCTTATTTTGTTTTTCGTAATAAACATTATCTATTATCTATCTACTATAATTGACTCTTTGCAATTTTCGTTCAGTGAATACTCCCCGTATATAATTTATATTTTACTTACAACGGGTCGCACTGAGAATCGAACATGAGTCCTGCTGCGTAGTACTCCAATACACTACCCCTAGGCTAATTCGTCATAATAATGTTTCAGTGGTAAATCTCAACTACTTGATACATTTCAGAATTTCGTTAAGACTTCCAATCGCAAGTCGTTAATTGCATGACATTTCATTGCTTCAAATCCTATAGAGACCCTATCGAAATGGTTGCCTACAGAAATTACCAATTTGAACCTTACCGAAGTCAAATTGTTACTTGGGTTGCGTGTTCGTTTCTTATATTTATATCCTACTTAGTAATCTATGCATTTGGTTCCAATAAAACCATTTCTTTATTCTTAATCTATCTTTTCTTATCTACTGTGTGTCCAAATACAATCTCTTTTCATTTCTTATCTCATTCGTTTCTTATATTTATATCCTACTTAGTAATCTATGCATTTGGTTCCAATAAAACCATTTCTTTATTCTTAATCTATTTTTTCTTATCTACTGTGTGTCCGAATACAATCTCTTTTCATTTCTTATCTCATTGTTATTATTATTACTTTCTACCCTTATCTAGGTAGGTACACGTTATCTAACGTTTATTTTAAATAAATCTTAATAGATGGTCCTTAGACTATATGGTTAAGGGTCCTTAACTCCCCCCCCTTCTTTAATAAAATCGTCCCGATTTTCTAATTGTTTCATTTTAATTTTTGCCATTTCTTTTTCATATGCCTCAATGAATTTTTGCTCAGTTTTTAGTTTTCTGTATTCGATTATAAAATTCACTATTTTCGTTATTACATAAGTTATAACAATAATTATCACAATGATTATGATTGAATTTACAATTGATAATATAGGATGTTCCTCAAATGGAATCATTATTTTGTTTAGGCTATCAATATTATTGAATGCATATAGCCCTTCTGTTTTTATAACAGTATTTATAAAAAAATCATTATTATGTTTTCTTGCTATTATTTCTTTAATGGTTCCATCCATATTTTTATAATTTTTTCCATCTATGTTTACAGTATCTTCGTATGTGATTAATTTCACATTGTATATGGTCTCGTTATTTATTTTATGATTTCCATGAGTTAATATTACTCCTGGTACTATTTCTAATATATCAAAATTATATTCTTGTTTAATATTACATTTAGATTTTTTTATTTTTTAATAATGGAATTATACATTCTTCTTTTTCAATATTTTCTTCGCAAATATTTTTTCCTAAATAGTTTTGACATTTTTTTATTCTAATGTAATCTTCACAAAATGCTATTAAGTCGTCTGTTTGTATTTTCCCATGTTTGAAACTTATCGGGGTTACCTTATAGCATTTACATTGTATTTTTAATATTGGGTATTTATATATTATTATAAAAAGTTCTTCTGTTTGATTAGCTAAATTATGTGCCTTTTTTATCCAAATTTCTTCTTCCTGAGTAGGTATGTAATTGCTACTTATTATCTCTACGAATGGATTTAGTAATGTTGTTAGATT
This sequence comes from Cheilosia vernalis, assembly GCA_949126925.1. Lineage (NCBI taxonomy): Eukaryota > Metazoa > Arthropoda > Insecta > Diptera > Syrphidae > Cheilosia > Cheilosia vernalis. The sequence continues at coordinate 42,260,583 of OX421358.1, read as the reverse complement.
TGTTACATGATATAAATATGTCTGATCATTAAATATATAAACATCATCGGTTTGAGTTAGTATGTATTTCTTTTCCGTGACGTCTTCTATTTTTGTTGTTCCTTGAGTATGCTTTAGTGCATTCACGAGTAATATGAGGAATACTAATTTCGTCATCTACAGGGAAAGAATAATTTTTAATATTGTCTTTGTGTACAACTATCCCCTTTGTTGCTAAGATCGTGTCCTCACGGTCTTCCTTTACTATTCTTTTAATATATCTAGTATTACTTTTCTTTCTAATCCCTGAAATTCTTACCATTATTTGTTCTCCTTGTTGGTAGGTTCTATGTTTTGTTCCTTTATTAAGTCTTTCGAGGACTTTTTCTGATGCTTTAATAAGTTTTGTGTGTATATTTGAGTCTTTGAATTTTTCTTGATTAAAAAACACTTCTTGAGGTTTGTAGCCTGTGATGGAATGAATTGTGTAATTTAATTCACGCACTGCTCTAAATACTTCTTCGATTAGATTGGTATCGTTTTGTACCATAAATATCCTTGAGAGTTCTGATATTGTTTTATGTGCACTTTCGACTTGCCCGTTTGCTGTCGATCTATAGACTGGCGTCTGTACTTTCTTGATTCCATATTTTATACACATTTGCTTTACCATCTGGGTGTTAAAACAACTTTCGTTATCAGTCATGAGTCTCTCGCATTTTGGGAAATAATTTGATAAGACTTCCTCCATTTTATCATAAAGTCTCTCCTTTGTTTCTAGTTTTCGTATGACCAGATACTTTGAATATTTATCTTTTGATACTAGAAATGAATGTTTGTCGTTGAAGTATAGATCCATGTGGATGTGTGTTCCTACTTGTGTTGGAATTTCTGAGTCGTTCAATGGTTCTCTAACCGGATTTCTCTCGTATTTACCGAATAAGCATGCTACACATCTTTTATTAAAACATTTTGCCTGTTTCCTCATGCCTGGCCAGTAATATGTTTGATTTATCTCTTGAATGTTATTTTTGAATCCTCTATGAGCTCTCTCATGGGTCTCTTTCACTATCTTTATTTGTTCTTCTAGGTTGGTAATATCTTCCAAGTTTATGGGTGTGTGTATAAACCTATTTCGTATAAAGACTTCTTTTATTTTTTTCTCGAATGTATACATGTCTTCTGGTTTTGCATGTATTGCTATTATCTTGTTAGGTTGAAGAATTTTTTTTAAATTTCCTAACAGTTCATCTTCCGTTGTGAAATAAATAGTGTGCCTTATCTTTTTTTCTAAAACGGTTTGTGTTTTTATTTCATTTATTTCGTTGTTCGGTATTAATTCTACCTGTAGGCTATATGTGTTAAATGGTTGGCTTACTACTTTGATTACATCTTCAGATGAGCTCTCTTCTGAGTGAACTGTACTTATTGTTGAAGTATTTATTTGTTGCCGCGAAAGAGCGTCTGCAACTACATTCAGGTGTCCCGGTTTGTATACTAACCTTGCACCGAAATCCTCTATTATGCTTTTCCATCTCTTCAATTTAGTGTTCGAATTTTTTTCCGATATTGAATATACTAACGATTGATGATCTGTGTATATAGTTAAATCCGCTACTCCGTATACATAATTTCTTAGCTTCTGCAGTGCCCATATGATGGCTAATAATTCCTTCTCGTTCGTTCCATAACTTTCTTCTGTCTTTGTCAGAGTTCTACTTAAAAAGAATATAGGTTTTTTGTTTTGACTAAGGAAGGCTCCAATAGCTATGTTAGATGCGTCTGTCGTTAGTTCAAAGGCTTTACTATAATCCGGTTGGAATAGCTCTACTTGTTCTCTCAAATGTGCTTTCAAGCTATTAATGGCTTTAATTGCTGCATCGTCTAGATTTATACAAGTATTTTTACTCTTATTTTTTCCTACCTGACCATTTTCTCCTCTTAGGTGTATCGTTAGGGGCTTAGCTATGCTTGCATATCCTTTGATAAATTTCCTATAGTAACCGGTCATTCCTAAAAAACCTCTCAGATCTTTCAACGTTCGGGGAATTGCATAATTATTAATTGCTTCTACCTTTTCCGGATTGGTCCCTATCCTATTATATTTAATAATGTGTCCGAGGTATTCGACTTCCGATTGGAAAAATTTGGATTTATCATCCGAAACCTTCAATGTTGCTTTGTTAAGAGCGTTGAATATTATATTGATGTGTTTCATATGTTCTTCGGCTGATGAGGAATATATTAACACATCATCTATATAAACATACGCGAATTTCCCGATATATTCTCTTAATATGTCGTCTACACATCTTTGGAATATAGAGGGCGCGTTTTTGAGTCCAAAAGGCATTCTTACGAACTCATATTTACCTCCATTCACGCAAAATGCTGTTTTTTCCCTATCTTCTTTTTTAATTTTAATTTGATGGAATCCTGATTCCAAGTCTAATGTTGTAAAATATCTGGCTTTTCCTAGATTTTGTATTGTCATGTTTACATCTGGGATCACATATCTATCAGTTATTGTTTTATTGTTTAGTTTTTGGAAATCTATTACCATTCTTTTCTTTGGTTTTCCGTCTTCACTAAGACCCTTTTTTGGTACTGTCCAAATCGGACTATTGTATGGACTATTACTCCTTTGAATAATACCTTCCTTTAATAATTTAGCTATTTCTTTATTGACAAATTCATTGTCGGCTATCGGATAGATAGGCGTTAGGTCTTATCGCCCAAAACCATAACGCCCAAATTGAAAAATGTCATAACGCCCAAAAGCCACCACATCGCCCAAAATTTAAAGGAATAAAACGTCACAAAGCCCAAATAGAATGACATATCGCCCAAAGTAATTATCTAATGTCATAACGCCCAAACCTAGAAATGTCATAACGCCCAAAATATTTCTTGCTATTAAGTTTGGGTGTTACGACATAGTTTTTGGGCGTTATGACATTTTTAAAACCAGAAAACGTACTTCTGTTTAATATCAACCATGCAAAAATTTAGTTTGGGCGTTCTTATTTTTTTCATTTTCTACACAAACCGTTATTTTATTCCTGCTTTTTTACAAGCTATACAACTACAGTTGAAAAAGTCATTAGCCTGTGAAGTGCATCGAAAAGAAAGGGAGTGCGAAAATTTTGAATATATAAGTGGTAAAAGGGTTATTTCCAAAATAGTTTATTTAAAAAACGAAAAGGAATTATACAAACAAAAATCGGTGGATGAGTGTAATGCATTTTACATTTGTTATTACAACAATTGCAATGCAAGAATAAAAGAAACTTCGGATGGTAGCTGCACGAAATAAAAAAATTTGGAGCATAAGCATGGTGACGAAGAAAATATGTACACTAAACTTAAAGTAGTACAACAAATTAAAAAAACAATGTTCTAGTCCTGCAGTGCTTTAAAGTGATACAAATTCTTCAAGTGGCATCAGAAAAATGCTTGAAAATGTTTGTGCGAAGTAATATCTACTATCACCTACCGCGCCCGGAAGAGGAGGGGCGGAGCGGATGCGGCACGCGCAAGCGGCGGCGGGCGGCCGCCCGCGTCGCGCTGCGCCGCACCTCCTCGCTGCGCGCAAGAATATTTTCTAATATGTTATTCTGTTTTTTACATTATAACTAGCAGTCAGAAGCAGTCGATATTTTTCTGCAATTTTTTTGGGCGATTTGTCCATACATTTGGGCTTTTTGACGTTTTCTTTCTCAATATTTTGGGCGATGTGACGGATTTTGGGCATTGTGACATTTATTTACTTGGGTTCTTTAACCTTGGGCGATAAGACCCAACGCTACCTTAAGCAAAAATAATGTTATTACGCCCAAAATCAATGTCATATCACCCAAATTTACATGAATTTTCCACCAACAAATTGCCTAGTGATGTTTTGGGCGTTATGACATCTTTCAATTTGGGCGTTATGGTTTTGGGCGATAAGACCTAACGCCTATCGGATATGGATATTGCTTGGTCCATATGGGTTCATTATTTATAGTTCTGATTGTAGCTTCTATTGTAGTAGTAAAGGGCAGTGGTCCTATGCCAATATTTTCCTTCATCAAACTATCTATTTCTTTTTTATATAACGTTTCTCCTATAATATAATTTAGTTTACTTTCGGATTGATTGTCACTGCACATGGTGATTAAGGTCATATCCTTCAAGTTTATTTCTGCGTTTAATTCTTTTAAACCATCTAATCCTAATATCATATCGAATGAATCTATATTATTTAATTCGAAAAATGTTATTTTAGTATTCATTAAATTAATTATTTTCTTTGTATTTACTATGGAATACCCGTTTATAGTTTTAATTTTTATTTCCTTAATTTTTATTCTTTCCGCTGAATTGCATTTTTTATCTATATAATTGTGGGTTGCTCCCGTATCTATTAATATTTTATAAGTTTTGTTAGAAATGCTAGATGTTAATTTTAAACAAGGCAACCCGTCAACTAGTTTAAATGGTCAAATCTTAAGTTATTTACCCTTTGTTCTTCCGGTTCTGCATACATGCTGTCTCCGTCTTCTTCTTGTAGTTGTGATGACTGGTTCACCCTTTGTTGTTTGTTGACGTGTTGATTGCTGTTCTGATAGTGCTGCGGCTGCCTATACTGCCCGCTATCCTCTCTTCCTCTCTTCCAATGTTGGTTATTATTAGATTGGTTATAGTTGTTTCGCTGAGGTTGATGTTCTGCTTTCCTCTGTGCTTGAACTATTTGTCTTGAATTTATTTCCATAGGCATTTGTATTTTTGTACCAATTGGTTGGTTATACTTAGGTTGTTGATGTATGCTCCTCTGATAATTCGTATTTGGTACTGTTTCGTAATTTGGTCGACGTTGATGTTCTTGATAATTAGTATTTTGGTGTTTTTCGCTTTTATTTTTTATATGTGGTTTATAGTCGCTTCTTTGATTATACGATAGGTGTAGATTTTGATGACGATTATCATGGTATATTGTACGTGACACTGCGAAAGCGTGTTCCAGGTCTTTAAGAACACTTCCGTATAATGTGGATCTTATGAAATTATTATTTATACCCGAAATAAATATTCTAACAGCTTCTTCATTTTGATTACTAATTAGTGCTTGTATTACACTTTGTGGTTCACCTGACATAGATAATTTTGAATTAATTAGATTTAATGCCTGATTCACTTTGTCGTGGAATTCGGATAAGGAACTATTTCCTTGAGTTAGTCTCCTCATTTCATCTTGTAAAACGTACAGTGGTCTCATATCGGAGTACGTGTAGTCCAATCTGCTTCTGATTGCTTCAAAGTTAAATAGGGTATTATTATTTGTGAGTACGTTAGCTGCGGCTCCTTGTATTTTAGATTTTATTATCGATAATGCTTCCACGTATCTTGCTGTATTTCTGAAATCCTTGATGCTATCCATCAATCTAGTTGTATCTTCTCGCCATACTCTGTATTTTGTTAAATCTCCTTCGAACACTGGCAATGCCTTAAATACATCCAAATGTATGTCGTTAGCGTCTTGGTAGATTGCCACGGCCGGTTCTAGTTTTTGTAGTGGTTGCGTACTTCCTATAGGGTTTATTCTTATTTGCTCGATTTGACTTCTTAGCACTAGGTTTTCTTCCTTCAGATTTTTGTTGTCGACTCCATGTTGTTTTATCATGTTAGACAATTGTTCTGTTTGTACATTTGCTTCTTGCAGTCTATTGTTTAGCTGTGTGCAGTACATCTCCATTTGTGAGAATCTTGCTGCTAAGGTTGCTAGATCAACTGGTTCTGCCATCTTGATGACTACTTCTTTATTTTCACTTTCACTTTCACTTATTATCTCGCGACGATTGTCGTGTAAATTTTTCCTTTTCTTAAATCTATTCATAAAAACTTTTACGTTGGATACGTATGTATCTTTGCTCAGGTTGCTTCGTATGAAGGAACGTTTGATGGGTGCCACTATGTGGATCTGATTCCCGATTTTCCCTTGGTCCGCTCCGTGAAGATAAACAATTTATTTACCTCCTGGCAGGATCGCCAATTAAATACACTCGCGTATATTTCGTAATTAAAACAAATTATATTTTTAGGATTTTATAGTCCTGTTTATTTATATTTATTTTAATTATTAGTTCAAGTTTATTATCACCGAACTGTGGTCTAAGTCGATGTTATTTCCAGACTGCCCTTGCGTGTTCGTTTCTTATATTTATATCCTACTTAGTAATCTATGCATTTGGTTCCAATAAAACCATTTCTTTATTCTTAATCTATCTTTTCTTATCTACTGTGTGTCCAAATACAATCTCTTTTCATTTCTTATCTCATTCGTTTCTTATATTTATATCCTACTTAGTAATCTATGCATTTGGTTCCAATAAAACCATTTCTTTATTCTTAATCTATCTTTTCTTATCTACTGTGTGTCCGAATACAATCTCTTTTCATTTCTTATCTCATTGTTATTATTATTACTTTCTACCCTTATCTAGGTAGGTACACCTTATCTAACGTTTATTTTAAATAAATCTTAATAGATGGTCCTTAGACTATATGGTTAAGGGTCCTTAACTTGCGCGAGTGACACTCGCACTTAGCCGGTTTTTTATAACGGCTGATTTTTTAGCTGGTTTGGTTTTGTCAACACTGGTTTTGACAGCTGACGTGTGTTTAGTACCTTGTGTCACTGTCAAACAGCTTCAGTTTGGTTTGCAATTTAACCATGGATCGTCTTACAAATGAACAACGCTTGCAAATTATTGAATTTTACTATCAAAATTCGTGCTCGGTTCGAAATGTTCATTTTCGCTTTTTTATCGAAAAATTGTGTTCAGCGATGAGGCTCATTTTTGGTTGAATGGGTACGTAAATAAGCAAAATTGCCGCATTTGGAGTGAAGATCAGCCAGAAGCATTGCAACAGCTACCAATGCATCCCGAAAAAGCCACTGTTTGGTGCGGTTAATGGGCCGGCGGCATTATTGGGCCATATTTCTTCAAAGATGATGCGAATCGCAGCGTTACTGTCAATGGTGAACGCTACCGAGCGATGATAACAAACTTTTTTTTGCCCGAAATGGAAGTTCTTGACTTGCATGATATGTGGTTTCAACAAGACGGTGCCACATGCCACACAGCACGCGAAACAATGGCGCAATTGCGAGGCGAGTTTGGTGAACAGTTAATTTCACTTTTCGGGCCGGTCAATTGGCCGCCTAGATCGTGCGATTTGACACCATTAGATTATTTTTTGTGGGGGTATGTCAAGGCTAATGTGTATAGGGACAATCCCGCTTCGATTGACGCACTGGAAGCCAACATCCATGCATTCATTCGTGAGATACCGGCCGATATGTGTGAAAGAGTATGCCAAAATTTGACTCAGCGGATGGGCTACCTGAGACGCAGCCGCGGTCAACATTTGCATGAAATTATCTTTAAACATTAAATTGCAATGTTCAAACTATCGATTCAAATAAATATTTCGTTCATTTTTTCGAATTTTTTGTGTTTTTTTTTTAAAAAAGTTCTAAACCTCTTAAAAAATCACCCGTTATATATAGATAACCTTGATTTTGCAAAACAGTTCCTGTGCCTTTTGTTCAAAAATACTTTTTGCAAGTAATTTCGCTCACCGCACTTTTTATTCCACGTCTGCTGCGGAAGCAATCTTCATTGGTAGGTTAGGTTTATCGGTGAATGGTGAATACGGCGGAACGATTCCCTTGTGACGTGATGCCCTTTGTATTGGTTAGCCGATTTTGTTGGCAATGTTTATTCCCTCACTCGACCTTGTCCAGCCATCCTGATGTATTTATGAATCTGTAAAGATTAGATAAAGATATCTCTGAAAGTTCACGTATGTCATGGAAGTAATATCTTCCAAGTGTTCTATTCCTCAATTGACAGAGGCTTGGGCATTGACAGAAGAAGTAAATTGTGTCCTCGTGCACCTCTTTGTCAACGAACCCCTGCATATATCATTCTTGAGTTTCAATTTAATTGTGTGGTATCTTGGGAAATTGTGTCCCGTAAGGGCCCCTACCAGTTTATACATCGATGTTCTATCAAGCCGCAGAAGCTTGTTAATCCGTTTTTTTGACTTTCATGCGGATCTTATTTTCCACTCTCTTTCTGAGATTACAGAGTGGTGGTTATGATTGATGTGATCGCCCGATCTTGATCCCTAGCAGAACCATTTCTTGCCAGTTTATCAGCAATCTCATTGCCGGTCTTGTCCCTGGTTCCCAGTAGAGACGCGTGATGTGCTGCGAGCAGATAACCTTAAGCTCTTCGACTCAGCGGCGAGCTAGCTTCAATATTATTTTAATAGCAAACACTGCTTTTATATCCGCCTGGGTGTCAATAAATATGGTAAAATCATTAGTTGATATTGCTAACATTGACACCATATGAGCAGCTTCGACGATTGCCAGAACCTCCGATTGAAAGACACTACTGTAATGTGATCAGGCGATCTGATCAAGTGGTGTAGATTTTAGATTTTAGATTAGATTAGATTTTATTAATTTCTTAATTGATTACAAATCTTTATATTCATACAAAATCAAAGAAAGCATGGCAATAAGCCGTCTGCCGATTGACAATATTTTTGTTTTTTAACAATAGCCTCTTCTTGTTATTATAATTTTAGCAAATGCTCGTAGGTAATAAATATAAAAATAAAATTAAAAACTTTCTGATATAATTCTCTGCCGATAAGCCAAGGACGTCTTGCAGTACGGGAACAGACGAGTCACATCCAGTTCATTGAGCTTATGAAGGATATCATCATCGGGAATTAGATCCACTCCAAAAAAGTGCCGCCTTGTTTCCCTGAGCGTAGGACATCTGCCCATGAAATGAAATATATCCTCCCTCTCCGCCATGTTACATATATTGCACAATACCGGTAGATCTTCTCTATGAGGCTGGTAATTTAGCGGAAGTAGTTCAGATCGCAGTTTTACTATAAGTGAAATTTCCTCAGCGCTATGATCATCTTTGAAGTAATTCCGATCCCCCATCTCATAATTCAGCTGACTATAGATGGACCGATGCAGTGATTCCGATGCTTCTCTTTCCGCTTGTTGTCTGAAGTTAAGATCTACAGCTGCAATCAACTGATACATCTTTGGCTTCCATTCTCTCAGGTTTGCTTCATCCAAGTCTCCAAAAATCTACTGCATTTCAACATTTGGATAGCTTTTTAGCTTCCGCCTCATAGTGGAGTTTCTTTTTTCTTTTACATAACTCCTTATATTGTCTATTTTCTTTAGTATATAACCTTCTAAAGAAATCATCGCTAGTGTTTCGGAATATTTTCAGCCATGTGAATGAGTGTTTCCTTGTTCTTTTGCATTCTTCGTCGAACCATGGTTGGTCGTTACTTGTTCTACTTCCAGCGATATTTATGCGTGTTTGGTACGCCATCTTAATGATATCTCCCAGTTGCGCGAAATCTATAAACTGCCTTCTTTCCAAGAGTTGATCAAGCTTCTGTCTATACACAACACCTTTCTTTTCTCTCTCGAGTGGTGTATATTTAACTCTTTGGAGAAAATTCCACAGTCCATCTTAGATCCATCTGTGTAGATTCCATCTGTTGGTTCATCTGTGTTCCAATCCTCCCTGCAGGGAAAATAGCAAGCTATACCTACACAGTTAGTGTTTGTATGTTCATTGGTAAGAAACCAATGGCTTCAAAAAGTAATTATTTTAAACAGCGCAGCGTTAGGTACCTTATGGTTGATAGAGAATCCCCAAACAATATTTTTTTTTGTATGTATAATACCAATCGATTTAGTCATAATGTGGGTGGAAGGAAATGGCGTACCACGTGTTTGCTTTTCCCAATTACATTATTCTTATTATAGTTCTTATAAGAAAGGGCACTTACTCACAAGTGTACTATATTCGTATAGTAATCGAAGTCAGTGACATGAAATAAATTTGAGAGAAATTGAATCGAAGCAGTAGTTGTGTAAATCGAAATGGCTACCAACGCTGCAGAGCTTATAAATGTGGCAAGTGTTCTTGCCTTGATTTAGCTTATAGGTAAATAGATAATAATTTGTATTTTAAGATTCAGAAAATAAAAAAAAATTACACTTAAGGAAATTTGTTTACAGAAATCAATTAACATAGCATTGCCGACTGTCTGGTTGGCTAAACAAAAGAACAAAAACTTGTAAGTGATTATTTAAGTGCTCAGAAAACACCAATAAGACCAGGCAGAGAGCCGAAAAACTCGACTTCTACGCCTTTTTGAAACAAGATTAATTGAAAGGCATGACAGTATTTTTTCCATTATCTTCAAATGCGTCCCAATAAGTCTTGAAGAAATAACGAGCAGAACTTGGGCGATGTCTTCGAAAGCATCAACACTTTTGGCAGCGATCCAAAAAAGTGATCCACCGCACAAAAGAAGTTCTGAATTCTCTTAGGACACTTTACCATTGTATATAGAGTCTTTATATACAATGGCTATACCTAACCTAATACATAATAGACTATACCTCCGATTGTCATAATTAGTTAGGTATAGTGTGTGGTTAATATTTTATTCGTTACAGTCAATCATGTTTTTTGGTTTTTAAATTAACTTTTTTTCTCTTAAGCACTTCAGAACAAAGAATATTCCACATAACGAGATTGAGACACTCATTTCATACATTTTCTGTCTTCATGGTGACGTTCCAAGATGAACGAAACGACGGTTGAAGGAATTTTTCCTCTACCTAATGATTGATTCCGATTCATCGAATATGGCTACAATGGACTTCCGATTCCGATTCCGACGAACAATAAAAGAATCCAATTTTTAAATTATTAATTAATTTTTATGAAACAAAAAAATGCGGTTTTATATTTTGCACGACATTTTTCAGGTCAGTATCTACTTTTGGGAAACCCGCCGAAACACGTCCGCTTTTAGCTCAACCATTAATATGGTTCCTTTGAGATAGGACGCCAACCAGTCCTATAGGAAAGTTGAGATAGAGGGGGACATCGGCAGCATAAATATGGAAGTTGTAATATTTTAATGACAGATGGCAGGTCATTTTTAAATAAAGAAATTGAACAGATTAGATAATTTTTGACATGAAATAGTCGGTTTGACCGAAATATAAGTAAAGCAAACTTTTTGCATAACCTACTACCCAAGGATCATTTTGCGATTTCATGTGTCATGAGGGACGTCGTTAAGACGGTTTTGTTACAAAAAAACATTCCCAACAAGTAACATTTTAGACATATTCTAGGTAAAATTTCCTATTTAGGAATATTCCTATCTAGGAATTTTATACCTACAGAGGTACGTTGTAAAATGTGTGCACATGTGTATTCGTGCCCACAATTCCTTTCTAGTAGCTGTGTACCAGTTTTGTTTGTTTTGCACGCAAATAAGAATGAATTCCTAAATAGGAACTTCTTTTCAACACATATTAAACGCTATTCCCGATTGGGAAGTTTGTAGCACATGAAATATACGCAATTACCAATTATAAATATTTACTACAAATAACCACTACATATTCCCGAAAAGGAATTTGTTAAAAAAGACATTGCCCGAAAATAAGAAGTTTTAGACTTACAGTTTTGGTCTATATGGTGTAATTAAATAGATTAAAATGTTACTATTATGTCTATATCTATATAGACGTCGTAGATTTACTTTGTACTGATTTTATAATTTTTTTTTTTTTTTTTTTTTTATTTATAATTGACACGCGCTAAAGAGGTTATGACTACTCTTATGATGTAGTTTGAAGTACACAGCGCGGGCGTTAAGGAAGTTGGGATAGAGAAGATAGGAGATTCCGATGCACATTGGTTTTAAATGTCTGCAAATTGAACCGAGGGGGAAAGACAGAGCCGGGCAAGGCGTTCCACATTCGCGTGGTACGGCTTATGAAGGAATCTCTATATTTCATAGTACGACCGAAAATAGGCTGAAGGGTAAACTGATGGGCATTCCTGGCTTGGCGAGTATTGCGGTTGAATTGTTGAAGGGGTGGAATGCAGCTGGCGATTTCGCTTGAGCACTGTTTATAGAAATAGCGATAAAACAATGCTCCTTATCAGCATTTAAAATAGTATAAATAATTATAAGAGAGATATTTGATTAAATATTGAACTTTTTGTAAGGATCAAGTTTTTTTTCGAAGTAAGTACAATATTAACATTTCAAAGCAAAATTATGTTACCCATACAATTTCAGTAGTTGTTTTCTGTTTACTTATGAAATGTTTGATGCAGAATATTATTTTGGTACAAGGTACTAAAAACGAATGACATTATCATAGCATCACAAATTATATGGTATGCTGTATACATACACATACACTAATAGAAATAAATATTAATAAGATATTTTTCTCAATTTGTGTTGAAAAATGTGTATTCAAAGACGGTGTGTAGGATTTGCAATTCCTACTTTGTGTTGCGCCACTTCCGAAACAAAACTGTTACCTATTTTGTTGTTTCGAATCATAAGTTCCTAAATGGGATCTCGAATTGGACACCAGGACGTTGCCAAGCCTAAAATGTGTATTCGAATGCTACTTGGGATGTAATTGTAGATTGGTGACAAGTAAAGCGCCAGGCATTGCTATAAGACGATTAAAACAATGTAATTTCAGATGCTCAATGAACACACTAGGTACATTCTTCGCAAAGATTTTCCTAAATAAATAGTTCATTAATATCTCATGTGCTATAACAAGGCAATTGGAGGATATTACTTTATTTATAATACCTTTGTATAATGTAAATTTACGGTTGCAACATCACACATTTATCTTTATAAATTAGCTCATTACGACTCTGAAAATTAAATATTGACTTATACACACTTAGGGGCATGTTGAAACATATTAGGAATAAACATCCTGTTCAAATAATCTCAAAAATGTTTGCGAAATAGAAATCAACTTACGTCCTACAAGAAAATCCTTGAATTTCGTATATCCAAATAATTTGATTGAATCATTTTGTTTTTGCCTTTTGCTTTGGGATAAAAACAACTCAAGGGCCATATCTGTTTGTGAAGTTAATTTCATCATACTACGCGTAAAATGAGCAACGGAAACCATATTGTCCTCCCTCATCTTCTATATTATCGCTGATGTAACTTTATCTTTCTTTATATTTATTTACAAGTCAAACAGCAACGCAAAATGATAAATACTACATAGCCACAGAAATTGAACATACTCCTCAATACCTACACGTATAAGTTAGTCTGTATGTATAGGTTGGTACTCATATTATACCAATCCAATCAAAAGCTTGGCAGAAAACAGAACAATATTATCATAATTGAATACCTCGAGTTGAAAAAAGTATACGATGAATTTAAAATAGAATTTTGTTCGAGTAGCGTATTATTTCTAATTATTTAATGAGAGCTTTTAAATGAATTCCATCGTACCATACATTTGCACAAACCTATATGAAACTTATCCCAGTTCCCAGGTTGTAGAAGACTCTACTTATTTGTGTGCTTTCTGTAACTCTTCCGCTTTTTTTTCGTAATAGGTACCAACCATACCTACAGTGATGGCATTTATGAAAATAAAATTAAAGGAAATAGGAACGCTTATAAGCCGGCAGTTGCACCATATTAACAGAAACGACAAATTTTCCACATAAAAGGTTCAGCCATTTTAATTTTTGTTGTTTCAGCTCTTGAGATCTCTTGTATCAGTTTCTCATTTGTGATTCATTGCGCTAAGAATATTACATCGGGTCGTCACTACTCGTAGCAAGCTGTCATATTATGTTCTTCGACTTTTCATACTACATGAAAATCATGAAAAGCATTAAGCTATTATTTCCTTCTTAATTCTTATATTGTCACTATTGTCACGGGTCAGCCCGTCGTTCCGTCTAAATTCGCTAATGTAATAATAAAATAATAATTCGGTCAATTGAAAGTCTTAGATATAAAAAAAAATCCATTCTAAAGTGTAGGGGAGAGTGGGTATGTATGGGACACAGGAGGGATGGGACACAAGCATTATTCTCAACGTCGTAATCTTTTTCTCGTTCCTGTTGATCACAAAAATTACTCTTAAATCTGTATCCACCGGTAAACGAAGCAGGTCTTGTGCACAGTTGAAATTATATATTAAGAAGTGATTTCCTTCTAATTTTTTTTAGTCTGTGCCGTATTTTAAGTGATATTATGTTTTATCTCCTTGAAGTGCTGCCGTACAGGATGATTGGGACACTTTTATGCAGGAGGAAACTGTCCGTGAACCGAACAGGGGTCTGGTTCTGGAGTCATTGTGGAAAGCGAGAACATTAGACTACACTACCCCTTAGGTAACCTCAGTACAGTAATGTAAGGTGTCTGTTTGGCAGTACTTTGGACTAGTAGTTGTGTCTGAGTGCTCCATCGGATAGTAACACCCTCCGACAAAAAAAGAAGCTTTCCAACATCAAGGTCTAAGCAAAGAACACTTAAAAATGTTCGTACGCAAAGTATAGAAACAAAGGTTTTAATATAAAAAAAAAAACACATATTTGCAATGTAAGGTGTCCCATTCCACCACTCCTGCTTCCAGGAGAAATCTTGAGTTACTCATCAAACCAAAACCTTGGACTATAGACAGAATTAAATAGCGATCGACCTACATTTTGTTAATGCTTTATTTCTTATTCTAATTTAGAAAAAGAGTTAACTTTTTGCTTAAAGTGGTATCTTATAATTTTTATTGCCAGGCCAGGCCAACAGATATAACAGAAGAATAGCAATGTCGATGTGTTTCAATCAAACCGCAGTAATTGACGTTAATTCACTAAAGTGCTTTTACGGTACACGACGTACAAAGAGGAAGGTTTGCTCACACGTGAGTGAGCACGCCACATACAAGTGACCGTGTGAGAAACATAACAATTCAAGATTGTTTGCCATAAGTCCAGCGATTATCTTTGTGACTTATTATTTGTCACACGGGAAAATTAATACGCTTTAATAGGCTTTTCACACCAAGTCCAAAACCGTGTTTTCCTTGAAAACTCGTCGATGCATTCACACCGACCACCAACTAGTTTTCATTTGACATTTCAATCAGCTGTGAGACACTAGTCGTTAAACTTCGAATTTAGTTCATTTCACAATAATATTTATTAGCCCATCAATTGATATGTGGAACACGATTTTAGGTTGTGAGTTGTGACATTTGTTCGGTCAGCCATTTTGATGAATTTGATGAATATCGCAAAAGGTGTGTTTGTTTCACAACCCAACGATTGGAAGTCGTTTTCGTGGAAAACAAGTTTAAACGACTCGTTTTGAAACCTGAAATATGTATGGGAAAACTTCTGTTTTCGTAGAAGTTTTCGAGGGTTTTCGCGAAAACCAGGTTTTCGGCTCGTTGTGAAAAGCCTATAAGATGCAATTGCAAATCGTTCTGAATAAAAGGAATCTGGGAAAGAGAATGTTTGCTGTTTGAATTTTCCCTCAAAATCATAGCTTTCATGGCATTGGTTGAGTGGTTTTGGAGATCAAAAACAATGCCACCATTGGGGTCCAAAAATATCCCATCCCTCAAGCTGTAACCAACCATACACATCCACAAAATTTAATTTAAACCGGCTAAGTGATTTCGGTGCAAAGGCAGTGGCTTAGTGGTTAGTGTGTTGGACTACTAAGCGACGAGTCCCAGGTTCAAATCCCGCAAAAAAAAAAAACCCAAATTTCAACTCAGGGTTTTTTCACTGAGCCACCTCTCGCGAACGTCTGACAAACATCCGAGAGTATAACTGTCTTGAAAGAGCTTCTCAATCGGCCGTTTGGAATCGGCATAAAATTGTAGATCCCTTCCTTTCGATCCAAAAATGAAAAACTCACACAAAACGAATGGTTAAGAGCAGCTAGGCCCAAGGTCCTTATACAGACCTGTTGCGTCTCTAAAATCACAAGAGGTTACCAGATCCTTCTCCGATCGAGTCTCTCTCAATCTCTCAAGAGGTTCTACGCAGCCAGCATCAAGTATTGAAGACCATTGGCAAAATTGCCAAAAAGCCATCAGAGACGCCGCCTCTGATGTGCTGGGTTTTACTCGACCACCACAACGAAACCCCTGGTTCGACGACGAGTGCCGGCGAGCACATGCAGCACTCTACGCGCAGAAGAGAAAAGACGAACACCGGCTTCTCAGGAGAAAAAAGAAAGAGCACGAGAAGCGCGCGATCGAGGAAATAGAGAGATGCTACAGCAGGAATGAAGTTCGGAAGTTTTACCAGAGGGTATAAAGAACCTTCCAAGGCTACAGAGCCCGAACCGAAGCCCGCAAGGACGAACAAGGGAACATCATAGTAGAATCGCAGTCGATGCTGAGGATATGGAAGAACTTCTTCTGCAGACTGTTTAATGGCGATGACGAACTAAATCCCGCTGTCAGGCAGAAGGAACCATTCAACCTGGACGATGAAGAGCGCCTGAAACCTTTCGTCAACAAAATGATTGGTCCTTATCAGTGTGGCTTCAGGCCACGAAAGTCTACCGTCGACCAAATATTCACACTGCGGCAGATCTTGGATAGAAAACCCAGGAAGTCCAAATCGATACCCACCACCTTTTCATCGATTTAAAGGCCGCCTATGACCGCATTTATAGCGACGAGCTATACAGAGCAATGTCTAGTTTTGGCATCCCTGCCAAACTCGTCCGTTTGTGCAGTATGACAATGGTGATTGCACGCTGCTCTATCAAGGTTGGTGAAGAACTCACCGAAACCTTCGATGTCAAAAAAGGATTTAGACAAGGCGATGCGCTGTCATTCGACTTCTTCAACACCATTCTTGAAAGAATAGTGCAAAACTCAAACGCTAACACCAGAGGCACTATCTTCCAAAAGTCCGTCCACCTACTCGCCTATGCCGACGACATCGACATAATCGGCAGAACATAGCGTGATGTCACTGGCGCGTTCGTGAGTATTGAGACGGAAGCGGCGAAAATGGGTTTGGCGGTCAATGAGGGCAAGACAAAGTATATGCTTTCATCAAGAAAGGATACCCAACACCGACGTCTTGGTCAGAATATCTCAATAGACAGATATAACTTTTAGGTGGTAAAGGACTTTGTCTTCCTAGGCTCCGCTATGAACTCAGACAATGACACCAGCGCTGAGATTAAACGAAGAATAACTCTTGCCAATCGCTGTTTCTTTGGGCTAAGAAAGCAAGTGAGTAGCAAAACCCTCCCTCGAACAACTAAAGTGACCCTCTATAAGACCTTAATCATCCCAGTCCTGCTCTATGGTGCAGAGGCACGGATTCTATCAAAAGCGGATGAGGTTACTCTTGGTTGCTTCGAGAGGAAAATTCTTCGAGTAATTTTCGGTCCCGTCTGCATAGACGGTGAATGGAGGAGGAGATATAACGACGAACTGTATGGGCTGTACAGCGACATCGACCTAGTCAGAAGAGTGAAGGTCCAACGACTGAGGTGGCTGGGTCATGTAGAGCGAATGGACACGAATGCTCCCGCCCGAAAGATCTTCGAATCCATACCCGAGGGAAGTAGAGGAAGACCGCGACTCAGGTGGCGCACGCAAGTGGAAGGGGACCTTAACCAACTTAGCGTGCGAAACTGGAGACAGCTAGCTAAAGATCGCGCTGGCTGGAGACGCTTGTTGGTTGAGGCCCAGGTCCACCCCGGACTGTAGCGCCACCTTAAGTAAGTAAGTAAGAAATACTAAAAATGGGTCAGGAAGATGATTTTTTATCACCATCTGCAGTAGCAGAAAAGCAAAAAGTTATTCATGGCGGGGATGCAATTCAAAAGAAATTAAAAATTGCTCTGATGGTAATTTATGGTAATGGTAATTCAAACTATTTTCGTAGTAGCTGCAGTGCTATACTTATATCTATGGACAGCACCTTTTAAGCCGCTGAAACTTTTTGCATTCGTAACTTCGATAAAAACACCGAAATTGAAGGATGTCGAAGCAGTCATGAGCAAGTTGACCGAATACAATTTGAATAATGCCAATTAAAATGCATCAAAATTGCACAGTTCAGACTACATGTCTGTATGACCGACAAAATTAAGGAATGGATGGCCATGTTTCGATTTTAAATCGCTGGGTGTAAGTATTCAACAATCAATACCGCCGATTGCGAATACAAAGAAATGGCTACAATCGTTGAGGATATTCTACGCTTGCCAGGAACTTCAGCATCGGTGGAACGAACCTTTTCTGCAGTTAGCAAAACTTGGATTTCCGACAAAACTCGGGTCATCAAATAATGTAACACAAGGTATTCCTATTCATGCGTTGATTTCTTTGAATACCTCACAAAAATGACGGAATTACTTCGTTAAATTCCTTCAAAGGACAAAACAAAACAACAAGCATAGAAGGAGTTATTGAAATGAAAACGATTCAGATGATGTTGTAAATTTTCATTGAATAAAATTTATAAAATGTAAAAATGACTTGTTCCTTTATTGGTTGCCAACATGATTTCAAGTAATCGTTCCGTAACAGCTGTATATGATTCACATATAATAAAATGAGCTGGGGTTAAAGAATCTAAATCATTGTCTGAATTTTGACATGGTGACAATTTAACAGGGCTTCAATAGGGTTGAGAAAGGTGTAAAATCCTTCAAAATTCATAACGTCAGAATCGATCACACGGCGAAGGTGTTGTTTCACAGAATTAACCCCGCTCCCCACAACCCTCCGGAATGCGATGCTGATGGGGAATTAAAATGCCAGGTGATTGCACCGCGGACAATCGACTGTGTGACATCGACAACGAGCCAATGCGTCAGTAGTCAAATCACTCACAAGTTCTAAGTGTATACCTAGCTTTAGTGGACAAACACACCATTAGCTATGCAACTTGATGGTAATGGTGTGTTTTAAAACTGATTTCGATTTTAATTAAAGTTTAGCAATCGAAATCACAGCCCCACATGGTACACCTTTTTGAATGCGAGGTGCCTTTGGGATTACGCTTTAGTTGGGTAGCAGTCGATTTCCTTTGCCGAAAACAACGAACGCTATCATAAGTTATACCCTATTCACACCTCACCGAGAACCGGTTTCCGCGAAAATACCCGAAAACTTCATCGAAAACAAACGTCAAAGGAAAGCTAGTGGATGTTTAGTGTCAATCCATCTGCTAGTTTTCGACGAAAACAAGGTTTATGATGAGGTGTGAAAAGATTTCTCGAGCTCATAGTGCAAAACTCCTGGCCGAATTAGAACGATCAATGCATATGCTCCAGGATGTAACATGCTGCGATGAAGTCAATTGCAAAAAGTTCCGTTACTGGATGTTGCTTCGGTATGATGATTGAGATCTTGACCTTAAATGCGATGTTAGCTTTCAGGACTTTTCTTTCCTCTCGAATTATTAGTTGATCATCTAAAAACGGACATAATTTAGCAATTCGATAACCTTAACTGAAATGGCCATGTTTTTGCAAATATGCAATAACATCTCCGAAAATGATATAAGAAACATTTTATGATGATGCATTAAACATTTCATGGATCGAAGTTGAAGTGTTTTTGCATCAGTATTTCGACACTTCAAAATAAACCAATACATAAAGGCAAGGATCCGAATAAGACGACACCAAGATGATGCTCAGGGGATATAGCTGATGAAAAGGGTTTTCATTGCTAACCACTGGACAGTGGACACAATATGTAGTTGGAAGTAAATGCTGTCTTTTAGTTTACACTCTGGGTCGTCCTGGATATAGGCTTGCCAGACGTTCCAATTTTTTCGGGACAGTCCCGACATTTGAACCCAGTTCCGATTAACCAATTGTCCCGAATTTGTCCCGATTTGAATTCTATTTATTCTACTTCGATTAAAAAGAGTAAGAAGTAAAAAAATAAAACAATATTAACATAATTGAAATTGAAATTATATTTTCGTTTAGAATTTACAATTTGTTATACCTAGCACAATTTACATGATTTAAATGCAGATGTTTACGCCGCACCGGATTGTTTTAATCGAACCCACTCAAACGTCGTTGTCATAAATGACAGCTCGAACCTTGCGGTTTGAGTCTCCCGCTCTATTTGTTCGTTCATCGTTCTGCGGCGCGCTTTCGACTTGACGTCCTCTTTTTTTCTTCTTCGCTCTTTTTTTCGTGGTTGAAATAATTCACAGTACTTAACTTTCCATAATATATGTAATACATTTAAAACCAACCAGTTCTCTTTTTATTTACCTAATACGCGACAACAGAGATATTTATCAAATTTACGCCTTTCTACTGGAAATTGTTTAAAGTGAAGAGACAAAAAATAAATAAAATTAGAAGAATGTTTGTTTTTGAAGAAAAACAACGAATAAAAAATAAAAGCACATAAATATAAGATATTCAATACATGAAACGATAAACAAATTAATAAAATATAGATGAATGTATAAGTAAATAAATAATAAATAAATAAATAAATACAAAAAAATAAATAAACAAATTAATTAATATGTAAATAATAAACACATAAATATATAAATAAATTAGCAATTAAGTGAATAGATAAGTGAACAAATAAATAAATAAGTAAATAAACAAATAAACATAAATTAATTGACAATGGAGGAACATTTGAGTAAATATATAGATAATATCAAATTGACAAACATTTATAGTAATGTAATAAAAAGATAAAAGATACCATACAAGATACAAATGAAAACAATATGTTGAACATTGCGTCAGTGAAGTATGTGAAATTCAGTATTAAATTGATTGATATGAGGATTGTCACACATATCGCATCTCATCTAAAATTTGTCGATTATAGACATTTGAATAGATTGTATTCAATGTTTTTTAAATAGTAACTAGCTCTCGTGCGGGTAATAGCGCTGCACACAGTTCCAGCCGAGGTATGCTTAACTGTTTTATTGGACCTACTCTTCTCTTGGCTGCCACGATATTTGAGTAAATGACGACCACGTACGCTGAGGCCAATGTGTCCGAAAAACCGTGCAATTCTGATGTAGAATCAGGTACCCCACTGTGTAACAATGAAATCAGGTACGGAATCGTCCCAGTTGAGTTTTCGAGACACAAATATGATTTTAAAAGACCGTAGGAGCGAGAAAACCGTGAGGTAGTGTTCCTTAAACATCGATAGTTTAATATTTCGATAGTATCGATAGTTTCGGAGTAAAACTATCGATAGTATCGATACTAGTATCGATACTATCGATAGTTTTATATACATACGTTTTCTAAAGACGGGGTTGTAAATTTGTCCATAATTTATTAATAAAAAAACATTTAAAAACAAACACATTTTATTAAACGAAGAAGACAAACCATATTGATCATGAGAAGTTCTAGCGAGCATTCCCGGCTGATGCTTAGGTACGCTTCAAGTGGTCGGAGAGATTACTCGTGTTACCAGAGTGCTTGTACTCCTTTTGGTTTTGGCGCAAAGTACACTTAACAAATTTATTGTCTTTAACATACTTAAAATATTTCCGCACAACCGATTTTTTACCTCGATTCATTTTTCACTACAAGTTTTCACTTTAAATTTCAAGAAATAACTTTACTATTTTATTGTTATTGGTCACTAAACTTGAAATCAACCCTAAGAACATACACCTTCAAGTGATTACAAAGTTAGAAAACACGCAGCACTTGCAGCACTACCTTCGATTGTAAATGCTACCATAGGATATGCACATATATGCAAAAATGTTTTTTGACACAAGAAAAAACATAATACCTATGTACAAAAAACAAAAATTCCAAATCACTTTCACCAGTGTCAGTGGCCACTTGTTGTTTCGTGGAAGGGTTAAAAGAAGTACATACTCGCATATGCACATTGCGCACATAGTCGCGCAAACGCATTTTGCAGTAAAGAGGCTACCTCTCTTTTGCAAAGTTTTGTTATTTATAAACCAGATGCATACCTAGACAGATGTCTAGACACTGCAAAATATAAGAATACCAAAGCAGCTGTGGTCAAGAAATGTTTTAAAAGGACTCGCATTTTGTAATTCATTATAGTTTAACTAAAGGCGCTTATCTTTTTTTCAGTACAAAAGAAGTACTTCTTTATACGTAGAAAAGTAGTTCTCCTACTAACGAAGTACTTCTCTTACGTACATGTTTCACATGTTTTATTAGTACTTCTACTTTTGCTTCGAATATGTGCTCATATATGCATTTCGATAGTATCGATAGTTTTTTTGAACCATCGATAGTATCGATAGTAAAAAACTATCGATAGACTATCGATGTTTAAGGAACACTACCGTGAGGGTCGAAAATTCGGACAACTTTCCGCAAAATTAGTAGGTTTATAGTATATACGAGCAGCAATAGATCTTAAAGTTCGAAATTAACTTTTATTATTTTTGAAGGCAATAAGTGGATTATAAGTTTATAGGTCGTCTTCAGACCCAGATGAAACCGTTCCTTTAGAACTGCTTTAAATCATTTTATGAAATTTGAGAACTTGGCTTAGACCCAAATATTTCTCCACTGAAAGATGGAAAGAAGACTCTTGTAAACGTTATGAAATACGTCTTGTAGACTTTTTTTAGGTTTGTTTTGGTTTTAAGTTTTCTTTTCGTCATAATTAAAATTATCGTTTTATATTAGGAAAATTGTTATGATTTCATTCGATATAGTACTTCAGTATTAAAATATACCTATTTTAATTATTTAGCTAAAATATATCTTCCGTAATTATTTTTCCAATTCGTCAATAGTTTTAAAATTACTTTATTACTTTCTTATTTCGTTTGTATTGTAAGCTCAAGTATTTATCTCACTCTTGAAAATATGTTTTCAAATGATTTCAGCTCATAAACATACCTCAATGAAATTGTTCAAGGAATTAATATTGTACCTTTAAAGTAAGGTGTAAAAGAATCACTGAAAATTATATTACTTATTTCTACTTGAAAACAGGAAAAATAAATAATAAACTGAACTGCCCCAATCTAATAGAAATTGATTGGGATTGGGATAAGTGCTCTTTTAGCAGAGACAATACTGAGACCCCAAACTTTGGCGGATTTTCCGTTACTTGCGTACCTACAAGCTATATTTTTATTGGGTGTCAAATGCGAAGTGCGTTTGTATTGTTACATAGAAACTCGTATTGACAAATGTCACAAATCTTAAAAAATTCTGGCTTATTGCTACACCACTTTCGTTGTCGGCCAAGTTGCTATCATCGTTCATAGAATTTTATCCGTTAAATTTGAAATTACTAGTCACGTGGATTTTTTTAGTAATAAGCGTACTTTTACAAATATTTATGAAAAATGATTGGGCTATTTTTCTTCAGTAATTTAAGAAAAATTTAGTCATGAGAGCGAGGTAAATGATATTCAAAGGCAGAAAATACACAACCTTGTTTGCAATAATATGTTTCTAGTATATAAAACATATCATGTAGCTAGCGTCAACCTCCTGAACACGATGAGTGAACTTATGGAAACAGCCCTCAATAGGCTTAGATTATGGGCCGAAGGGTGTGGACTACGAATCAATCCGGAGAAAACCGAACTCGTACTATTTAGTACAAAATACAAGATACCACCCTTCAACCTGCCCAGACTTGATGGAGTGGAGCTCTCTCTCTATTAGACAGGAAACTAAATTGGAAACATAACGTACAGGAAAGAGTCCGCAAAGCTTATAATGCTCTCTTCATATGCAAGAGAACAGCAGGAAAGAAATGGGGCATGAAGCCGTCAATCTTATATTGGCTATACAAAATGGTAGTAAGACCCATAATTACATATGGGGCTCTTGTCTGGTGGAAAGCCACAAACAAGAAGTATGTACGGGATATGTTGACCAGGGTACAAAGAACAGCCTGCATTGCCGTTACGGGTGCTTTACGTACCACACCAACGGCTGCACTGGAGGCGTTTATGAATCTTTTGCCACTGGACCTACAAATAAAATCAATTGCAGGAAATAGTGCGCTACGGCTTACTAATATTGGGCTCTTTAAGAACAGTAGGATAGGACATAGCAGTATTTTGAAGGAATCATTCTCCGAAATACCGGAAAAGTCGGATGAAGGTCTTGGTACACTAGATTTTGACACACCGTATGATGTGTTGTACCCTGACAGAGAGGACTGGTATAGGAACTTGGTGTCGAGAGTAAAATGAGACCTCGATATACACTGACGGCTCCAAAACCAGTGAGGGCACAGGATCTGGTGTATTCTCCAATGAACTGGACTTACATCTGGCCCTGAGACTTCCGGACACATGCAGTGTGTTCCAGGCGGAGATTCTGGCAGTACTCAAAGCTGCGGATGTACTTGAGATGAGATCGATATCCAATAAGAATATCGCCATCTACATTGATAGTCAGGCTGCGCTTAAAGCGCTAGAGTCACATACCACCAAATCCCAACTAGTAAGGAATTGCCGCACAATGCTCAAGGCATTATGTTCGCAGAACCGTTTCAGATTATGTTGGGTACCTGGGCATTGTAATATTGAAGGTAATGAAAAGGCCGACGCTTTGGCCAAGGAAGGAGCGGAGCTTCCACCTAACTCCATGATTGAGGGTGAATTGTAATAATGGACTGTAAAGTTTCTGTTTTTTAAAATATATTTGTCTTTTGAGAAGGTATTACCAATTAAAGATGATCCGCACTCGATGATGGTTTAAATTGAAAGAGACTGATTTAAGCTGACCAAATTCTAACAGACATAATAAGAACGAGAAAAACAAAGCAGAACAAAAATAAAGAGAGTGAACAAAATTAACGTTAATATTCGGAGTAGCGTAACATGTTAGAGAAAAGACCAAAGAGTGCGATCTGTTATATAATTTAAGTACAAGACAAATTATATATATAGACATAAGTATACAAAAAAAGCAAATAGATAACATAATATATGTGTTGTTTGGCATTTGGGTGCACATAGTCCCGAACATTCAGCCCCCCCTGGAAGACTCCGGTCTTTCAGCTATAGGCAATGGAGCAATCTGCACAACTGGACGAGTGTAGTCCCCAAACTGTGTGTGTACCGTAGCCACTCGGCACCTGTCATCTCGACCACGATGTACGTTTACTATGCGCCCAAGGATCCATTTCGAAGGAGGTAGATTTGGTTCCTTTAATAAAACGATGTCACCGATCTGTCGATTGCGTTGACTCTTCTGCCACTTGGGTCGATTTTGGAGTGATGTCAAGTACTCCTTGTGCCATCTCTTCCAGAAGCCTTGCATTAAAGTCTGTAAGAGATACCAGTTAGTTTTGATGGAAATATTTGAATTTGTAAGATCTGGTTGTGGTACTGAAGAAAATGATTCTCCAATCATAAAGTGGGATGGTGATAATGCAGTTGGTTCGAAATCGGAAGTTTGCCACATAGGGCGTGAGTTAAGCAGACATTCGATTTTCGTGAGTAGAGTATACATCTCTTCATAGGTAAGTCTATGTTCACCGATTACGCGTTTGAGATGTGATTTGACTGATTTTACACCAGCCTCCCACAACCAGCCTCCCAAAACCCACCACGTAATTTGATCCTTCGAGAGATGATTTATAACAATATTTTTGTGTTGTTGGCTACGCAGAAGATCATACAGTTCTCCCAGAATTCTCTTTGCTCCGTGAAAGTTGGTTGCGTTATCACTCCATATCTCGATTGGCTTTCCGCGACGAGACACGAACCGATCTAAGGCCAAGAGAAAAGCGTTGGATGACAAATCGCTGACCAATTCGATATGAATCCCCTTGGTGACGAAGCATACGAAAATTGCAATATATGCCTTTACAAATTTTGGATTCCTTCCACGAGCTAAGCGTAGCGTGATGGGGCCAGCATAATCACATCCAACCTTGCTGAACGGCCGCGAGAACCGAACCCGCTCGACTGGAAGATCTGCCATAAATTGATGCGCGGTATTCTTTCGTTGGCGAAAACATATGACGCAATCATGCACTATCTTGCGCAACAAACTTCTGCAACCAATTATGTAATACTCTTGTTTTAAAATCGCGAACAATAGTGTTACACCTGCATGCAAATAATGTCTGTGTGTATATTGAACGATTAGTTTCGTCAAGGGATGCGTTTTACACAAAATAATGGGGTGTTTTTCATTGTATGAAAGTTCGGACTGCTGCAGACGTCCACCGACACGAAGGACATGCACACGGTCAAGAAACGGAGATAATGAGATGAGTCTATTTCGAGAGGGCAATTCATTATTCTTTTGTAGAGCTTCAATTTCAAAGGCAAACGACGAAAACTGAGCGCATTTAACTAAACGAGTTTTTGCTTCTGTAATGTCTTTAGTAGATAATGTCTGATTATGATTACTATGCTGGGGTAACCGACGGCATTTGGCGATAAACCGATAAACATATGCCACTACGCGCACGATTTTGATCCAGTTTGATGAGGTTAGGATAATTTGTTCAAGAATGTTATTAGTCGTTAATTTGGTTACAAATACCTGAACCTTGGTTGACTTACGCTCCTCCAGGTTTTCAATTGAAATATCTTGCATGTTATACGGCGAAACCGGCCACTCAAGTGATTCCTTAATCAGCCACGGAGGACCCGTCCACCAGATATCTGTGGATGCTAAGAGCGATGGTGAAATTCCTCTGGAAGCGACATCAGCTGGTTGCATGAAGAACGCACGTGATTCCAGGATCTGAAGGGAATTGAAGACAAAATTTCCGCTGTCCGGTTGCCAACAAATACGGACCATTTTTTGGGAGGTGCAGACAGCCAATGTAGGACAATTGAAGAGTCTGTCCAGGCGAATACCTTCGGATCTTTAACCTGCAATGATATTTTAATTTTGTTCATTAGTTTTGTTAGTAGAAGTGCCCCGCACAGCTCGAGCCGTGGGAGAGACAAAACCTTTAGTGGAGCCACCTTGCTCTTGGCTGCTACCAACGATATATTTATTTCTCCGGTTTCACTTATACTTCGACAATATACGACGGCTGCATAGGCGTCCAACGACGCATCACAAAAGGCGTGAAGTTCTCAATTTAATTTGTTGGTCCAAATTATTCTTGGAATAGAAATAGACTCAACGTGATGAAGTTCGTCCCGAATAGTAATCCATCGCTGCCCAATCTCCTGAGGAATTTCGTCATCCCAATTAAGTTTAACTCTCCATAGGTCTTGGAAAACGATTTTAACAGCGACAATAACTGGAGCTATGAATCCCAATGGATCGAATACTCTTGACGCATCAGATAGTATTCTGCGTTTTGTACAAATAGTAGGCTTTGGCAGGTTTACTTTATAAGTAAAGCAATCCTTTGATGGACACCATTGCAACCCAAGCATCTTTACCGTATTGGATTCTTCAAA
Organism: Cheilosia vernalis; assembly: GCA_949126925.1. Classification (NCBI taxonomy): domain Eukaryota; kingdom Metazoa; phylum Arthropoda; class Insecta; order Diptera; family Syrphidae; genus Cheilosia; species Cheilosia vernalis. The sequence continues at coordinate 42,233,266 of OX421358.1, read as the reverse complement.
CTCAACAGGAGTTATCTCTCTTTGATCTTCTGGCAGAGACAGTAGAAGGGGCCAGCAATTGGTCGTCCATTTGCGTAAATTGAAGCCCGCAGATTTCAATACATCTACCAGTTCATTTCGAAGTGTTATAATGTCTTCAATTGAATCAGCGCCAGTTATGACGTCGTCGACGTAAAAATCATTAAGGATAATTGAAGAGGCGAGGGGGTGTGTTTTCGTTGAGTCAAGCGCCAGCTGTTTGAGAGTACGAACTGCTAGAAACGGAGCAGCAGAAGTACCGTAAGTTACTGTTAATAACCTGTAGTGTTTAATTGAACTTTCTGGGTCATCACGCCAAACGATCCTTTGGAAATCTGTATGATTTGGAGAAACCCATATTTGCCGGTACATCTTCTCGATGTCTCCCGAAATAGTGTATAGATGACGACGACATCGAAGACATATGGAGAATATGTCGCGTTGAATTGTGGGGCCAATAAGAAGCGATTCATTTAGAGATGGAATGGTATTGTTCAATTTAGCGGAACCATCGAAAACGACTCTCACTTTGGTAGTGGTACTGTCATCTTTGAAAACGGCATGGTGAGGCAAGTAGTAGTGGGTGTTGGTTTGAAGTTCACTCACAGGAATCTCTTCCATGTGACCAAGCGAAATGTACTCGTTGATAAATTGCGAGTATTGCATTTTTAAGTCAGGGTTGGATCGAAATCTGCGCTCTATGGAATATAGCCTATTTAGAGCTAGACGAAATGAATCTCCTGATACTAAATTCGAAGTTGATTTGAAAGGCAAATGTACGATATATTTTCCGGCAGAGTTACGAGAGTGTGTTAAAGCAAAATGCTCTTCAGCAAGCTGTTCATCAACTGACAGGAGTGGCTCATGATGAACCTCTTCTAAGCGCCAAAAACGTTCAAGGTCGAACTCCTGCGAATAATCCAATTGGGTGCACAAGGTCCGAAGTTCCATAGCGTCATTGGATACTGGGTATTGTTGACAGTTACCAGCTATTACCCAGCCGAATATTGTAGGAATGGAACTAGGAAAGTTTGGTGATTGTGGTTTCGAAGGCCCAATTATGATTGAGAAAACTATGTCTGACCCAATTAAAATGTCAATTGGACCGGGTACATTAAATCTAGGATCAGCTAATTCTATCGAGAGGAATGCATTAGCATCGATTTTGGTTATGGAAACTGGTGGAAGGAGTGATGTTAACTTTGAGATGACATAGCAATCGATTTCAATGTTATTCGAATCAAAACGCGAATACAAATTTAGAGTTACTAATCCATTGGTAACACCGGCGGAAGTTGATGCGATTCCCACTATGGGAATCCGAGATTTTTTTTATGGAGTCCTAACCGTTGCACACATTGTTCTGTGACAAATGAGACTTGAGAACCGGTGTCCAGCATTACACGAACATGTTGATACACTCCTAGTTTATCCACAGTCTTAACGAGAGCAGTAGGAAGTATAGTCGAAACATGATGAGCAGATTCGATGGAGTGGTTATTCAGGATTGGATCAACAGGATCCTGAAGCGAAGACGACGAACACTGTGGTTGAGTTTGGCTTAAATTGGTGTTGGTTACCGAAGATGTTGGTGTGTTTTGTGTAGGATGCACAAGCGTGTGATGGTGAGAGTTACAAATTCTACACCGAAAGTTTGAACGACATTTATTTGATGAATGGCCGTTCCGAAGGCAATTGAAGCACAATGATTTTTCTTTGACGAAGTTACGACGGGCATTAATCCCAAGCTCAGTAAATGTATTGCAATATGGAAGCAAGTGATCCCCCTTGCACTTAGGACATCCAACCCTAGTTTCAACCATATGAGAACGGACACTAACTGTATTCTTATTTCTATTAGCTTGTTTGGATGATTGAGTTGGTGTATAACAATCCTCAAAACAGCTGCAGCGAGTTTGCGTTTATTTTGATATACTAAACCAGCGCCAGCTTTAGAAAACAGTCTCTCGCCGTATACGCTGCTACTTGGTGATGAAAGATAGACCTTCACAAATTTTGCTAAAATTGGGAACTGTTGATGATTAACTGACCCCATGTTAGGGTCGATATTCCGGTCAGTCCGAACTTTTTTTAAAAAAAGTTCAAGATCAGTCGCAGTATCATTTTTTTGAACTAGAATGCATCGCTATGAATGTATTCTGCTATCGACAGTATATATATATATTCGGCCGCCGGATATTCGGCTATCCGGCCAAAGTGTATGCCGAATATCCGGTATCCGGTATTTTGCAAAATCACTATCCGTTACATCTCTATATTCTAAGATGTACTGTAGAAGAATTTTTCTGAGGAAACTTTTTTTCCTATTTTTTTTTATTTTTAAAGTTTTAAATTTTCACTGAAAAGTGCATGTAAACAAACTGCACAAATGGACACGTTCACTTTGCATAACGTTTGTGTTGCAGTGGAGAGGAATGTGTGGGGGGGGGGGGGGGGGGGGTGAATTTTGGAAAATAATATTGGTATTGCCATATGTCAAAAAGTCAAAACAATTTTGTGTTTTTTGATTTTGTTTTTACTGAATATATTATACTGCTAAATATATATGTATATATAAACTTTAGCTCCAGGCGCCTGCCTGACAGTTTGTTGGCATACCCTTAGCGGAGCGACGAAGTCGCGTGAGCGTCTAAACCCTGCGAAAAAAAGGGTTAAAATCCTGTTAGCGAGCGAAGCGAGCCACGCACCCCATACTTTAAATACACCAGACTTTCTTAAAGGCGCCTGCCTGATAGTTGTTGACATACCCTTAGCGGAGCAGTTGTGCATGTGTATTGAGATTTGGGAAAAAACGTTTCAAATCTTTGTGCATAAATCACATAAACATGGTTTCATTAAAAAAAAAAAAAATATTAAAATTTAATATAAAAAAAACTAAAAAATGAATAAAAAAAAAATAAAAAAAAAAATTCATTTCCTCAAAAAAAATATTATATTTATATTTTTTAGCACATTTTAAGCTATAAAAAAATAAAAAAAAATGTTTGCTTAGTGCGCATATTGGAAACCCGCTCCCTCTCTTCTCTACCTCTATAAAAGAGAACACATTTTTCTGTTTGTCCGCGAGTAGGGAGTAGGTACGTAACGATACCTCAATAATATAACGGGTGATTTTTTAGCTGGTTTGGTTTTGGTAACACTGGTTTTGACAGCTGACGTGTGTTCAGTACCTTGTGTCACTGTCAAACAGCTTCAGTTTGGTTTGCAATTTAACCATGGATCGTCTTACAAATGAATAACGCTTGCAAATTATTGAATTTTACTATCAAAATTCGTGCTCGGTTCGAAATGTTCATCGCGCTTTTTTATCGAAAAATTGTGTTCAGCGATGAGGCTCATTTTTGGTTGAATGGGTACGTAAATAAGCAAAATTGCCGCATTTGGAGTGAAGATCAGCCATTGCAACAGCTACCAATGCATCCCGAAAAAGCCACTGTTTGGTGCGGTTTATGGGCCGGCGGCATTATTGGGCCATATTTCTTCAAAGATGATGCGAATCGCAGCGTTACTGTCAATGGTGAACGCTACCGAGCGATGATAACAAACTTTTTTTTACCCGAAATGGAAGTTCTTGACTTGCATGATATGTGGTTTCAACAAGACGGTGCCACATGCCACACAGCACGCGAAACAATGGCGCAATTGCGAGGCGAGTTTGGTGAACAGTTAATTTCACGTTTCGGGCCGGTCAATTGGCCGCCTAGATCGTGCGATTTGACACCATTAGATTATTTTTTGTGGGGGTATGTCAAGGCTAATGTGTATAGGGACAAGCCCGGTTCGATTGACGCACTGGAAGCCAACATCCATGCATTCATTCGTGAGATACCGGCCGATATGTGTGAAAGAGTATGCCAAAATTGGACTCAGCGGATGGGCTACCTGAGACGCAGCCGCGGTCAACATTTGCATGAAATTATCTTTAAACATTAAATTGCAAGGTTCAAACTATCGATTCAAATAAATATTTCATTCATTTTTTCGAATTTTTTGTGTTTTTTTTTTAAAAGAAGTTCTAAACCTCTTAAAAAATCACCCGTTATATAGCAATCGATTTGTCGTGAGTAGCGGTATTACATAGGATGGTTTTTAGTATCCTCACTTCATGTTCACATGTATGCATTTATTAAAGGACCCAGCAAAGCGGGTACATCCAGCTAGTAACCATATAAAAAGAATCATAGTACGGTCCACTACGGATATAACAAACCTGTTGATCAAAAAGAAATAGTTTCTTATATAAAGGGCGGGGCAGCTGCAAACAAGGTGGGTGACGGACTCGTCCTCCTCCTCATCCCTACAGCTTCTGCAAAAGTCATTGTATAACAGACCAAGTCTTTGTGCATGTCTGCCCAGAATACAATGACCGGTGATAATATTAGCAACTAACGAGATACTTTATCTGTTGAGTCGCAGCAGCTCCCTGGATTTTTTGCTATCCACAATATCCTATATGTTTCCATCTACGATTTGCTTTCCTTGTTGCGTCCGCATTAATGATTTGTTTAGCGTAGGACAGCGGTGCGTACACGTTGTGCAGACTAACACTATCAACGCCAGAGGAGCCTAATCTTGCAAGTTCGTCAGCTGCACAATTCCCTGGGATGTCACAGTGTCCCGGAACCCAGCAAAGGGTGGTGTTGTACTGTCCATCAGCTATCTCGTTAAGAGATGCGCGGCAATCTTCCACCGCTTTAGATCTTATTTCACTGGATACTAAGGATTTTGTGGCATCCTAACTGTCGATATTATATTACGATGTCCCTGTGTGATATCGCATTAACCGACAGCCATGCTACGGCTTGATGAATAGCTGTGATTTCGGCTTGGAAGACACTACAGTGTTTTGGGAGGGAGAAGGATAGGCTCAAGGTCATTTCATCTGAGAATACCCCTGCGCCGACTCTCTCTAATGTTTTGGAGCCGTCCGTAAATATTGACAGTGCTCTCTCGTGTAGGACATTGCGTGGGACTCATCGGGTTCTGTCCGGTATTTCGTTTGTAAAGCATTTTTCAAAGTCGATCTTCGTAGGCAGATAATCAGTAGTTATGGGTAAGGGGCTTGTCTGTAGGAATATGCTGGCATTACCAGTCGGTTGTCCTCTCCAATGTTTCCCTTCCTTCAGCCTGACTGCCGGCGGCGTTTTCCTTGCTGAAGATGTCTACCTAGAGGAAGTAGATTAAGTATAACTTGCAGAGCGGCGGTAGGAGATGTCCTCAGTGCACCCGTGCAGTTGCAGGCGTTAAGTCTTCTCAAGGGCCTTTAAATTGGAGTTCTTGTCCAGGGCCGGCCACCATACGACAATGCCGTAAAGCATAGTCGGTCTAACTACCGCGATATAAAGCCAATGCATGATATTGGGTTGAAGGCCCCATCTCGAGCCGACAGCCCTTCTACAGGAGTAGAGAGCCACCAGGGATTTCCTGGCACGTTCGGCAATGTCGAGCGGGTTTCTATGTTTTTGAAGGCACCCTCTTTGTCAAGGAAAATGGCCATTGTGTATTCCTTGAACGAAAGGGACCTTTCAATCGAGCAGACGATTGAATGAAGGGCGGTCTCGGTGGATTTACCCTTCTGTTGTCAACAGTGCTTTTGATGTGAAGATCGATGATCCTTTCAAGTGTTTTTAGCAGAAAGGAGGACAGTCTAATTGGTCTGAAGTCCTTTGGAGCTGTATGCGAGGTCTTACCTGCTTTGGGAATGAAAACAATTTTGACCATCGTCCAGGATGAAGGGATGCTGGCCAGACCTATGCACCCTTCCAGAATCAACATCAGACTACCTTTGACGATGTCGAAGGCGTTCTGTAGTTGCGTCGGGAAAATACCATCAGGTCCTGGAGACCTATGCGGTTCAAAACTATTCACTGCCCACTTCAGCTTTTCCTCGCAAATAGTGATTGCAGTCGGAAGGGTGTCTACAAGGGCGTCCTTGCTGAAGTCAGGATTACCATTGACAGGCGTGCAGCCAGGAAAGTGAGCATCCATGAGTAGATTCAGTGATTGTTCTTCTGATTCTGCCCACTGGGGTCTTTAAGTACACAGGGTACAGGTTCGGATTTAGATAGTACTTTCCGCAATCTGGAGCACTCGTTAGTGTTGTTAATTTTCTCACAGAAATTGCGCCAGGAGCTGCATTGTGCCTTTCGTTTTTGAAAAGTCTTTGGCTGTCTTTGTACGCTTCCCTGTCCGCGTCTAGCTTCGTTGCTTTGGCTCTGTTAAAGACCTTCCCGCTCTTGCAGCGAAGCGCAATAAGTTGCTTGCACCACCACGGTGGTCTCTTACCTTCTTTCACTATGGTGGCAGTGCAGGAACCCGTGAAAGCCCTATCCAGGGCTGAGGTGAGCACGTTGTTCAGCAAATGGGGAAACAGCTACAATCTAGAGTAATGTATATGTACCGATGGTCCGAGAAAGATGGACTATATGATACTGCCCACTAAGAAATAGCAGCGGAAATATTAAGAGAGGCTAAGGTATTATCCTGCCGGTTTTTAACAATGAAGGTTGGACTATCCCCTTTATTGCAGAATACTAGGTTAGTTTCAACTAAATACCCGAAAAGAGCCTAACCTCGACGGTTAGTGTCGGAACTGCCCCATAGGTCATGGTGTGCATTAGTGTCACACCCTAACACAATTCCGGTCTTTTTTTCCTCCGTTTCCTTGACCACCCGTTGTAGCTCAGCTGATGGCGGGCTAGATTCCTCGTAGGGAAGATATAGGCAGTTCATCACTCTGTTCTCTATGAGCCCCCACTTATCGTAGGAGAGTTTGCCTTCCTCATCCGATAGGTCCACTACCGCGACTATCAGGTTGTCATTCTTCGATGCGTTAGACACCTTATCAAGGGGCCTATGCCTTTTGGGAACAGATCCAGCCGCAACTGCAGTCCCACCCCCTGTAACGCTCGATGAGCTGTTAGCTAGGGGGCGAGTCTTCCGAGGTTGGCTTCCTCTTACGAGCGGTCTCTTGGTGCCCAGTGGTGGGGCAGAAGGTTTTTTCAGGATGGAGACCTTTGAAGTAAAGGGGGTGGGTTCCCTGTTGGCATATTCCAATACCCAGGGCGTTGCCCATTAGTAGGAAGCTCTCTCCGGCTCGGTCCATACTTTTTCCGACTTCGAATGAAGACGGACAAATATGCGCAAAGCTGCTTTGGTCTCTCGACCAAGTGACCTGTTTCTGAGATCTGCCGGTGTTGGGGGTTGCGGAAAGCTGCATAAAGCAGTAATATGTTAATCCGTGATTTCGTCCGAAAGCAACGAGCAATCACTGGCAGTATCGTTAATGCAGAGTTCCTGCAGATGCTCTTCCACGCGTTGCATGGGGATGGCACCGCTGCACAGTGTGCAATTTTGGCAATCTAGGAGAGCAAAATTGCTTCGCTTATAAAATTGCAACTTTCGCCTCATATTCTTTGTTATAATTTCGTAGTAACAAAGCACAAAGATTTTTTTATTATTATAGAAAGAACTAGACAACAAAAAAGCCAAATATACGTAAAGGCAAAATATTGTATCAGATAATATGACAATTAAATAAAATACCTAACTACGATTTTTTTTTATTTCATATATTATATATTTTGAACTTCGGTATTTTAAAAAGCTATTTATAATAATTTAAAAATAAATGAATTATCCACTTTCGCTTAAATCAGAGTCTTCTTCTTCTGATATATCTGATGAGAAGTCTTCAACGAGGCTATCGGAAATGTTAGAGTCACACGGGTTTTCTTCTAATAATTCTATTATTTCTGGGGTTATTTTATTTCTTTTAGTCCTTGGAGGAGCGCGTAAACTCGCAATTAGTGGGTCCGATGTAAAAAGGAGTCTATGAAGCAAATCTGTATTTGTGTCAATCCTAGATGTTTTCCTTGTAAAAAGTTCCCTGTATCTTCTATTGTGTTTATTTCGTGCCTCTTGAGCTTCTTCGGATAATTGGCCAATGGGAACAATACAGGATGATATAACATCTCTTCCATGTATTAATACTTTATGTACACTTACGGGCATTGAATACCATGAATATTTGCTAAGATATAAAGCATATGTCTGTTTTGTGTATTCATGGAATTTATTTGAATTTATTTGGAACCCAGAGTTCAAGCATTCTAATATAACATGGAACCGTTTAATGAGCTCTAAATTAATGCGCGTTATTTCAGAAGATTTTTCTGGGTTCCTAAAAAATTTGCGTGCTGTATTCCCATCGTTACTGTTACCTGTTTGCTGTTTTGGCATATCTACAAGCAGCCCTAGTTCTTCTTTAAATCTGTCTTGGATCTGTTTCTTTTTTTCCGCTAGTTTTCGTTTATTTTCTGGGCCAATTACTCTCCAAGTTTTTATTTCCAATCTATAGGAAATGTGCAATAGGCATTCGAAAAAACGTATCCAAGAATGAAGAGGAGATAATCCAAATGAAAGAAAATTCGTATTGACAGTTTTTTTTGAAATGAGTCTTTGATTGTTCATTTCACTGGGCTTCGCTCCACACAAGTAACAAGTCTGTGTTGAAGCACATGACGAAAGAGCATTACACACCTTACCATCTATCATACACAAAATCATTGTTGATTTTACAAGAATTTCTTCGCTATTAACCAATATCTTGGTTGGAGACAGTTTGGCAATGTCGTCTTTAATTTTGTTAACTTCAGCTGTTATAAGATCTGCTGATTCCTTAGCAAAAATAAATTTGATAGGACGACAATGTCTGGTCGAAGATGGTGCTGGGTTTTGCCAAATTATTTTTTTATATCCGCCAATGTCAGTGTTCACTTGTATTGGAACCATGGATATGCTAAATAAGCTTTCGTCAGTGAGGTGCTCCTCTGAAAACTTTTGTCGGTACCTTGTCTGCTCCGCCCCATCACATCCCCATTTTATAATAATATTCAAAACACTATTTGAAGGTAAATTCAAAGCCCGAAGAACTTCTTCTTGAGCCGCACATAAGCGTATAATAGTGTGATTAATAAGTGCTTGAATCTCTATTTCAGCAGATGTTTCAGTAACAAATATGCCTGCAGGGTAGCACAATTTCTTAGCAGCTTGAATCTTAGAGTATGCTGGATAGAATTTAAAGTTGTGAGTTTTAGCTTGCACGCGGATAATCTTATACTGATGCGTTGAAAGACTAGCATCAGCTATTAAAGCAAGCGCCTTATCTGCTGATAGTTCCGCTGGCTTCCTGTTAAAAGATTCATAGGCTCTTTTCAAAGTCGTACCTCTTTTAGGAGAGGCAACAGAAAGCTCTTTTATTATCGCTGCCGAATCTTTTTTTCCTACACTACGAAGTTTAATTTCAGTGGCCAACGATAATTCTTCTTGACTTCTGTTTTGAAGAAGATCCCTAATTTTTCGTCTCTTAGACCAATAACTGGAGGCACTGAACTGTTTTGTTGGCCTTCCAGGTTTATTTCTAGAAGAATTGTGAGATGAACTAGGGATCGCATCAGTCACAATTTCAGAAAACTTAATGGTTGTTTTAAGCCAATGAGAATTGTACTCTAAAAAGCGACCACGGTGCCTACCAACTTTGGCCCATTTCGCTTCAATTCTTTGGCACAGACCTCTTATTGTCACTTTTACACTTTCTAATGCTTCATCGGGCAGTTCTACACTTCCAAAAATACGTAAAACAAATTCAATAATAGGGTTAAATCTATCATGGCTTGGCAAAGTCGACCAAATTTCGAAAATTGACTGATATGAGATCTCCGCAGCCATTATTAGTAAAGTAAGATAATATTTCTTTCGCAAACTTTCGCAGATGTTTTTTTGTTTTTTATGTAGGTTAAATGTCCCGCTATATAATTTATATTGTCTGCCCTCGATATTCTGCGATATAATAAAGTAAAACTTTGGTTGAAATTTGAAAATCCTAATATAGTCGCCTTAAATTACTCACAGATTTAAAAACGAAACGCTGACTATAAAAATACTATTTGAAAAAAAGATAACCCCGTTACTCAATGTCTACGAATTGTAGGAGAAAATAAAAAAAAAAATTAAACAAATAGAACGCACCAAACAAACGCACTTGTCACGTGAAATGCAGCGACTGATTACCACTTGCTACCAGTGCATTTATGTGAAACATCTAACGGAAACTTCTAGAGATCATTCCGTTAGTTGAACATGATTACTTAAGAAAATCATTTTGTGGTTCTATAGAAGAAGTATTTAGGTAACAAAATATAGGGTTTTAGTGAATATATTAAGCATTTCGGAAAATATGTTTTGCCCACTTAGATTGCCAAAATTGCACACTGTGCGCTGGCTGCCGAAGTAATTTTTTTTTTTTGTTTTTGTTTTTGTTATTGGATTTGAAATTTTGATCCCACGAGTAGCTAGGGAAAGGAAGTTCAATCTGCACAGAGCCTAGCGTTATGCAGATAGGGCTTATTATAGACCAGTGCTATTTTTGTTGAGACCTGGGCCCACGGCCTGGCTGATTCTCGGCACGGTACGTTTGACGCCTTGATCCAGCCCAGGGGAAGTGAAGGGATGAAAAAGGAGGGATGGGGTAATACGGGTTCGATTACCACTTGGTTCGTAGAGCTGGCAGGTTATGTGGCAAATAGCGATGCCATCCAAAGTCGACCTACCATGTTGCTCTACTTAAGCCTCCACACCACGTCAAGGTGAGTAATCATTGTCAATCCTAAGATTGTTCCCTTCACAGGCTTTTAGTGAAAGGGAGGAGGATAAACAGTTACGTTATACGGAAACGGTAATATTCAATTAAATTATTGTAAACACAAATCCATAGGTACCGATTTGTTAGGAAGTTTTTGAACGTTTATTTTCATTGAGTTCTTATCTGCAATCATTGATTAGGTCGGAGAAGAGATGATCAGTAATTGAGGAGATATGGATGTAAGTTTGTGAGGATGCAGTTGCATCATGGTCGCAGTGGCTTAGTGGTTAGTGTGTTGGACTACTAAGCGAGGGGTCCAGGTTCGAATCCCGCAAAAACCCAAATTCCAACTCAGGGTTTTTTTCACTGCGCCACCTCTCGCGAACGTCTGACAAACATCCGAGAGTATAACTGTCATGAAAGAGCTTCTCATCGGCCCGTTTATTGTACCGGCATAAAATTGTAGATCCCTCCATTCGTTCCAAAAATTAAAAAAAAAACTCACACAAAACGAATGGTTGCGAGAAGCTAGGCCCTGGGTCCCTACAGACCTGTTGCGCCATTATTATTATTATTATTAGTTGCATCATGAGTTTATAAAGCATTTGTTATTTCTTGAGAAAAGAACAAGTTCAGTCTCAGTTTGGGTGAATAAAAATACATATACCTCCGAGGTTTGTCCACCAATTCGTTTAGCCCAAAATGTGAGTTGTCGTCTTACATAAGTCTGTTAGTCCTTGGTCTTGCTTGATAAAGAAGTGCTACGTATTCTGGGGAAGCAACAAATCTATTTATCGTAGCTAATAACGTCGGACGAAATCTTTATGGTCAATCAGTCTCACTGTGTTAAGCAATGGACTAGTTATAGCGGTACCTAAGCCAAAGAAATAAATGTCCGTCGTCAGCATCTTCAGCAATTGATTTTCATAACAACACTTACTTTGAAAGGTTTTCGCAGGCTTACAGCTGAGAAGTTTTCTCATTATAGTAAAATAAGCTCCAATTACAGTCCTATACATTTGTAAATGCTTGTGAACAAGCTGTATGCATTTGATTTGCATTCAGTCTACTCTTTTTTATGGGTAAAAAACTCTTCTGAAATCAATTATGTAATCACTGTTTTATTACTGTATCTGAGAGATAATATTTCACGGGAAGTATGGTATGCATATGCATAACGAAATACATTTTTTATATTTATTTGTAAAATGTACATAATACATATTTTTCAAATTCGTTCGAAATTATGATCCGATTTAGCTTTTTTAAATAATGATAAAACCGATTGTTCATGCCCTAAATGCAAATTCGTTATACTCAACACGAAAACAACTTGACTCAATTCACTTGAAACGTGAAGTCATTTAAAGAAAATTCGACTGATACTGTCTAGCAGACGTTTATACAAACATATAAAGGAACATTTTTTTTTCTCAAGAAATAAATTTCATGCGAAATTCCAAAAAAAAAACGATATAGTATAATCAAAAAGGACTCACCCCAGTGTAGAACGAGTACACCAAAAACCCCGTTTAATTTTATCATACTACATGTTGGTTCCCAACATTATTACTATTAACAATTACATTTTTGTATACTTACTTAATATTTTGATTTTCCTTTTTAGTACATGCGGCCCAGCGAGAGTCGTCATCAAAACCAAAGGATGCACATAGTTTAAACGCAATTTCAAGCAATACTGCATCTTCAAGTAATTCTAGCAGCAACAGCAACAGAAGTAGTAATAGTGGAGATTCAGCAATTGGAAATTCAAATGCCAGTACTGTGGCTAGTAGTTCGACTCCAAATACGGTCAGCGCCGGTAGCATTAGCAGCACAACAGCTATATCGAGTAGAAACGGAGGAAGTAGTAACAAAGGATCTTCTGGTGTACACAGAAATACAATTGAAGTAATTGATGAAAACAGAAATGGTCCGTACTTTGATAAAGCTGCCTCAAAAAATGTAACAGCACTACTGGGAAAGACAGCATATTTGAATTGCAGAGTAAAGAATTTGGGAAATAAAACAGTAAGTAAATATATAGTAACTAAAAAACTATGCACTTGTATAGTTTCTTTGTTATTAAATAAACTTCACAATGTCCCATTGTGTTATATTAAGTATACAAATAAAAAAACATTCGTCGTTATTGCAAATTGCTTTAGCATTACCAATTCAGAAACCACACATTTCTGAGATGACTTCCCATCAAATGTAAGTCTACGATTAATATTTCCTCATTAACTCAATAATCATATATTTATATAATACATAGATATATCCTAGTGTACACAGGAGATGTGGTAATGAAATTTTGGTTATGAGTAAATATTATGAAAATGTCTGCGTCCATCGTTTAATATTTTATATACCAAAATATATATAAAAAAATTATAGAGGTGCTAACAGATTGCAGACAATGATATAAGGTGCCAAACATTTCAAACGTAATTTGTTTAGTTTAGGTACATATCTACCTATATAGGACATTCAATGTTCAGTGAATGACGTTCGTGTTCTATTAAGTTTATGCCTTTTTTTAGATTGTTGAGATATAACTGTGGTAATAAGTTAAAATAGCTTATGTCAATTTTGGTAATTTTTCAGTGTGAGCAAAAGAAATTTATCTTAAGGTTTTCAAATCTATTGTATTACATAGTCCAAGTAAATTAAAGCTGTTCAGTTTTCTTCATATTTAACGGTTTTTAATTGTTGTAGAGTGATGGGACCTGGACTAAAAGAAAGCTAAGGAAAACGAGAACTTTGTAATGTAAAAAACTCGAATATGGCTTATGTCGACATAAGCTATTTCAACTTATTGCCACAGATTAAGGTCGAATAATATTTTTGGAATTTAAACTGTATAAACTGCCCGGATATACCAATTTCGGCAATTATACATTCGTTAGAAAATTATGAAGACTCCATTTTTAAATTGGTACGCAACTTTTGATTGTATAATTCTCATGTCGCGATGTACCTAATTAATTATCTGTTGACTTGAAGAATGAGAATTATAGTTCATATATTTTTACAACAACTAATCGTGTCATATACGAGTCACTCTTTAACCTTAATATGCCCCTCCAAAGCACTCCCAGTTAAAGCACTTTTTGATAGTAATATTTCGGTCATATACACAAATAAGATACCTATCCAAATTATGATGCTAACATAATTTGTCAATTCTAACTGAAGGGAACTAGAAATTAAACAAAACTGACATGACCATGCTAATCTATAGTCCTAGTTTATTTTTTAGTTGTTAACAAAGCTCACGACCTTTCTAAAGCATTTAAAATCCCAGTTTTTTTTTTAAATATTATAGGTAATGATTATTTCTTGGTCCTGGAATTATTTTCCTAAGAGGCAAATCTATTTTTTGTGGATGGTCAAAAAAGGTCAAAATACCACAATAGGCTTATGCTATGCAAATTAAAAAACGATTCTCTGAATTCTTACACATTAGGGTTTGCCAATTGCCATGCGTCCTCTTTTTAACCCCGGCGCGGAACGTCTACCAAAGTTTTAAGACATTGTTCTCTTTTTTACCTAACAAGTAATTTTGAAAATACAAAAAAATCATCGAACTCTGAATTAAAAGGAACAACAGTGGCAATACAAATCTGATAGAAAACATAAAATGAAACAGATCTTATTTTGACTCCCATGTGCAAACCCTCCAAGTTTTTTGAGTTCATGGACCTAGTTTTTGTTTCCATTTTGTTCACTTTTTTTCCTCTTTCGGTAAATGATGTCCTCCAAGTTCCGGTATTCTGTCCTAGGGTCTAAAAATACATCAGCCAAAGGCCGAAATAAAACCCACCAATTTCGACCTTTGACTGAAGTATTTTCAATCAAACTTATTAGCGCCTGAGCCTACGGCCTTTGACTACAACATTATGTATACAATTTATATACAATAAATTAGAAGCGTGTTTATGTTTATAGATGAATATTGCCACATAATATTTAGTGTTGTCTTTTACCGAATTTGCAGTTTAGTGCCTTCTATTCAAAATTGACTAAAAACTAAGACAGCTTTCGTCAAAGTTTAACCGAATTAATAACTCGGCCTTTATTAAGTCAAATGGCATTCGGTTTCTTTCTTTAGTATATAGGCAAAACGCATTACTAGTGATTGAATTTTTTTATTTTTTTTTTTTATGGAATTGGAAATACATAGGTACCTACACTTTTTTCAATAAATGATGGAATTTGAAAAATAAATTTGGCCGGGACTTTTGACTGGACAATTCATTTTTCACCGAGACTCTGGACACCGCTTACAATATCGGGACAATCCCGGGGAGTATCGGCCGTCTGGCAACCTTACCTGCACGTTATTTTATTAAAAAAATTTAATCTACGAAAATAATAATATAAGATTGTAACTTTGGTTCTGATCATATTAAAGCAATAATCCTTTTTTTGTACCTCTTTCAAATCTTAATAAAAGTTCTAATATTTTGGGGTTCCTAATACTATTTATGCTATTGCAAAATGGTATGACAGAAAAAAGACTTTTTGAATATTCCCCGGGTTCAAAAATATTCCAGTCAAGAAACGAAAAAGTCGCAGCACAAAACCCCTTTTTTCCCGGGAGTATGTACATAAAGGCTATAGTGAATACTCTTGATTAAAGAAGCTTCAGTATGGTTATATGTACATACATACGTATTCTCTGTACTCGTACATCTTTTCGCGTATAGATACCTAATGCTTGAGTGTGACATAGGAACACAGGTGTACAGTACATGTGTAGTATCTACTATTATCACATGCATTTAATAAATGTTATTAAAATACATACATAGTTCACATGAATTATTTTATACACTAGAACTCACAAGTTTTTGGTGATTAAGGGATTTTTTTTTGTTGCACCAACTTCTTCCCTATGGGAGACTTCATTAATCATCTTACAAAATATCTTCCTGTTTGTTGGTTATGGCAATGTGGCTGAATTTGAGGACTTTTGTTTTATTTACATGCGGAAATTAGTAGCCGCTTGTGGAAAATCGCCATTGTGTTGGTACTAATAACATTCTCTTTATTTTTCGGTTACAATAGCAGTAAAATTGTTCAAAATGTTATGCTATAAATCATTCCTATATAAAGTTATGTTCTTCGTACACCTGTTATTAATGTATTTGCACAGTTTTCTCTACCACTTTGCGTTGGTGAACGAAAACATGGCAAACAAAGTTGCTGATTTTTGTGATAGTCACGCTAGTGATTGATTGGGTCAGAGACACCTGTATTATGATTGTTATGCTGTTTGAGTTGACGTTGCAAAACCATACATCAACCGATGCCTAAGTTTATTAATCGCTCAAATTACTGCCTAAACACAATGAAGCCGCGGTAGCAGCTGTACGCGGCGATAGTACAGTGTATATAATATGTATAGTAGCCCGATTTTTCAAATTCAAACAAACTGTTCTGTTTCTTTTTTATATTTTTGTAAAGTGCATGACAGTTGACAGCATGACAAAGAATCCATAAAATCTCTGCATCTATGACTTTGAAGTGAGAGATTATCACATATAAATTCCTATAAATTCTTTGCTAATATATATATATATATACTAGCTGGCCCGGCGAACTTCTTTCGCCCAAATTCGTTAATGTTATGAAAAAAATAACTCCGAGCATGCACAATGCACAGAAAATTCGAAAAAGTAAAGACGCTTGTGACAAATGAGACTTTGTATTTGAGTCAGCGATGATCAGCGATGCTAGCTCCAGCATTAGTATGCCTTCTAGGCATAACTCCGATACTTGAGGAATAGTTTTTAGGAAATAGGCATATTTTTTTGTAAATTGTTTTTTACAATCAATTCGCACAAATATGTAAGTACATTTTGAATTTGGTAAATCTGGTACATTCTTTGATCAAAGTCAAACCTTGGATTATAGAGATAAAAAAGATAGAATCTCTAAAAAAATTCTTGAATCACCTTGTAGGTAAGTTGCAGTTCCTTTGTATGATATGCAGTTTTTATCTTTTTACCAAAAATGCATAATTTTTTACGGGTATAGGCATAAAAACTTCGATCCTGATTAGCATCACTGGCGGTGACTCCAATCAACTATTTTCTAACTTAAAGTCAAATTTAATGCTTTATTTCTTCTTATTTAGACTAAAAGTTAATTTGTTGCCAAAGGCATCTATAAGTCATGAATGACGCAATGGCAAATCATTCTGAATAAGTATAAGTCCTCAAAATCGTCGCTTGCATGACATTTGACTTGAGATTTTTCACATTCACATCAATCGGGATCCGTTACAAATTTTCGATTGATTGAGGTTTCGCAATTATAACTGAGCCGACTCTTAATTTCAAATTTTATAGCGGTAAGCCCGAAACATCCAAAGAATTCAAAAATTCAAAACTTTTAAAAATGTTTTGTTGTATTTGAAGTGACACTACCGTTTTTCTATCCAGTCTATTTTTTTTAAAAGGTTTCTTCTAAATACAAACTTCTATCCCCAATCTCATCCCCTTAAGGTATGTCCTTCCTTAGGCCAATACGAATCCATCGTAAAAATCGAAAGATCCGTTCCCGAGTTATGAGCGCACATAATGGCCATCAGTATCTTTAATATATAGCAGGTTTTGTACGTTACTTTCGTATTAACTCCACTAACAATTTTTATTATACAGCTTTGGCGTTTGATTTTGTCCTTCTTTTTTTTTTGAATGGGAGGTGCCACAACCCGTTTTCCTAATCCCGCTTATCTTTTGCAAAGTGCTTCGTTCATAAGAGGTAAACAATTTTCCTATAACTGGAACCAACCATACACATCCACAAATTTTCATTGAAATCGGCTGCGTGGCTTTGGAGATCGTAAATATTGCCACCTATAGGGTCCAAAAGTATCCTATCTTTTAAGTCTTGCTAAACCTGAAATACAGGAATGCAAACAAAACAAAAAAGATTCATGAAAATTGGCACATCGGTTATCGAGCTATAATGTCATCGAGTTTCACACCGAAGGAATTATGCACATATTATTGTTATTGTATTATTATATTTTATAGACGATAATTGAATTTAACTGAAAAACGAAATGTGTGCCTACACCTGTTAAGAATTTTAAGCTGTTTCCTTTTCCCTAAACCATCTCTGATTCAAGGCGAACAAAACAAAACAAAAATCATTCAAATCGGTACAGCCGTTCTCAAGTTTTTACCCGACTAACGCATATCTATTTCCTTCCACATGTATAGACACAGGAATCTCAATTTTGACTTCGATGGAAAAGCTGTAGGGTCAACAAAGCAAGGCAGAAATGCTTGTTTAAGCCAGTGCTTATAGCTCGTCGGTGGGGTGGGATGTTTAGCTTGTCTTGCGGACTACCGTACTTTTACATGCCTGACAATTTTGATAGGAAAGTTTGAAAATTTGGAGTATAAAAGGGATAGGAAGAAAATAGGTAAAGGAATAACTAACTTTAAACGAAATATTTGTAACATTAACAGTCAAGAAGAAAAATAACCGTACCTATCAAATTGGTTGGTAAGCCTTCTACCTTCTCTCTCCACACCGGTACCGAAGGTGTTATGGTGGTACCTTTGAACTACCCTCCCTAGTCCCTACTCACGAATGAGCTGAGTACCATGATGTTAGTCCACGTCATCTCAATCACCCCTACATTTCAATTTACTCACACATACTGTTGCTAGGATCCTGAAAATACTTGACAAACAACAATGATGGATTCAAACACCATCAATCAAATCAAAGTATCAACTCCATTGCAAAAAGTTACTTGTAACATAGTAAACAAAAACAAACTTAAAAATAAATAATTTTAAAAATTGTTGACAACAACAATTTCCTTGGAAAATAATTAAAATAATTGACAACAATAATTGCTTTTAAAATTTAAAATATTTTTTTTTTTTTTTTTTGAATTTGAGGTGTCACTACTCGATTTCTATCCAGTTTATTTTTTTTCAAAGTGCATTTCCCCATGACTTGTTTTGGTGTTAACTTCTTTCTTTTTTGTTGCCTATTGTGAATTTGTCGGTCACAACGACCAATATTCAAACTTCGCCGTCCAGGCATTTTATTATTTTTTTCTGTATTATATCACTGCAATTTGTACACTTATGTATGCTAAAAAAGAACATTTTCCTTGGTTATGTTATTTGTGTCGGAAATCGAATGGAAATGTTATTTACCTATTTAAAATTGATTAAAAACTAATTTGGAGTTTTTGTCAAACAATTATTGTACTACATACAGCTAAATGAAATATGAATTAGGTACCTACTGAAATGTCAAATTCAAAAAAGTTTAGACAACCATCGCCAACTATATTATTACAATTACATTTAATGTTGTTGATACAAAATTGATATGCATGGAAATCTAACTTGTCGTAAATATCTCCCAGCGCCACCTATCGGGTCCAAATTTTGGCCAAAGCTTTCTTTTTCTTTAAGTGTTATATGGTGTTAATTTGAGCCAAATCGGTGCATAAATAAGATTTTCAAAACAGCGACCCCAGCGCCCCCTATAGAGTCTAAAATAAACATAAACCATCCGGAGCACCACACAAACATATGGTGTGAATATAAGGGGGGTAGCTTCTGTGGTTCAGCCGTGATTGTCAGACATACATACACACGAACGTTTTTATATATTAAGATATATTTAGGGGTTAATATAATGATAATAGTTGGCGCAACAGGTCTGTAGGGACCCTGGGCCTAGCTTCTCACAGCCATTCGTTTTGTGTGAGTTTTTCATTTTTGGGAGGAATGGAAGGGATCTACAATTTTATGCCAATTCCAAACTGCTAATTGAGAAGGTCTTTCAAGTCACTTACGAGGGGAGTTCAATATATTCGCGGTATCGACATGAAGGAAAACACGAATTAAATTAAAAATATTTTTATTTTTCAATATAATCTTCTCATACATTAATGCATTTATTACATCTTGAGATTAACTTTTCTATACCCTCAAAAAAATAGTTTTCATCTTTCTCTCCAAAATGTTCATATATTGCAGTTTTGAGTTTCTCATCATCGGTAAATCGCTTACCACGAAGGTTTTTTTTAAAATCTGGGAACAAAAATTAATCACTAGGGGCAAGGCCCGGACTATAGGCTGGATGTTGAATTTTTTCGAAACCACAATCCCGTACAACATGCCGTGTGCACCGGAGCATTGTGAGCGATGTGAGCATTCGAGGCACCCATCTTGCACTGACTTTGGAAAGATGTATGTGTGTATGTACCAATAGAAAGGTTAATCTTCATAGGTATCGTTTTAACCTTTACTCGGACATCCTCAAGTACAAGTTTCTCGACTTGTGTAATGTTTTCTCCGGTGCAGCCAGTTAGTGCGCAGCCTGAGCGAGGGTCGTCTTCAATGATCTCTCTGCCACTTTGAAATAAACCTGACCACTTTTGAACAGTTGATAACGAAGGTGCAGAATCTCGAAAAACAGCCACCATCTCTTCGTGAAATTTTTTTTTACTTTTTCCTTGTTTAGTAAGACATTTTATCACAGCGCGATTCTCAATTTTAGTGATCATCGCGACACCAGCCATTTCACCTTCGTTCAACGCAAAATACAAAGCAAACTTATAATCACAGCCAATTGAAATTTTCCAGTAAAACACTTGAATAACGGGGCTACTAAAATCACGAAATAATTTTTTCACATCTTTGGTGTATCCCCCCCATACCGCGAATATATTGAACTCCCCTCGTATACTCTCGGATGTGAAAAAAACTCCGAGTTGGAATTTGGGTTTTTGCGGGATTCGAACCTGGGACCCCTCCTCTAGTAGTCCAACACACTAATCACTAAGCCACTGCGCCGAATACGAATGGCATTTCTGATATGGATTCTAGTTAATTGGCATTATGAGCATCATAATGGCTTAGGTTGTTTCATTAATGAACCTCACTAACTGATCATTCAATGACAGGTCTTTTAATTGAAATTGTAAAAAGACCACATGATAATAAAACGTATTAGAAAAAGTTTATGAAAATTGAAAAGCCTTCGATATGGTTGACCATAACTTGCTATTAAGGGAATTGGAAAAAGCCCATTTTAGGACCTATTTTGTTTATAATTTATACTGATTTACTATTTTTGCGGATTGTGTTGGTTTCTCCTATGGTTGCAGTTGTCCATTAGAACATAAACTACGATCTCAACCTATTGAGAAAGTGGTTCGCTGAACACAATTTACTAAAAACCTCCAAAACTAAAATTATGTTTAACAGTTTGTCTTCGATACCAAAGATGGAAGCCAATGTTTATTTTCAGGCACCTGAATGCCAAAGATATAAATTGTATAATTGTAATTGTGTATTTAGTTATTCTTCTTCGTCATTTTGTAGCAGCATAATCTGTAGTGAAAAGTGTTTTGCAATTATTGAACAAGTGGATGTTTTCAAATATCTGGGCCTATTAGTTATAGGATGAGTTTCTTTAATCACGTGGTAACCTTAAGGTAGTTATCTCGATACACACTAAGGCTTCTTCTACTTGCGCAATATCTGCTCCAAAATACTTCTAAAAACTATATACCTACTATGGAATTTTTCACTCTAAGTTGCAATAGGGTGTTGCTTGTTGGGGACGTTCATAATTTAATAAAATACAACCTTTACTAATTTTTCAAAAATATGTCTTAAGAGAAAAACATATATCATAAACTTGCTTGTTTTGTGACCTGAGAATTCTTCCCGTCCGTCATTTACATTGATTTAAATGTTGAAGACCTTCTTTATGAAGTCTGGTAATCGTAATTCTAATTTCCACGTATAATTTACGTGGAAACTTTTCTAAATTTTGCATTTCGTAATTTTTATACTGTGTCTTACCGCTTCTTTATATAGGCTTTTCACACCAAGCCCAAAACCGGAATTTCGACAAAACACACGAAAACTTCATCGAATACAGAAGTTTTCCCATACATACTCGTATTTCACTTTTCAAAACGAGTCGTTTGTACTCGTTTTCCACGAAAACGATTTCCAATCGTTGGGTTGTTGAAACAAGCACACCTTTTGCGATATCCATCAAATTCAGCAAAATGGCTGACCGAACAAATGTCACAACTCACAACTTAAAATCATGTTCCACAATTAATTAATGGGCTATATCCATATCTGGATTGTTTATTAAAAATGTAAAACGCTGGATCTTGAAGTTTCACTAAGTATGGTAATTTAGAATCACTTATTGCCGATTTCTAGGTTGAGTTACTGATATTCTGGTCTAATTTTTATTTGTTTAATATAAATTTTTGTTTGTTTTCTTAATTGTTAATTTAGCTTAAATAACTGTAACTTGCTTGATTTTTTTTTTTTTTTTTTTGATAAATGTGTTACATGGGTCACATAATTGTATCTTATACTGTTAAGCCCTTTGAACTTTCTATTAGTTTTTCGACATCGCATATAGCAATCTTACATCTGCATTTTTTAAAGTAAATACTTAGGTATAACAGCGAAGTGCATTGAGCAATATGTAAAATAATTGCCACTGAGCAAATAATGGAAAATTATTTCGATAGATTTTGTGGCATGTAGCGCAACAAAAGTTAAAAGTTGTCCAATAAATACTACAGCCAGTGGCGATTTTTCACCGTTCGTTGGCCAATTTTAATAAAGCCATTTGGTGCACATCAAATAAATAACTAAAATATTATCAATAATTCCTATAACGAATAACATAATATCTTTCTCTCAGTATCATCCCCGTCCATCAATATAGCACATAAGGATGGACTCCTTAAGGATGGAATAAGATGCACTCAGTATTAGTTGCTTTATTGAAGAAAACGTACTATAGACAGATAGTTTTATCTAATTTTATATAAATTTATAATAGGTTTTGTTACCACACGTTTTACAATTCAGAGATATGATAATTTGTATCTTTCTTCTGAAACATTGTTTTTAATTTTTGGAATTTTATTAGGTAAGGAATATAATTCTGAAGGAAAATAAGAAGAAACCTTCGATTAAAAAAAAAGAAAAGAAAAAAAACATAAAAATAAATAAATAATAGTACTAATAATGGCTAGCTTATATAAGTAAATCAGGTACAAATAGATAAATAAATTAATAAATAAATAACTAAATAAATAAATAGATAAATAAATAAATAGATAAATAAGTAAATAAATAAACAAACAAACAAATAGATAAATAAATAAATAATAAATAAATAAATAAAAAAGTAAACAAATAAGTAAATACTTAAATTAATTAAGTTATCGCGAATTAATAAATATAAACATTAATAGCTAGAGTAAATAACGTCAGTAATACAAAAAAAAAGCTACATCAACTATCCAGTGAGATATAATTCGTATTTAAACCATTTACGATGGGATTTTCAGCAAAATCAGCGTTCTAGAAAACATTGCTTTAATTTTTGGATTCTTTGAAAGATCAATTCAACATTCGCCTTCGAGTATCCAGAGTCGAGTGATGCCACGGTAGATTAGGCATCATTTTTAATAATTTATTTTGGGAAACCTGTAGTTTCTTAATATGACAAATTGCACAATCTCCCCATACTTGGCACCCATAAAGCAGAATTGCTTGAAAAATTACTTTGTGGATGATTATTTTATTTGCATTTGAAAGTTGCGACTTTCGGCTTATGAAAGGATACATCATCCTTATGGCAATTGCAATTTTTTTAAGGGTATTTGCTATATGCGTTCCAAAAGTCAACTTAGTATCCAAATAAATACCTAAGTATTTTACCGAAGGTTCCCAACTTATACTTGTTCTATTAACCTGTAACGGTCCGCTAGGAAGATAACAAGCTTTTCTTTTTCTAGTTAAAACGATGGCTTGTATTTTTTCTTTATTGACTTTAATTTTCCATTATTTATTGTAATACTCCTCTAATATTGTCATCGCAATTTTTCAATTCCTCTCAAGTCGAGAGCGAGTTCATGCGATAAAAATATCGCAGTATCATTGGCAAAGATTGCTGCTCCGCAGTGAGGTAGACATGGCAAGTCCGATGTGTACAATTTATATAAAACGGGCCCAAGAACTGAGCCTTGGGGGACACCTGAGTGGAAATATATTACATTAGAGACACCACTATTAACGTGCACTTGAAAACGACGATTTGATAAGAAACTACGGATAATTTGCCAAATATACGACGGAAAATTAAAATTTATCATTTTAAATATAAGTCCGTCATGCCAAACGGTATCGAATGCTTTCTCTATATCCAGTAGGATCATACCTGTTGATTTGCCTATCGATCGATGCGCTTTGACATGATTGCAAATTCTAAGCACTTGATGGGATGTACTGTGGAAGCGCCTAAAACCAAATTGTTCATCAGGATACAGATGGTTTTCTGAAATGTGCTTTGAACTTTTTTCTTTTATGACCTTTTCATATATTTTACTGATGCTGCTTAGTAAACTTATTGGTCTATAACTATCAGTCTTTTCAGGAGGCTTACCCGCTTTTATTATTGGTACAACCTTGGCAATTTTTCATTCATCGGGGAAATATTCCATTTTTAAACACGAGTTTATAATAAATGTTAAAAACCTAATACCAGGGGCCTATTTCATAGATCATACATTACATAAAAGTAGGGTGTCCAGAACATCTCTTTTATAGAGAACACGTTCTCTTTTTTGTCAGCGATCTATTTTACACTTTCTTTTTCCGCTTAGCTCTTTTTTTGTCCTCTTTATTTGTTCTGTCCTCTTTTCGTTCTCTTTTTTAATACCTTCAATTTCAATATAAAAACAATTCCTTCATTTTAAAACTTTTAAGTACGTCCATAAAAACTATAAAAACAACAAAAAAAATCAAGCATATATTCGCCCTCGCCTATTTTTATACATATATGATTCAACACAACCAAAATGTAAATGTTCCCCACCAAAAGTTACATCCTTTTTCAGATATTATCTGTTAATGCTTTTTAAATGAAATAGTTTTATAAAAACATTATTATTTCAATTTCCGTTCAACACAAATGTCGGTAAAGGAAAAACAAACTCGCTTTGGGAATAAAAATTAATTAATATGAAGTGTCAAAATAATACATCACATACAAAAAAATACTATTTCATACAATACTTCCAGTGAAATCTATGAAACAGAAAATTGTATGTGATGTATTAAAATAATTTCAATGTATGTTGTATCTGATGTATGTGATGTATGATAGTATGATCTATGAAACAGGCCCCAGATATCGGCATTTGCTTTATGTATATGTTTTTTATTGAGTCAGCGCCTCCAGCTTTTCGAATTCGCAGTTCATTAACTATAAATTCTGTGTCTTCTACTGTAATATAAATACTTGCGGATGGTTGACTCGTATTATGACCTAACAAATTTTGGACGGTTCTATCAACTAAATCATCAGTAGCACTATCTCCTAAATTAGATGCAGTCAAATGGTTATTTGCAAATTTTGAGGCTAGTGCATTTGCTTTTTCTAGGTCCGTGCAAAATGTTGTGGTTGAATCTTTAAGGAAAGGGAGTTGTCTGTTTTTATTTTTTACCACTTTGACAATGTTCCAAAAGGGTTTTGCATTTTGTCCCCTTCGGGTAGGGGTTAGAATTTACCCGAGGTAGGCATGCCTGTCGTAAGAGGCGACTAAAATCCAACCTCCGTATACCGAGCGTGTAGTGTATACAAAAAATGCAATGAACACAACGAAAACATTAATTACCCCAGGTGGCAGTCCAGCTTTACTGGAAAATCCACCCTCTTCGGAGGTCGGCTCTACGGATTCTGGGGAGAGCCGCTTATAGTTCAAGGGTATCTCGATCGCCTCCATCAAGATCGAACAACCCCGTAAAAGAAGTCCGCCGGGAACGCCAGCGCGTGAACAACGGGACTCAGTTAAAGATATAAGTTCTGAGGAAGAAATTAAAACACTCCGAATCAAGCTTAAGGAAATAGATCTACTCTATCAAGCTCTTAAGAAAGAGATAGAACTGTTGAAGGAAGAAAATAATGTTCTAAGGAACACTCATTCTCAGAAAGAACGCGAATGTACTCCACCACGCTTGCCTAGTCAGGAATTTCACACTGACGAAGAAGAGCTAGCACGCGAAACGAATCGGGTCCCTAAGAAAAGACCTAGTAAGAAAAGGAGAGCCGGTTTTTCGCCTGAAGTCGAGCCTCTAAGAGAACAAACGCGTAAAGTGCCGCAAGAAAAACAACTCCGAGGGCAAATTCGTCCACCACCTCCAATAAACGTCGTTGGGGTAACGGAGTATAATAAGTTACACAGCCTCCTTAAAGGAACGATAACATCGGAATTTAAGGTAACATCTTTGAGGAATAATGCGTGGAAAATTAACGTCGTTAACCACGAAGACTACCGGGCAATGTCCCAAAAACTAAACACCGAGAAGATCCAGTGGTATACTTTTGAAATAAAGTCAGAAAGGCCACATCGTGTTGTAGCAAGGGGACTCCACCCCTCATGCACCAAAGAAGAGGTTATAAATGACCCCCGTTCCAAAGGGTTTAAAATTCTTGCTGCCGTAAATATCATCAAGAAAGAGAAGCAAAAAACGGAAGAAGATAAGGACATCGTTCTCAATTTCCAAATTCTCATCTTCTTCACTCATCGCTTTCACTGTCATCTTCACTCTCTCACTCAGAAACAGTTTTCCTACTACCAGAAGCCTTACAAACACCGAACATCTAAAATAAAATCGTAGTAGGTATTGATTATTGCATGGTGTGCCATAGCACTAACAATATTGTTCTCATTATAACTAATTGCGAACTTACTGTGGAATATTTTATTCTTTGAACTGATTTAAACAATATTAATTTAGATGAAATCTATTTTTTAATTCACCAAATGATAATATTAAACGCAGACGATGTACTTCACTGAATCGATTTCTACTGACAGACTGAACCTGATATCACCGTTACGCAAAGGCGTTTTCATTGGAATATTCTAACGGGATCAAAATAAAAATAGCATCAATGTATTAATTGAACGTGCCATATGTGGTCCTCGATGCGTTTACGTTTATTTTTTTGTTCGTATGCCAATATATCGGCAGAAACCGGTTTGTGCCAGATATGGGCCACAATGCATTTAAGAGTTAAATTGTTCAGTTCTTGTTCTACAAACAGATAATTGCGTGATCATTTCCATTGCCAGAGAGTTTAGTTCCTCCGCTGTAAACAGTGTATTTATATCATTGTATATAGAGACTATAGTACTATCACTTCGACGAGAAGATCATTGCGCCACCATCGGCACTGTACGAAAGCTGAAATATTTTAGAGGGTGAATATCATAGATATCGTTGGTTTAGTTTAGTTGGCGCAGAAACCTCGATGGTGGCGGTTGTATTGCTGTCAGCGGTGGTGGCTGCTATATTTTTTTTAAATAGAAAAACCACCCGAGTGAATGCGTATTGCGTATGCATTTGCGACGCTGTTTTATGATATGCTTTCCCTTTCCGATTTCAGAGTGTAGATGAGGGGTGGGTTTTGTAATCTATTCTTTCTCTCGTTTTTTGGTTCGGTTTCATAATTTTTCAGGTTTGTCGTCTGTTGCTTTTATGAATGAGATGAGCAGGTACCTACTTTGTGTGTAGTTGGATGTGCATTTATTCTTCTTTGGAAGAATTTCTGCATTACGATCTACGAAATTTTGAAATTGTGGTTTGAATTGCAAATTACACTTGTATCTTGTATGGGCATATGATTGATTGTCCTGATTTACTAATTGTATATCTAATTTGCTATGGGGTAGAATCGTGCAGGGGAAAAAATATTAAAAAAGTAAAATAAAGTTAATTGATGTATGGTCTCAGTTATGAGTTATTAGTAAAAAAGTTCGATGACCCTATGTATAACTTATTATGTATGAACAGGTGGATGTTGATTCATAAACCGAACTCTAACCTGTGTTGATGCGTATTGTCCCTATAATATTTTATAACGGAGAAATCAGAACAATGGCATTAATTTTCCTAAATAAGTATATAAGTACGGCTTCGAGTGTACGGTTTAAAAAACGTACTGTTTTGCGGTCATCCGTTTTATACCTAATTACGTTTTCTGTTTTAGTGCTATGGTGTACTTCTTAGAAGAGGTCATAAATCTAGAATCTAAGAATTGTCTAGGTATTAACCCTTATAGGATTTTGCCGGAGAAAAAATCATTAAAAAAAATCGCATCTAATGTTCAACACCTTGCGTGATGTGGAAGAGAACCTGTCTAATGAATTGATAACAACTTCTTTATTATTCTGTGTTTAACAACTGTTTTTATTTTTTCATTTTTTAGATTATTACAATTGATTAGGTATTACAATTTCAAAACAGATCCCTAAATAAAAATGCTTAAAGGTATTCCATTTGCATTCAAATATCTCCAAGAACGAATTTTCAAATCTAAAATAAAAGATCAACCGTCATCTCATCATAAAACGCAACGCGACAGAATCGTTTCTTTCATAAGTGCAAATATCTAGATTTGCCTTTCATACGACCAAAATTACAAATTAGAAATTTCTCATAGTTTCTTTTCCACACAAACTACTCATACATGAAACCCTCATTGTGTGAGTAACACAGAGAACGATCCCAAATGAAGTTTTCGTCCCTTTATTTGCTACCTACCCACCGCCACCAGCCACCACCAACAACTGTTTCGCTTCACTAATCACAACAACAAGTTCTCATATTTTCTTTCTGTTTTGGTTCGAAAAGAAACTAAGCAAAATGCCAAAATTCACAACGCTATCTGTCGGTAGAAGCGGTCAAGAAAATTTTCGTGTTGATGATAGTACTATAGTCTCTATATACAATGTTTATATTCCTGTATGTGGCGGTGTTGCCAGCGATGTTTCTAGGAATGTTGCCAGCGATATTGCTTGTAATGTTGCTGGATGGACTGCTGAATTGAACATTTGAGTTTAATTGAGAATTGCTCAGCCACGCAACGCATTAGATGTTTGTGCTCGAGAGCTGGCGTAAGTGATGCTTTCTACGTTATTAGTGGCCGTGGGGTTGGGCTGTTGACGACTTCGGCTCGGCTGGGCTGTTGTAGTGAAGGGAACTCAGTCAGACATCCGATCGAAACCGGTTTTTGAAAAGCGGGAGCAGAGATTTGTGGTCTAGGAAAATTCTCCTAAATTCTCTTGATTTCTCCATCAGCTGTAAGTATTCCGCTCTGTTTTGGCAAGCAGGATCAGTCGATTTGTGCGGTTTTCCACAATTTGCACATTTATATGAGGCAAGATTATCACATTTGGCATCGGCAGTCTTATGTGGGCCAGCGCAAGTTGAACAGTATTTCTTAACGTGACAGTTTCGCTGCCCATGGCCAAACATTTGATAGTTGTGGCATTGCGTAAGCTTACCTTTTAGTTTTCTTTGGTAGCTCCACTTCACTTGAGTGTGGAAAATACATCGATGTTTTTTGTTTAGATCGATTAAATTTGTAGAGCCATTTTCGAGATAAATTATGTAAACTAGCTGACCCGGCGAACTTCGTTCCGCCCAAATTCGTTAATGTAATAAAAATAATAATTCCGAGAACGAACAATGAACATGCTGCTTTATGTAATTCGGTCAATTCAAATTCTGTATTCAAAAGTTATATTAAAAACAATACAAATAACTAAAGTATAGCATTGTTGATGTGTTTAAATCAAACCGCAATTATTGACATGTCAGCCAACCTTAATTTTTTTCACTAAAGTGCTTTACAGTACACGACGTACAAAGCGAAAGATTTTGCTCAGACATGAGCACGCTTCATACGATTGATTGATACGATTGAAAAACATGGGAATTCAATAATTGATGTCACAACTCACAAATATCCAGCGATAGTCCTTGCGACTTATTACTTTTTTTCATAATGAAAGCGATATGCATGGGAAATTGAAGGCGCTCGGAAACCAATTGCAAATCATCGGAATCCGTAGCTTGAATTTTTAAGTCAAAATCTTCGCTTCCAAGACATTTGATTTGAGATTCTTCACATTCAAATCAAACCCAATCCGTTAAAAAAGTTTCGGTTGATTGGGGTTGCTCAACAAAATTATAACTGAGCCGACTTTCGAATTAAAATTGTGTAGCGGTGAGCCTGGAACATCTAAAGAATTTAAGAATCAAACTTTTGAAATAAGTTTTGTTGTATTGTATTTCCTATCCTGTATATTTTTTAACAAAGTGCTGTTGCCATACTAAGTTCTATTCCAAATCTCATCCCCTTAAACTTTTATTTTCACGACAAAAAGTAGCATAATGTCCTTCCTAAACGAATCCTTCAAGCCCAAAATCGTAAAAATCGAACGATCCATTCTCGAGTTATGAGTGCCACACACAGACGTCAGTCTCTTTTATTTATAGGGGTACCCACCCGGTTTTTCCGTGCCTTTCATTTGGAACTATCGGGTCCAAAACTATCCTATCTTTAAAACTGAAACCAACTGGATGGGTATCCACAAAATATCATTGAAATCGGTTGAGTGGTTTCGGAGATCGACAACACCTAACCAATTCCTCCCTAGATTTTGAAATTAAAATTCTTTCTTAGATTTCCTATCTGTGAATGTGTTAAGAGTCATATAAGAGCATTATATGTTTTCACTAATCTTGACTGTAACTCTCTTCGGCCGTCGACTCTCTTTCGTGACGTCATTTGTAATTTGTACAGGCTTGCGCATGAAGAACGAAAGAAAAGTGTATCCCGAATCAAAGTAAGTACACAACTGCGTAGTTGAAATTTAGTGTAGTAAAATTCAACTTTTTCAATAGTTAATATTTAAAAAAAAGTAAAAATGCAAAGATAAGCACCCTGAAAATATCTTTTTTTTGACACTTCAAATTTCTTCACGATTTTTTTAACTTCGAGACACTTTAGTCCAAGTCTAATTAATTCAGTTTTCAGTGAATTTGCATTAGTATCATCCATACCATTTAGTATAACCTTAAAAGCTTTTTCACTTTTTAAATCGTGAGAGAAAAATTGACAGATTTTAATTTGTCGATAACCGAATTGTAAGCTTCAATAGATTCGCACATGATTTTGATTCCAATTGACAAATTTTTTCACAGAATAATTATTAATAACTATTTAGAGGTTTCATTAGAGTGTGCATATAATCTGTTGAAGAAGTTTTATTGGTGGAACATACACCTCTTTAACATCGTTATCACTTATCACTATCCGGTAAACATTGAAGAGGACTATAATAGTTTGCACTAAGGTCTTTCTTACGAGCGCTGGTGTTTTTCATGTTTCTAAATCGTTTATCCAAGGACAAATATTTTTCCTCGGTATCGGGTGATCTTTCGCGTTTAGAAATTTTGGTTGATCTTGATCGCAGAGTGATAGGTCGAAAGTCAAGCGTGGGCGACATGTACAAGCAAAAGCTCCGAGATGACTGAAAAACGTATTATACATTTCGCAAAAACTGTTAAAGTCGTTGAAACGAAAAATATTTTACACATCAGGACTGTCAGATCACACCCGTTACTGTGGCATACAGCTGCCTGAACGGTAATCTTTGTTCGTTATCCTTTAATACACGTAGAGCACATTTGTGTATACTTAAATAGTGCGTTGCTAATCCACGAATACGCGTATTAATCGCCACTAATCGGTAGCTGCAATCTACATCATTAATTGTTTTGAATTATTTTATAATATTTTTATTCAACTTCAGGAAGAATATGAATTTATTTGCTTCTTTAAATCCTTTTACGTAACTTTAAAACAAATTGCAATCAAATTGGCCAAAACATCCTAAAAGCAAGGAACAACACGGTATTTGTGTTCGTATATATAACTTAAGTCTCAGCTTCTAAACAGCGCATAATGATAAAATATCATCCTTTAATCGGACCATTGCAAATACAACTCTTAAAAATGGAGTCAAACTCTTATATCTACCTAGTACCTACCTATAGTCTCATAAAATCTCATAATGGTCTATTTTCAATACATTGTACGGGGAATTTTTTTTTAAATTTTGATCATACAGTGATCATACTTTGTCAAAAGTTTTGCCTGATTTAGATGACTTCAGAGATTTATGAAAACAATTGGTGATAATTTGATTTTGATCTTTTGGTAATTTGTGAAACATTATTATTTGCTATGATTATTCAAGTTATTTATGTTTTTCGCCCTTCTTAATGTTGCTTAGTCGCCCGCATAATTTTGTGATTTTTCCGGTAAAGTGGAAAGTTTATCGGAAACAATTTAAATATTTTCAGTGCATATGCAAATAAATAATTTAGCTTGGAGCATAATCTCCGACATTGTATACTTTCAGTGTTAAGGAAAGTTCCTACGCAATTCGCGCGTGCAAATTAAACCCCTGAATTGAATGAGCAGAATCGAACACAAGAGTAACGAATTCGAGTAGCACGAACTCCACTGCACGATTCATTAAAGTCGCTTGTTAAAAAAACATTAGAAGGCGCTCACTGCCGAACCGATTATTGTTGCCGCCAGCGAATGAAGAACACAAATTTCTTTAAATTTAAATCTGTGATTAACGGTGCCATAAAACTAAAACTCAGACTGTTGGAGAACTCCAAAATCATTGGAGAATCGGACGAAATTCTTCACGAAAATAACGCAAGACTTCATTGGAAGACATATCTTCTAACCGCCCCAACAATTGATGAAATTTCTGTTGTCATCGTTGGTGAAAACGTTGAATCCCGTGGCATTGTCCTGAAGCAGCGTTGCGTAATGAAGCCTAATTGCTAAGTGTTTATGACACCAATTCATCATACGACGAAGTACAATGTTCACTCATGTTCTGCCACTGAGAAAATGGATATAACTTTAAGTAAATAGGACGATGATAGTCAAACCATCATGTTTTAACCGCGTAGTTCACAAACGGTTTTCAAGTTTCAGTACAAAGTTTCTGTATTGTATGTCATTCGATCAATAATCGATGGCTATTCGGCCAAACGAATTTATTTCTGTAGAAATCGTGAATAAGTAATTTCACATGGTCAACTGAAACAATACCCTTGCCTAAACCAACTTCAAGAAAAGTTTTTGAATTCTTATTGAAGGCATAAAACATTCCCAAAAAAATTGTTTTATTTAATAGCTTACTTATTTACTTAACGGGCTCCCGACCCGTGGAGAGTCTCTGCCTGAGACACTGCAGCCTTCCATCCTCTACGATCCCGGGCACGCTGCTTCCAATTGTCCAGACCAAGCGCTCTGGCATCCGCGATGGCTTGGTCTTTGAAACGGAGGTTCGGTCTTCCTTGTCTTCTCGAACCTGGGGGCTGGGATTCGAAGATCCTCTTAGCTGGAGCATTATTGTCCATTCGCTCGATGTGGCCGAACCAATGTAGTCGACGTATTTTGGCGTTTTGGACTACATCCACATCTTGATACAGCTCATAGAGTTCGCGGTTATATCTTCTCCTCCATTCGCCCTCCTCGCACACAGGACCAAAAATCCGCCGAAGAATTTTTCTTTCGAAGGAACCCAGTATTAGCTCTCCCTTCCTGCTTATTGTCCAGCACTCGGCGCCGTAGAGCAGAACTGGCAGTATAAGGGTTTTGTAAAGCATACATTTCGTCCCTCGAGTTAGGAGTTTTGAACCCAATTGTTTTGCCAAACCGAAGTAGCAGCGGTTTCCTAGGGTAATTCTCCGCCGGATCTCCACTAGGATGTCATTCGTGGAGTTCATGTTTACTCCGAGGTAGATGAACTCCTTAACTACCTCGAAATTGTTGCTATCAATAGTGACGTTTTGTCCTAGGCGGTGGACAGATGTTTGTTTGTTTGTTGATAGCATGCACTTGGTCTTGTCCTCGTTTACTTCAAGACCAACAGATTTCGCCCGTTCTTCAATCGCCGTGAAAGCTTCTATCACGGAGCGCTGTGACCGACCGATGATGTCAATGTCGTCCGCATACCCCAGCAGCTGAACGGATCTGTTGAAGATAGTGCCTTCCGTGTTGACACCTGCCCTACGCACTATCTGCTCCAGTACGAGATTGAAGAAGTCGCATGATAGCGCGTCCCCTTGCCGGAATCCGGTGCATGTTTGGAATAGTTCGGAGGAGCTGTTTCCAAATTGCACGTTGCAACGCGTGTTTTCGAGTGTCACGCGACACAACTGAATCAATTTTGACGGGATTCCGAATTCGGCCATCGCCATATACAGCTCCTGACGATGTATACTATCATACGCGGCCTTGAAGTCGATGAATAGATGGTGTGTCTCGACTTGAAATTCGTTGGTCTTTATTTAATAGCAACCAAACTAATTTAACAAACGTTATATTTTCCATTACCAACTTAAAACTTGAGCTACCTATGCCGAATATTGAGATAGCATTGTTTTATAATATAACACACATTTGCCATGATGTTTAGCTAATTTGCTTTGGCATACCAGTAACAAGAATCTATTCGCATAGAATCCCACATTTCACCATCTAGGTATCCTACACTTTCTTATATGTAGCTTTATGATTTGAGACTCAATTTCGAATATGTAACAGTAGATGACTTCTGACATAACGAAAATTACTTTGTCAAAAAAATTGATATACAAATAAGTTCTCTTGACAAGGATCCATATGTCAACGTCCATGATTTAGGAGTGGCAGAACGAGATCTGAATCTATGCTAATTAGTTTCTTCTCTCAGTCTACAGTCTACCTCTACAGCAATGAGCTGTCATCATAGACTGTTCATTGGTGCGAAAACTTTATGTGCGTTCACCTTTCATGATGTCGCCTCTAATCTTCATGGTTTAGTTCAAAATTTGTGTTTTCTGCCAGTGTTAAAATTTAAGGTGCCATAGATTTTTTTTTTTCAACATTGACTTCATGGGTGCATTTCCTGTCTGTTTACATGCAGAAGGTGATCCAAACCCAAAGCGATTAGTTTCATTGGAAATGAAAGTAAGAGTTTGAATTTCAATTCAAATCGGTCGAATTGATGTATTGCAAAAAAGTGATTGATTTTACGTTGAGTTTTTTTAATACATAATATTATCTTCCTGGTTTGAAAGCCATATCCAAGTAAGTGTTACCAATGATTGATTAAGTCAGACGTTTTTGGGGGTAGAAAATGTTCTTTCTGTTTATAAATAATCATGAATATTGAATATAGCAATCTCGCCCTTGGTTTAAAAACAAGTAGGTAAACTACTTGAATTTAGGAATAAAATGTTGTTACATTTCATTTAAATTGGTCGCATTTGTGAAGGTGTGTTTATTTTGGTTTTAATAGTATAAAATAAACGATTTATTTTAGTTGAACAAATACACTCATAACAATTTTTTATATTGATTACAATTTTTATAAGTAGGTAAACGTTGCAGAAATGTTTATTTAGACCGCATAGATCATAAACTAAATATTAAATAGACCGT
The DNA here is from genome assembly GCA_949126925.1 of Cheilosia vernalis. Lineage (NCBI taxonomy): Eukaryota > Metazoa > Arthropoda > Insecta > Diptera > Syrphidae > Cheilosia > Cheilosia vernalis. Next base: position 42,198,165 of record OX421358.1, on the reverse strand, counting down.
CAGCTCAGATATTTTAAGAGAAACTGCCTACAATCAGTTTTCCTGGTTAAATTATTTGGAAAAATAATTAAAGTGCACGACTGGATCGTACGAAACTTTGTAGTTGAATTAGGTTTGTTGTTTGTTATTTTATTAGGTACCTACTAGCTATGACCACCCGACTTTGCCCGTGCCTTTGGAACCAAACCAGGCCATCATTTCAGAATTGCTTTATTTGGACAACGTGCATCAATAAATTAGCTCCGTAAGATGGTGTTTGATTTTTCTTTTTTTTTGAACCCCTCCCAGCAAGGTGTAACACCCCTTTTTTGTTAGTAGCTGTTGTAATTGTCCAGATATATTGCATCTTAATTTATTGATTCCTTTTAACTTACTCCATTACGTAGTAAGAGAAAGATATCTATTGTTTTCGTACAAAATTTCGAACTCGAGATGTTAATCAATTCCGACATTACGATGTCCGCCTGTCTGTCTGTCCGTCTTTCCACAGGAATACAGAAATTTGGAGTTTGTGGGCTTACAGTTCGGGAGCGTTTTTTTTTGCAACCGAAATTGATATTTAAGCTTGAGATTACCATGACTGCAGTTTTTGGCTAGAATGTTTAATACCGGTATTTATGAAATTTCGACGTATCTCGAAAACGGTCAATACGATTCTAGCAAAAATTAATTTATAAGGTAATGTGGTCATTTATAACTCAATAGTAAACTCTCTTTCTCTCTTTTTTTTTTATCATACCTACAATGGATATTTGAAAGTAGTATTTTTTTAAATTTAGTTTTGTTTAGTTTACCTGAAAACTGCAATAACTATTTTGACCAAAATGCAAACTTAGAGTCAAATTAATGTTTTCAAGATTCTTGTTTCTTAGTTTTCAATTGAAAGCACCAAAAACGCTTATTTTAAAAACTGCTCATATCTCGAAAACCCCATCTTCGATTTCGATAGAGCTTCAAAAACGAAGTAATCCCGAACAATAACTTGTAATCAGCTTTCAGCTCAATAGTTAAGTAATTGTGTTTCTTAAACTAAACATTGCATTATTTAGTACTGTTTTGTCTGCACAATCTTACTAAAACCGCTCTAACGAATTTGACCCAAATTCATATTCAAGATAAAATAAGTATTCTAAATAAGATCCCGTACTTAGTTTTCCTCAAAAAAATCGAAAACGTAAGTCTTTTAAATTATTTTTCAAAAAATACTGCAGAAATCACGATGTGTGTATTTTAACATAATCTACGGTATATTTTTGTAATAGGCTTAATGTCTTATAGCTACGTAAAACTTATTTTTAGGCAAATACAACCCACTTCTTATTTTTGAAACAATATTGAATATGCATCTTAAGATAATGCCAACCATTAGGCGCTTTCAGAGTTAGAAAAACTTCATTTGCACTCCACAAACAAGAGCATAGGGATACATATTATTATATGTAAAGATATTTGTCTATACAATAATTGAAAACTTTAATCATATTCCAGTAAAAATTACTGAGAGCTTTAAATTTTTAAAACTTTCATTGTTATTAAATATAACTGCCATATGAGATAAACATCCAAAAGTGGATTTCGTTTTCTTTTATCGAGAAAGTCTCGTTCGACCCAGTCGTGAACTTTTTCATAAGTGTTTTTATTAGTCAATGCCCATCAAAGTTCTGAATTCTCGGAGTCCAGAGCTTAAGTAGAAACAAACAGACATACATTTATGATGTTCATATAGGTACTGCCCACATTATGTAGTATCTACACAAACACAACAAAATCGGGTTAAAGCGCATGGGCTATTCGCCATTTTGAAAGAAGAGAATAAGTTGCGACTTGCGAGAATAAATTTTGTAAATGCAGTGTCGCTCGTTTTAATATTTCTAACGGCCGCCACATACTACTACTACCATTGTATGTTAAGGCAGTTAAATTATTCATTCCGGCTACCAATGACCGGCGACAAATCCCATGAATTAACTAATGTACTGATAAAGAAGTTATACCCTTTTGTAAATCAAGAAAGAAAAATAAAACAACATTTGAAAGAAAGTCAAATTAATTTTAAATAAAATTTTTAAATTTACTATTATTATTATTGTTTTGTTAGATCGTTAAGTGTTTTGTTCTGTTTTTCCAGTTGTATTCAAAATTTCAATTGCACCCTTTTCGTTCGTTTGCTTTCTGTATTTTGGCTATTTCAAAGGTAAGTTAGTGATTTGTGAAAACTGCGTGCGATTTACAAAAAGTTATGATCATTTACAGTTCGATAGGTACCTACCTATATGAATATTAAGTTAAATATGATTTAAAAAAAACGAATATGTTCCCTCCTTGGCCTTTAAATAAAGCAGTCGATATTTTGAAAATCTTATTGGTGACATAATAGACCATAATAAGAAATACATTGTTTTTGAAAACAAAGCAATTCAGACTTTCAAAGGATAAAATAATAATAATAGGGTGATTTTTTAAGAGGTTTAGAACTTTAAAAAAAAAAAAAACACAAAAAATTCGAAAAAATGAATGAAATAGTTATTTATTTGAATCGATAGTTTGAACATTGCAATTTAATGTTTAAAGATAATTTCATGCAAATGTTGACCGCGGCTGCGTCTCAGGTGCGTCTCAGGTCAGCCCATCCGCTGAGTCCAATTTTGGCATACTCTTTCACACATATCGGCCGGTATCTCACGAATGAATGCATGGATGTTGGCTTCCAGTGCGTCAATCGAAGCGGGCTTGTCCCTATACACATTAGCCTTGACATACCCCCACAAAAAATAATCTAATGGTGTCAAATCGCACGATCTAGGCGGCCAATTGACCGGCCCGAAACGTGAAATTAACTGTTCACCAAACTCGCCTCGCAATTGCGCCATTGTTTCGCGTGCTGTGTGGCATGTGGCACCGTCTTGTTGAAACCACATATCATGCAAGTCAAGAACTTCCATTTCGGGCAAAAAAAAGTTTGTTATCATCGCTCGGTAGCGTTCACCATTGACAGTAACGCTGCGATTCGCATCATCTTTGAAGAAATATGGCCCAATAATGCCGCCGGCCCATAAACCGCACCAAACAGTGACTTTTTCGGGATGCATTGGTAGCTGTTGCAATGCTTCTGGCTGATCTTCACTCCAAATGCGGCAAATTTGCTTATTTACGTACCCATTCAACCAAAAATGAGCCTCATCGCAGAACACAATTTTTCGATAAAAAAGCGGATCCTCGGCCAGCTTTCCAAGAGCCCATTCACCAAAAATTCGGCGTTGTGCTAGGTCGGCTGGCTTTAGTTCTTGCACCAGCTGTATCTTAAAAGGCTTTACGCCCAAATCCTTCCGCAAAATTTTCCACGTAGTGCTGTGCGATGAACATTTCGAACCGGACACGAATTTTGATAGTAAAATTCAATAATTTGCAAGCGTTGTTCATTTGTAAGACCATGGTTAAATTGCAAACCAAACTGAAGCTGTTTGACAGTGACACAAGGTACTAAACACACGTCAGCTGTCAAAACCAGTGTTGCCAAAACCAAACCAGCTAAAAAATCACCCTTGAGTCTCACCTCAGGATTTAGGCTTATTAGGGTGACTTATCACTATTATTTGTGAGTTCTTTCGTAAAAGAAAACTTTCAACTTTAAAATTATGGCATGCGTTTCTTAACAAATTCTTGGTTTCAATAATTCATTGAACATGTGTCAACTGATACAATTGTATCCGCATTTGGCGTGTGGGGCGTGGGATTGAAAGTGATAGGGTGCGAAATGTAACATTTAACATTTGAAACGAATACCTGTTAAATTCAATACTGAATCTGAAGAAAACCCAATCGAATGCTGCACATAAGAGGAAAATAATGTTTTTGGGTTTTTCTATTTTTTGTGCTTTTTATAATATAGGTATAGGTAGTGTAATATCATTTATGTATAAATATTTTCGTGGAAAGTATGGTATCACTGAGTTCATGGCACATTATTGAGTTATAATTGTTCCGATAAAGCTGTAGACAAAGTAAAGGCGATTGCTTTTGACAAATTTTCTTTATTCTTAATGGAAACGCGAAAGGATACTGAACTGAAGGTAGTTGAAAACTAATTGTCGATGAAAATGATACCTGTTTCTGCGACTCGAACAAAAGTCTCCTGGGCCTTATTTAGTTATTGATTCTGAAATTTACCTATAATATCCCAACACATGCTTAAGTATACTGAATGATTGTTCAGAAAATATAGTCACTCTGTTACAAAATTTTGTACAGTCCCAGTAAAACGACAAAATCTTTTTGATCCCATTTTAGAAAAGCAATCTAAATACCAATATTACATCACTGCTCATACAAACTTGTATTCTTAAGTGCTTCTGCCACGTGCACAATTTCAAAGGTTGAAGAAAATCTTTATGTAGACACACTTAAAATGTCCTAAATAAATATTGTTCTTTTCATTTGAGATTAATTGCTTTTTTATCCCTGCCGACATTTATAAATTACAAAAAGATAAAAATGCTTAATACGTTAACAATTATTTCATTCAAACTGTGCATAACACACTAAAGACCTTTTCTATACGATACCCTTTATGAATACGTTTAGCCTCGTCCAGGCTCTTTGATAATTATTGAATTTAATTTTATGGAGGCTACCGAAATTGGAAATTTGAGACTTCAAACAATGAAATCTCAAACATCGAAACATGGCTTTATGATGTGCAATCGATTTTCAGGGTAAATAAGAAATAATAGTTGGCGCAACAGAACTGTACGGATCCTGGGCCTAGCTTCTCACAACCACTCGTTTTGTGTGAGTTTTTAATTTTTGTAACGAATGGAACAGGGATCTACAATTTTATGCCGATTCCAAACGGCTAATTGAGAAGCTCTTTCAGGACAGTTTATACTCTCGGATGTTTGTCAGACGTTCGCGAGAGGTGGCGCAGTGGAAAAAACCCTGAGTTAGAATTTGGGTTTTTGCGGGATTCGAACCAGAGACTCCTCGCTTAGTAGTCCAACACATTAACCTCTTGTTAGGGTGTTTAAGTTTTTAACAGACTTAAACACTTTTATATTAATTCTGTTTCCTTCGTCTGCTCTTAGACAATTTTTATCAAATGTCGCATTACATGATACTCAAACTCATTATGATAAATTGATGTCGAAAAGTTTCTTAAAAAATGATAAATCGCCACTAACATGAGACTTCATGTAAGAACTTGTTGAACTTTTTCTTATATTAGAGACTCGGATGTAAAAAAAAAATGTTTTGGGTTTTAGAAACTTTAGAGATCTCTTCACTCTACACTGTACAAGCGGCTGTATAAATATTATTAAAGGAACGTATTTGCCCTTTCTTGTATTTGACATACAAAATTCACCTTTTTTTCTTCATTTATTTGTTAACAAATTACTTTCTATTTCCTTTTCAGATGCTATTGCAAGTTTCGTGGGTACGTCATCGAGATATTCATCTACTCACTGTCGGTCGTTACACGTATACGTCGGATCAGCGTTTCAGAGCAATACACCAGCCACAAACTGAAGACTGGATTCTGCAAATTAAATATCCTCAACATCGGGATTCTGGTGTCTATGAATGTCAAGTGTCAACAACGCCCCATATGAGTCATTACATACACCTCAATGTCGTAGGTAAGCCACCTTTACCAGTAGGACATAAAAACAGAACATCCAAATTGCTTTCCGCTATACGCATTATCGTTTTGTTGATTAATTGTTAAGATCTGTGAAGTACACGTTAAAATGTTTCAGTAAAGAAAAAAGAGTTTTCCAAAATTCTGTTTCTTTTTTTTTTTGACAACCTTTCAAAATTTTTATCACACTTTTACGTTTGTTTCAATGTTGTTAACAATTATGTGCAAATGTCTTTTACTGAAACCGCAGTGTGTTATTCTTATTATTTTTGGAGGTTGTCACATATGACTTAATTCGAAATCTATATACATATAATAAAACTGTAGCCGTTTTCATATGTTCGCGGTTGGCGTGAACACTAGGTACTGCACAGATTTCGAGGAAACTTTTTTCGAAATGTTAGTTAAGATTCTGAGAAGGACATAGGCTATTCCTTTCATTCCATGCCTATTTTTTGTGAGCGTTTTTGACCAAAATGTGTTTTTTTTCTCGCTTTACTGCCTATAGCTCGCCATTACTCAAACAATTCTTAATCAATGCAAACGAAATAAAATACTTAAGAGAGCCAACACTCATAGTTATTTCTAGGGATGTTACGGAGGTGGTTTTACCGGAGTCGGAGTCGGAAGCCTCATACCGACCTCCGCGGAGTCGGAGTTGAATCGGAGTCGGAGGCGGAGGTCGCACGCAGACACAAATTAATTATTAGAATATTTAAATAAAATTTAAAGTAAATAAAAGAGTGAAAAGACAGCCGTATTGTATTGTATGTAAGTGTAACATGTCGCAACTCGATAATTTTTTGTCGTTCATGTTTATCGGTCGTCACCGATTCCGAACGAAAAACCTCCGCGACAATTTGTTTCTTAGGAAATGCAGGTGGCTGATGACGTGCGCTGACGCTGATGGACGTACATAATATTGGTGTATCGTGTATATAGAAATTGAGTTTAAGGTTTTTTTTTAATGGTTGTTATAGTACCTACGGGTCCAACCGCGAACATATGAAAACGGCTTCAGTTTTATTATATGTATAGATATAGATTACACAGTCTCACGCCGCGTACGAAGTTGCGGGCACAGCTAGAAGCTAGTATATAATAAATGTTGAAGATTGCCAAGTGAGTTTCATGGGTGCAGGGACGTAAGGCCCAGGGACATAAAGCCCAATTTTTATTTTTGGGGCTTATGTCCCACTTAAGTGAGCTATAAGTCATATACATATATTTATATATAATTATAAGTATATATAAATAATTTGGGTCAATATAGCATCTAAGTATGACCCTAGAATTACGGTGCCGTGAAATAAGGCCTTTAAGTAGTGCAGATAATAAGGCCAACTTCCAACAGATTTCAAAGTTTGAAAGCCACTAAAAAATTTGGGACTTATGTCCCATTTTTAACAAAAAATGTTTTGGGCTTATGTCCCACTTTAGAGTACCCAAAAATAAAAATTGGGCTCTATGTCCCTGGGACTTATGTCCCAGCGCCAGTTTTCATAGGATCTGTGGCAGATAAGGAGGACGTTTTGCTTGGCCAAACTTCTCGTACGTACCAATTTGACATCTAAAAACACAAGCAGAAATTTCACCACCACCAAGCAACTTTTAGACTTGGATACGTTAATATTAAGCAAAAGCATTCCCTTCAATTTTGCATAGAAAAGTTATCCTCTGACTTTGAGTCGAAATCCCTCTAACTCGAAAATATTTTTTGATTCTTGACCTACTATACAATATCCCTCTAAGAAAAGAATGATATTGAAAACGCAATTGAAATATTGCAAACTGCAATTGAAATGACCGAAGATGTCCCAGAGGAGATTCACTACTGGATATTTAAAAAAGAATCATTTATTAAACGAATGAACACTGCTACTTTCACATCCCGAACAAAAATAACAACATTTTTTAACTAATTTTATTCAAAATGTACCTACTTTCCTATTTATTCATCATCATTATATTAATACGTGAACATCCAAGCTTTCCGTACGCTTTTTTGGCATTTAATATGAAATGAGGAGAATGAAACTTATGTCATTTGAAAGGTGCTGTGCCATAGATGTGCACAAACACAAAATCGTGGGTATATGTCGCCATTAAGACTGGTAAAATTAAGTTAAGACTTCCCCATACAAAACAGGTACTAAAAGGATTTTGGTGACAATCAAGTTTTCGCTATCATGTTTCCAAAGTAACGTATTTAATCATCTAAGATTAGAACCTGTTGAAGAGAATCATTTACCCATAAAGGTATGCAATTTACCTGCCCCTAAAAATAAGCAATAATTGTAAGAAATTTATTAAGGGGAATTATTTATTATTTTTTGTCGCCACTATATTACCACAGTAAGTCAGTAACGTACCTATTAAAAACATAAATCATTTTAGATTAGAATCTGTTTCCGATGGAGCTCATTTACGTATTTTTTAACTTTCTCCATTACGTAGACGTAGATAGTAAGAGAAAGATATTTTTGTGCAAAATTTCGGACTCGAGATATTAATCAATTCTTATATAACGATGATAGAGGAAATCAAAAAAGTGGATTGCAAAATTCTGTCCGGTCTGTCGGTCTGTCCGTCCTTCCACAGGCTTACAGCCTAAACGGCTTCCCGGATTACGTTCAAACCTCGGATTTGGAGTTTTTGGGCTTACAGTTCGGGAGGTGTTTGTTTTTTTGCAAGGTAAACTCAATATTAATGGTACTTCCTATGCAATTTTCGTACCAGTTTGATTTGATCGAAAACGGCTATAACGATTTCAACCAAAATTGATATTTAAGCTTAAGTAGGTGAGGTCACCATGACTGCGTACCCAGTTTTTGGCTAAAAATTCGAACAACGGTACTTTTGAAATTTCGACATATCTCGATAACGCTCCATACGATTGTAACAAAAAATAATTTCTAAGGTAATGTGGTCATTTATAACTTAATAGCAAACTCAGTTTTTCTCTATATTATCGTGCAATGGATTTTTGAAAACAGAATTCTTTAGGCGCGTTGGACACTTTTAGATGGGAAGAAATTAATGAATTCGCGTTACCTTTATGTAAAACGACACCGCGTCATCGTCACCGAAAAACCGACACCCGATGGCGCTGTTGTCCATTTTCTGAGAAACTCAACCGATCTCATTGAAACTTTGTATGTGTGCATGGTTGGATTCAGCTAGATAGATACAATAGTTTTGGACCCGATAGGTGGCGCTGTTGTCGATTTTTTTGAGAAACTCAACCGATCTCAATGAAACTTTGTTTGTGTGCATGGTTGTATGCAGCTAGAAAGATAGGATAGTATGGAACCCGATAGGTAGGTAGGTAGGTAGGTAAATGGGTGCTCTTGTGGCAGTTTGCCACAGCTTCACTTAGACCATCAGTTGGGTCCATTGTGTCCAGTTACGGGAACCATCCAGTGTGACCTGTCCAAAGAGAAAAAGAAACCGCTTTTTATATTGAGCCACATAGATTGGTATGAATCTCATGGGTTCCTAAAGCTCCGTTGTATCATGATCCTAAAGTATGTCCTACGATTAACCAATGATATGAAGTTTGTGTGTCTGCTAGAACCACCCAGATTTGAGTATGAATCTCAGGAGTGCATTGAGATCAACATTCTTCAAATCATCTAGGTCATCGAAGAAGTAGCTGTTGAGAATCCTCTGTCTGCTGTTTTTAAGGGCTGGGCATTCGCAGAGTAGGTGACGAACAGATTCTATTTCTTCAACGTCCCTGCAGCTTCTGCAAAAGTCATTATGCAGTATCCCCAGCCGTTCCGCATGTACGCCTATCGCACAGTGTCCAGTAATGACCCCCGTGAGTATGCGAATATCTTTGCGGCTTAGTCCGATCATGCATTTAGATCTCTTTTCACTTAACTCTGGCCACAGTTGTTTTGTGTGCCTGCAGGTAATGAGATTTGTCCAGCGTAAGTTAGTTCTACTCCAGGATTCAATGTCAATCTTCCTTGCAAGCGTGCTGAGCGGAGTTCTTACTGATTTTAGGGCCAGAGATGCATGCATTTCCGACCCGTTTCTTGCAAGCTCGTCCGCCTGTTCGTTGCCTGGAATATCCATATGCCCCGGCACCCAGCATAAGGTCACCGCATTGGCTTGTGATATTACGTCCAGATTTTTCTTGCAGTGACATACTGCTCTTGACTTCACCACTACTGACTCCATGGCTTTTATTGCCGCTTGACTGTCAGAGTAGATAGTGATTTGTTTACCGACAATGTGTCTTCGTTTAAGGTCTTTTGCCGCATGGGAGATAGCGGCTACCTCTGCTTGAAAGACACTGCAATCATCGCTAATTCTGAATGATTCTCGTAGGCCCAGTGCTGCGCTGAAGATGCCCGCGCCTGTACCGATATCCATCTTAGAACCGTCAGTGTATATGGCTAGCTCATCTTCTACTGTTACCTCTTTGTTCTCCCATTCGCTTCTGTTTGGAATTCTAGTATTGAATCTCCTGTCAAAAACGAGAGTGGGGGGTAGATAGTCTGTGGACACCTTCTCTTTCGCCGCGCTCCATTGGGATTCGATGGATGCGTGCCCGTAGGGTTTAGATGACCATAGTCCAGACTCTCTTAGTCTGATTGCGGTTTTAACCGCCTTGTTGCTGCAGTAAATATCCAGAGGGATGAGGTTTAGCATCACCTCCATAGCTGCGGTGGGGGTGGTTCGTAAGGAACCCGTTATCCCAATGCATGCTGCCCTTTGTATTTTGGTTAGGCTTGAAAGATTGTATTTCTTCTCAATAGCCTTCCACCACACTGCTGTACCGTATGTTAGGATGGGCCGCACTATAGCTGTGTATAGCCAGTGCACCACGTGCGGCCTGAATCCCCATGTGTTGCCGAATGCTCTTCTGCAGGCATATAGTGCCACGTATGCCTTTTCGACGCGATCCTCTATGTTTTCCTTCCAGCTGAGCTTGGAATCTAAGATTACTCCCAGATATCTTGCTGTTTTAGAAATTTCAAGGTCTACCCCGCCCATCTTTGGGGGATTGAAGGCGGGGATCGCCCTTTTCCTCGTAAGCAGGAGGATTTCCGTCTTCGATGGGTTCACTCCGAGTCCGCGGCCCGTGACCCAGTTATTGACTAGTAGAAGTGCGTAACTAAGTCTTTCGCTAAGAACTGGAATGAATTTACCTGGAACCAGAATAACGACATCGTCTGCGTATGCGCTCACAATGAAGCCTTCCGCTTCCAGTATTTTTAGCAATTCATCAACTACGAGGAGCCATATGAGCGGTGAGAGGACTCCACCTTGAGGTGTTCCTCTACTGACCTTCCGTTCAATGCTCACATCTCCTAGCTGTGACTTGATACTGCGTGTGCCTAGCATGAGTCCAATCCAGTCACATAGGCTGCTATTTATGTGGGCTTGTGACGCAAGCTGCTTAAAATTGCGTCTGCTTCGATGTTGTTGAAGGCCCCCTCAATGTCTAGGAACGCACTCAGTGTGTATTCTTTGTGGTGTAGGGATTCCTCCACTACCGATACTACTCTATGTAGCGCCGTGTCGACAGTTCTGCTTTTCATGTACGCATGTTGCGATTTTGATAGGTAGTTATCGCCGATCGCTTGCCGTACATTCAGATCAATTAGTCGTTCCATTGTTTTCAGCATGACTGATAGGTCTGTAGTCCTTGGCTGTGGTGTGACTAGCTTTCCCTGCCTTTGGAATGAAAATCACTCTTACCTCACGCCATGCCCTAGGAACATAGTATAGCCTTAGACAGCCCGTATAAATGCTTTTTAGCCATGGAATAATAGCTTCCCCTGACTTCTTTAACATTATTGGTCGAATATTATCTATTCCTGGTGCCTTGAACGGGGCAAATGTGTTGATTGCCCAGGCTATTTTCTTCTCGTCTATAATTTCGGCGATTGTTTCCTGTCCCATTCCCTCCCTCGCGCCTGGTGTTACTGTATCGTAACTCTCCGACACATCTGTGCATCCTGGGAAATGAGTTTCTGTCAGTATTTCCAGCGTCTCTATGTGTGATTCGGTCCAGCTACCATCGCCCCTTCTTAGCGAAGATATCGGCATCGGTGCCTTTGAGAGGACTTTCCTCAGCCTAGATGCTTCGGTTGTGGATTCAATTGATTCGCAGAAAGTTCTCCATGAGGTTTTCTTTGCGAATCTGATCTCCCTTTTCAGGATCCTAACGCTCTCCTTATACGTTGACCACTCAATATGTCCCTCTTTGGCGAGGTTCCACCTAGATCTTGAGCTACGTATGAGTTCCGCGATCTTGGGGCTCCACCAGGGTGGGCGTTTCTTCCCACTCGTTCCACTTTTCGGACAGGATTTTTCAAATGATCGAGAGAGCACATCCGTTAAAGATTCGACTGCATCGTCTACTTCCTCAACCGATGTGAAGTCTTTTACCGGGCAGAGGTTCCTGTAACTCTGCACCGTCTCGCCAAATACCTCCCAGTTCGTCCTTTTAGGATTTCTGAACTGTTTTCTACCCTGCGAAACCATTTGATAGTCATAGAGTATCCAGCAGTGATCCGATAGTGATGCCTTGCTGGACACTCTCCAATTTGCAATTTGGACAGAATTGTTATGGGATGCGAAGGTTACATCTAAAACTTCCTTTCTATTCACCGTAATGAAAGTGGGATCATTACCCCGATTACATATGAGTAGATTGGAGCAAAGAAGATAGTCAAACAAAGCCTCACCTCTAGCATTAATGTTTGAGCTACCCCAAATAGTATGATGGGCGTTAGCATCACAGCCTAAGACTAAGTTTTTCTTACCTTGTTCTGACGCCGCTACTAGCGCCTTTACCGGTTCGGGGGAGACTGATGTGTCGTCGTCGTTTGGCATGTACACCGACGCCACCCTGCAGCTCTCACCCTTGCCTCTGATCTCCTCCACCGTCAGATCACCTGTACTGAAATGAAGCAATATTAGTCCATGAAGTTCTTTTTTTGCCATAACACACGATCTTACTTTACCTTTGTTTTTGACATAAAGTATGTCGTATTTTTTTGACCCTAGTCCCATCACCTGATCTTTATTGATCCATGGTTCTTGGATTAGGGCCAGGTCCAGCTGCTCCTCCTCGAGGAACAGCCTCAGGTTGCCTGAAGCTACCTTACTGTGATGGAGGTTGATTTGGACTACCTTCATCATTTGATGTAGTCGCCTCCTTCACAGTCTCAGGCGCTTTTGCATTTCCTGCAGTCCGCTTTAAGAGCTTGAGGGTGACCTCGCTCGCTGCAAATGATAGCGGCATCTGCATGTTCTTCTTTAATGATGCAGGTGGGTCATCAAATATGATGATGTACCCTCTTGCACCATTCTTAGGCTCCTCCTCAGACACTATTTCCCAATCCCTCATCGGGATCTGGGGGTTTTGTGCCTGCAGCACGCTGAGGATCTCTTCCCGTTTTACCCCAATCTCTGGGATAGAAACTCTGCCTTTTGTTTTTACGGGGACTTCTTCTATGGGTACGGCCTTAAGCATTGCCCCCTCCCATAGTTGTGCGCCGTTTAAACAGGTCTTGGCAAACTCGTTTGATGCCTGGTCTTTGCAGTCTATATATGTGATGCCTTTGGACCATCTCATCTTGCCGTAAGCGGGGGCCTTTGCTCCAGTCTTCGCCCGGATATGGGAGATTATCGCTACGCCTAGTGCGTTCTCGATCATCTTCCCACATTCCGCGGAGTACTGCCCACTTGGTTTCTTGGAATCCATCACAGCTAGCTGCAGCGGGTTCCTTGTCACCTCGCTATACCTCCCGCTTAGGCCCGTTCCAGACATGTGTGGCCTTTTGGGGCTGCCTGTTGATTGGTCATTCCGCTTCGCCTTCTTCGGAATGTTGGGTGCGTCCTCCGGCGACCTCAACCTCTTCGAGGCTAGCTCCTTCTTACCAAGCCTCTCAGCAATAGGCTTCCTCTGGAGTCCACTCGGGCCCGGCTTATTGTCGGTCTCCCGGTGTTCCGTCTTTGGCACCTTTTTCGCTGAGGAGCTACGGTGGGCTTTGGGGTCTGTCTTAGCGACATCGTCCCTTGGCCGTTTTGCGCCATGTGTTGTGTTTGAGCCTGACTTGCTTGTCAAAACTACCGCGGTGGATGGTCTTTTAGGCTCAGGCCTCGTAAGAGCATCTTTCGCGATTGTTTCCTTGGCCCATTCCAAGGAGGCTCGCTCCTTCTCTGTGAGGGAGTCTTCCCGAATAGCACACTTGGGTTTTAATATGGTATGTGCAATTCTAATACAACTATCAAGTTATTTCCTAAGTATTGCAAGAACATTGTCACATCCCACATTGTAACCAAAATAGCCGCATTTCGCCTCATATTTTGCAACAAGTTTGTAGTATTTGTGTTTTACTTAGGTTATTCTTTGTTAAATGATAGTTTTCATTACGTTGTTTCAACGAAAACATGTTGCATTTAATATAACCATTAAGTTACTTTTGAGTTGTTCTGTTGTTTATGTAACAACTCAATGTTGGCACCAAAATGATTTAAACGATTCTGCAACAAAATTAGGAGAAGCTGCTAGTTACATTCAGTTTAAGAAATGTTTCTGTAAACATTGTAGAAGTTTTAAATAAGTTGTTATTATAATCCTTTTTGATTTGCACATGTGGAGAAACAAATTATGAAGTAAAGGTAAATGTATGCGATCTGAAAGGTATTAGGTAGTAGGTATATAAAATATGTTATTGTAAGTTCGAATTTGCGGTGATTTCTCACCAAAATCTTACAACGCATACTATTTTTGTCATGAACATTAATGTTTTGGGTCCGCAAAATTCACGCGCCTCCAAAAAATTGTTAAATAGAAGAAACGTTTGAAAATCGGAATATATAACAATTTGTATTTAAGCTTCAAAATCCCATAAAACTTCCAGAAACGAATTTTTATATACGTTGTTTATCACTTTCTATACAAATTTATTGTAGAAACTATATGTAAAGTATTGCGAAAATTGAAATGTATTTTTCACATCTTAAAACATATGGTTAACCATGTATAAAAGATGGTGGAAAATATGGCGGTTGTTACATGAAACATCATTAAAACATGAATCATAATATTATAACAAAATTTTCATTGAAATGCTATTGAAATTAAGTTACAACAAAATAGCAACTGAAAGTTCGAAACTGTTATTTCATTATTTGGGATGTGACAACAACAAATAAGCGAATATTTCATTCGGTTATCAATAATCAGTGCTGCCGCCTAAATAACAAATTTGTTTTGATTTTTAGCTTGTTTCTATTATGAAATATACATCTCACATCTAATCTAAATGGAGTTTGCTCTGCAAAATATATGTGAAGAACTAGATCTTATGTTATTGCTGCTATGTGCTTTTTGGATCAGATCTATTAATTCAAAAAGCACTGCTTAGTACGATAGCTTAACTACAGAAAATTGTCTTCATCCCGATTGAATTCATATTTTGCTACAATATCGGAGATTTTCAGAAATTTCAAAATCAGTGTAATAATTTTGTATTTTTTGTTTTATTTTGAAGACAAATAAATGAATTTAAGTGCAATAGCGAAGATTTATTTAATTCATTTTGTAAAAATCAGCATGCTCAAACTGCTCTAAAATAAAGAAAATATTTCTGTTGGCACGTTGTAGTCGAAAAATTCGATAGACATAAAATAAGATGTTGTCACTATATGAGTACAAAATCCTCCGGCAACCCTGAAAGCAAGAAAGATTCCTGTATCTCAATTTCACTAACAATGTAACATAAACACTATCATAACACTATTATCACTGAAAACGATCTTAAACATTTTTATAACTAACGTTTCTCTTTGTCGTAAATGTCATAAAATATTCTAGTTGGAGTTAGTTGCAATATACCTACTTATAAAATTGCAATAACGTGTTGAAACTGAATAAGTATTTATCTGACATTTTAGATTTTTTTCAAAACATTAAATCAACATTATTATAACATCATGATAATTGAAAACAAGCTTCAATAGCATTATAACTTCTTTATAACTAGCTTTGATTTGGTCAAACACATTGTATCCACTGTTGCCAAACATTTTCAGAAGATTATTTTAGAAATGTTCGGCGTTGATTTTTGTAGTTTTTGTTTTTCCTTATTACTTCCTTATTACTAAACTTGAGCCTTTCAGCTTTAACAAATACCTTCGATAAATGCAAAATTTTTACTATACAATGTTTTTTTTCCTATAATTTGCATATTAGATTGTGAACTTTGGAACTTCATCCGAGAAAAAATTGAATATAAGATATACCTTACCAGGGAAAATATATAGCACGGCTATGTGACAATTATTGTAATAAATTATTAACCTCGTCTGTTACGTGTCTTTATCGAGTTGAGCACAACGTAAACAATATTTTTCTCAAAAATCTGAGTCACATTAAACTTTTTAACTTACATTTGATTGCGGACTTACATTTTTAGTTTTTAAATGATAAAACTACAAATCAAAACTTTTCGAAGATAAAAATTATGATTTAATTTTAAGACATGTTTTTTAATAGCGAATCGTTTGCTTGAACGCCGATTTTACATTCGGGGTTTTATCTTCTTTTTGTGCATTGAAGAATATAGAATTATTGCGGGAAGCTGATTTGGCAACGCTGATTACAACTGCCTGATGTAGTGGGGTATGTTAAGTTATAATGAAGTTAAAATATTAGGGATTTTTACATATTAAAAACTTTTCGTCTTTTGGTCTTAATTAAGTTACTTCGTTGTTAAGATTCTGCTACACAAAAGTTTCAATGACTTTTTAGTTAAAAGTACCCAAAATGAAACTTTACCAAACGTAACTGTAATATATTACCAACTATTTCAAAACTCTAACTTACGAACTTTTGTAAAACAATTTTCAAACATCAAACCCTTTTTGTGAACAGAATTAAAACTTAAAAAAACATGTTTACAACATTTCGAATGACAAAGTTATAAATAGTAACACGATAACATGAATAAAACTGATATAGAACGATTGTGTTACAGATTACTTAAATATAACAGAAATGCAATCGAAGTTTTGTTGCAAATCGCAATCTGTGCTATTCGGGTTGGTTTTTGGCGACGAGAATACCAAAAATATGTTTGGCCTTAGGTATTCCCGTTTCCTTAGCAGACCAGGGGGCACCTTCTTCTTCTTCGCCTTTTCTCCAGTTGTCTCATTCGAGGGTTCAGCCAAGAGCTTCTCTTCTTCCTCCTTTGAGATTTCTTCTTCTGTTGAGCCAGCTTCTAGAGCCTCTTGGATTTTGGTGAGATCGTATGGTTCCACCGTTATTGTGTCGGCCACCGTCTTCCTGAGGGTACTCATCGTACTCTCACCTCCTTCCTCCTTTGTTTTTTTGTTTAAGGTTTCTATTTTGTTCCCACGAGTATGGCCGGAAAATATGGTCAGCCCCGGCAGCGCCGCCATACCGGGGTAAGGCATTACAATTCCTTCAGGTCTTCGCCTGGGCACCTGAGGGAGCTCGTACTTGGCTGGTTTAACCTCCAAACTTTCATCCTTCGGCACGGTTTTCCATTCGCTCACGCCACCACTGGAATTAGGTCGGCAGTTCTTGGTTCGTCGCTCTTCAAACAGCCTGTCTGCCATGGGTGACCCTTCAGACGACTTCCGCCTCCGACAGCATAGCCTGTTGAATCATTGCGACTTAAGCCTCCGCACCACGTCAAGGTGACTGCACTTAGCGGAGGATGGAAATCGATAGGTGGCGCTGTTGTCGATTTTTTTTTTGAGAAACTCAACCGATCTCAATGAAACTTTGTTTGTGTGCATGGTTGCATGCAGCTAGAAAGATAGGATAGTTTTGGACCCGATAGGTGGCACTGTTGTGCATTTTCAGAAAACCGCTATATAACTTTTTTGACCAAAATACATTTAAAAGATAATAAGCATTCTTAATATGATTCTGTTAAAACTCTGTGGGCAAGAGCGGTGTTCTATCGCCTTGCTATGGTGCATCGTAGTAAATGAACTGCTAAACATACTCAGAAATAAGGGATTCTATGTCCATAAGAAAGTTTCGTTCGACCCAGTCGTGCACTTTATTTTTCCATGTATTATAGATGTCGCTCTTTTCTTTTCGTTTATAAATAAATAACGAGAATAACAGAAGTACGTTTTTTAGTATACATTCTTATAAAAGGTATGGTCGATTTTCGACCACAAGCGATACTAGTCATTATATTAATACGTGAACATCCGAGCTTTCGGTACGCTTTTTTAGTATTCAATATGAAATGAGGAGAATGAAACTTATGTTATTTGAAAGGTGCTGTGCTATAGATGTGCACAAACATAAAATCGTGGATATATGTCGCCATTAAGACTGAATTAAGTTCGGACTTCCCCATACAAAACAAGTAACAAAAGAATTTTGGTGATAATCAATTTCTCGAGAATCATTTATTCATAAAGGTATGCAATTTACCTAAAATAAACAATAATTGTAAGAAATTCATTTAGGGGAATTATTTATTATTTGTCGCCACCATATAACCATAGTAACGTATACCTATTTAAATATAAATCATCTTAGATTGGAGTCTGTTTCCGATGGAGCAGCTCATTTGCGTATTTTTTCGATGTATAGATGTCGCTCTTTCAATAAATAACGAAAATAATAATTGTAGTAGGTACGTTTTTTAGTATTCATACTTATAAAAGGTGTGGTCGGTTTTCGACCACAAGCGATACTAGTTAAAATAAATTCGCTGAAAAAAAATCCTTCTAACCCGAATTTCTCCAGAAATCCCTTTTACTCGAACTTTTTTTTAACTCCAGTGAAAATTCGACTTAGAGGGATTTGACGTAATCGCAGCTTGACTTTACCCGCTTTTTTTTTTCTCTAAAACAAAAAAAAAAAAAAAAAAAAACACCAATCTGGGAGGTTCCCCGTTGTCAAGGACTTGAATCTATTCTTGAAAATCTAACCACTAAATGCCATATACAATTACAGTGTCTTCTAATTACATACTTGAATTCAAACCATCAACAATATATTTTCATCCACTATTGATATTGCTTCCTAGTACCTGCTCAAGCTTTATTTAAAAATATTCTTTTGACTGAATCAGAAAGCACTTAACCTTATTTAAATATTTTTAACCATTTCCAAACGTGCTGCTCGTAGAGATTGTTGAACATGGGTCAGTTTAGCTTTTGAGTACAAATATTATTATCATCGTTGGTAAATCTCGACGCTTACTTGACCCGATTGTACCATCTTACTTGAACTTTGTGTACAATGATGATTTCATGTTTGTATTTTGTGTGTGTGAGCAAAGCATAGACAATTGATTATCCCATAACAGCACGTACATTGTTTGGAGCGAAAAGATCACGATGAAGATGTTGTGGGGATGAAAATGTGTTTGTGATTTTATCTGTTTGACTACCAACAATAGTCTAACGTGCAGTCAAGCTAAAAGAGGTCATGGGGTTGTAACAACAAATACAACAGTATCTTGATATGCGGAAAGGAAGGGCGGAATGCTTCCCCATCGAATACTTTACTAGAACACACTGTTTTGCTTCGTATTAATTTATATCTAGTACAAGAAGTAGGTACAGAGATCGCATACTGATTATACATCATGATATATTTGTATATATGATTTCAAGGATGCCCAAATATATTTAACATGATGCTAGAAATGCTTAAATTATACCCGATTTCTCATTAGACATAAAAAGTTTAATTGTTTAAATGAAGAAATACGAAAAGTGATAAAAGATGCTAATTTATTATTCACAAGTACTAAAATACGAACTGGGTCCGGCCTCAGAAAGCTCATACCAGCCGTAAAGGTAGATATATGACTTAGAATCAGACTTTAAAAATTATTGAAACTCACCAATTGCAAAATTTTGAGTGCAATTCACGAGTTATATAATTATTCTAGAATCCGTATAAAAATTCGTAATTTTGCAATGAAAACGGTGAATTTTTTTTGTTGATTTTTTTTTTTCTGTTATCAATCTCTCAAACACCACTTTATAATCTCAAATTGCAAAAAAAGATTTGGTGATTTACCATAGCTGAATGATGAATCAATAAAATCTTAAAATAATTTACTAAAAGTGGTGTTTGAGAAATTGATACAGAAAAAAAATCAACAAAAAAAAAATTCACCGTAATTGGAAACTTAAATGACGTAAATTGCAAAATATTTTTTTTAATTTCTATGGAAAATAACTACCTAATGTGTGGACGACAGTAACGAAACGCCACAACACGTCCATAGTCCATGTATCGACATAATTTTAAATCCTTTCTTATTATGGATGGATATGTTTTGTTCCTTGACAGCTGCAATCATGGGCTGAGACAGACAGTCAGTATTCAATCTTTTTGCTAAAAGCAATCGGGATAAAGTTGTTTAAGTTTAAATAGTTCTCAATGGTAGTAAGTGTACTAACCAAAACATTCTGTGATCTATTTTGTAAGTACCTACTGAATAATAAAAAAAGGTGAAGTTAGGTAAATTTATATTATAATACCTGAACAATGAACAACCTATAAATCTGTAATTTTTTTTTTTTTTACCGAATGCAGGTACATCTCTCTCTTATGAAAGAAGTATAAAATTATGTAATCGAAAAGGATTGTTATAACTTATAAGGTTCAATGGCAAGTTCTTGTAAACAATTTGTTTGTATTTTTTAAATTTTAGCATACACAGAAAAACCACCCCAGACAAATCCCGTTATGTCCGGATGATGGCGTCGTATGATTTTCATTGAGGAAAAAAAAAATCCGACTATAAAATATGTACCTATTCGAAAATAATCTTTGTAAATCATAAATTTCACAAGAATCCTTATTTGCGAAATATGATTTGCAAATTGATAAAAATAAGTTTCAATTTACGATTAAGAATTTGAAAATCGCAACTACTGAAGTAGCAAATCTACCCCTGTCAGTTCACAAATCAGCACTATTGAGTTGTAATTCAAGACTAAATTGTTGTAATTTGCTAAGGGAGGAAGTCTTAATTTACAACACAAAAGTGAAAACTTACGAATTGTTTTTGAAATTCACAACCATAGTAATATCAAATTGATAACTATTTGTTTAAAATTGCGATCGGTTATGGCAATATGTATTTCTCGTCTGATCATTATCGAAACATAAACTGATTGAAATTTTAATAAAGATTGTAGAGGATATCAGAAAAGCAGTAGACGATGGTAATACAACTATTCTGACACTTTAAGATTACTCTAAACGTTATAATACCATCAATCACTACATGCTCTACAGTAAGCTTAAAAAAATCAGTTTAATTTCTCGACGTCTGCCGAAAGCTTAATCTGAAATAATATTATGAAAGACAGATCTCAGGCGGTTGTTGCTAATTACACCGTCTCGGGATTCCTTCCAGTGAGCAAAGGCGTTCCTCAAGGCTCAATTCTAAGTCCGTTATTATTCTCACTACATTAATGAGCTTCCTTTTTATGTATCTAACTCATCCATACAATTGTACGCCGATGATGTTCAGTTGTATAATAAGTGTCCGTAGGTAGGTAGGGTCTTGTCGAGAATGGTATGCATGAGGTAAATGACGATTTAAAAAATAAACTACTTTGGTCAAGAACTAATGGCTTATGCTTGAATCCAGCCAAATCAAAATTTCTGATTATTTCGAGAACAATATGGCCTTTCGCTGGAAAATCTGTTCAAATTTAGGCCAATAAATCTACTGCACAATGTATTACATCCTGTCAACCAATCTATCTTTACAATATGATACCCACTCTGATATCTAGAACTTCTGGTCTTGCGCCAGTAAGTTTCTATTTTATTAAGTTTCTGAGCGTGAATGTTTAGTAAAACAATTAGGCTGTGGAATTCCCTACCACGATACATTGAGTAATAAGTTGTACATCTCAGTTCAAGAGCAGACTTAGGCGGCCGGCGCTTTGAGCTAGTGATGATGAAGATTATATTCAATATTTTGATTTTTTTTTATTATTATTTTCATTGTACTTTTCTTTCTATTTTAAACTAGTCCAAGAACATATTACAATGTATTTATGCTTATATATATCCATGAACCCAATAACTTATTAATGACATTCCGCCATACCAATAATCATTTTTAGTGTCCAGACTAAATTTTTCGAACTCACAATGGCGAAATTTTCCATACAAAATTGTATATTGTGACCTAGAAAATATTTAGTGTGGAGGTTAGAAATGATTATTAGTAAGGCCCATTATATACTGAACTTAGTTTCTTTGTTCTTTGTCCAAACAGAACATTTGTGATGTATACATTATTGAAGCTCAATCTTAAAAGATAATGTATCTTCCTGTATGAAGATTAAATTGAAATTAAAATTGAAATTTGTGTTGGAAATGACCAAATATCGATCTAACTGAAAGGTTTATTTTCTTAGATAAAAAATTCAGCTAAATCAAATCCACAGTTGAGAAGAGTTGCAAGTGGAAAATAATGTTTTTTGTGATTTATTTTATTATCTATATTTTTGATTACGTTTAAAATCAATTATTGTACAGAGGTTGGAATATTTGCTCCTATATTGTCTAAGGTCCTCCCTTTATATTATAAGCGTATACGTTCCGCTATTTATCTGGCTACCTTCACGTTCTGGGAACTCTATATAAAGAAGCAATCCATTTAGAATACATATAACAAACACTAATCCTTTTCTCAGCATGTCGACGCTCTAAAAAGGACACTACCGCTCATAAGTTATTCATACAAAAATTTGCATGTGAATAGTGAAATACAGTTGCTTTCAGATGAAGCAAATGCACCACCTCTGCGATGGACGAACACTTGCTGAACAAACCCAATTCAACCTACTATAAGAACCAGTCCATTATAGTTATATATAATGTGTATACCTACCTATATATATATATATATATAGGTACAAACGTCCAAAAACCTGCGCAAGAACTTATATCGTTTGGGGTCGCTGTTTATCGTCCAAATTAAACAGAATGATAAATTTGTCCATTACTGATTTTAGCTCTCCGCACAAAATAACCGGAATACCCTGAAAGCCGTTCACTGGCATGAAAAAACTTTTTTGTTTATTTAACCATTCAGTGAATGCTGTTTGCATAGTCCAGGAACAATAATGGAGGCCGGAAGTGTCCCACTTTCGGAATAGGCACGTAAGTCTGACTCCGATCATTGTTTTAATTTTATGTAGACAGTCACATCGCTGTGATTGTGGGCGGCTGATTTTTCACATTAGCCAGCACATGTCTCCTAATAGTCTCCATAAACCTTTTGACCCATTTTCAGAAAATGTCATTTCTCTAGTGATTTATCAACTGACCTGGTCAATTCAGTCGCTGCGTATACACAATGTCATGACATTTGTACCTTCATATATCATTTTTTGCAACAGAAACGAGAGTGTCCAAATAAACTTAAAATTTCATTCTTCGTGATTTATAGTGGACGCTTTTTTAAAACAGTATTTGCGTATGAAAGCATATTCCCTTTTCCCTTTAGGTCTGTTCTGGGGCATGGAATATTTTGCTTATGAGTGTTTTTCTGCACATGTGCTGCAGATGCAGTTGTAAAGTTGTAGCTGAATCCAATTCTGCAGGATAATGAAATCTTTAAGGTGAACAATAAATCACCAGAGTGACTGTATTCCACAGAGGGAGGATAGTTCGAAAATAAGCGACGGTACACAATGAAATCCAATTAATTTTTTGTTAATTTTCATGTACCTACCGGAACTTTTAGCTAGTAAATGAGAGATACAATGAGAATGGCGAGTGGAAAAGCTTGACAAAGTAAAGGAGTATCTCATGCAAGAAAACTGAGTTATTTCACTTTATTTCCGCAGAGAGTTAACATTACTTGACATAATAAAGCAAGCATACTTAGAGACAGTATAAATACATCATGCTCTATATCATTTTGATATTAGACACCCAAGTTAGACTCATTGCGAATTGTGGATTGCGAATAAAGTGTGGCAAGAATTTTCAATTCGCTGGAAAATTTCTGTATTTGTTAATTTCGCTATTTAAATCTCAGTTTTTAAGGTTCCGTACCCAAAGGGAAAAAACGTAACCTTATTCGTTTCGCTCGGATGTCTCTCCGTCTGTCTGTCTGTCTGTCTGTCTGTCTGTCTGTCCGAACCCACTAAGCCAATTTTGTTACCAGGTCTATCTCAAGAACCGATTGACATAGGAGGCTAAAATTTACACACAACATCCGGTATAACCTCTAGTTAAACGACAAATACCAATGGAAGCAATACATCGATTGGTTTTCGATTAATTAGTAATCTGGTGAAAAAAATATTTTCATTCGCCCAAAAAACGGTTTATTTCTTGATTCACAAAAAAATACATAAATTCCTTTTTTGTAGATCATGTTCTTATCTATATATGTGCTGAATAATGTTTTGCCGAAAAGTTAATAGTTTACAAGATATTTTCAAAAAAGATAATTTTACCATGTAAAATACGTTGCTCTCATAAGTTTTAATCTCTACTACGCAGTTGTGCACAATTGACCCCATCAAAGACAGAACCCCAAAAGGGTTCCCGCCTGTTAATTTCGTTCGGGAATATAATACATTTTTTTGGGGAGTACAGAACAAAATAAAAGTAATATATTTTTAGTCAATAGTTTTTAATTGGGACAGGTCGCATACAGAATGGAAAATTGGCGTGGGTTGGGTACTTATCTCTTCTCTTCTCTACCTTCCCTCCGCGAAGAGGGAGTAGGTTCGTAACGAAACCTCAACAATATATATATTAATCGATTTGTCGTGAGTAGCGGTATTACATAGGATGGTTGTTAGTATCCTAAAGTCCGTTATTGGTCCTTTAAACCCATTTTATATAAGTTTTTAACTAAAAAAAGACCATTTTTTATGGTTAAAACATATATTACTACGAAATGGCCAAACAAATTTGAATATGAATTTATTCTTCGATTAGTACACTTCCCGGTGAAAAGATTGATGTATCAATCATTATTCTCTGAATTGTATAACAGAAGTTATAAGCAAAAATGAAATTATTTGAGACTTACATATTTCACAGATATGCGTAGGTCATTGCAATCAACAGCCTACCAGTGGAGTGCGGACAGCGTTGCCAACCAATTTTGACGGAAAAAAGCCTAACTTTAAAAAAAATATGCCTTTTTCAATAAAATAGTGCATAAAATATTTTTTTATGTAAATTGGAACAATAAATCAAAAATTAAACACAAATATAAAAAAAATAACAAAAACTTTTTTTTCGTTTGGAAACACATTCTTTAAGACCGAGCACCGAGGTCTTCTTTTTGCCAAGATTTTTTAAGAATATTTAAAAAAATAAAAAGTCAGTATACCTACGTTGAATCAAAAAAATATATACATACAAATATTTGAAATAAAAAAAAGATGCCTTTTTGGAAATAAAAAAGCCTTAAAGCCTTAGCTAATGAAATAATGCCTAAAAGGCATAAAAAAGCATAGGTTGGCATCGCTGTGCGGACACGTTTATCAATTTTTTTTTCTTCTCTCTTTTTTCTTTGTAGGTACAAGACTACTAGCTATTGTGTAGGTATAGTGTGAGTGTCTGGTTAATATTTTTTTAGTTTTTTGAAGTTCCTTATTACTTCTTTAGCGTTGGGCACTTTAAGATGGGAAGAAATTAATGAATTCGCGTTACCTTTAAAACGACACCGCGTCATCGTCACCGAGAAACCGACACCCGATACGTGGTGCTGTTGTCAATTTTCTGAGAAACTCAACCGATCTCAATGAAACTTTGTATGTGTGCATGTTTGTATGCAGCTAGAAAGATAGGATAGTTTTGGACCCGATAGGTGGCGCTGTTGTCAATTTTTTTGAGAAACTCAACGGATTTCAATGAAACTTTGTATGTGTGCATGGTTGTAATGCAGCTAGAAAGATAGGATAGTTTTGGACCCGATAGGTGGCGCTGTTGTCGATTTTTTTGAGAAACTCAACCGATCTCAATAAAACTTTGTATGTGTGCATGGTTGTAATGCAACCAGAAAGATAGGGTAGTTTTGGACCCGATAGGTGGCGCTGTTGTCAATTTTTTTGAGAAACTAAACCGATTTCAATGAAACTTTGTATGTGTGCATGGTTGTATGCAGCTAGAAAGATAGGATAGTTTTGGACCCGATAGGTGGCGCTGTTGTCGATTTTTTTGAGAAACTCAACCGATCTCAATGAAACTTTGTATGTGTGCATGTTTGTATGCAGCTAGAAAGATACCATAGTTTTGGACCCGATAGGTGGCGCTGTTGTCAATTTTTTTGAGAAACACAACCGGGGAGCGGGTCGAAATTCTGCTTTCAAAATTCTGCTTTGCAAAATTCTGCTTTTTAACACAAAAATTCTGCTTCTCAAAATTCTGATTTTTTTCTGTTCTGTCTAACAAAATTCTGCTTTTCAAAATTCTGCTTTTTAAAATTCTGACAGGCAATATCTTAAACAAATAAATTCTGCTAATTCTGTTTTTTCCCAATTTACGAATTTAAAGAAAACAAATATTTTTCAACGATTACTAGAACGAATAAAATCTAGAATGGTTAAAATCTCGAAAATTTTTATCTAGTTTGAGTGCTGAAATTCGAATTTTGGGCCCAACAATTTGAAAATTCAACAAAAAATATAAGTAAAAAACCTCGCACCAACCCCGTAATCCAACAGTAAATCCAAGCAGGGGGGTTGCAGGGGGGCAGCATGCCCCCCCATACACATTTCATAATTTGCGCAAATTACCATTGTCTCAAAAATTATTTTTTTATTTTCAGAATTTTGTAAAGCAAAATTTCGTAAAGCAGAATTTCGTAAAGCAGAGTTTTGTAAAGCAGAATTTTGAAAAGCAGAATTTTGAAAGCAGAATTTTGTAAAACAGAATTTTGAAAGCAGAATTTTGAAAAAAGAATTTTGACCTCGCCAGAATTTCGACCCCAACCCACACAACCGATTTCAATGAAACTTTGTATGTGTGCATGTTTGTATGCAGCTAGAAAGATAGGATAGTTTTGGACCCGATAGGTGGCGCTGTTGTCGATTTTTTTGAGAAACACAACCGATCTCAATGAAACTTTGTATGTGTGCATGTTTGTATGCAACCAGAAAGATAGGATAGCTTTGGACCCGATAGGTGGCGCTGTTGTCAATTTTCTTAGAAACTCAACCGATCGCAATGAAACTTTGTTTATATGCATGGTTGGGCAAAGTTTTCCAATATGCGCACTGAGCAAATTCATTTTTTTATATTTTTTATTTAAATTGAGTTATTCTAAGATGTACTGTAGAAGAATTTTTTTGCGGAAACTTTTTCCTATTTTTTTTTTTTTATTTTTAAAGTTTTAAATTTTCACTGAAAAGTGCATGTAAACAAAGTGCACAACTGGACACGTTCACTTTGCATAACGTTTGTGTTGCAGTGGAGGGGGATGTGTGGGGGGGGGGGGGTGAATTTTGGAAAATATTATAGGTAGGTATTACCATATGTCAAAAAGTTAAAACAATTTTGTCTTTTCTTTTACTGAATATATTATACTGCTAAATATATATATATAAACTTTAGCTCCAGGCGCCTGCCTGACAGTTGTTCGCATACCCTTAGCGGAGCGACGAAGTCGCGTGAGCGTCTAAACCCTGCGAAAAAAAGGGTTAAAATCCTGTTAGCGAGCGAATCGAGCCACGCACCCCATACTTTAAATACACCAGACTTTCTTAAAGGCGCCTGCCTGATAGTTATTGACATACCCTTAGCGGAGCAGTTGTGCATGTGTATTGAGATTTCGGAAAAAAGGTTTCAAATCTTTGTGCATAAATCACATAAACATGGTTTTATTAAAAAAAAAAAAATATTAAAATTTAATATAAAAAAAGTAAAAAATTAATAAAAAAATTTAAAAAAAATTCATTTCCTCAGAAAAAAATATTGTATCTATATTTTTTAGCCCATTTTAAGCTATAAAAAAAAAAAAAAATGTTTGCTTAGTGCGCATATTGGAAACGCGCCCCTCTCTTCTCTACCTCTATAAAAGAGAACACATTTTTCTGTTTGTCCGCGAGTAGGGAGTAGGTACGTAACGATACCTCAATAATATATATACCAATCGATTTGTCGTGAGTAGCGGTATTACATAGGATGGTTTTTAGTATCCTTACTTCATGTTCGCATGTATGCATTTATTAAAGGACCCAGCAAAGCGGGTACATCCAGCTAGTAGGTAATAATTAGAAAATGAGATTCATGTGCGAGTAATTTTTGAGAGTAAAAATATTAAGTAACTAAACTAAACTAAATTGTGATGAATTCATGAAGAGGGGAAAGATTGAATGATATAGATTTCAAATAATATCTGATGTGTTGGACTTTAGCCAAATACGGAACCTTCGGTGCGCGAGTGACACTCGCACTTGGCCGGCTTTTTTTATTTTTAGATTAAATAAACCAATATGCCTAATGCTTTTCGTGATAGAATAAATGCAGTTAAATTGATTTGTTCGCAATTCGCTCTTATGTGAACTTTAGTGAATTGTTTGTGTATGTACCTATCAATGATAGGTTGGTTGGTTTAGGTGGCTGTATTTCCCGACGAGGGAAAAACACAAGTAGCGCATTGAGCGCCGTTTTGAAACCACAACTAACGGAACCTGATATGAAAAGGAGGTGAAGGAAGTTAAAAGAGCTCAAAACCAGCCTTTGGAGTTGAGAAATTTGATAATCCTGTGGAAATGGATGCCTTGGATGGCCAAAAGGTCATCAAAAAATGGTTGACCCAGTGCACTGCGTCTGGTTTTGGCTAGGGCCGGACACTCACAAAACAAATGGAACACTGTTTCACTCTTACTTGTGTCATCACAGCTACGGCAGTGGATATTGTGGGGGATGCCAAGCTTGGCTGCGTGGGTTCCTAAAGGCCAATGACCCGTACTAATTGCCGTTAGTCTGGCAACATCTACACGCGATCTGGATAATAGGTTGTTTGTTCGGGCATTATCGTAGGTTGGCCAGATCTTCCTGGAAATGACACAGTTCGTCAGGTTCATCCAACTAGTCTCAGCACATGAGGTGAAGTGCAGGAGGATTTCTCTCTTTACATATCCCAGCGGAGGGAAAACTTCCTCCGCATGAGACATGCACAGAGCTGAGCCAATTCTGGCAAGTTCATCGGCTTTCTCATTCCCTTCAATGTTCCTATGGCCGGGAACCCAGACGAGAGTGATATCAAACCGATGACAAGCCCTGGTCAGTGTCTCCCTGCATTCCACAACAAGCTTGGACGTTGACTTAGTTGAACCAACAGCCTTAATCGCGGCCTGACTATCGACGAAGATGCCTATTTTTTTTCTGGGTGTTGCAATATTGTGGAGCAGTCTGCACGCCTCCTTAACTGCAAGTACTTTTGCTTGAAAAACGCTGGCTACGTTGGGTAGGCGAAGACTTTTTGAGATGTTTAATTCTGTAGAGAAAATGCCTGCTCCTACTCCACAGTCCATCTTGGAACCATCTGTGAAGATAGGTATGTCGAATTCATTAACGACCGCATTCTCCTCCCATTCTAATCTAGAGGGGAATCTAACAGAGAAGTTTTTATGGAAGTCGTGTTTGGGTACTATGTAGTCTGTAGACATATGACCTATGCCGTCAGGAAGGGAAAGAAGGATGCTGGAATGGCCATAAGGCCTTTCGGACCAACACTTAGATTCCTTCAGTCTAACAGCGCTACACGCTGCTATGTTTTTTATATGCAGATCCACTGGCAGGAAATTGAGAATGACATTGAGGGCAGCGGTCGGACTTGATCGCAGGGCTCCTGTGATTCCAATTCCAGCTGTTCTTTGGACTCTACTTAATTTAAGGACGTTATAGGCTTTGCTTAAAGCGGGCCACCATACCAGTGATCCGTAGGTGAGGATGGGACGCACCACCGCTGTGTACATCCAGCGAACCATCTTTGGTTGAAGCCCCCACTTCTTGCCGAAGGTTTTACTGCAAGTGTAGAAAGCTATGCTTGCCTTCCGCACTCGATGTTCGATATTGTACTTCCAGTTGAGTTTGGGGTCAAGCATGACCCCAAGGTATTTAGCGCTGGTGGATAAAGGAAGGGTTTGGTTGTTTAAGCGGGGAAGTGAGAAGGTTGGTATTTTGATTTTGGTGGTGAAAAGCATCAGTTCAGTTTTACTTGGGTTAACGCTAAGACCACAACTTGTAGCCCAACCGCTAATCTTATCCAGGGCCCTTTCCATGATTTCACTTATCACGGTCGGAAACATTCCTGACACTAGAACGACCACGTCATCCGCATACGCAACGACTTTAATACCTTCCCTGTCGAGTTTTGAAAGGATTTTGTTAAGTACCATAATCCATAAGAGAGGCGAGATCACCCCACCTTGAGGTGTTCCTCTGCTTACTGATTTGGTTAGATGGGTGTTACCAAGTTTAGCTTGAATGATCCTTGTTTTGAGCATGGAAATGATCCACGAAGTGACGTAATCCTCTACACCTAGTTCTAAGAGAGATTCCTGGATCGATTCAGTGTGGACGTTGTTAAAAGCGCCCTCTATATCTAAGAAGGTAGCTAAGGTGAATTGGTGATGGGAGAGTGACCACTCAACTGTACGCACTACTTCATGAAGAGCTGTCTCAGTCGACCTGCCCTTGAGGTATGCGTGTTGTGAGTTACATAAGGGGGACCTTTCAAGGCTTGTTCTTATGTGAAGGTCGAGTATACGCTCTAAAGTTTTAAGAATGAAGGAGGTTAAGCTGATAGGTCGGAAGTCCTTCGCGGATTCGTGACCTCTTTTGCCGACTTTCGGTATGAAAACTACACGGACATGTCTCCATGACTGAGGTACATGATTTAGTAGGATACTGCTTCTGTACATTTTCACGAGAAGGGGCAGCACTATCCCCTCATGCTTTTGCAGCATGATGGGGAGAATGCCGTCCTGCCCAGGTGATTTATACGGAGCAAAACTTTGAATGGCCCATGAGATTTTTTCCTTGGTTATAATGCGCTCTATTTCTTCCCGGTGTGAGGGAAAATTCCCCAGCGAATAAGATGGGGTAACGCAGTGGTCTTTACAACCAGGAAAGTGGGTGCTGAGTAGAAGCTCTAAGGATTCGTCGGTTGATTCTGTCCAGGTTCCGTCCGTTTTCTTAATGAAAGATGGACTAGAGCGTTCTTTGGATAGAATCTTACTGAGTCTAGCAGATTCCTTAAGAGTATCGATAGATTGACAGTATTCTGACCATGCTTGCATCTTAGCTGATCTAATGGACTTTTTGTAGAATTTTAGGCAGTCTTTATAAGGTTGCCAGAACTTATGCCTGTAGCAGATATTGAAAATGTCCCTAGTCATCCTTCTCAGAATGGATAGGTCTTCATTCCACCACGGCGGTAAGGTTTTTTTGCTGTGTTTAACGGGACACGATACCTTAAAGGCTGTATTCATCGCCCTTTCTAGAGCGAGCGAAATTGTGTCCAGTTCCTCACCTGAGTCAATTTCTAGGTGTGGGATACTGGGGAGTTTAGATTTTAAGACCTGACCAAATTTCTTCCAGTCAATTCTCTTTGGGTTTCTATATAGGACTGGAGTATCTACCTTGATACAAAGATTGAAGAGTATCCACTCGTGGTCCGAGAAGGACTTTAAGTTGGAGACTCTCCAATTCTCAACCCTAAAGTTATCGCTGTTTGTTTTGAGAGTAATGTCTAACACCTCTTCCCAACCGTTATAATTTTCCGTACTTGGAAATTTAAAGGTAGGGGTGTTACCCACATTACATACACATAGATCAGAAGTTAAAAGGAAATCAAATAAAGACTCACTTCGTTCATTGATTTCCTTGCTGCCCCAGAGATGATGTCTAGCGTTAGCATCACAGCCAATGAGCAGGTTACCTTGCCTCGCCTGTATCGCTGCAGTGAGCTGCTGTACTTCCTCTGGCGGGGATGGCCTGTCATGTGCCATATAGGCGGATGATAAAAAGGTTGTATGACCCTGGGTGAGTTCTACCTTAACAACGGTTAAGTCACCCGAACTAAAATTGGGACAAAGGAAAGCGTTAATGTATTTTTTTGCTAAAATGCATGTTCTAGGCTTACCGACGTCTCTTTTTGTAATAAAGGTTGTAGGTGTTGTCTGAGAGACCCAGGATGGTCGACTTCTTGACCCAGGGCTCCTGTATTATGCCGATGTCAATGTCTTCCTCCCTGAGGAAGACCAAAAGATTCTCCGATGCACATTTCGAGTGCTGGAGATTCGTTTGGATGACTTTCAGCATAATAGTTATTGAGTGTTGGCGATCGCCAGGTCCTCCAACAGTTTGTTGGCAGCGACGACGTCGTCCGTGTCGTCTTCAGGTCCTGTCGATCGGAAAATCTTTAGCTTGGCGAGCCTTATGCCAAACCTAAGCTTAAAGTCAGCCGCTTCAAGTGCCCCTAGGCACTCTTCATTAATGAGCAGCAGGTAGGACAAGCTGTTTTTCTGGGGAGCTTCTGCCTTAATGACAGCCCAGTCGTCCATGGGTATCTGCGGGTTTTGCATCTTGAGGCACTTCAGAAGACTCCCAGAGTCTATCTTCATGACGGGTAACCAAATGCGTACCCTGGGTCTCGTGGGGATATCCTTGGCTGGGATGAGCTTAAGCTTTAAGCCATCCCAAGCTTCGCCAATCTTGGCGATGCATGAACCAAGAATATCCTTGGAGTACTGGTCTACACACTTGATCACCCGGTACCCCCGAACAATTTCCGCGCAGTCAAATCCAGGTTGTCTGCTATCAACACCAGAAAGAACGTGTTCCACAACCATCTCGGACAGTTTTGCTTCAATTCTACTCCAGTGTGTCGTGATTGAATTGCCACTTTTAGACAGCTCGTCTATAACGGCAACTTGGAGGTGATCCCTCACTACCTCAGTGAAGGTTTTGGTTGCATGGGAAGTGGATGGGCGCTGGAGGTCGGTGAGTCTCGGAGCAATCTTCGACTTTTTGGAGGCATGAGAGGTCTCGTCTTGAGACCTGATCCTTTTCACGCTCTCTTTTTTCTGTTGCGGTTGCTTCGGTTTGTTTTGGTAGTTAACGTACTCGTCGACCACCTTCTGATATTTTGCCTTATCCTCCTTGTCCCTGTCATGAGTCATACCAGTCTCCTCATTCTTTGCAATCTTTGCAAGAATGAAGACAGCCCTGTTATATCTCGACTTCAAGAGACAGCCGGAGGATTTCTTGGATTTGGGTGCACTATGGCTGGTGCTCCCAGTGGCGTTGCCAGTTTTGTTATGAGGCTTTTGGATACAATGACTGGTATCCTCAGCCCCTACTGTTGTTGAAGATTTGGATGACGTTGATGGTTGACTGCCGGAAGGAGTACTATGGCTGGTGCTCCTTCGGCTTGAGGAGGAAACTACTGTCTCCTGGCTAGAAGCCAGAAGATCCTCCTCAGAAGAGGTCCCTAATAGGGATTCTTCCTTTTTTGTTTTTTTTAATTCTTTTTTGTTTAAGTTTTTGTTCATTTTTTTAAATTCTGGTCCCACGAGTATGTCCGGAAAGGAAGACCAATCCCGGCAGAGCCGACTTACCGAGATGGGGCACAATCTTACAACCGACCTTGCCTGCGCGTCGGAGGGAGCTCGTAAGCGACTGGTTTTACCCCCAGCCTTTCATCCTTCGGTACGGTTTGCTATCTGCTCACACCATCACTGGAATTAGGTTGGATTTAAAGGTTTACTCCTACCTCAAACTAATGGATCACGACAAACGATTGAGACGTTAGCGTAAATCCTTGGCTGACACTAACCATTTGACCGGTTAGCCATGTTCAGGCGGGCGCCCACGTGAAGGACTGAAGAATGAGGATTTTTGCCCAGGCCCCTATCAATGATAAGTTGACGCTTTTTTTTAGTTAGAAGTCGTGCTTTGGGAAAGTGTAATCATATCGGTCGTATTGTAAAAATAATAATATGTTTGTTAGAAAACAGCTTTCTGAAGCACAAATATCATTACCACTGGTATTTATTCTAACAGTTTTGCGTTTTTTTGTTCATGTTCGACTCATAAATTATTTTCCACGAATCCATTTTGCACGAAATTCAGAAGCTACTGAAACTAAAAAAAAACTAAAAAAAAAAACTAAAAAAAATTACTTAAATTCGATAAGTCTGCGCCAATGAAACTGAAATGAAACCATTTGAAATTTGATTCGAACAGATTCGGTTAGTTCCCGCAATTTTAATTTATGCACCCGAACCATAACAGACATAGGTATAGGAAGTGCGTACTTTTGCGAGATGTATGTAGTCAGACAGTTTGCGAATTGTTTATGTAGCACTTCAAAGCCTCGTTTTGAAGTCTCGCACTTTAGGAAAGTGTAATCATGTCTTTTTGTCCATAAATAGGGTTTTTTTTTATGGAAAATAGAATAACACACAAGGAAAAAGACCTCCACGGCTTGACTTGCAAATACGCACTCTTTAGCTGAAATTGTCCATAAAATTATTATTATTTTTTTAAAAAAAATTGATCCAATGACGACTCCAAACTTCCTCCGGGAAGTTCTCCTCTTCACATAATCTCTATTTTAAATTTTTAGAATTATTCTCAAGTCCCCAAGAGAAAAATTTAAATATATTAATTTAAAATAATATATTTGTGTTTGCGGTCCACGCATCAATGTGCTCATAGTAGAATATGATCGATAAATGAAAATATTCTGACTCCAAGAAACGAATAACATATTCCCATATTTTTTGTTCCGATCTCCTTGTTTATATTTCTCCCCAGAAAAATAAACTTGAACGAAATAAATGATTTTGTTTTTAAACCAATGAGGCAATTTGGAAGATTAACAAAGACTCACTGTAAAAATGAGATATCGCTTACGATGATTTTACTAAAACAATATAAATATATTGTTCACGAATGTTTCCAACACTTGACACACAAATGGTGGAAAATTTTTTATAATTATGCACATAGCTTCGGCGCGAGACGCTGACGTATCATGTTGGAATTATATCCGTGCACCTGGTCAGCATTACGAGCGATAAAATTTCAGTGACATGCAACTTAACGGACTATACGAATCACAGAGACCGCAGAAAGATGTGGAGGATTGTATTTGCGAACAGCGAATCACTCTCTCGATCCTAAACCCCTGACCCTGACCAACTTTCTTGTGCAATACACTGGCTGAGAATTAGTGCCTCTCTCATTATTGGTGGGCTGAGTATATCAAAAAGTTCGATTCATCGTTGCGTCAGATGTTTCTGCTGGTATCTGATGGTCATGGTAGTATACGTCTTTTGGGAGAAAAAAATAATTTTCGTACCACAACGGCATTTCACGAATTTGGCTTGTATTGTAAACAGGAATTAATGAATTTACTAAAAATGATTCACATCACAATAACAAATACACTTTCTGGTTCAGTATTGTCAGTATGTCACGTTTCTCTCATTGCGAGAAAATTCACTTACCAAAATTAAATATAACCAAAAAGAAAGATATGAAAAAATCACAAAAGCTATAGGTGCTCTCTATGAAAAGCAAACAAGTGAAAACATTAAGGTGTGTCCAGACCAATGAAATATATCATAAACATTTATAATAAATGTTTCATAAATATTTCATTAACATTTAGAACAGCAAAAAATGTTTATGAAATGTTTATTAAATATTTCGTTGGTCTGGACACCAATGAAACATTTATGAAATGTTTATGAAATGTTTCGCATTTTCCCAATTGTGATGGGAAATCATTTTTGTTTCACATGTTTCCGGGCAGAGAGTAGGTACGCGCTGTTTTGTGATTATATGTGAATATAAAAACTAAAATGTCAAAAAAAATCTTGGCGTAGGTAATGAGAAAGTTATCTATTCATTTAATTAAATGATATTTTTATTTTTTTTTAATTTGTTTTTTTTTTTATGATAATGAAGCACGCTGCTAAAAATTCTACCGCTTTAGAGTTCATCATTATTTAGTGCAAAAATGGATAAAAATTAAACATTTCATAAATGTTTCAAAAATGGTTCATCGGCGTCAAGACTGAAAGAAACATCTAAGAGATATTGAATAAATATTTATGAAATGTTTCTGAAGCAAATCGGAAACATTTTATAAACATTTAATAAACATTTATTAAACAAATGTTTCACTGGTCTGGACAAATCTTTACAATTGAAATGATTAACAATGAAATACCTACAAGAAATAAAAAGTAAATCAAGATTGCTTGAAAATAAAAACATAGAACTAAGAACTACAATGAACAAAATCCAAAAAAAAAACATGTTTACGAATAGTTGAAATTCAATTATTAGATTGAAATCTTTAATGTTCCATATGATGACAATTCAACTGCACTGCAAAGCAGAGTTATAACGTTACGAGTTTTTACTCAACACCGTTACTAAAAACGAAAAATTCGTAAAAGAGACCGGCTTCGCGAGAGCTATATAATTACCCCTCCACCCACACGCCAGACCCACTGAGAGTTTTACTAATTTTTACTGAACAAGTTTTTGGAAGTATGTGTTGGAAATACTGTCAGTCACCTTACAATTGTCAACAATTTATTGTCCTATTTGGCATTCATAGATCACTACAGTTCGTACAAAAGAAGTTAAAACTTCGCTAGATGCGCCCTAGCAATTTATTTAAGGCAGTATTTTTTAGTAGTCACATGTTTGACCAAATGAAATTGTTAATACTTTTCTCCACCTTATCTTTTTTTTACCATTCGTTAATCAAACAAAATGTATGTAAAGACTACCTACTCAAATCTAACTGCTGTTGAAAGAAAGGTAATTTGTTTTGAACAAAATTCTAATACAAAATATATGGTT
This sequence comes from Cheilosia vernalis, assembly GCA_949126925.1. Lineage (NCBI taxonomy): Eukaryota > Metazoa > Arthropoda > Insecta > Diptera > Syrphidae > Cheilosia > Cheilosia vernalis. The sequence goes on along the minus strand of OX421358.1, from coordinate 42,161,650 downwards.
ACATCTTTTTAATAGGTATGTAGTGGGTTCTAATGGTTTAATACCTATCTACTTACTCAATTAACACAAAACTTAATTTTTGCAGCCATAAGCATTTGAGAAGTAAAAATTTCCCCCAATTGCCCCTTTCTCAGGGGTCGGAAAATGTGTTTTGTGTGTTTTCGATTGTTGATTCATAGAAACATTTTCGGAAGCAAAAGGTATCTATGTTTAAATTACACCCACATTTGTTTTGTTTGATTTGTTTTTGCAAGACTCTTTTTTGTGTAGCAAAGAAAGTAAAATATCTGATGTAAAGTGAAAATTTCAATCGATAGGTAAAATTATCTAAAATTTAATTTGTGAGCTTGGCATATAGGACGTTGATCGCATATTCCTTCGATAAAACCTAGACTAATTTCCAAAAATTTCACATATCATCAACTTTATACATAAAATGAACCGAGAACGCATGCATGAGAACCTAATTGTGGATCTTATTTTACATCTTTTCATAATGGATGAAAAGATAAAATAATTGTATTGTGTTGTGCCATGCCACATTTATTGTTCTGAATGAGAAGTAATCTAAGTGTCAATTTCATTAAAAATGCTTTAAATTTAGCAATTTAAAATTCCATCAAAAATTAAAGTAATTTAGTAATTTCATCCACCACCATGAAATGATTTCAATCCTAAACATTTTCTCGTTCACTTTTGTAGCACTTGTCAGAATAAATGTGCACATGCATTGCTCACTCACATTTATATATTTTCATTCAGGCATATTGCCAGGTAACTCGAAGGCCTATAATCAACATCACCCGCAAATATTGCCTTCTTTTGAGAGTCACATGCAATTCAGAAATTTATTTTAACTGAACTTAAGTGAACATTCAACGAACTTAACACAGTGTTTACCTCCAAACATTTTTCGGAAAGTTCACCATTAAATTTACGGCAGATATACGTTTTTAGCTGTTGAATTCTTCCTATTCAGGTGCAGAAAACTTAAATCAGCCATCATAGCGTGGTCAGAGAATGGATAAAATAGAGAATAGAACCAAGGACGAGAAAAAACGCTATGCATAAATTTTAATAAAGCTTTTAAAACTGAATGTACTCAGGTAATAAATATTCTAGACATAAAAAAGGTGTCTCCGGCTTTTGTATGATGCCTCCTTACCACCCACACGGTTACGGTTGCTTGATAGTTTAGCCATTGGAAATTTCCATATTGTTTTGTGGCCTTGTGATTTTTTAATGTACCAGCACTACGCTACTTTATTTTCCATTTGTTTAAATAAATGTTCACTAATTATCTATCTGTTATAAATTGCCCGAATAATAGACCTCGCTAAAATAAAAGTCATTCATGGATGATCTTACACCAAAAAAAAAAAAAAACTTATTTGTTTAATTGGAGGATTCATATGTATTTTTGTTATATTTTACAGAACCATCGACAGAGATAATAGGTGCACCGGATCTCTACATTGAAAGCGGTTCAACAATTAATCTGACGTGTGTTATACTAAATTCACCGGAGCCACCTGCATATATATTTTGGAATCATAACAGTGCGGTAAGTACATACACAAAGAAAAAGAAATAACGAATATAACTGAAAGACTTTATCAGTTTTTTGTAAAACCTCTCTGTTAGACTAACTTAATTCCAGGTTTTTGGTGTCATAATATTGATGTTCGGTGAATATTTATATTAATGAAACGCAACATTTGCATTTGCTGAAAAGAAATGTCAAAATCAAAGCATTTGCTAAGTTTCGTATGAATAATAAGCTGATTTGAGCTTTTGATATGTTCGAAAAGCTTAGGTATGAATAAACCGTGTGAGACAAAGCAATATACTATACTACGAAAATTTCAAGTCTATACTATCTTGCAGACTTTTAATATTTAAATAATATATTTTGTACGTAAATTTTTTACATTAACGTGCTCTAAGCATAGGTTCGTTCCATTTTTACTACTGCTGATAATAATGCATCTGATGCTATAAACATAAATTATCACACATGTGAAATGAAAAAGAATAAAGATGCGTCAAACTTTCTTTTAAAATTCTCGAAGGTGCACTCAGAACCACCACTTAAAACCATATCTAGACGTTCACGTTCTAAACGTCAGAAATCTCGACATGCAAATGCAATTCAATATTCAATGCTCTTCACTTAAGGCAGCTCATACAATTTAATGCTTTACTCAATGTAGGTACTATTATCTCAACGTTCAACGTTTTTCTCTGCTTGAAATTAAATCTTTTTCTATTGAACATTTTAAATGCTTCTTTGTTCTTTGAGAAATTATTTGGGTTACATTATGTAGAAGAATTTTTTATTATTTTTCCGTTTAGTAAGGAGGTGTCATTTAAAAAATAATAATAATACATATATATAGTATACATATAAAAAAAATCAATTCCCACACTCACAATAAACTCCTATAGCATTTTTGCTTATTCTAAATCAATATTATTTCTATATCTAGTAATTTCTATAAAAAAAATTCTTTCGAATTTGAAATTTGGGAAAATAGTTTAAACAGCTGGTGTTGCGTGCAGATTTTTTCAATATTGTGAACAGACACTAACTTTTATAATTCTTAATTAAACATTGTAAATTCGACGACTAGTTTTAGAGAAAATAAGAAATAACATAATTAAGCCCTTTTCTTTTGATGTTTAGTATTCAGTACAATTATCTTTAATTATTCCAACTTACAATTGACTTTATACAAATTCAAATATTCTCAAATACATTACTCGATAGATTTTCTTATTAATAAATTTAATCCCAACCACACTACCGCACCACCTATCGCACTCAGTGTCCAAATCGAAAAAGAAAGACGGAATGTAAAGCGCGTGGCTGTACGCCATTATCATCGAGTTACCCTTTTTGTGGACGGGCGTTAATGTCGCCATATTTAACGCCTTGTGCATGAATCGAGGTGCGCGCTTAATGGAGGGGTGCTATGTCGCCGTACTTAACGACGCGGGTACGTTCGTTGCTGTGTCGCCACAGTACCCCCACCTTAGTGGACGCCAAGTGGCGGCTCACGATACCTTGTCGGTCGTCTGACTTGTCTACCTGCTCTCGTAGTAGTTGTGGTTACACTGGACTGAACGTCTCTTGCTGTCTCCTCGTCACCGGGTGCAGGTTCGTTCTTCCGCTTGTCTGTTCGGTAAAAAGCCACTTGTTTGCGGGGTGTTACGAGTGTGTCGTCATGTGGACTTTCTACGAATGCTGGCTTGAGCCTGTCAACGCTGATTTCTAAGGATTTACCCTTGATAAGGACTGTAAAATGTTTGTTGCTAGTTCTTTTCAAAACTTTGAAGGGTCCTTCGAAGGGCTGCTGCAAAGATGCTTTTACAGTATCGTCTCGGACAAAAACGAATTCGCAAGACGAAAGGTCTTTGAACATGAACGGTTTTGAATTAGCGTGATTTGAAGCCGGTGACGGGCGTACTTCCTCAAAGTGTCGTTTTAAGCGCTCTGCGAATTCCGTCTGAGGAATTGTTTTACCTTTCTGTAATAGATCATGTGGTAGCCTAAGCTTCCTGCCAAAAACTAGTTCGGCTGCTGAGGTTTGCAGATCGTCACGATATGTCGTTCGTAATCCCAGTAAGATCCATGGTAGGGTCTTGGACCACTGTGGATTTTGGTGGCACATGATAGCGGATTTCAAGGTTCTATGCCACCTTTCGACCATCCCGTTCGCTTGTGGGTGATACGCGATCGTTCGGTTTCTTTGGAAACCTATCACTTTCCCCAATTCTTCGAATAGTCGGGATTCGAACTGTCTCCCTTGATCCGTTACGATGGTAGTGGGCACACCGAAACGGGGTATCCACTCGCGGCAGATGGCTTCGGCCACTGATTCTGCGGTTATGTCCCTTAACGGAATGGCTTCTGGCCATCGGGTGTAACGGTCTATTAGTGTTAGGCAGTAACGGAAGTCTTCTGAGGTAGACATTGGACCAATGATATCTATGTGGATAGTCTCGAACCTGTCGCCAGTTTCTGTAAATTGCCCTACTGGACTGACTGCGTGGCGATGTACCTTGGATCGTTGACACGGAATGCAGCATTTGGCCCAATCTCTGACATCCTTATTCATTGATGGCCAAAAGTATTTTTGCCCGACTTCCTTAACAGTGGCTCGAATACCTGGATGGCACAGATTATGCACACTGTCGAAAATTACTTTACGGAAGCGCTGTGGAATGTACGGGCGTACAGTGCCGGTGGATGTTTCACAGTGAATGTGTTTTTGGGATTGGACTATGGGAAACTTTTGTATTTTAACAGATTTGTTAACGTTTTGCAAAAGCTTGAGCTCCTTGTCCCCTTCCTGCTCTATTGCGATCCCCTCGTAATCCATACTTTCAGGTATTACTAACTCATACATTCTGGACAACGTATCTGCCACGACGTTTTGCTCGCCCGGCATGTGTCGGATATCCGAAGTGTACTGTGAAATTAAGTCAAGATGCCGTAGCTGTCTTGGAGAGGCCTTTTCTAGTCTTTGCTGTAGGGCGTAGACAAGAGGCTTGTGGTCCGTATAGAGCGTGAACGCTCTGCCTTCCAGCAAATGCCGGAAGTGACGGATGGATAAGTATGCAGCCAAGAGTTCGCGGTCATAGGCACTGTATTTTCTTTGTGCATCGGTTAGCTTGACCGAGAAGAAGCTCAAAGGTTGCCAGCCCCCCTTGACTCTCTGTTGGACTACGGCTCCGACAGCTGAGTCCGAAGCATCAGTCACTAATGCCAATTCGGCGTTTGGGGAAGGAAATGCGAGCGCTGTGACTTCTTGCAGTTGGAGTTTGCATAAGTCGAAGGCATTAAGGGTGTCCCGTGTCCACTCAATTTCTCGCCTGTCATTCTTTTTTTTACTACCCTCTAGAAACCTATTTAGGAGTATTTGTGCCTTTGCTGCGTTGGGGATGAATCTCCGATAGAAGTTTATCATGCCCAGAAATCGACGCATATCGTTAACTGTTTTCGGTGGCCCAAAATTGGAGATTGCATCGATTTTGTCTTTCTGTGGTCGTATCCCTTCAGCATCAATGGTATGACCAAGGAAGTTTACAACCGGTTGAGCGAATACGCTTTTTGCAACATTAACAACAAGTCCTGTTTCGTGTAGCTTACTCAAGATTGTCTCCAAGTGCTTAAGGTGGTCCTTTTCGTTTTCTGACGCTATTAATACATCGTCAATATACACGAAGCAAAATTCAAATTCCCTCGTTATGTCGTGTATAAAGCGTTGAAAGGACTGGGCTGCATTTCGCAGGCCGAATGTCATTCGGGTGAATTCGAATAATCCAAATGGGGTGATGATAGCCGTTTTTGGAATATCTGTTGGTTCTACTGGGATCTGGTGGTAAGCTCGAACTAGGTCTAGCGTGGAAAACACCTTACAGCTAGGGTTCCCAACCGTACTATAATATATAGTATTGTACTATATTTTGGCTTCGCGTTCTATATACTTTTGAAGAAATATATAGTACGCAAAAGTACTATATTTCAATCCTGTTATCTTCTTATTGGTGGTCGTGTTCAATTTTTAGCTCCGATTATCGGGGATTGAATTTTTTGCAATTTGAGGGGATTTTTATTGTTCCAAAGAGTGAAATTTGTGAAAACAATAAACACTAAAAATCACGCACCGTACTTTGAATTCATTTTAAGGATAGTAAGAGGTAGACAGACTCATGGCAGGTAATTTGAATTATGATAGATAAGCGAGATATGCGAATAAGAAACGATATAAAATTATTGCATCTTGGGAAGATTTTCTATGCAATGAAAAATGCAACTTGAGCAGAAATATATGAATCAATAGCAAACAGATTTTTCATTTTGATTGCACCTTGAGGTTGACAGCCATGAGATATTGGGGACGTTCAAGTATCTAGTTTAGTAAGTCTGACAGCTGTCTGACTAGATGTATCTCGGTTTTGATTGGCTGAAATCGGTCATGTGAGTAGCTGTTTCAGTTGACGTTTATGGAGGGGTAGCCGACGAATCTATTCAATCAATTTGTGACGAAGTACTAAGTTGACAGTTCGGATTTATGTGGATGACGTAGAATAAGTGACTTCCCGACCAACCTAGTTTTTGCGTTCAGGGTACATCCAGACCAATCTAGTCGACTTAAGATGACTAGATTCTTGACTCTGCCCATTTTTATCATTTCAGATTACATAAAAAAAAAATTACAACTGATTCGTGTTCGTGTATATTTAAATATTGTTTAATTTTTTTGATTTTCAATCGGAATTTTGTTGACAACATTTTTAAAGTCACCTTAAAGTTTTAATTGTTGTGCTAGTGGAAAAGGGAAGTGACAAACGAAAATGGGTCAGATAGCGAAAAATTCAAAAAAGACTACTATACTATATTTTTAGGTATTGTACTATATTTTACTTAGGAAATACTATAATCAGGTAGAAAAATGTTGGGAACCCTACTTACAGCCCCTAAGCTGTTGAGTAAGATCCTGCACGTGGGGAATGGGATACCGATCGGGTTCTGTGACGGCGTTTAAGCCGCGGTAATCCCCGCAGGGTCTCCATTCTCCATTTTTTTTGGGTACCATGTAGCGGGGAAGCCCAACTACTCTTGGAAGGCCTACAAATACCTGAATCAAGTAAAAATTGGAATTCTTTTTTCGCAATGACCATTTTTTCGGGCGATAGCTTGCGGAATCTTGAAGAAATAGGTGGCCCTTTCGTAATGATATGGTGAGTGACGTTGTGTGTGATGTTTTGCCTTAAGGCATTTTCGGGGTGAACGCTGCAGTATAGCTTCAATAAGTTTCTGATTTCGGGGCTGGCGACAGCATCCGATACTACGGACAGACTTGACTGACCGGACACAATTCGACCCGAGGTGTACAAAGACGTCAAGGGGTCGATAAGGCGCCGCGCTCTGAGGTCTACTAAAATTCCGTTTGCCTTAAGGAAATCTGCCCCTATGATGGGTTTATCTACATCGGCTAAAACGAACACCCAATTAAAGGATCGCCGCAGGCCGAGGTCTAATTTCACGACCTTTTTCCCGTACGTGCGAACCCGTGTTGCGTTAGCAGCAAATAGAGAAAAGTTTGGGTCCGGTGACGTATGTGTGAGGTCGTGAGGAGCCGGAAGTACTGATATGTCTGCTCCTGTATCGACTAGATAATGTGTACCGCTAGTGCGGTCAAATATAAAAAGACGACTATTGGTTGTTTGGCTAGGGTCGCTGGTCGTCGCGTACGACCTGCCCGTTAGTTTTCCGAACCAGCGTTGGATCTGTACGAGCAAGGTCTAGTGCAGCGAATGGCGTTTTCGGCATATTTCCTGTGGTACCAACAGATTTTACCCGTTGAACGACTCCTGTTTCTACTTGCACCTTTTCGCGGGTTATTTGCTGATCGAGATTGATGTGTTCGGTTGGCTGCACGTAACTCGTGCAACTGAGCAGTTAACGCGTCTATGCGCTGCTCTAAGCTACCTATGGTGCTACTTCCCGGAGTCTGTGGGTGAATGGTGGAATTGAAAGACGTACTCGAATGCGGGGGTGACTTGTAAGGCACGGAGCATCCGCTTATCGAACGTCGTGTGGGCAGAGTATTCTGTCCTAAACTATTAAGGCTGAAATGTCTAGTAGCTTCTATTATTTTATCAGCCGTTGAGGCCATATGCTCAAACTCCTCTGTGCTCCCTGCCAAGATGGCTTTAACCATGTCTGGCAAACGCTGGACCAATAGTTTTTTTATCATGGCCGTAGAGAAACCGGTACCTGCTAGGTCCTTTATGTCTTGCAACAGCTGGCTAGGTTTCTTATCCCCTAAATCTAGTCCCCCCAACAGCTGTTGTAGGCGTGCGTCCTCAGAATCCATGAGGCGCGCTAGGACTGCCGTTTTTAGGGCTTCGAATTTGCGCTGCGGGGGTGGAGATGCAATGACGTCGCGCAGGCAGTTATTTCTAAAGACCAGTTCTTTATTCGGCAGAATCACTTAAAAGACTAACTTATATATAACATAAAATAGCTTAGAAAACTAATCTCAGTATAACAAAACAATAGACCTGTTTCCCATTTCTCTTGTGCGTGTACAGTGAGTCAAAAGACTATTCTTACACAACAGTTTTCCCCCTTTTAAAAAAAAAATTATAGGTAATTCAAAATTTTAACAAAATTAAGATACATCTTGAAATTCATACACTATCATAACCTAATCTTACAGGTTTTTTTATAATTCTTTTCGGTCGATTAATCCAATAATTTTCACATAGCTCTATTCCATTTTCACTTCTTTTTCTCTTTCGTCTTTCTAACTTAACACTTTCAGTTCTGTCCCCAAATTCATTATAATTTCTTTTCAAAAAATATTTGTTTCTTTTAAATTGTTTTTTAATTTGATTTTTATGTGCCGTTTTGATAACACTATTATTGAGACAAATTTCATATATAAACGTGCTTAACTTTTTGATAATTTTACCTGGAAGCCATTTAACATTATTTCCAAATATGTTTTTATACATAATTAATTCATTTGGCTTAAAATCGAATGAACTATTGAAGCCTTCTTTTTGGCTTAATATGTTTTTGTTTGACAAATCGTTTATGTAACATGTACATACTTTACTTTTTGCTAATGTATTCTTATTATTTAAGGAATCTAAAATAGTCCTAGGCTTATAACTAAACACAATATCGACAGGTGTGCAAGATGTTGATGTTGCTATGGTGTTTCGTTGCATGAACAAAAATTTATTAATCAACTTTTTAATTGGTATGCTTCCTGTGGAGTTGTCAATTAAAAATCTTTTTAAATGCTTTTTGACAGTTTGTACATTTCTTTCGGCAATCCCGTTAGATTGGGGATGATAAGGTGGTGATTTAGTTATTTTAATTCCGTACCGCTTACCGAAGTTATAAAATATATTCGAGTTGAAGGGTGGACCGTTGTCCGTAACTATCTCCTCGCATAGACCAAAAACCGAAAAGAATTCTTCTAGTTTATCAATTACCGCGTAGACATTTGTTTTTTGCATGATATATATGTGTACGTACTTGCTGTGTGAATCCACTAGTAATAAAAAGGTATTCTTACCAAAAAAGAAAAAATCAAGGTGAACTCGCTCGAAGGGAAATTTGCTGACCGGCCAATGCGATGTTTCCTCCTTAGCATAGTTTTGTAATTGCTGACATGGCATGCAAGACTTGACAAATTGCTCAATATCAGCATCAATTTGTGGCCACCAAACATACAACCTAGATAATTGCTTCATCTTTACTATGCCCGCATGACTCTCATGAAGCATTTGTAAAATCCTAGGCCGCAGAACACTGGGGACGACTATCCTGTCCATATAAAAAACACATTCATTTTCCAAACTGAACTTAGTAGCATTTCCCAAACCTTTTTTATAACTTCCTAAAACAGTTCCTTCTAACGATTTTTTTTTTCCTTCCTTGAGAAATTTTATTACTTCCCGCAATTCCCCGTCAGCTTTTGTTTCTACCTTGATCTGTTCTATGTCTATTGGCATCTCCGAAGAGAAAGAGAGAAAATTAACGCAATCCTCTTGAATATTATTTTCGATAATGGGTAAAGGTAAACGCGAGAGCGCGTCTACATGTCCCATTGCCATCGATCTTCTATGAACTATTCGGTACTGATACATATTCAGCTTAACTGCATATCTTTGCAAACGCGCTGCTGCTACTCCGCTTGTACTCTTCGATGGATTGAATATTTCTGTAATCGCTTGGTTATCAGTATATATTGTGAAATGGTGTCCAAATATATACTTATGAAAATGTTCCAATGCGAAAATGATCGCAAATGCTTCTCTGTGAAGCTGACTCCAATTCTTTTGAGAAGCAGTTAATGATCGAGAGACGAACCGAATTGGTTTTTCGGTTCCGTTTACCAAGTGACTCATTACTGCCCCAATGCCATACGGACTGGCATCTGCAGCAATTACAATTGGTTTCTTTGGATCGTACAATTCCAGTACACAATTATTTTTCAGCAACTTCTTGCTTTCCTCAAACGATTTCTGCTCTATAGAAGTCCATTTAAATTGCTGATTCTTTCTCAACAAATCGTAAAGGCTCTTTAACTGTGACGAAACATTGGGTAAGAATTGGGAGTAATAATTTAGCAACCCTAAGTACGCCTGCAATTCCGTAATATTTTTGGGCTCGGGAGCATTTTCGATGGCTATCATCTTATCTGGCAATGGACGAATAGTACCATTGCTAATTATATGCCCTAAATATTTAACTTCCGTCACTAGAAACTTACATTTGGTTAAATTTATCCGTACATTGTGCTGATTAAGCTTTTCTAATACTTCAAATAGCCGACTTTGACACTCTTCGTAACTGTTCCCTCCTATAAGTATATCGTCCAGATATGCAAAACCTTGGGTACCTAGTAAAATTCTATCAATGATAGATTGCCAAATTGCTGGACTGCTACTTAGCCCAAAAACTAGACGCGTGTATTGAAACAACCCTTTTGGAGTATTAACTGTTAAGAACTCTCGAGACTTTTCTTCAACCAAAACTTGCAAGTACGCGCCAACACAATCAATCACACAAAAATACTTATATCCCGCTAAATTCGCGAATAAATCTTCTGGCAAGGGTAGGGGATATTGTTCTATATCAATAAATTTATTTATTGTTTTCTTGAGATCAACGCATAACCTAATTTGTCCGTTTGATTTCGGGACGGCAAACATAGGAGAAGCCCACCGGGACGTCTTTACCGGCACTAATATATTTTGACTCACCAACTTATCTATTTCATCACTAAATTGATCTCGAAATTTATACGGTATATTATACGACTTACAAAATATAGGCCGTGCATCGGCATGCATTTTCGATAAATTAATATCTGCCTCGAAACCCACTATAGGCGTATTGATTTCTTGATTAAAAACGTTCGGGAATCTGTCTTTTATCGCATTTAATAAGGTTGTACTAATTTCTTCTCCACTAATCGCACATGCCATAGACTCTAATTTACCTTTGTTCCATTTACTTGGACTTTTTACAAGCAAGGTCCTCCATTTTGGTTGCAAGACGTCTAACCAGTCTCTTCCCAATAAACATGCATCTTTAAGCCTTGTTTTAACCACAACCAATTTGAGCTCATAACATGCACCATCATATTGCACTCCTGCCGAAAAGCTTCCTACCACATCAATTACGTCGCCTGAAAATGAAAATACAGTTTTACTTAGAGATTCTAACGCCTTATGTGAAAAAAAACTCTTATATATAGCTTCACTAATAATCGTTATGAACGATCCAGTGTCTACCTCAAAAACGATTTCCTTGCCATCAATGTTTAAGATACAACCCGCTGGTAAAGATGCCCTTGCCGCCGTTATGTTGTTTATATTTGCGTAGCATGCTGCTCTGGTGTGACCCCTCCGTTGACAGCGATAACAGATCAAATTTGTTGCTGGACACTCGCCTGTGTGGTTTTTCTTACAGCGGCCACAATTTCTTTCCTTATTTGGTTTACCCTGGCGATTTTTATTTTTATGTTGAGCGGCATTCTGAGGCCTATGATTATGTGAACTTTGATCGTGGTGTTTTTTTACAACGAACGATTGATTTTGGGGCTTAATTGCATTAATTTGATTTGTAGCTACAACTCTGCAATTTTTTTCCGCCATTTCACAGTTAGAGGCCAATTGACAATAATCTGCGAATTTATTAGTGTCGGGCTCGATTAACATTTTTTGTTTTAATACCTCGTCTCGTACACCGGTTATAAACTTATCGCATAGAGCCTCATCCAGATATGCATCGAATTTGCAATTAAGAGATAATTCTTTAAGTCTGACGATATAGTCCGCAATCGATTCACCAATTTGCTGATTAGCCATATAAAATTTTAATCTCTCCGAGCGTTTATGTGTCTTCGGGGCGTAATGATTACGAAGCGATGATAAAATTTGTTCTAATGGTTTACTATCTGGTTCATCCGGATAAGTCAAATTTTTAAGAGTTTTACAAACCTCTCCTCCAGCCAAGGTCATGAACAGAGGCACCTTATTATCCTCCGCGATCTTATTAATTTTTATTATTTGCGAAAAGCGTTTCTCATATACTGTGAAGTCATCACCTGGTATAAAAGCCTCCAAATTTCCAATTAACCCCATGCTCATATGAGTGTCCTGAGTCGGAACCGCGTGTACTTGGTCAACTATAATAATCTTCTTATCGTCTGCTTCCGACATATAGATTAACGCGGTGGGTTTAATTACACGTTATTTTTTATTAAATAACCAAGCGATTTATGTACGATGTTTTCGGATAATTGTTTCTTTAAATCCCATCCTCGTCGCCAATTGTTATTTCTAAAGACCAGTTCTTTATTCGGCAGAATCACTTAAAAGACTAACTTATATATAACATAAAATAGCTTAGAAAACTAATCTCAGTATAACAAAACAATAGACCTGTTTCCCATTTCTCTTGTGCGTGTACAGTGAGTCAAAAGACTATTCTTACACAACAGTTTACAACCGGTTGAGCGAATACGCTTTTTGCAACATTAACAACAAGTCCTGTTTCGTGTAGCTTACTCAAGATTGTCTCCAAGTGCTTAAGGTGGTCCTTTTCGTTTTCTGACGCTATTAATACATCGTCAATATACACGAAGCAAAATTCAAATTCCCTCGTTATGTCGTGTATAAAGCGTTGAAAGGACTGGGCTGCATTTCGCAGGCCGAATGTCATTCGGGTGAATTCGAATAATCCAAATGGGGTGATGATAGCCGTTTTTGGAATATCTGTTGGTTCTACTGGGATCTGGTGGTAAGCTCGAACTAGGTCTAGCGTGGAAAACACCTTACAGCTAGGGTTCCCAACCGTACTATAATATATAGTATTGTACTATATTTTGGCTTCGCGTTCTATATACTTTTGAAGAAATATATAGTACGCAAAAGTACTATATTTCAATCCTGTTATCTTCTTATTGGTGGTCGTGTTCAATTTTTAGCTCCGATTATCGGGGATTGAATTTTTTGCAATTTGAGGGGATTTTTATTGTTCCAAAGAGTGAAATTTGTGAAAACAATAAACACTAAAAATCACGCACCGTACTTTGAATTCATTTTAAGGATAGTAAGAGGTAGACAGACTCATGGCAGGTAATTTGAATTATGATAGATAAGCGAGATATGCGAATAGGGTAGGTAGGTAGGTAGAAGTGGCGGTCCATCCTTGAACCCAAGTAGCACTATGATGTGCCTTTTTGTTACCACGACTCGTGTGACCTAGTTTGTGATGGTTATAAAGGGGTGTAATGCATTATATAATTATATCCAACCTGTGGAGTTGAGGAAACGGATTATATCTAATATCCCTTTACCCGAAAAATCGCTAAGGTCGTCAAAAAAAGGTTGGTTCAGTGTCCGCAATCTGGCTCTTGCCAGTGCCGGACATTTGCAGAGGAAATGGCAGAGAGTTTCTTTCTCGTTTGTATTTCCGCAGCTGCGGCAATGAGGGTTGTGTGGGATCCCAAGTTTGGCCGCATGGTCGCCAATTGGCCAATGCCCCGTGATTATTGCCGTGACTCTGGCAATATCTGGGCGGGTTCTATTTAGCAGGTTTCTTGTTCTATTTTGGTCGTATGTGGGCCATATCTTTCTTGATATGACACAGTTGGTCAAACCCCTCCATTGGAGATTGGCTTTCTGTAGAAAATGTGAATGAATTTGTCCCTTTACCACTCCTAGTGGAACATGGACCCTTGCCGCGTGTGAGACGTGTAGAGCTGACCCCCGCCTGGCAAGCTCATCTGCGCGCTCGTTTCCTATTATGCCACTATGCCCCGGTACCCAGAGAAGTGTGACACTGAAACGTTCGCCCAGGCGGGCAAGCTCGTTCCGGCACTCCTGCACCAGCTTGGAGGATATGGTAGCCGAATTGATGGCTTTGATGGCGGCTTGGCTATCAATAAAGATAGCAATGTTTTGTTTGTGCGTTGTGTCATGCCCTAAAAGCGCGCAGGCTTCTCGGATAGCCAGTAATTCAGCCTGGAAAACGCTGGCAAAATCCGGCAAACGGTATGTTTCTGATATATTCGGTGATTCTGAGTAGACCCCGGCCCCCACACCACAGTTCATCTTAGATCCGTCAGTGTATATGACCGTGTCAAAGCCCTGCACTACTTCGTTCCTCTTCCACTGAGCTCTGGAAGGGAAACTTACCTGGAAGCCTTTTTTGAAATTGAGTTGTGGTGTGATATAGTCGGTTGGAGACGTGGCCATACCGTTTGGTAACGAGTCCAGAATGTTGCTGTGGCCATACGGCCTTGCACTCCAGCACCCAGACTCCCTGAGTCTTATGGCGCTGCATAGTGCGGTATCTTTGGTGTGTAGCTCGAGAGGTAGAAGATGCAGGAGCACAGTAAGGGCATCCGTTGGTGCCGACCTCATTGCACCCGTGGTGCCTATACTGGCTGTTCTTTGCAGTCTTTTAAGCTTTGTAAGGTTGTAGCCTTTACTCAGCGCAGGCCACCATACGAGTGAGCCGTATGTCAGAATTGGACGCACAACGGCAGTGTACATCCATAAAGTCATCTTTGGTTGAAGTCCCCACTTCTTTCCAAATGTTTTACTGCAGGCGTAGAAGGCAATCCGCGCTTTCTTTACCCTGTGTTCGATGTTTTGTTTCCAGTTAAGTTTTGTATCAAGCATGATGCCCAGATACTTAGCGCTGGAGGATAGTGTGAGTGGTTGACCATTTAGACGGGGGAGGGTAAAATCGGGTATTTTGGTTTTGGTGGTGAACAGCATCAGTTCCGTTTTGCCCGGGTTGACGCCGAGGCCGCAGCTTGCAGCCCAGGTGTTTACCTTTTCTAGAGCGCCCTCCATGATTTCGCTAATCACGGAGGGAAACTTCCCTGACACTAGTATCGCCACGTCATCCGCATACGCGACAACTTTCACTCGTTCCCTATCAAGTTTTGCAAGAATTTTGTTTATAACCATTAGCCAGAGTAGAGGCGAAATGACACCGCCCTGTGGCGTACCTCTGTGGGCAAATCTGGTTAAGTGGCTGTTGCCTAGTGTGGCCTGAAGGGTTCTTGTTCTGAGCATAGAGACTATCCATTGACTAATAAATTCCTCTATGCCCATCTCAATCAGAGATTCTTGAATTGCTTCAGTGTGTACGTTGTTAAAAGCTCCCTCTATGTCTAGAAAGGAGGCTAGGGTATATTCTTTATAGTATAAGGATCTTTCTATTGTCCGCACTACCTCGTGTAGAGCCGTTTCCGTAGATCTCCCCTTGAGATAGGCGTGCTGTGATTTAGATAGCGATGATTCTACTAGAAAGCTTCGCATGTGGATGTCTAGGACACGTTCTAGAGTTTTGAGAACAAAGGAGGTTAGACTAATTGGCCTGAAGTCCTTTGCGGCTTCATGCCCGCGTTTGCCAACCTTCGGTATAAACACCACTCTAGCGTGTCTCCAGGAGTAGGGAACGTGGTTTAGTATTATACAGCTTCTAAAGATTGACGCCAGCCAAGGTATTGTTAAGTCTTGCGTTCTCTGTAGCATGACAGGTAGAATGCCGTCAGGGCCCGGAGACTTAAACGGAGAGAAGCTGTTGATAGCCCAGGAGATCTTTTCCTCGGAAATTAATGAAGTGATGCGATTGTGGAGTGCAGGTTGTACTGGCCGAGACCTCTCGGGTTCTGTACTAATATCGCTGCAACCGGGAAAGTGTGTGTTAATTAGGAGTTCCAGGGTCTCCGCACAGGATTCAGTCCAACCTCCATCTGACTTTCTTAAAAAGGAAGGGTTGGAGTGTTCCTTGGACAGAATTTTGCTAAGCCTGGCGGAGTCCTTAAGGGTTTCTATTGAATGGCAATAATCCATCCAGGCATCCTTTTTGGATGCCTTGATGGCTTTTTTATAAAGACTAAGACAGTCCCTATAAGGCTGCCAGAATTTGTGTTTGTGGCAGATATTGAAAATCGCTCTGGTCATCTGCCTGAGATTGGAGAGATCCTCATTCCACCATGGGGGAAGTGTTTTTTTGCTACGTTTAACTGGGCAGGAGACTTTGTATGCCGTAACCATTGCATTCTCGAAAGTCTTAACCTTTGCCTCCAGTTCTTCGATTGCTAAAGTGTGTCTTTCAGGTGTATTTTTGAGTTTTGTCCGAAGGACTTGACCAAACTTGGTCCAATTAACTCTCTTTGGGTTTCTAAATGGTTTACTAGTCTCAGCCTCGAGACCCAAGTCATAGAGGATCCATCTGTGGTCTGAGAGTGACTCCAGATTGGAAACTCTCCAGTTTTCGACTCTAAAGCTATCGTTGTTTGTTTTTAGTGTGATATCTAGGACCTCTTCCCACCCCCGGAAAGTTCCCGTACTCGGGAAAACGAAGGTTGGAGTCGTGCCCTTATTGCAGACAGACAGGTTAGTAGTTAAAAGAAAATCAAAAAGTGACTCACCTCTCTCATTATCTTCTGAACTCCCCCATAAAGTATGCCTGGCGTTGGCGTCACAACCTAATAGTAGGTTGTCCTTGTTTGTTGTTGCGGCTATGAGCTGCTCCACTTCCGCTGGCGGTGCTTGTACCTCATGTGCCATGTATGCTGATGCCAGGTACATTGATTGGTTTGCACACTCCAGTTTAACCACTGTTAAATCGTTTGAGCTAAGATTGGGACATAAAAAACCTTTTAAATGTTTCTTAGCGAGTATGCAAGTTCTAGGCTTACCTGTGGCCAGATGTTTGTAAAAAATGTTGTATTGTCTGTCTTGAAGCCCCTTTATGGACGAATCTCTCACCCATGGCTCCTGGATAATGCCGATGTCCACGTTTTCCTCCCTTAGAAAAACCTTCAGATTGTCGGAGGCACACCTTGAGTGCCTCAAGTTAATCTGAACGACTTTCAGCATTATTAGTGGTTTTTTCTGTTAGTAAGAGGTCCTCCAACAACTTGTCGGTTTCGACGATGTCCGCATCATCATCAGGACCAGAGGAGATGAAAACTTTGAGCTTAGCATGCCGTATGCCAAACCTAAGTTTGTGATCTGCTTTCTCGAGAGCGGCCAGGCACTCGTTATTTATGAGTAGCAGGAAAGACATAGTGTTTTTGTGGGGTTCCTCCGCCTTTATGACTGACCAGTCATCCATTGGAACCGCCGGGTTGTGAAGTTTGAGACATTGGAGAAGCCTTTCCCCTTCTATCTTCATATTGGGCAACCAAATGCGGGCCCTGGGTCTCCTCGGGATGTCGTTAGCTGGGATGAGTTTGAGCTTCAAACCGTCCCAGGCGTCGCTAACCTTAGCAACGCACTCGCTAAGGAAATCCCTGGAAAATTGGTCGGCGCACTTGATCACCCGATACCCCCTCACCACCTCGGCGGAGTCAAAGTCTGGAAGAGGTCCCCCTTGGTTTTTCAAAAGGTGGTCCAGTACCATGTCGGAAAGCTTGGCCTCAATGCTTCCCCACGCCTTTGCTGTTGATTTCCCATTTGTGGATAGTTCGTCTACCAATGCGACCTGAAGGTGATCCCTTACCACCTCGGTGAAGGGTCTCCTCTGGACCGCACTGGCTGCCGATGAACTTGGCTTGTTGATGGCTGCCGTACCTACGGTTGCCTTGGTTTTTTTTGAGGCCGGGCGATGGGAGGTCTCATCTTGAGATCTGATTCTCTTCGTTGCCTGCCTTGGGTTGTTTTTCAGGCGCTCGTTGTATTCGTCAACAATCGCCTGATATTTGACCTTGTCCTCCTTGTCCTTGTCATGGGGCTTTCCGTCGGCCTCATTTTTGGCTATCTTGCCTAAGATAAAAAGGGCCATCTGGTACTTGCTCTTAATAGCTTTCCCAGGGGACTTGTGTTTGTTTTGTTTTGTTTTGGTTTCTTTTTGGTTTGCAGTCGAGGTGCTAGCCTTAGCACTCTCACTGCTTGGTGGACGAACGACTGTCTCCTGACTGGAGGCCAGCAGTTCTTCTTCTGATGAGGTGCCAACCTCTGGCATCCTCAGCTGGTACTTTACCTTATTTTTTTTTTTAACGTCTTCTTCTTTTCTTTCCATTTTAGTGTTTAGATTTTGTTCCCACGAGTAAGATCGGAAATGGTAGTCGACCCCGGCAGAGCCGTCTTACCAGGGTAAGGCACTTATACAACCGACCTTGCCTGGGCATCGGAGGGGACCGTTTGCGGCCGAGTTGGTTTAACCACATACTGACCATGCAGCCATCGACACGGTGCCTTGACGTCTTGACTTAAAGTGGGATTTTAACTAGGGTTTACTCCCGGTAGGGTCGCTCTTAGTTTCAGTCTGGGGGCATATGCCTCGCAGACTTACTACAAGCCCCTCCGCCCCGCCAAGGCGGCAACCCGGTCGGAAGGGAGATATGCGAATAAGAAACGATATAAAATTATTGCATCTTGGGAAGATTTTCTATGCAATGAAAAATGCAACTTGAGCAGAAATATATGAATCAATAGCAAACAGATTTTTCATTTTGATTGCACCTTGAGGTTGACAGCCATGAGATATTGGGGACGTTCAAGTATCTAGTTTAGTAAGTCTGACAGCTGTCTGACTAGATGTATCTCGGTTTTGATTGGCTGAAATCGGTCATGTGAGTAGCTGTTTCAGTTGACGTTTATGGAGGGGTAGCCGACGAATCTATTCAATCAATTTGTGACGAAGTACTAAGTTGACAGTTCGGATTTATGTGGATGACGTAGAATAAGTGACTTCCCGACCAACCTAGTTTTTGCGTTCAGGGTACATCCAGACCAATCTAGTCGACTTAAGATGACTAGATTCTTGACTCTGCCCATTTTTATCATTTCAGATTACATAAAAAAAAAATTACAACTGATTCGTGTTCGTGTATATTTAAATATTGTTTAATTTTTTTGATTTTCAATCGGAATTTTGTTGACAACATTTTTAAAGTCACCTTAAAGTTTTAATTGTTGTGCTAGTGGAAAAGGGAAGTGACAAACGAAAATGGGTCAGATAGCGAAAAATTCAAAAAAGACTACTATACTATATTTTTAGGTATTGTACTATATTTTACTTAGGAAATACTATAATCAGGTAGAAAAATGTTGGGAACCCTACTTACAGCCCCTAAGCTGTTGAGTAAGATCCTGCACGTGGGGAATGGGATACCGATCGGGTTCTGTGACGGCGTTTAAGCCGCGGTAATCCCCGCAGGGTCTCCATTCTCCATTTTTTTTGGGTACCATGTAGCGGGGAAGCCCAACTACTCTTGGAAGGCCTACAAATACCTGAATCAAGTAAAAATTGGAATTCTTTTTTCGCAATGACCATTTTTTCGGGCGATAGCTTGCGGAATCTTGAAGAAATAGGTGGCCCTTTCGTAATGATATGGTGAGTGACGTTGTGTGTGATGTTTTGCCTTAAGGCATTTTCGGGGTGAACGCTGCAGTATAGCTTCAATAAGTTTCTGATTTCGGGGCTGGCGACAGCATCCGATACTACGGACAGACTTGACTGACCGGACACAATTCGACCCGAGGTGTACAAAGACGTCAAGGGGTCGATAAGGCGCCGCGCTCTGAGGTCTACTAAAATTCCGTTTGCCTTAAGGAAATCTGCCCCTATGATGGGTTTATCTACATCGGCTAAAACGAACACCCAATTAAAGGATCGCCGCAGGCCGAGGTCTAATTTCACGACCTTTTTCCCGTACGTGCGAACCCGTGTTGCGTTAGCAGCAAATAGAGAAAAGTTTGGGTCCGGTGACGTATGTGTGAGGTCGTGAGGAGCCGGAAGTACTGATATGTCTGCTCCTGTATCGACTAGATAATGTGTACCGCTAGTGCGGTCAAATATAAAAAGACGACTATTGGTTGTTTGGCTAGGGTCGCTGGTCGTCGCGTACGACCTGCCCGTTAGTTTTCCGAACCAGCGTTGGATCTGTACGAGCAAGGTCTAGTGCAGCGAATGGCGTTTTCGGCATATTTCCTGTGGTACCAACAGATTTTACCCGTTGAACGACTCCTGTTTCTACTTGCACCTTTTCGCGGGTTATTTGCTGATCGAGATTGATGTGTTCGGTTGGCTGCACGTAACTCGTGCAACTGAGCAGTTAACGCGTCTATGCGCTGCTCTAAGCTACCTATGGTGCTACTTCCCGGAGTCTGTGGGTGAATGGTGGAATTGAAAGACGTACTCGAATGCGGGGGTGACTTGTAAGGCACGGAGCATCCGCTTATCGAACGTCGTGTGGGCAGAGTATTCTGTCCTAAACTATTAAGGCTGAAATGTCTAGTAGCTTCTATTATTTTATCAGCCGTTGAGGCCATATGCTCAAACTCCTCTGTGCTCCCTGCCAAGATGGCTTTAACCATGTCTGGCAAACGCTGGACCAATAGTTTTTTTATCATGGCCGTAGAGAAACCGGTACCTGCTAGGTCCTTTATGTCTTGCAACAGCTGGCTAGGTTTCTTATCCCCTAAATCTAGTCCCCCCAACAGCTGTTGTAGGCGTGCGTCCTCAGAATCCATGAGGCGCGCTAGGACTGCCGTTTTTAGGGCTTCGAATTTGCGCTGCGGGGGTGGAGATGCAATGACGTCGCGCAGGCGCTGTACGGTGTTGATATCCATCAACGAGATCGCAGTATAAAATTTTCTTTCGTCCGACATATTTCTGGCGAGGGCGAATTGCCCTTCCATGGCCGTAAACCACAAATCTGGGCACGAAGGCCAAAAATTAATTGGCTTATAAGCGACACCGTCTACTTGCAGAAGGTCTGCGCTGGGAATTTCTTCCGATTTGGGATCGTTTGCCCCTCGCCCCCAGAAGGGGAGCACCTAAGGAGGGGGTACTTGATGACGAACTAGAATCATCGCGCTCCATTGCAACGTTCGCGAAACAACGAAAAAGAAAAAAAATATTTTACCAATCCACGGAACGAGCTACTCGGTATGTGAAAAAAAATATTAAGATGCGCGTAATAGCGGAACTTTAAATATGCGATAGGAATTTCACGTGCTTAGTGCGTATGGTTTACAAAAATTCGTCTATGGTTCACAAGAATTAAATATCTATCGTAGATTGTGCACATAAGGTGCGTTATACCAAAGATACAATATATTGAAAAATATAAATAAGATATAGAAATAGATGTGTATTACTGCAACTGCTTACTGTTTTACGTCACGCGGAATGGCGTGCGTGCGTTTACGGTTACTTGCGGTTGTAGGTATCGTCTAACGGCGTCCAACGGTGCGGTCTGCGATGGGCACGACCGTAGTTCTGTTAGGTGCGGTCACACGATGTCCAACGGCGCGGTCTGCAATAGGCACGACCGTATTACTGCTTGGTACTATCCAACGTTGTCCAACGGCGCGGTCTGCAATAGGCACGACCGTAGTACTGCTTGGTACTATCCAACGTTGTCCAACGGCGCGGTCTGCAATGGCACGACCGTAGTACTGCTTGGTACTGTCCAACGTTGTCCAACGGCGCGGTCTGCAATAGGCACGACCGTAGTACTGATTGGTAATATCCAACGTTGTCCAACGGCGCGGTCTGCAATAGGCACGACCGTAGTACTGATTGGTAATATCCAACGTTGTCCAACGGCGCGGTCTGCAATAGGCACGACCGTAGTACTGATTGGTAATATCCACCGTTGTCCAACGGCGCGGTCTGCAATGGCACGACCGTAGTAGGGGAAAGTGGTCACCCTTCGTACGTGGGGCACATTCGTACAGTAAGTATAAAAGAAAAACTAAGCTTCGCTAAAACACGTGTTTGCTCGTGTGCATAGACATACCAGGTAGCATTTCGCTCAACGAACTTCGGGACAGTCGGGCAAAAGGTATGATAGCTGACAAGCGTAACGTGTTTTCGAGCGCTGTGAGTAATTTTTTTACCGAAGTTCGCGATCGCATTGCGAGTAAGTTTTTTACGTTTCTTGCAAAATAGGGATGACGAATTTATGTTTACAATGTTTATTTTGTGTTTAAATTACTAATATTTCCCTACTAAATTTTAATTTATTAAAAAGTTGTAATTTTTATTTTGTGCATAGCCTGGGGTACATTCGGACAGTAATACAGAGGGCACATTCGTACGCGTGCGAATGCTCCCCTTCAAATTTTATTTACGAAAATTACAAGCAAAAGATCAATAATATCGATTTTAATGAAACAAAATTATATAGACTTCTTTAAAACTTGTTTTACGCATTCTATAAGGTTTATTAGAAATGGCAATGTCTTTATCTGTTGTAGCTTTTACAGTTATTTAGGCAATATAAAAAATATAAAAATAAAATTCGAAATGAATGAATAGGGTACCTATCGTTTTTTCTAAAATGCATAAAAAGATTTAGACCAGTTTCAAAAAAATTAAAACTCTTACCTGGTCAAATTAATAACACGTCTCTACAGCACGACTTCTTCGGTACTAATAGCAGTAGAAACGAAGAAAGAGGATTCGTTAGTCCAACACAAAGCTGTCATAGCTTCATATCATCTTGTTATACCTAGAAACGACTCAGTTCTCACTTACTCTACAAGTCAGATCAGAACAACCAGCATACAGCGAAAGCAAGTGTACAAAAAATATTGACATGTTTTTTTAAGGACCAAAGTCAGAAGTGCAGATTTATGGAGAAATCTGATTGTTAAAAGTCTGCAGCTCGGTTGAAAATCTGCAAAACACAGACAAATCTGCACTTATAGCAACATTGGGTATAGGAAACAAATTTTCGGGTTCGGTACCCATATAGTTTTCTCAGTGAATACGCAAAAGCATTGAATTTAAAGTATCCAGCGAAATGGGAACAAGATTTTAAGTGAACTTTAAGTCAATTTGAATATTATTTAGTTACTTTGATATTTAATAATTTTTTTTTGCTGTTTATAAAAATTAGCAAGTTAAATAAACTTTTTAAATACCCTGTATGAGTCTTCCCCATGTCGTACGAAAGTACCCCATCTGCTGTACGAAAGTACCCCACAGGTGAGGTGCATTCGTACAAAAATCTAATCCTAGAATATTTTCTATAACTCTGTAAATCTTTGACATAATGGTTTCATACTTTTTTGTTATAAGCTACGATATATATAGAACATATAAATGCATTAACTACATACAAAGGTGAGTTAATTTTTAACTAAATAATAAAAATTCAAAAAGTGTACGAAGAGTGACCACTTTCCCCTACTGCTTGGTACTGTCCAACGTTGTCCAACGGCGTGGTCTGCAATAGGCACGACCGTTTGTGAATACCACGTGCAAAAAAAAGGAATTGCGTTCCAGAGTCGAACTGCAATTTTACCTGGCCAGCGGCGCAGACGTGGAACTCGACACACACGATGGATAACGATCAATATGCGTCGAGAATGATGATGTGGCGCAGACGACGGCTTGTTCGTAGCTGGCTCTGCTTCTGAGGGTTGTGAGTCCGCGCACGAGGATGAGTCTGGTGTGCAATATGCCTACTGCGTAGGGCGATGTGACCACTGCGTAGATCGATGTGTACACGTGGGGGAATCACGATTGCAGTACGGTGTGCCTGTGCACTGGATAGCGGCTGAGAGAATTTCTTCTTCTTTTTATTCTCGTTATCGCCCAGGCGGATGTGTGCCACTGGGGGCAGATGAAATTGTGCACATAAGTCACTACCGTAGGCTTGTCACGGTGTAGTGTGGTTGGGTACGAGTTAACACGAGAGAAAAAAAATTAGATCACGTCGGGGTCACGTCGGGGTCACCATTAGTATTCAGTACAATTATCTTTAATTATTCCAACTTACAATTGACTTTATACAAATTCAAATATTCTCAAACACATTACTCGATAGATTTTCTTATTAATAAATTTAATCCCAACCACACTACCGCACCACCTATCGCACTCAGTGTCCAAATCGAAAAAGAAAGACGGAATGTAAAGCGCGTGGCTGTACGCCATTATCATCGAGTTACCCTTTTTGTGGACAGGCGTTAATGTCGCCATATTTAACGCCTTGTGCATGAATCGAGGTGCGCGCTTAATGGAGGGGTGCTATGTCGCCGTACTTAACGACGCGGGTACGTTCGTTGCTGTGTCGCCACAGATGCCTACCCTACATTCGCATCAGAATATTGACTTACAGCGTCTCTCTTCTACGAGCGCTAAAAATGGGATTTTAGATTGTCTTCAATGATTTTTATAACAATACAAGTATTCACAAGAGCTTTAAAATCGACTATTCTGATTACCCTCGTAACATTTTCAATCATACTTACGCTAAAATAAAACAGACAATTCAGCACTTATCGCATTCTTATGTTTTTCCCATTGGTGAATTTGTTTGGTAATTATCTAAAACTAAATAGCCTTACCCTTACGTCAAACGCATCTGTCTCAAAGTGGTGTTCGCCAGACCTTAGCAAAGCCGGCAAAAATAAATCATTTGAATCAAAATTGTAATTAGATAAACTTTTGCTAATATCACTTTTAAATAAATTATAAGAAAAGTTGTGCCTGGTAAGCCATCTAAGCCATTATTAAAGAGTTTCCTTTGACTTAACCTTGAAAAGTTCGCCCATGAAGAACAGAAGTTGTAAAAGAGAACCTTATTCACCTAATTAAAATTAAATGCCAGTTAGATATTGGGAACCCTTCCATAGGAAAGACACAGTATTTTCCTTCATCGTACAACGCGTTGCTGAATAGGTATAATTAAATAGAAATTAATGTCCTTAATTTAATTTATGTCTGCCATTGGAGTTGAGTTGAGAGAACTTCGGGCCGGGGGACCAAAAGTAGAAAGATGGCGCAGGAGGGCTCCAAGGCAAGAAACTAAAAAGCATGGAGGGACTGTATGCCCAAGTTAGTAATCCTGTCTTATACTCGTACACCCCACTTTTCGTTATTGTACATTCTGTGTCCAGTGCATCATTATATCTCCTTGGGGATCTCTTCACGTACAACTGTTTTTTTAAACGTTCATTCCTTATGCCTTCTATTTCTTCTATGCCGTTGTCCATGGAACTTATTTATAATTTAAAATCAAGAGGTATGTAGTAAAGTTTGCGAATTTTTCTTTTTTCAAAGTTTCGTCATCCTTGTCATGAATTTAACTTATGTAATTTGCTTTGTCTGTCGCTAAATTTATTTAAAACTTTCAAAACGATATTAGTTTTACATTTCTAGAGGAGCTAATGACGCCAATCAATAAGTCGGAAAAGAAATACTTGAAAGCTCTTTGCCTTTGCGTTTTGGATGATCAACTATATACTTGGGATTGGAGTGAACACAAATTATATATTAAAAAGTTTGTGATTGAAATCGGAATGGAATAAAAGAAATAAGTTCTGAGCAATTTGTCCAAACGTTCGGGTTTAGTAGGCACCTCGTAGTACGAAATTAATATAATGTAAATCGATTTAGAGATTCTCTGAAATGGAAATACAAACGTTCATAGTGCCTCCCTAATCGTTATAGGCAGTATTTATACGTAG
This sequence comes from Cheilosia vernalis, assembly GCA_949126925.1. Taxonomy (NCBI): domain Eukaryota; kingdom Metazoa; phylum Arthropoda; class Insecta; order Diptera; family Syrphidae; genus Cheilosia; species Cheilosia vernalis. Next base: position 42,136,147 of record OX421358.1, on the reverse strand, counting down.
ATTGATTAGAAGTAAATGTAGTAGATAATATATCAGTGTTTTGTCTTTTAAAGAGTGTGTTTACATATTAATAAAAAATATTGATTTATTTTACTAGGTTAAAGAAATACCTAATTGGTTGATGCCGATACTTCTCTAGAGTTATATACCTTTAGATAGGAGGTGCGTTAAGAGAAGATGCTGTTGAACATTAATTATCGTTAGGTACTAATGTTTAATAGAAATTTATTATTATAGAAGAAAGATATTGCTTTTATATTTGCTCAAACTTTTGTCAGCGGCTTAATCGGTCACACATCGGCCCACTTAATTTTTAACAATAAAGATATTGTATGCGTAAAAAATTTCGAACTCAATATTTTAGTCAATTCTGTCAGGAGAGGAACTCGAAAAAGTGCTTCTCGCAATTGAGAACCACTTTTACTGCAACATAACATATACGCTTGTTTTTTTGTTTGTACTGGAACGATTATACAGAGATGCAATCATAAGCTAACTATTCAATAATATTAATAGTTAGTTTATGAATGCAATGCTGTGTATGTTGTGTATAGGTCGCTTCTTTTTTTTAAATAAACTTCCCAAAAAAACAGAAGATATAAATCAATCTGACTTTCAGTGTTCGACTAAGAATTACTAGAGGCAGTAAATAATACTAAAAGCAATTCTATGTTCGCAATATTGGAAAAATCAGCATACATTTTTTTCACATGAAGTTTGAAAGTACTTTTTTTGCAAACTATTACCAGAAATAACTTAATTTACGAATGAAATGAAAAACCTGACTTTAAAAAATGTTCATTATTGTAAGTGTTGTCATTGTTTTCTTTTTAAATTACCCCTCCCGTCTTAACAAATGGAGATTTTTTTCAATAGTTAAGAATGATTGCATTTAAGCCCTCTCTTTTTGCTCCTGAGTCATCGTAGCCTTGCCAATCTTAATACTTCGGGAGTTTCAATACAATGATGAGATCATAACAAAAGAAGTACAGTACTACCTACTACTTTTTTTTTGATTCGATACATATTTTGTTGTTATGCAAAACTAATATTCAATCTACAAGAACTTTTCGTCACTTCAACAACATTTTTGTAATATTGATAATTTTTTGTTTTGTTTTTCTGACATTTTTTGACAAGATGATTTTGTAGTAAACATTTTTTTTTAATTAAAAAAATGCGTTAAACTGACTAAAATTTGTCCATTCAACGAAAACCCCTTTGTTGATACTCGAGAACATATTCACTTTTAGTTCAGGTATTTTTTTTTTTTTTTTTGTTGGAAACCTTGCATGAAGCACCAATGGTCCGACGTCCATTGGTAGATAGTGCCGGATTCCTACCGGCTAAAACCTCCTCCCTTCCCGGACCGACCGATTTGGGTCAATCGCGAAACCACCGTAAGGCATAACTTCGCGGTGGTCGGAATGAATATGCTGTTAAACTTTGAAAATAAATTCGTTGAACAGGAGAATCCATTTTATAGATTTTATACCTATATTTAAAAATTGTAGCAGCTCCAAACTGCTGCCGCAGCCCCTATCAAAGTGCCGCCCGGGGACTGCTATAGGTGGTATTTAAAACTTAGATGTGTGTGGAGTAACGAGGTACATAATAGGCGGCTGAGAGACCACCACTCTGAACGATATCGTTTCTCGTACTTTTCGACTTCTAATAAGCACTGCTTCCGTCTTGTGATCTGCAAGTTGCAAACCGTCGTAAGCTAACAGTCTACGTACCGTTGCAACTGTATCGTTACACTGCAGTTCGACATCTTTTATTGTTTTTGCCACAAACACCACGGATCGTCTGCAAAGCCGGTATTTGAAGCTTCCCGGGGGATCGATAGGTGCAGAATTTCGTCATTCAAAACGTTCCATATCAACGGTCCTAGGACTGAGCCTTGAGACACACCGGCAGTTACCTCGTATTCTTTTATTCCCTCATTAGATATAATTTTACGCAGATATTCTGATGGTATTTCGGTCTGGTAAATACAACACGTTCTTGGTTATTTCAATTGCTGGCTGTAGCCTGTTGTCAATTATACGCCCGATTATTTCACCAACCGTTTCTAGTAGACAAATAGGACGATAATATGATGGTATTCAGCTATTTAAGGACAGATCTAGGTCTTAGTGTATTTCATGAAAATATGCTTTAGGTTCGAAAATTTTAGTGATTTCGTGGTGTTGAATTTATTTGTTTGATTTGTATTTTCCTTTTTACTTCATTTCTGACTGATTTCGTGGTATGGAATTTATGTGTATTATTTGTCTTTTTCTTTTTAGATAATCAATTACGATTCACCACGAGGTGGTGTGTCTGTGGTAACGAATAAAGGAGAAACAACAACTTCATTTCTGCTGATAAAATCAGCTAGGCCTTCTGACTCCGGCCAGTATCAATGCAATCCATCTAATTCTAAAAGTAAAGGCGTCACGGTGCATGTATTAAACGGTAAGTACATTATGTATAAAATGACATACAAATAAAATAATTTAACATTTCATACAGATAGGGTGTTTCACATTCTACCCTCATTTGAATTTTTCAAAGGTTTTTAAAAAATCAAAAAGACGATTAGTAATTGCTAAAAACATTTTTAGTCATTTTTGAAAAAAATACAATGGTTATTTTCTGGTGTACAACTCAGTCAGCATTTCTAAAATATGTCGTGGAAGGTGGAACACTTTTACATTCGAACTTTGAAGCGAACAAGGAGAACTTAATAAGCTTTTGATAACGCCAATGATTCACATGCACCATAAATCATGACTGGGATGATGATTGTTTTATAAGGAGTTTTCTTAATGTTTCATGACAAGACCTTGTTAATCAAATGCCTTCTTAAGTCAAAGAAACAGCGATCGGAAAGCATAACACATCGTCTGTTTACTGCTGTGATATCATGAGGATAAAGTCCCTAACTACCTACTTCAAAGTTATAAATGTCTATCGTGACGTTCTATCGTGCATATATTTTGTGAAAATTGTACCCATTTTTGCAGTTTCGTATACCTACTAATACTTGCCAACGTATCAGTGACAGCTCTAAAGCTGTCTGACTTTTTGAAAATTGTGCCCACATTGTTGGCTTGCGAGTTTCGCACAATTTCCTCAAGTATAGCATTGAAAAAGCCACATGATAGCCCAAACCTTTCTTTGAGATCAAAGACCTCGGTGAGAATGTTTCCGGCCTTTATGAATCAGTGAGTGTTTTTCATCTTCATTCATAGTCTACAAAACCATAGCTGTGATCGTCTTCATATAAGTGCTGTCATATTCGGCCTTGGAATGAATAAAAAGATGGTGAGTATCGATTCGGACTCTGGTCTTATTCCAGGTTCTACTCTCCTGGTGGCAGTCTTATCAGTTTCTGAAGAAACCAGTACAAATATTGCTATAACAGCTAAAAGGAGTTGCAAAAATATTGTTCGATATTTTGTATTAGCTCAAATTTATAAGAGAAGACATAAGATAGGCATATAATAATACACAATGTCTAATAAATTTGTTGTCGCCTCCTTTTTTTACTAAGCTTTTAATTGCTTTTAAAATTGATAATACCTGCTATCTTATACAGTCCACTACGGATATAAGCCGCCAAAACCAAAAACAAAAATGTTTCTTAAATGAAAACAACGGATTTGATTAACGAAGTTTTTTTTTATACATATGAAAAGAGCGGATGCATGGAAGTAAAAACATTTATTACACATGAAAAATGCATGTACTTATATGGCGGGGGTTTTCTTTTCAGCAGTAGATTTTGCGAATGAATATTCATTTCTCATATCCGAATGTTTCTTTTAATCATGTTTCCACAAGCGATTTCGTATATAAGTGTTTCTTACATCCGATGTGGACTGTATTGCTAAACCTGACCTTTGAAATGTGTGATGTACCTACTTTAGTGGAAAATAAATAAATGAAGAACAAACTGAAGGCTGACTTAATTAAACCCTTTAACCTTTTTGAGTTGAGATTAAACCCGTTTTTAAGCCCACGACCGAATACGAGAATATTTCGTTGGAATCGTTAGATTCTATTTAGGATTATTTTATATTCCAACTTATCTAACATGGTATATTAACAAACTCATATATTATTGTATATAGTTACTTAAAATCATTCAGTCATAGGACAGCAAAAAAAAGTTTTAAATTAAATAGGTGTCTCTCATTCTGTTTCCAGGGGAATTCCCAGCAGCAATGCAGCGCGCGGGACAAGCACATCATCGAATGTCTCCAAATCATTATCTATTAGTTTGCCTATCAATATTTTTATCTACTATAGTATTTATCAGACAGTATCGGAGAATGCCGAACGGTGCCGCCCACACTTGACGCAAACAACTAGTAGTATACTAAAAGCATTGATCTTTTGCGCTGCAACACTCCTGATGAAATGCCTTGATCTTTTTCAAAAGTATACTCATCGAACAACGATGATAATCGAATTTCAATCCCTGCAACAGTATTCCAATCATAATCGATTAAGTATTTATACATCACACATTATAGAACACGCTTATCACCATCAAAATGGTCATCATCTTCTGTATCCTCATAATTATCACAGTCAACATAATGCAGATGAATTAAATTCTAAAAGCCAGAGGGAAATTAAATGCATTGATATAATTTGTTATAAAAGTAAATATAAGATGCAACGACGTGATTCATTAGAGGACATCATCTTCGATCAAATCTCAGAGCCTATAGTCATCTTTACCTTCTACAGGAAAGCTTACACTCAAGAATCTGATGTGAGGTGAGAAATGTTCTCGTTAACTTATTCATAATATTTTAAGTAAAATCTGTTTTATACATATGTTTTTACTATTTCTAACTAAAAGAAAAAATGTTCATTATGTATATTTTATTTGTATATACATTCATTTCTACAAATGGAAATATAAAATTGATATTAATTGCAACTGCAATGTGTAAGTAAGAAATTTATAATATTTAATTTAAAAGGAATTTAAATAAAAATTGCAAGATATGTTAAAAAGATAAATAATACCTATGTTACTTAATTATAGAAATATCTAATAGCTATATTTAATGTAAGTAATAAATAGTTACACAAGTAATACATTTATACAAAACTTGGTTATTGTTGATGTCTGTCAGGATAATAAAGGCCTCGGTGTTTTATTTTGTTCGATTTTTTTTTTTAATTTGTAATTTTTACATTTACAAATAGCCTTCTTACTCTAAGAACTGAGCAGCTCGTTTCGTAGGTAAGCATTAGAATTAAGAGCTCGGTGACAAAGATGCTATTCGCTGAAACGCCCTCGCAGAATACAAAAAAAAATGCTGTGAAGGGTCTAGATGTCAATCGGGAGGCCATTTTTGGTGAGATTTGAAGTGGGGCGACTGTGTTTAGCATATTTGGTACCAATTAGGTCCACGGCTGCGTTCACATCGTAGTTCAGTTTAAGTTTTTAAAGCTTATGAAATTGTTGGAAAATGTAATTCCATATATAATTTCATCACAATGCCAAAATCATCTCATACAAATTAGAGAAAAATTAACTGACAAGTTTTTGCACTTTTGTTAAAAGATATTTTGTAAGTTACAGCTTTTATTATAGGTATATACCTATTTAAAAAAAAAATGCGTTTTTATTCCTTGATTTTAATACTTTTAATTTTAAAGTCATATTTAAACCTAGTTTAATAAAATTTAATTTATTAAACAAATATATTTTAGTCTTAGTATAATTTATAATCTGTACCTAATTGGTGCGTAAAATACATACCTTCACAATAATATTTATAAGTATGCGTTGTGTTAAATCCAAAAAATTTAACATAATGCATAACTATTTATGTATGAATTTGGATTTTTCTCGTAAAAGCCATAATACAAAAATCATCGTAGATCGCCCTTTATTTCTGTGAAATACTCGGAACAGTAAAAAATGGCTTGATCCCTTTTTGTTTTCTAAAAACACATAGAGTGCACATGTTTTTGTTAATTAATAATTCAAAATACATACATTGTTATAAAATTTGTAAAAGAATATTCAATAAGGTAAAAGGGGCAGTGCGCATTATATGCAATTTCACCCAGAAGACATAAAGGCTATGTTATTACCCTTGTATAGTACATGGTAGGACAAGCAACTAACAAAACTATTCGGATCTGTTGATGTATCTTCTTAGATCTGATAGAGGTATCGTTGCTAGATCTTCCAAGCCTTTGAAGAACCGTGTTTCCGTGATCCACAGATTCTATTTCCTCTTCGTCTCTGCAACTACTGCAGAAGTTATTTGTGAAGATGCCCATCCTTTTAGCCATGTTTTCAATGATGCAGTGTTTGTTTCCGGTTATTATCCCGACTAGTATTCGGATTTGGTTTCTATTAAGAGATGTTAGTAGGTATATCTACGACTTCTTAGTTTCAATTATGGGCCACAAACTATGGGTTATGATGCAACTGTAGGTGTTGTTCCAAATCGTTCTTTTGCCAAATCTAAGGTAGTACTTGTCTGTCAGCTAATAGTATGTCCATTTCAGAGCCACATCCGACTAGTCTATCTGCTGCTTCGTTCCCATCCTCACAAGCACGTCCAGGAACCCAGCATAGCAGTATTGAATGATAGTTTATCGCTCTTAGCGCCGTGAGGCAATGACTTACAGATCGCTTAAGTACTGCTTGGCTGTCCACGCAAAGAGTAATTTTCATTGCTGGTAGTTCCCTCTATAAGACGGTCTGACCCGCTTTATTAACCGTGTAGATCTCTGCCTGGAAAATGCTGCAGTGATATGGCAGTCGGTATGATTGACTGATAAATAGTTCTTCCGAGAAGACTCCTGCTCCTGTTCTATTCTCTGTCTTTGAACCATCAGTTAATTTATGGGAATACCTTTTATAACTCGTACTCGGTGCGGGGCAGTCCTGCCTGGAAAACAATTTATAATTATAAATATAAATTGTTTGGGAGGGTGTATAAAGGCAGTATAAATACTTTTACACTGCATAACTATAGGTACAGCTGTTTAGGGGCGTATAGAAAATTCTAATAAATAAGGCTGTATATTTTTCGACTTATTGAAGAGAATTAGGTAACACATTTTCTAGTTCTTACCTACACAAATAAAAAAAATGTATATTAGTTACACAAGTATAGATTTTTTTTTAGGTCGAATAAAAAGAACCCAAAATTTAATGCCGATCATTCGGAAAAAAATTGAGCAAATCAACCGCACACTCAATAGAAACCTGGGACTTAGATATTTTCGGATATAGGGACTAGGATGCATTTCTCTGCAGTGTTGTAATATAATACCGGACTGTTTTATTGAAGCCCAAATCGTGTATCTACCTAAAAATAATCAATCTAATTCGCAGCACTGAAACTCAGCTATACTATTATACAACCCATCCAACTTATAACAAGCAAGTGAGATGTTTGGAAATCCAAGTAAGTTTTGTGATTTGTTTTTATTCGCTTACATTTGAATTAAGGCCCATGTCACGTGTTCTATAGTACCTACTATCTTTAAAAAAAATTCTTTGTTTTTGATATGACGCAATTGTGTAATTCAGTTATTAAGTTATAACTCATTTCTGTATTAATGAAGACCCAAATTCATCTTCGAATTTCTTGAATGACACCCTTGTGAAAAAAGCTTATGGGGACTAAAAAAATATCTTCAAATAGCCCTGTGCTATACCGACAAGAAGGCCTCCGATCGTATTTATTTTTATTTATAGTCGGCGTCTTTAATGTTAGATGAATATGTGTATTACTGGGTCTTGAACCTTTGTAACTGCGATCATAGTATTTTCAACCACTACATCAAGATAACAGCACATTTCCACATCGCTTTTGCAATGCAACTATTCATTTTGAGTCTTGCCACTCGTGGTTAAAGCATAAGTGTACCTACATATAGTGTACCATTATAAAAAAAGAGCCGCAATTGACTGTCAAAGTTTTTTTCATTTTTCGTTTACAAAATAAAACAAACTAAATATCCAAAATTGTGGTACGTTTTTTTTTTAGTTGTAAATACATACATATTTATAAAACCTACTGTCGATTTTCGACCACAAGCGATACTTGTCTATTTTAAAACATGCTTGAAGATATATTTCCATGCCCAATTGGCTGAAAGATCTATTGTATCAATGGGGAAAGGTCAATCTAAGAGACGTGCGACCTGCGACCTCCCTAATGAAGGTCAATAACTCCTTAGTAGCAGAGTGCGCTATATCTGCTGGTGTGCGAGTCTCTCTATTAAATACACGTTCAACCAATGAAAGGCCGGGCAGTCAGAATTCAACATCCTCCAGACAGAATCTGCATTCTGTTTTCGGACCGTTCATTTAGTTGAGGTGATAACTAAGGCCAGAATAACCTGTGAGGAAGCCCGCTAGCTTTCTTATGTTATCCTTACTGAGTTGTACCATACACATACTAAGCTTTTTGGATTTAGTGTCGGCTGGTGAAAAGCGTTGGATTCTGTTTCAAATTCAAAAACTCATTCGATGACTATCGCTTGGAGTCGTTAGGACTGCAGTTTGAATGAGCTGTATAATAAGGGTACAGAAACTTTGAAAGTTATGTCGAAAAATCTTCGTTTCCATAGCAATATCATTGAACCGAAAGGGGTTCTTCAACACCTGACAGTTAGTGACTCTTTTGCAACGCCCCTGAACTAAAATATGCAATTCATTACTTTTAGATGTATGTGTAGGTAAATTGCATTCCTTTATGGGTAAATGAAGCTCTCCAGCGAAAACAGGTTCAAAACTAAGATGATATATTTGATTACAATGGTAATTTGGCAGCGATTAATTTTAATGTCATCATGGAAAACGTATGGGAAATTGTTCATTTTAATAACACTAGCTAACCCGGCGAACTTCGTTCCGCCCAAATTCGTTAATGTAATAAAAATAATAATTCCGAGAACGAACAATGAACATTTCGGTCAATTCAAATTCTGTATTCAAAAGTTATATTAAAAACAATACAAATAACTAAAGTATAGCATTGTTGATGTGTTTAAATCAAACCGCAATGATTGACGTGTCAGCCAACCTTAATTTTTTTCACTAAAGTGCTTTACGGTACACGACGCACAAAGCGGAAGATTTTGCTCACACGTGAGCTCGCCACATACGATTGATTGATACGATTGAAAAACATGGGAATTCAATAATAATTGATGTCACAAATATCCAGCGATTGCCTGGGAAATTGAAGGCGCTCGGAAACCAATTGCAAATCATCGGAATCCGTGGCTTGAATTTTTAAGTCATAATCTTCGCTTCGGGTCCAAAACTATCCTATCTTTAAAACTGAAACCAACTGGATGTGCATTTACAAAATTTCATTGAAATCGGTTGAGTGGTTTCGGAGATCGACAACACCTAACCAATTCCTCCGTGCTCCGTAGATTTTGAAATTAAAATTCTTTCTTAGATTTCCTATCTGCGAATGTGTTAAGAGTCATAAGAGCATTATTTATGTTTTCAGTTTCACTAATCTTGACTGTAACTCTCTTCGGCCGTCGACTCTCTTTCGTGACGTCGTTTGTAATTTGTACAGGCATGAAGAACGAAAGAAAAGTGTATCCCGAATCAAAGTACACAACTGCGTAGTTGAAATTTAGTGTAGTAAAATTCAACTTTTTCAATTGTTAATATTTTAAAAAAAAGTAAAAATGCAAAGATAAGCACCCTGAAAATATCTTTTTTTTGACACTTGATTTGTTAAGATTGCTTGAGCGTGTGAACCGCAAAAGGGAGAAACACACTACAGAAACTACAGAAATAATATAGAGGGGATTAATGGCGACAAACCAACTATTTTTTGTTGGTGGACATCTATTGCTCAGTAAACCTTTCGAATGATTAAGTTTCATTCTTCTTATTTCATAATAAATAATTAAAAATTGTACGGAATCCTTGGATGTTCACGTATTAATATATACTAGTATCGCTTGTGATCGAAAATCGACCATACCTTCTATATAAGTATGTACCTATACTAAAACACGAACTACAAATCGTCGTCGTTCTATGAAAACTCCCTAAGTCCATTTTTCTCAAAACTGAGATAAATACACCATCTATAATCAAATAACGATATCTGTGTTCTGTGAAAACTCCCTAAGTCCTAAGTATCTCTATTAATAAATTATACAAAATGAAAACTCCCTAAAACAAAACACTTTGAATTTCTTGTCAGTGAAAACTCCCTAAATGGACTTAGGGGGTTTTGACTTGCAAACATTTTGCAGTTTTTTGTAAGTTGAAACTCACTAAGCCTACTATAATCGATTGTGAAACGTCACAATAAACAGAATTGTCGGTTGAATCTATGTTGTGGATGGGTATCAAAGGAAATCTGTATAGTTTTATTTAATTTCGTTGTTAAGTTTTTAGTGCAGTGAATTTTAACAATGGAAAGCAGGGGAAAAAGAATGGTAAACTTAACTTTACAAAATACAGGCAAAGCAGAAGTACAGGTATGAATAGAAAAAGAATAATAATATAATAATTTTTGGCGCAACAGGTCCGTAGGGACCATAGGCCTAGCTTCTCGCAACCATTCGTTTTGTGTGAGTTTTCATTTTTGGAACGAATGGAAGGGATCTACAATTTTATGCCGATTCCAAACGGCTAATTGAGAAGCTCTTTCATGACAGTTATACTCTCGGATGTTTGTCAGACGTTCGCGAGAGGTGGCGCAGTGAAAAAACCCTGAGTTGGAAATTGGGTTTTTGCGGGATTCGAACCTGAACCCCTCGCTTAGTAGTCCAACACACTAACCACTAAGCCACTGCGACCACTGCGAATAGAAAAAGAATACATAAGCCGTGTTTTATTATCAGCGTGATCTGATCCGAATCAGATCACGAAAATAAAACAATACGGATCATAGACGAGTTGTGGCAACAGTTGCTTTCAAAAGACGACCATGCTACCAGCCATAGCAAACATTCTGTACAACGACATTTCAGTTGCTTGTCGGGGGTGTTGCCATATCAGTCAAATTAATCATTTTTAATTTTTGAAGGTGAGAGTTTTTTAAGAACTTATTTAAAGTGTTTACAATCAGTTCGAAATATAATGAAAACCGCAGTTTAAACATCTGGTCCGCTTAGATTGGAATAATTCTTAGACAAAGCATTATACTTTTCATAATAATAGGTACCATAATTCTCTCACTGCACACACACAAAATACGTTTGATTGTTAAAATAAAATCGTCACTTCACTTAAATTTAAAGCTATTTGTCCAAATTTATGCAGCCTGCTAGTTTACATTTTTCATTAGATATTCCGAGATTTTCTGGACACTTGTACCTGATTTGTACTTTATGTAAAAACAAAAAACAACTCTCAACTTTCTGCCGGAAAACTTGTGAAACAATTATTATTTACGAACTGCGACAGCGACACATTTCATAAACATTTTTTGTTAAACATTTACTTAAACAATTATGGAATATTTCGCTGGGCTTGTCATACCTTTACAGAATTAAAAAGCAAAATCTCCAAGGGCGCGAAATTTATTGGATGTAAAAAAATGCTTATTGATTTTTTGTGCTATGAAGAGTATTGATTTTTTTAGTCTGGCAACGTGACTGTGTGGCTATCTTTTACAGGCACACCAACATTCAAGAAAGAAACAAACAGCGCCAAACAGCGCTGCGAGCAATAGTAGAAATAATTTTCAGATCATGGTTCATGATCTCGATGAGAAGCAGGATCATTATGCTGTTGTTGTAAGTGCATGTAAATCGATGATCTATATAGATCATGGCTGATAATAAAACACGGCTATAGATGAAAAGTACCTACTAATATAAAGTTTTGTTATTATGTAGAGAACAGATAGTTGTCACAATAAGAATGTAAATGTCAATTCCTATGAGATGAGCGGAGTTATTCCAGAAGAATTTCATGGATGGTACAAATCCCTTCCAGTATCCACACTTCCATTAGTAGATCGGATTCCTGATGCTGCAGTTGAGAGCAGCAACGATAAAGAGGAATTATAAGACTTTTTCTAGAACGTTTATCTACTTATTTTAATTTTATTTTTAATCTTGAGATCTTTAATTACTTTTGAATTTCTTATACTATTTCCTTAAACTTTTTCGAGACGGAATTGGTGTGATATTTTTTATGGAAAAATATTTAATAATTGTTGTTAACAATATCTTATATACTATGTTGTTATTTTTTTGTCATTGTAATGACTTACCTAAATACATTATCTACCTTATAAAAATGTTAAAATGTATGCAATAGTACGAGTTTTCTTTCAGAGAAAACTCCCTAAGTCAATTTTTCCTATTTTATCCTTTCCGGGCCAACCAGTTCCAAAATATTTTATTTGTTATTGGTTAGCCAAAGTTCCTTTTATATGCTAAACCCAAGACCGAACACTTACGAACATTTTCGGATTTTTAATATTGATTATCAACTTCAAATGCAAATATCTCAGAACCAATAAAATGGAGTTAGGGACTTTTCATAGAACGACGACGAAATATTCTCGTTATTTATTTATGTTTTTTTATAAACGAAACGAATAGAGCGACATCTATAATCTATCGAACAAAAATACGTAAATACGCTGCTCCATCGGAAACAGACTCTAATCTAAGATGATTTTTTTATATTTAAATAGGTACGTTACTATGGTAGGTAATATGGTGGCGACAAATAATAATAGATAATTCCGATAAATAAATTTCTTACAATTATTGCTTATTTTTAGGGGCAGGTAAATTGCATACCTTTATGGGTAAATTATTCTCTCCAACAGGTTGTAATCTAAGATTTTGAACTGATTGTCACCAAAATCCTTTTAGTACCTGTTTGTATGGGGAAGTCATAGGCGTTTTTCTTTTTTAGTTCAGAGCACAACCTGAACTGCTACACAAAAAGTTCGTGTTTCTTTTTTAGCTCAGACATTTCAGAGCTCGAATTTGTGTTTCTTTTTTCGCTCAGAGCATGATCAGAGCGCGCTCTATGAGCTCAGAATAAATTGACTGAGCATCCTGAGTAAAAGGCTGAGTACTCATGTACATGCACACTTCCAGTCACATTTGATATGAAAGTCATAAATCAGATAATATTCAATCTTCATGTAATCTCTTTGCAAAATTCTTTCAAACTTCATATAATGGTGACCAGATTGCGGATACTAGTGAGCTATATCCAAATATAAATCCTTTAATTGATTTCTCATTAGTAAGCTTTTCCGAACAGGATGTTTTGGAAAGCTTAATTGATATTGATACGACAAAAAAAGCGGGTTTTGATTTGATTCCTCCTATTTTACTATCAAAATGTTCTATTTCTTTATGTTATGTTCTATCTCGTATTGAAGCGAATATAGCTTTTTTACGGACGGTCGGTGGGTCACGCATATAAATTATTCAAAAAGATGGGGAGTAAACCGAAAAAAATCGTCACCGTAGCGTTAACTTCCACCTCAATGGCGCACTTGGAAGATGAAAACTCTAGAACGGCTCCACCGATTTGGATGATTTTTGTTTTGTGTTGTTCGTCTTGATTCAGGGATGGTTTAGGAAAAAAGAAAAGTCGAAAAATTCTTAAATATATGTGTGTAGAGAGCGAAAGAGGAACAGAGAGAGTAATCTAAACTAACTGGCACTATGAAAAATTAAAATGAATTGAACGGCTCCACCGATTTGGATGATTTTTGTTTTGTGTTGTTCGTCTTGATTCAGGGATGGTTTAGGAAAAAAGAAAAGTCGAAAAATTCTTAAATATATGTGTGTAGAGAGCGAAAGAGGAACAGAGAGAGTAATCTAAACTAACTGGCACTATGAAAAATTAAAATGAATTGAACGGCTCCACCGATTTGGATGATTTTTGTTTTGTGTTGTTCGTCTTGATTCAGGGATGGTTTAGGAAAAAAGAAAAGTCGAAAAATTTCTTAAATATATGTGTGTAGAGAGCGAAAGAGGAACAGAGAGTAATCTAAACTAACTGGCACTATGAAAAATTAAAATGAATTTTAAATAGGCCGCCACGTAACACGGGCCAATACTTTACGTCCAATGATTCGCTTCTTTCGGCCGTCCCACGACAGCTCGATTTTTTTTTTTTAATACATCTCTTTCTACTGGCGTTTTCCTGGACGAATGGAAAATTTCTTTCATTGATCCTATATACAAAAGTGGTCTTAAACATCTAGTCAAAAATTATAGACCTATTTCTAAACTATCTACGGTACCCAAGCTGTTTGAAAAAATGGTTACTCAAAGGCTCTATTTTTCTGTTAAGGAATCATTATCCTCGTCCCAACATGGATTCTTGAAAGGAAGATCGACTTGCACAAATTTAAGCCTTTTTACAAATTTCTGTAGCAATCAAATAGAAAATGGTAAGCAAGTTGATGTCATCTATACCGACTTTGTTAAAGCATTTGACCGGGTTCATCATGGTCTTCGAGTACAAAAGTTAACAAGGTTGGGGTTTAATAAAGATTTCACCAAATGGTTAAAATCATATCTATCCAATAGAAAGCAGATTGTAAAGATAGATGATTGCACCTCAAACACTATGGAAGTTTTATCGGGTCTTCCACAAGGAAGCCATTTGGGCCCTCTGCTATTCATTATTTTCACCAATGACCTACCTGATGTATTACGATATTGTAACATTTTGATGTACGCAGATGATGTAAAAATTTTTATTTCAACGTCTTCACTTACAGATTGTCTATTTCTGCAGTTAGACATAACAAATTTTTTAAATTGGTGTAGTTACAATCGCCTGGAGCTAAACTATTCAAAATGTAAAATATTTAGTCTTACAAGATCTCCATCTCTTATAAAGTTTGAATACAAATTCCATAATTTTAGCCTTTTAAGAGTCAGTACTATAAAAGACCTGGGAGTCCATTTTGATTCAAAGCTGGACTTTAGCATACACATTGATTATGTGGTGTCAAGAGGTAATTCTTTGTTAGGATTTTTAAAACGAAATTCAAATGATTTTAAGGATGCGTATACGCTTAAGACCTTGTTTATGTCTTTAGTTTTACCAGTTTTAGAGTATTGTTGTGTAGTTTGGTCACCATTTTATGAAAACAGTATTATGAGATTGGAAAGGATTCAAAAAAGATTTACTAACTATGCCCTGAGAAAATTTAATTGGAATGGGTCCCTACCAGACTATAAGTCAAGGTGCTCTCTCATAGATTTGAAAACGCTTAAATGTCGTAGGCAAGTGCAATGTATACTATTCGTAAAAGATATTTTAGATAATCGAATATCTTCTATGGAATTGCTTTCCTTGATTCCTTTTTATGCTCCTACACGAATGCTTCGAAACAGAAGTGAATTATTCCATACAGCTACTCATAGGACAAACTATGGTTTAAATGAACCGCTTACACGTTCTTTGAAATTGTTTAACGTGGTATGCAATGATATCGACCTTTGCATGAAGAGAGATTTTTTTAAGAAAATAATACTTAATCTATGTAATTAATTTGTCTTAAACTTGTTTATTAATTTTTATATGTTTTTGAAATTTTGTAATCAGCAGATCTTGAAATCAATTGATGAATAAATAAATAAATAAATAAACATTTGAAGGTAAGAAAAAAACAGGAAAAACAAAACATCCTCTGAATGCTCTGAGCACGCATGGTTCAGAGCGCGCTCATAATGCTCGAACTCTGTTCAGTGCTCAGCTCTGAACTAAAAAAGAAAAACGCCTATTATATACCAAAAAAGCGTACGGAAAGCTCGGATGTTCACGTATTAATAGGCGTTTTTCTTTTTTAGTTCAGAGCACAACCTGAACTGTTATACAACAAGTTCGTGTTTCTTTTTTAGCTCAGACACTTCAGAGCTCGAATTTGAGTTTCTTTTTTCGCTCAGAGCATGATCAGAGCGCGCTCTATGAGCTCAGAATAAATTGACTGAGCATCCTGAGTAAAAAGCTGAGTACACATGTACATGCACACTTCCAGTCACATCTGAAGGACAAAAAAAACAAAACATCCTCTGAACGCTCTGAGCACGCATGGTTCAGAGCGCGCTCATAATGCTCGAACTCTGTTCAGTGCTCAGCTCTGAACTAAAAAAGAAAAACGCCTAATGTAATGATTGAATAAAATTAAAAGACAAATAATTTCTTATTCGAACAGTTGTAGTAATGCGTAATAAGGGAATGTTTGCTGGGTTATTTGGGTTAATACCTTCCTATCATCTACTTGGTACAGAATAAAAACATTGTTGGATTGGAAGATCATACAAATAGTTATACAAGTTTATTGCTTGCAGTAGCAAGATGTTCAAAAATGGTCTTTTCTAAATGTTCTTTTAATTATAGGAAGAATATGTGAGGATACACAGGGCTGAAAAACTTATTGAGATTGGGATCGATTTCGTCGATATGATACAAAGTATACGGTCAGTGTTGAAGAGTTTATTAATAATTAACAGCTCTCATTTCGTACTTATTCAAGCCTTAGTGTCTTGTCTATCAGTAATTTGAAAGCCTTTCCAATTTCTGCAGAATTGTTTATTTTTTGTTTTTCTGTTTTCATCAAAAATATGTGTTTAACTTAGATGGGAATAGATTGATGAGTTGAAAGCCTTCCCAATTTTTGCAGAATTGTTTTGCTTTTGTTTTTCTTGTCTACATCAAAAATTTGTGTTTAACGTAGATGGGAATAGATTGATAAGTTAGAAAGTGTCACTTCCCCATAACTTGTTTTAATTATTGTAATTATTATTCCCACGCCTCTTTCCATCCCAAATACCTCGCGAAGGCAAATAATAAAGAACCACTTTCACTGTTTTAAACACAACATATTCGCTTAATTTTTTGTTGTGAAGATTGTGCAGAGATGCAATGCTGTGTGTAATTTGTTTTCCGAAATTTTCTTCATAAGCCGGGTTACAATATTGTACTATTGTACTATTCTCTACCACTGGGCGAATTCTAGTCATCATTATTATCTATAAAACACGACTTGTACCTACCTACCTTACGAATTTCTTTGATATTTAAATGATTATGGTTTTATTTGTTAAAATTTGTAGAAACACTTTTGACAGGATTATTTAAATTGTTATTAAAAAATAATATGAATGAAAGATTAAACAAAATTAGACCGAATAAAGAATGTAGGTACCTACTGGTACTACTAAGAGTTATGATAAATAGAAACATATTTGTCGAAAGTTATAATTTTCTTTCTTTAACAAAAATGTATATCTAATGATATAAAATATAATTTATCTGACAAATATAATGTAAATGTGTAATTACAAATTTAATAAAGAAATTGAAAAGGAATAAATAAATATTTTAAGTAAATACTACATACCTACTATTGAAACAAATTAAATTGAAAGACAGCTGCAAAAAAAAATATCATCAAAAATATGTATTGCAAAACTAAGAACAAAGCAATGATAGGAATAAAATGTATTATTGAAAAAAAATAAAAAAGAAGATTGTTTTAACTTGTAAGCCTCGAATGCTTGCTAACTTTGAGTTGGCGAATAGATTATATTAAAAGGTGGCAAGATTAATTTCCAAATTAACAGGTAAGCATATCCTTGGACACATGCATACTAAATGTAGGAAGATCACTAAAAATTTCCAAAATTCTGTTTCCAAAAAGGATAATGAGCTTTTTGAAGTTCACACAAATAATATATTTCGCTAGATTGCGATTGTGTTATATTTTCTAATAGTTGTGTATTGGAAAATATTTACATTTATATTTAGGTACTTTGGAATGCAATTGACAAAGTTACAATAACTAGTGTTTTGTTAATTATAGTCGACATGAAACTCACTCTATCGTTATCACCACGAAATTAAGTTAAAGTCACCTTCACAGTTCGCTAATAATAATAATTCTTATGTCGTTTTCCATTGGGACCAAAAATCAATCTTTTTTTTTGATCTAAATCACTTTTCATGTTCCATTGGCACCAAAAATCAATATTTTTTCGATTCAGAGCAATTTTTGCAGATCTCGATATTTTTTCAGATCTACACACACTCTCACAATACCAACATACTTCGCACAGCTGTTTTACGTCAGTTAAAGAAGTTTGCTTTTAAGACAAATGGGCGAAGTTTCGTGAAAACTAAAATTACGAAATAACATTAATAGCCATGGATATAATTTAGGAGGAACTCTTATCTTCATAGTTTTCCTCGTCATCTGAAGACTATGAACCACCAAAAGTACTCCATTTGTATTTGAAATAGGGGAAACATTTTTGAAGTCGATATCCATTTGTGATTTTTGCAAAAACAAATGCAATTTAAACAGCTGATATTGCTGCCAAATAACGCACTAATACATTTTCAAAAGCAGATCAATTTCGTTGCATGTTCCATTCGCCACGTAAAATCTGAGATCTGAAAAAGATTTCTGGTGGTCCCAATGGAAAACGATATTAGTTCCCAAATTTTACAAATTAAAGGAGTGAACTTTAAGCAATAGGTACCTAAATAAATCCTCTCTTAAACGCTACCTCCACTTGGGATGAATTCAAAGCAAGAGCAACACAAAAAAAAAAACACATTGAAGAGCAACTGTCAAATTTAGTTTGATGGGCATTTTATAGCATACTAGGGGTATTCACGATTTTTTTAAGGTAATTAAGGTAAGGTAATTAATTTATTCATTCCATTGGTAATTAATACAATATTCATTATAAAATTTACTTAACTTACAAGAATGACTAAACGTAAAACAATTTTGAAAAAAAGAACATTAAGTAAATTATAAGTGTTTTTCATCAGGGAATGAATGGTTAGAAACATTCTATAGCTATTAAAAACTAGTGGCGAATGCTTCGAGTATCAGTTCAGCTGGACGTAGTTAAATCTAAATTTGGTTTATCGGAGTGAGTTTAAATAAAAAGGTAAGCGCAGTCACTATACAATTACCTTGGATAAATTATAGATCTCATTTAAGTCGTAATTAAACAGCCATTTTTTTTACTTTTTTGGTAAACGATAAGATGTTCTGAGAATGCCTTAATTCAATAGGTAATTTATTAAAAACACGTGGTGCTACAGAAGAGTAATAATTTAAGAAGAGGCGAGTATTGTGCGGGGGAATATAAGCAAGATTCCTAACAGAACTACGAAGACCGTAGGCATTCGGATCATGATTTAAGGAATACCCAGATCTTAAGAAAAATATTTTTAAAACTTTATAAAAGTAAAGATGTTTTAAAGGCAATATAAAAGAATGCATAAAAAGTGGAAAGCTATGTTCCTGGCGTCTTCTCTTCCAGATAATTCTTAGTAAATGCTTTTGTAAGACCACCAAGGGTTGAATTTTGTTTTTGTATGCTCCTCCCCAACACGATAAACCATACTGTAGTTTGGATTGGACCAGGCCATAATAAACAGTTTCTAAAAGTTTTCTCGAGCAATATAGCCTCAAATGATACAGTATTTTAGTAGTTTTTTGCAAGTATTTCCTTAGGGAGGTGGTATGAGAGCTCCAAGTTAACCTACTGTCGATTTCAAGTCCCAGATACTTAAATACCTGTACATTACCGATAGCAAAGCAATTTATGGAGCAACTTTTATTAGTGTTATACGTAGCTACAGAATGAGGGTCATAGGCATAGCAAGTGTCAGAGCTTATTAACGTATTGTAGCAGTACGAACTATGAAAAGTGAAAACTGGAAGTTGTAGGTTAAGAGCAGATATGCTAAAAGACATTATTTTAGTTTTGTCGCTAATTACTAATTTATGCAAACTAAAGCAATGTCTCAATGCTTCCAAGTCATAGTTGATATCGGCTGTCAGATCTAAGAGGGAGTTGTTGGAATAAGAACATCCTATGTCATCAGCAAAACCAGTGAGTTAACCTTTCGTATTAAGATTGAAAATAGAGTTAATATATATTAAGAATAATATTGGTCCCAGAACGGAGCCCTGAGGAACACCGATTTTTATATCACTGCTCTCACTAAAAATTTCTCCTATTCTAACCTTTTGTTTTCTGTTGGTGAGATAGGATTCAAACCAATTGAGCATAAACCCTCTGAATCCAGCTTTGTTTAATTTATTAAGCAAGATGGTATGATCAACAGTATCAAATGCTTTGGTAATATCTATAAAGAGAGCAGCAGTAAACTTTTTGCTATTGACGCAATCGTATATTCTGCTGCAGAAGCTTAAAAGAGCATCTTCAGTTGATCTACCCGCTCTGAATCCATACTGTTTATTGCTAAGGTAGGAGATGTTTTCAAGGTATGACACAACTCTAGTTTTTATTAGTTTTTCAAAAATTTTAGAAAATACTGGAAGCAGAGAGATAGGCCTATAATTATTCAATACCTTTTTATCACCCTTTTTAAAAATTGGTATGACTTCAGCAATTTTGAGCATATCTGGAAATTTGCCACAGAAGATACTTGTGTTAAATATGTGAGCCAAAATATCAGCAACATGGAAAGCTATTCTCTTGATAAATGCATTAGAATACGAATTATGAGTGATAGATTTAGAGCTGTCTAATGACATAATAGTTTTATAAACCTCAAAAGATGAAATAGATTCATAGAAGAAGCTTCGAGCCTCTGCTCTTTCCCTGTTCATATACCTCGTCGTACAAAAGTTTGAGCAGGTGATGATCCCTGCATCTCTTATTGTTTTTATCGCAACATTAGCAAAGAATAAATTGAAACTATTGGCTATCTCTGAACAATTTGAAATATCCCGATTCTTATAGCTTAAACAAGAAGGTATCCCAGTTGGAGTTGTTCTGTTAAATATCTCATTGACTATTCCCCATTCCTTTTTTATGTTGCCTTTAACACTGAGGAACTTGTTCAAGTAAAAGTTTTCTTTGCATATAGGAACTTCAACAGCAATTTCTTTAGCAATCTTATCGTAAGCACTACGAATATGACTATTATGTGGATGCTTTTTACATTTTATTCTTAGTTTATTCTTTTCATTTATTTTATTTATCAGGTAGTTAGATATCCAAGGTTTAAGTTTGTTGATTTTTTTGCGTTTTTGATTCATATTCACCGAACTTAGTTCAACATGTTTGTTAAGTACATTGGAAAACAACTCAAAAGCAACATTGGGGTCATTTGTATTCCATATATCTGACCAGCTTTCTTGTAATAAGCAAGCTTTTAAAGAAGAGTAATCAACGGTCTTGGAGAAATAATAAGGATTCTGTTTGTCAATACTCTGCACCTTATTTGAAAGCAGGAATAAACAGATCATTGAATGGTCAGAAATTCTGAAGTCAGCAGTGCTACTAATAAGAGACAATTTTGATTTACAGTCAATCCTACAGAAAATATGATCAATGCACGTGTTAGAGGGGTGTCTAGTAGGAACATTTATACATGACTCTAGTCCATTTGCACACATAATAGATAGATATCTAAAAACAGCTGGAGATTCGCTTAGAATATCCAGATTTATATCACCAATAATAATGAGATTTCTTACTATTTCCTCAGATAATAAGGAGCGTAGCTCATCAATAAACGCATCTTTACTCATACCATGAAGTCTATAGCAACCAAAAATAACGATCTTTTGTTCATCAATTGTGCAACTAACTTTTATCATATCCGAACATCTAAGGTCCAAGTTTTCACATCCCGTAACTAATTTACTGAACTGACTATTGACATAAACAACAACACCACCTGCAGCGTATGAATTATTACACTTTATAAAGCACTTGTACCCAGGTATTTCATAAGTACCCATTTCATCATCGAAAATCCATATTTCGGAGAGAAAGATTAAATCAGGCTTGTTTAAAAACGACTCCAAATGAGATAAAAAGAGATCAAAATTTCTTCTTAAACTACGAATATTCTGATGCAATATAAAGAAGATTGGTTTGTTTCCATTCCCATCGCCGAACATGCACGAAGTTAATTTCATCTTCTTCTTCTTTGATTCGATGGAACATGCCTAGTAAAATTGCGAAATTTTATTTTTTTTTTATCAGATCGTGAACACACTTTTTCTTATGTCTAGCGAAACTGAAACAAATGACAGTTCCAGTTGGACAATTGACTTTTGTTTTGAAAAAAAACTTGTACAATTTTTTGAAAGGGGAAAATTTGCTTTTAATTGTTTACTATGTTTTCCATTCTTTTTATTTTTTCTGATAGCTACACACAGGAATCAAGAATTGAAATTAACTGTCAAATTCATTAGGCTACTCTGTTGTATTTTTCGGTTGCAATAGGGTCAGGGTATAGTTAAGTGCAAAAGTGTAGCGAAATTTTATTCTGTATATTTTGTTGTTGTAGTGCGAAAAAAAAGTTGCACTTTCGCATTTTCGCGAGTTGCATCGAATCGTGAATGTTTCATAAATATTTCATTAACATTTATAACAGAAAAAAAATATTTCGTTGGTCTGGACACAAATGAAACATTTATGAAATGTTTCGCAGTTTCCCATTCGTGATGGGAAATAATTTTTGTTTCACATGTTTCCGGGCAGAGAGTAGGCGCTGTTTTGTGAATTTATGTAAATATAAAAATTAAAATGTCAAAAAAAAATCTTGGAGTAGGTAACGAGGATGTTATCTATTCATTTAATTATATTATCTTTTTATTTTTTTTTTAATTTTTTTTTTATGATAATGAAGCACGCTGCTGAAAATTCTACCGCTTTAGAGTTCATCATTATTTAGTGCAAAAATGGATAAAAATTAAACATTTCATAAATGGTTCAAAAATGTTTGATCGGCGTCCAGACTGAAAGAAACATTTAAGAGATGTTGAATAAATATTTATGAAATGTTTCTGAAGCAAATCGGAAACATTTTATAAACATTTAATAAACATTTATTAAACAAATGTTTCACTGGTCTGGACAAACCTTTAATATTCCTTAGTTCTTCGCTTTGAATCCGTTGCCTTTTTTCTGTCGACATTCTCGGGCAACATAACTTTTCGCCAAAAACAACAAACGAAAACAAACACAATAATAATTGTAAAAACAAAAATGTTTCATTTTATTTCCACAAATGAATATTTCTACCATTTTGCAAAATAAGTTTTCGTGGTGAAATAAAACAAACAATCTTAACTGTGGGAACGCATCCATCAGCTGATCGAAATCATCAAATACACTAAACTCAGTCAGTGTTCTTAGCATTCTCTCTTTATTTTTCCTACGAAGCGAGGGCATTTTTCACTTTTCGCCGTACTCAATCACCTTTTTTTTTGTTTTGTTGCCTCACACGTGTTCACCGATACGAAATTTAAGAGAGAATTTTTCTTTCAAAATTTGCGGGGGAACCGGAACCCAACCGGGTAGGTGCGCTGGAGCTGACGGTCTATTTAATACTTAGTTTATGGTCCAAATCATTTCGTGTTTTCGTCATTCCGTAAGAAACTCCGAATCATAAACTAACTATTAAATAGACTGACAGCTTTCCTACGTCTCCCGGATTTACCCCGCAAATTTTGAATGAGAGCCCTCTCTCGCGCTCTCTTATTTTTCCTGTCTGTGAATACGTGTTATTAATGGCCGCCGGGTGGCACTTTTTCAATAACAAACAATTTGTAAATGAATTTATAACAATAAATGTAAAAGGAATACATGTTGAGTATGTCTTTTTAGATAGCTTTACTTGTGCTCTATCCATTTTAGGTGCCAACAAATGTTCATCCATTCACATTTCAGGTTTTTTTTAGTGTTCTTTACATGAAAAATATTTTTGACAGCAAAATTCATGCAGCTACCTTTGGTAGTTGTTCCAAAAATAGGTTTATTACCATGCTAGTTAAACCCAAGTTTTCACTAGGGCTAAAGAATTTATTTTTAAACATTCCTGAACATTGCATAAATTTCTATTACTTGGTGGGTGTTTTCAA
This sequence comes from Cheilosia vernalis, assembly GCA_949126925.1. Classification (NCBI taxonomy): domain Eukaryota; kingdom Metazoa; phylum Arthropoda; class Insecta; order Diptera; family Syrphidae; genus Cheilosia; species Cheilosia vernalis. The sequence continues at coordinate 42,112,253 of OX421358.1, read as the reverse complement.
CTTCTTTTTTTTAGCACCATATTTGTACAAAATCAAAATATGATTTGAAATTCTGTAGTTTAATAAGAGTGAACACTGTAATGTGTTGTTGTTACGTAGGAACAGTAAAAATGATAATTTTATTTATATATATCTTTAAAAAAATATATAATTCTCGGATATAATTATGATCAAAGATTAAACTCCTAACAAAAAGACAATATAATGTGGTATTTAATTGGATTCTACGATTCGATCCGATTTCAGATTTTGCGTATTCAATCGAACGTAAGAATCCAAATTGTTTTGTTAATTTTTTAGTTTTATAACGTTGTATTTTAAAATGTCCACTGATGTTTTTGTAAGCGTCTCTAATTTATTAATTAACAGAAAAAGTACACTTTATGTGTTTTTGAAATACAAAAAGTGATGTTGTTCTAAGTATACTCGTGTTTTTTGAGCTTCGAACTCAGCAAAGTAGGGTTTTCAGCTCGCAATTACAACCTTATTACAACAACTACTGAGAGTCCTCGAAGTGTCAAGTAGAGCGTAGTTATTGTAATTGCGTGCTGAAAATCTTACTTTACTTTTCTTTGCTATGTTAGAAGCTAACAAAACACGCCTTACTTCACATAAATAAAAGGCGATCTACATACATAGGATTTTTTAACTTTCTCCATTACGTAGTAAGAGAAAGATATTGGTTTCGTACAAAATTTCGAACTCGAGATTTTAATCAATTCTGATATTACGATGATAGAGGAACTCAAAAAAGTGGGTCGCAAAATTCTGTCCGGTCTGTCCGTCTGTCCGTCTGTCCGTCCTTCCACGGGCCTACAGTCTAAACGGCTTCCCGGATTACGTTCAAACCTCGAATTTGGAGTTTTTGGGCTTACAGTTCGGGAGGTGTTTTTTTTTTTTCAATGTAACCTCAATATTAAAGGTACTTCCCATACAACATTTTCGTACCAGTTTGATTTGACCGAAAACGGCTCTAACGATTTCAACCAAAATCGATATTTAAGCTTAAGTAGGTGAGGTTACCATGACTGCGTACCCAGTTTTTGGCTAAAAATTCGAACAACGGAACTTTTGAAATTTCGACATATCTCGAAAACGGTCTATACGATTGTAGCAAAAATTAATTTCTAAGGTTATGTGGTCATTTATAACTTAATGTTTTCTCTATATTATCGTACAATGCATTTTTGAAAAAAGAATTTTTTTTTAAATTTAGTTTTTTCAGTTAACCAGAAAACGACAAAAACGTTTTTGACCAAAATTGCAAACTTAGAGTCAAATGGATGTTTTCAAAACTATAATTGTGTCCTCAATTTTCGATTTGCTGAAGACTCTGAAACTCAGTCAGACTCGCACTAAACGAGAAAGTTTCGTGCGACCCAGTCGTGCACTTTATTTTATTATGGAATATACCCGAAAAAAAACTAAATTCGCATATAATTGTTCTTACATTTTTGTATTAGGCTCAGTTCTTTTGCTTGTTTTGAGGACTTAAACCTAACGGTTGAATTAAATCTTGGTCGTTAAATGTTGCTTATGAATTATAAAGCTAGATTATCAACAAAAAATATATAAACAAATATCCTTTAAATTTTCTAGAATAATAATTTATTCATTCATTCATCTACCTCTCAGTCAATTCTACAACAAAAAGCCAAATCATTCCACTGAAATATTTCATTTCTTTACTGTTCCATCTGGCAGGAATTTTTTTCAGATGGAATTCAATAAGGGGTGGTTGATTTGTTGTAATTGTTTTCGTAGGAACAAATTTTGCTGACATTTTGCATTTTACGTATGGCTATAACTAGAGCCTTACTTAGCTTGTCGGTTTTTGCTAGGAGGAGAGAAATAGGTTGCGAAACATAATTGAAGTTCTATCGCGAACATGCCAAAATTTTTTTGATATCGATGTCATAAAAGTATTGCTGTTCTTTATATCGTACATTTTAAACATTCATTGCACTTCAATTACATAACAAATTTCACTTGATACCAAGAAATAAGAAAATCGAACAACTTTTCATATAAAAATGTAGCGAATAAATTACAACCTGGAACTAAGAAAACCCATTATTTACAAACACAGCCCCGCACTCGACATGAAAATGAGAATCCACCATAGGCTACCTGACATCTGGTTGAAGCCAGACGTGTAGGCTGGTTTTTTTCAAGTATGTGTGTGCCCCCTTTGATAAACATGGCACAAACACATGAATTCAAACTGGGCTACACTCAAGGACAAATCCAGCTTGTAGGCAAATTCTCTTAAGTGGGCGGAGCTGACGGTCTATTTAATAGTTAGTTTATGCTCCGAATCAGAAATGATTTGAGATGAAGATGATGACGAGATTGAGGATTCAGACTCGGAGTTGGAAAGCGAGCAACACCGGCCGAAATAAGAGCAAAAATATAAACAAAAATTGGAAAAAAATAGAAAGTGGTTGAAAAAGGATTTATCAAGTCAAAGGGCATTTTACAAATCCAAGTGTTGTTTCAAAAAGGCAACTGAACTTGTGCGACTTATTTCACTATATAGTAAAAATCGAATTGCAGACGAGCTTAAAAACAAATGTTTTTCACTTATAATAGATGAAAGTAGGTACTGATATTCCCTTCCGACCGGGTTGCCGCCTTGGCGGGGCGGAGGGGCTTGTAGTAAGTCTGCGAGGCATATGCCCCCAGACTGAAACTAAGAGCGACCCTACCGGGAGTAAACCCTAGCTAAAATCCCACTTTAAGTCAAGACGTCAAGGCACCGTGTCGATGGCTGCATGGTCAGTATGTGGTTAAACCAACTCGGCCGCAAACGGTCCCCTCCGATGCCCAGGCAAGGTCGGTTGTATAAGTGCCTTACCCTGGTAAGACGGCTCTGCCGGGGTCGACTACCCTTTCCGATCTCACTCGTGGGAACAAAATCTAAATACAAAAAAATGGAAAGAAAAGAAGAAGAAGTAAAAAATAAAAATAAGGTAAAGTACCAGCTGAGGCTGCCAGAGGTTGGCACCTCATCAGAAGAAGAACTGCTGGCCTCCAGTCAGGAGACAGTCGTTCGTCCACCAAGCAGTGAGAGTGCTAAGGCTAGCACCTCAACTGCAAACCAGAAAGAAACCAAAACAAAACAAAACAAACACAAGTCCCCTGGGAAAGCTATTAAGAGCAAGTACCAGATGGCCCTCTTTATCTTAGGCAAGATAGCCAAAAATGAGGCCGACGGAAAGCCCCATGACAAGGACAAGGAGGACAAAGTCAAATATCAGGCGATCGTTGACGAATACAACGAGCGCCTGAAAAACAACCCAAGGCAGGCAACGAAGCGAATCAGATCTCAAGATGAGACCTCCCATCGCCCGGCCTCAAAAAAAACCAAGGCAACCGTAGGTACGGCAGCCGTCAACAAGCCAAGTTCATCGGCAGCCAGTGCGGTCCAGAGGAGACCCTTCACCGAGGTGGTAAGGGATCACCTTCAGGTCGCATTGGTAGACGAACTCTCCACAAATGGGAAATCCACAGCAAAGGCGTGGGGAAGCATTGAGGCCAAGCTTTCCGACATGGTACTGGACCACCTTTTGAAAAACCAAGGGGGACCTCTTCCAGACTTTGACTCCGCCGAGGTGGTGAGGGGGTATCGGGTGATCAAGTGCGCCGACCAGTTTTCTAGGGATTTCCTTAGCGAGTGCGTTGCTAAGGTTAGCGACGCCTGGGACGGTTTGAAGCTCAAACTCATCCCAGCTAACGACATCCCGAGGAGACCCAGGGCCCGCATTTGGTTGCCCAATATGAAGATAGAAGGAGAAAGGCTTCTCCAATGTCTCAAACTCCACAACCCGGCGGTTCCAATGGATGACTGGTCAGTCATAAAGGCGGAGGAACCCCACAAAAACACAATGTCCTTCCTGCTACTCATAAATAACGAGTGCCTGGCCGCTCTCGAGAAAGCAGACCACAAACTTAGGTTTGGCATACGGCATGCTAAGCTCAAAGTTTTTATCTCCTCTGGTCCTGATGATGATGCGGACATCGTCGAAACCGACAAGTTGTTGGAGGACCTCTTATTAACAGAAAAAACCACAAATAATGCTGAAAGTCGTTCAGATTAACTTGAGGCACTCAAGGTGTGCCTCCGACAATCTGAAGGTTTTTCTAAGGGAGAAAAACGTGGACATCGGCATTATCCAGGAGCCATGGGTGAGAGATTCGTCCATAAAGGGGCTTCAAGACACACAATACAACATTTTTTACAAACATCAGGCCACAGGTAAGCCTAGAACTTGCATACTCGCTAAGAAACATCTAAAAGGTTTTTTATGTCCCAATCTTAGCTCAAACGATTTAACAGTGGTTAAACTGGAGTGTGCAAACCAATCAACGTACCTGGCATCAGCATACATGGCACATGAGGTACAAGCGCCGCCAGCGGAAGTGGAGCAGCTCATAGCCGCAACAACAAACAAGGACAACCTACTATTAGGTTGTGACGCCAACGCCAGGCATACATTATGGGGGAGTTCAGAAGATAATGAGAGAGGTGAGTCACTTTTTGATTTTCTTTTAACTACTAACCTGTCTGTCTGCAATAAGGGCACGACTCCAACCTTCGTTTTCCCGAGTACGGGAACTTTTCGGGGGTGGGAAGAGGTCCTAGATATCACACTAAAAACAAACAACGATAGCTTTAGAGTCGAAAACTGGAGAGTTTCCAATCTGGAGTCACTCTCAGACCACAGATGGATCCTCTATGACTTGGGTCTCGAGGCTGAGACTAGTAAACCATTTAGAAACCCAAAGAGAGTTAATTGGACCAAATTTGGTCAAGTCCTTCGGACAAAACTCAAAAATACACCTGAAAGACACACTTTAGCAATCGAAGAACTGGAGGCAAAGGTTAAGACTTTCGAGAACGCAATGGTTGCGGCATACAAAGTCTCCTGCCCAGTTAAACGTAGCAAAAAAACACTTCCCCCATGGTGGAACGAGGATCTCTCCAATCTCAGGCAGATGACCAGAGCGATTTTCAATATCTGCCACAAACACAAATTCTGGCAGCCTTATAGGGACTGTCTTAGTCTTTATAAAAAAGCCATCAAGGCATCCAAAAAGGAGGCCTGGGTGGATTATTGCCATTCGATAGAAACCCTTAAGGACTCCGCCAGGCTTAGCAAAATTCTGTCCAAGGAACACTCCAACCCTTCCTTTCTAAGAAAGTCAGATGGAGGTTGGACTGAATCCTGTGCGGAGACCCTGGAACTCCTAATTAACACACACTTTCCCGGTTGCAGCGATATTAGTACAGAACCCGAGAGGTCTCGGCCAGTACAACCTGCACTCCATAATCACATCACTTCATTAATTTCCGAGGAAAAGATCTCCTGGGCTATCAACAGCTTCTCTCCGTTTAAGTCACCGGGCCCTGACGGCATTTTACCTGTTATGCTACAGAGAACGCAAGACTTAACAATACCTTGGCTGGCGTCAATCTTTAGAAGCTGTATAATACTAAACCACGTTCCCTACTCCTGGAGACACGCTAGAGTGGTGTTTATACCGAAGGTTGGCAAACGCGGGCATGAAGCCGCAAAGGACTTCAGGCCAATTAGTCTAACCTCCTTTGTTCTCAAAACTCTAGAACGTGTCCTAGACATCCACATGCGAAGCTTTCTAGTAGAATCATCGCTATCTAAATCACAGCACGCCTATCTCAAGGGGAGATCTACGGAAACGGCTCTACACGAGGTAGTGCGGACAATCGAAAGATCCTTATACTATAAAGAATACACCCTAGCCTCCTTTCTAGACATAGAAGGAGCTTTTAACAACGTACACACTGAAGCAATTCAAGAATCTCTGATTGAGATGGGCATAGAGGAATTTATTAGTCAATGGATAGTCTCTATGCTCAGAACAAGAACCCTTCAGGCAACACTAGGCAACAGCCACTTAACCAGATTTGCCCGCAGAGGTACGCCACAGGGCGGTGTCATTTCGCCTCTACTCTGGCTAATGGTTATAAACAAAATTCTTGCAAAACTTGACAGGGAACGAGTGAAAGTTGTCGCGTATGCGGATGACGTGGCGATACTAGTGTCAGGGAAGTTTCCCTCCGTGATTAGCGAAATCATGGAGGCCGCTCTAGAAAAGGTAAACACCTGGGCTGCAAGCTGCGGCCTCGGCGTCAACCCGGGCAAAACGGAACTGATGCTGTTCACCACCAAAACCAAAATACCCGATTTTACCCTCCCCCGTCTAAATGGTCAACCACTCACACTATCCTCCAGCGCTAAGTATCTGGGCATCTTGCTTGATACAAAACTTAACTGGAAACAAAACATCGAACACAGGGTAAAGAAAGCGCGTATCGCCTTCTACGCCTGCAGTAAAACATTTGGAAAGAAGTGGGGACTTCAACCAAAGATGACTTTATGGATGTACACTGCCGTTGTGCGTCCAATTCTGACATACGGCTCACTCGTATGGTGGCCTGCGCTGAGTAAAGGCTACAACCTTACAAAGCTTAAAAGACTGCAAAGAACAGCCAGTATAGGCACCACGGGTGCAATGAGGTCGGCACCAACGGATGCCCTTACTGTGCTCCTGCATCTTCTACCTCTCGAGCTACACACCAAAGATACTGCACTATGCAGCGCCATAAGACTCAGGGAGTCTGGGTGCTGGAGTGCAAGGCCGTATGGCCACAGCAACATTCTGGACTCGTTACCAAACGGTATGGCCACGTCTCCAACCGACTATATCACACCACAACTCAATTTCAAAAAAGGCTTCCAGGTAAGCTTCCCTTCCAGAGCTCAGTGGAAGAGGAACGAAATAGTGCAGGGCTTTGACACGGTCATATACACTGACGGATCTAAGATGAACTGTGGTGTGGGGGCCGGGGTCTACTCAGAATCACCGAATATATCAGAATCATATCGTTTGCCGGATTTTGCCAGCGTTTTCCAGGCTGAATTACTGGCTATCCGAGAAGCCTGCGCGCTTTTAGGGCATGACACAACGCACAAACAAAACATTGCTATCTTTATTGATAGCCAAGCCGCCATCAAAGCCATCAATTCGGCTACCATATCCTCCAAGCTGGTGCAGGAGTGCCGGAACGAGCTTGCCCGCCTGGGCGAACGTTTCAGTGTCACACTTCTCTGGGTACCGGGGCATAGTGACATAATAGGAAACGAGCGCGCAGATGAGCTTGCCAGGCGGGGGTCAGCTCTACACGTCTCGCACGCGGCAAGGGTCCATGTTCCACTAGGAGTGGTAAAGGGACAAATTCATTCACATTTTCTACAGAAAGCCAATCTCCAATGGAGGGGTTTGACCAACTGTGTCATATCAAGAAAGATATGGCCCACATACGACCGAAATAGAACAAGAAACCTGCTAAATAGAACCCGCCCAGATGTTGCCAGAGTCACGGCAATGATCACGGGGCATTGGCCAATTGGCGACCATGCGGCCAAGCTTGGGATCCCACACAACCCTCATTGCCGAAGCTGCGGAAATACAAACGAGAAAGAAACTCTCTGCCATTTCCTCTGCAAATGTCCGGCACTGGCAAGAGCCAGATTGCGGACACTGAACCAACCTTTTTTTGATGACCTTAGCGATTTTTCGGGTAAAGGGATATTAGATATAATCCGTTTCCTCAACTCCACAGGCTGGATATAAGTATATAATGCATTACACCCCTTTATAACCATCACAAACTAGGTCACACGAGTCGTGGTAACAAAAAGGCACATCATAGTGCTACTTGGGTTCAAGGATGGACCGCCACTTCTACCTACCTACCTACCAGGTACTGATATTAGTTGTTAAAAATGCTTAGTCTTGATTGTACACGATTTTTGGATTGATTGAGTTAAACGAATCTTCGGCAAACTCCATAGCAAAAGCTATTTTATCGTTTTTAGAAGAATTAGGTATTCCTATTAAAAATTTGTTAGGCTTAAGCCGGAACCAGACTTGTGTGTTGTGGAGTGGTGTGTCGCTATCACTTCAATGTATTTCATATGCGTAGAAACATATTTTTCTCGTGTGTTGTGTTGCAGTGTGGCGCGAATCGCTCCTGTTTCGATTGCGCCACACCACTCCACAACACACCACACGTTACAAGTCTGGTTCCGGCTTTATGGACTGAAAATGCCTCAGTCATGAACGGTGCAATGAATGAGGTAAAACAGCAGCTGAAATCCTTGAACCCGAACCTTTTCTATTTGGGTTGCACCTATCACTCTTTAAACCTTTGTGCAAAAGCTGCAGCAAAAAAGATACCCCTTGAACCGGAATTATTTATAAAATCAATTTTCAATTTCTTTTGGCGCAGTTCCAAGCGGCTTGCTGACTTTAAAACATTTCAAGAATATTTTGAAACAAAAGAACACAAAATTTTAAATGCAAGTTCTACACGGTCGGTGGTTGTCTGTTAGGGCAGCTGTTGATAGGGTATTCGAGCAGTGGATACCACTTAAGCATTATTTTGTTCTTATCTCATTTGAAGAGAAAAAAGAAAACAGTGTTGAAGCTGTGTCAGAAAGATTAAATGATGTCAACAAGGCCTATTTACATTTTTTGTCGTATGTCCTAGGCTCCATAAATCAAACGAATAGAATTTTTCAATCAGAAAAAACTATGATACACCTTCTTTATCCTTTTGTTAAGCAACACTTTTTAAAATTGCTTAACAATTTTATAAAGAAGGAGTTCATAAGTACGGGAGTGGATTATGAGAAAGAGTTCCAGTTTCCTGTCTTGAACATTTTCTCTGGCATTGAATTTGAATTGCAAGAAGAAAATTTATCAAACGAAATCGTTTTTAAGATTAACTCTCTGCAAGCAAATTCAATCCAGGTTTTCATTTAACGATGGCAATTATGTCACATTTCTCATTGCGAGAGAATTCGCTCACCGAAATGAAAAAGAATAAGAACGCCATTGAACCACAAATTTGAAAAATGTGAACCTATTCAAGGCGGGAATATTCAAATATCAGTAGAACATTTTTATTTCATACCAAGATTTGGATTGCTTTTAATGTAGAAATTAAAGACAAAATCTTTTGCTTCTTCCATTTATAGTCAGTTATAAATCAGCGTTTGAAAGATTTGACAACCATCTGTCTGCAAAAACCAAGTAGCACAAAGAAATTTCTTGTTCTCATATGAAGGTTTTTGAAGGAGGGAAAATGTTTCGTTCTCTCTGCCAAAGTTTGACTAAATTTGGCAAAATGTGTTCGAATGTATTATCGTTTGCAAACAACAGACCTGTATCAGTATTGCAAAAATAAAAGCTTAATTCTATATATAAAAGGCAATGAAGGCCGTGTGTGCGCGCATAACTCGATAACGGATTGTTGGATTTGAACGATTTTGGGCTTGACGGGTTTGTTTTGGACCAAGGAAGTACATAGGATACTTATTGTCACGAAAATAAAACTTTGAGGGGATGGAAAAGGTTATGAAAGTTTGTATGGGGAAATGCACTATGAAATAAAGTGCACGACTGGGTCGCACGAAACTTTCTCGTTTAGTGCGAGTCTGACTGACTTTCAGAGTCTTCAGCAAATCGAAAATTGGGGACACAATAGTTTTGAAAACATCCATTTGACTCTAAGTTTGCATTTTGGTCAAAATCGTTATTGCCGTTTTCCGGTAAACTGAAAAAAACTAAAATTCCTTTTTTCAAAAATCCATTGTATGATAATATAGAGAAAAACTGAGTTTGCTATTAAGTTATAAATGACCACATTACCTTAGAAATTATTTTTTGTTACAATCGTATAGAACGTTTTCGAGATATGTCGAAATTTCAAAAGTACCGTTGTTCGAATTTTTAGCCAAAAACTGGGTACGCAGTCCTGGTAACCTCACCTACTTAAGCTTAAATATCAATTTTGGTTGAAATCGTTAGAGCCGTTTTCGATCAAATTAAACTGGTACGAAAATGTTGTATGGGAAGTACCATTAATATTGAGGTTACCTTCCGAAAAAAAAACACCTCCCGAGCTGTAAGCCCAAAAACTCCAAATCCGAGGTTTGAACGTAATCCGGGAAGCCGTTTAGGCTGTAGGCCTGTGGAAGGACGGACAGACGGACAGACCGGACAGAATTTTGTGACCCACTTTTTTGAGTTCCTCTATCATCGTAATATCAGAATTGATTAAAATCTCGAGTTCGAAATTTTGTACGAAACCAATATCTTTCTCTTACTACGTAATGGAGAAAGTTAAAAAAATAAACGGGAAGGAGATCGAGTAGTGATACTTAAAATATAAAAAAAAATATGTTTAATTTTAATGGCAATTGTTGTTGTCAATTATTTTAATTGTTTTGCAAGCAAATTGTTGTTGCCAACAATTTTGAAATTTGTTTTTTTTTAAATACACCTAATAAGATTGCTTAGGTTTACTATGTCACAGTAGCTTTTTGAAATGGAGTAGATACTTCGATTTGTTTGATGATGTTTGAATCATTTTTGTTTGCCAAATATTTTCAGGATCCTTGCATTTGTATGAGTGAGTAAGTTGAAATGTTTGAGATGACGATGATGATAGGCAACACAAGAGTTGTTGAGCGTTTTGAGTTTTTACGCGCATAACTCGAGACAGAATGGTTAGTTTTTAAAGATTTTGAGCTTGATGGTTTTGATTGGGCCCAAGGAAGGCCCTTGTCTTCATGTCTCTAAAACAAAACTATGACAGGATGATATAGAATAGGGGATGAAAGTTTGTGTGGGATTCGGCGATTCCAAGACAAATTTGATCATGCCGCCAGTGAGAAGGGGCAAACGTTTCACGCCTCACAAAATCAGGACGAACAGTCAGATCGAAATTGACAATCGAATGAATATGTCGGAATTTCGGGAAAGAATATCATGCAGTCGTCCATACTGGAGACCGAGATAGACAACAACACAATCGTCATCAGCATAGCGTTCTATGTTTCTCACATGGTCAGTTGTATGTGGCGTGCTCACGTGTCGGCAAACCTCTAGCGAGTGCCAAATCTTTCGTGAATTACCAGGCACGCAGAAATCACAGCTGGACAACAACTAACAAAAATGTCGTAGACCAGCACCTCTACAATATGCAATGCAAGCCGAATGAAATAAGATAAATTTAATCTTCAAATGAACTCCAACCGGAAAATTTCAACAACACGATATGGAACAACCATCGATGCTGTCTTCCAGCGTAATCTAGATAGATAGATTACAGTATCGAACGTACATATCTTACTTCAGCTACCACAATCCGATTGTATCTACTCTACCGAAACTAGGACAGAACGAATAAATTATTGTTATTTCATAATATATCAAGAATACGGTTATTACAACTCCCGCTTTTCTCAATGACGTGTATAAAGCCACACACATACCGCACGCACCGTTTTACACATATATTTCGGGACTGTTGGACACAGTCGCACAATTTTTTTTTAATATAATCATATCTCGGGAATAGACTCTTCCGTGTTAGAAATGGGAACGAATACTCGGAGCTAAAAGAAATGCTATCATAGCAGTAGGAAGCGACTACAAAACTGCATGCCGCAGTGAATAAGGTAAATGAATGGACATGGACAACGAAACTAAATCTTTTCACGTGAATTTCACTTACAAGAAAACAAATGACTTGCCAATTTTTTTAAATTTGGTCCGAATACCCTTTGCAAACGAGACCAAATACCTGGGAATGACACTCGACGCAAAGCTGAAATGGAATTGGAATGGAATGGAAAATATAGAGAAATGTACTGGTTACTCAGAAAACATTCACAGCTCAGTACCTACTGAGAAAAAACTGCTTTTATACAAGCAAGTGCTAAAGCCGCTGTGGACCTACGGTATACAACTTTGGGATTGTACAAAACAAATGTCAATATTCTATATATTCAAAATAAAGTTCTTAGAGAAATTGTACAAGCACTATGGTATATTAGAAACGACGATATCCATAGGGATCTCGGAATTCCAACAATCGAAGCTGAAACTAGAAGCACAGATAATATAATATAATTATATTATCTTTGCTAGAAGCTTCGCGAGAAAGCATAGGAACCGATTAATCGGACAAACCTAACAACAATCAACAATACAGTCCGACATATTTTCGACGAGAGCAATTTATTGCACCGACTACAAAGAACGAAACCGTTCGACTTGCCAAGATAAGATTAGCCGCATCTAATCTGCGGAGCACGCAGGAACTTTCAGGAAAGTAATTTTTGGAACGAATGGAAGGGATCTACAATTTTATGCCGATTCCAAACGGCTGATTGAGAAGCTCTTTCAAGACAGTTATACTCTCGGATGTTTGCCAAGATAAGATTAGCCGCATCTAATCTGCGGAGCACGCAGGAACTTTCAGGAAAGTAATTTTTGGAACGAATGGAAGGGATCTACAATTTTATGCCGATTCCAAACGGCTGATTGAGAAGCTCTTTCAAGACAGTTATACTCTCGGATGTTTGTCAGACGTTCGCGAGAGGTGGCGCAGTGAAAAAACCCTTAGTTGTAATTTGGGTTTTTGCGGGATTCGAACGTTTATAATTTTCGAATAAAGAATTTAAATTGACCGGAAGCGAAAGCTTGGAATTATTAATTTCATTAACTACATTAACGAATTTTTGCGGAACGAAGTTCGCCGGGCCAGCTAGTAATTAATAATTTATAAGTTTAAAGAATTTATTATGAGCTTTATTTTCCACAATTTGATTTCAAATTTAATAAGCAGCTAAATGACACACATTCTTGTGTTTATAACTAGTATACTAGCTGACCCGTGCTCGCCTTGCTTCGCCAAAGTTCTACTTCTCAAATTTAAAACAAAATAATTAGCGTTATACAAACCCACTCCGCGAAATTTGTTAATAAAAAAGTATCATATCCATGGTTTAGCTTATATAAGTTCATAAGTGAAGTGTAGCCAGAAACAATAACTTAGTTTTATAATATTAGGGATAGAGACTTATTAAAAGAGATTAAAAGAGAGCAACGCAAAGCACAAAAGATGCATAAAACATAGAAAGAAAAAAAGTTTATTTAAAAACCAAAAAACACAACTAACTGTAAATAAAAAAAAAACATCAGGCACACCAGGAGTGCCGACAGGTTATTACTTGAACAATTACGTGTGTATTTTTCGAATCTTGTCATATTGCGTTTCGACAACAGCGCCACCTATCGGGGCCAAAACTATCCTATCTTTCTAGCTGCATACAAACACGCACACATACAAAGTTTCATATTGAGATCGGTTGAGTTTCTCAAAAAAATCGACAACAGCGCCACCTATCGGGTCCAAAACTATCCTATCTTTCTAGCTGCATACAACCATGCACACAAAGTTTCATTGAGATCGGTTGAGTTTCTCAGAAAATGGACAACAGCGCCACCTATCGGGTGTCGGTTTCTCGGTGACGATGACGCGCTGTCGTTTTAAAGGTAACGCGAATTCATTAATTTCTTCCCATCTAAAAGTGCCCAACGCGCCTAAAGAAGTAATAACTTCAAAAAACTAAAAAAATATTAACCAGGCAACAGGCACTCACACTATACCTACACAATAGCTACATACATACCTAGTACAAAGAAAGAAGAGAGAAGAAAAAAAAATTGATAAACTTGTTCGCACACCGCTCTCCACTGGTGGGCTGTTGATTGCAATGACCTGCGCATATCTGTGAAATATGTAAGTCTCAAATAATTACATTTTTGCTAATAACTTCTGTTATACGAATCTGAGAATAATGATTGATGCATCAATCTCTTCATCATGAAGTGTACTAATCGAAGAATAAAGTCATATTCAAATTTGTTTGCCCATTTCATAGTAATATGTGTTTAAACCATAAAAAATGGTCGTTTTCAGTTACAAAATTATATAAAATGGGTTTAAAGGACCAATAACGGACTTTAGGATACTAAAAACCATCCTATGTAATACTGCTTCTCACGACAAATCGATTAACATATATATTGTTTAGGTTTCGTTACATACCTAGTCCCTACTCGCGGACAAACAGAAAAATGTGTTCTCTTTTATAGAGGTAGAGATTATAGATGGTATGCAATAAAAGCATGCTCACTATCACGTGTATTGTGTGGTGTGAAATGTTTTTTTTTTTTTTGTTTTATTAGTGTTGATTAGGGTGTTCCATGACACTAAGCAATTTACGAAATCAAAAACGCAGACCCGCCATTTAAGTCCATTTAGTTCTATTATCTCATTGAGGGGAAAGTCGGCAATTTTTAGATTTTTTCTTACAAAAATTGAATAAAGGGAAGGGATTTTTTTTTGGAAAAACAATAAATAATTTCTATTACTTTTTTGTTTGCTTAGTTCTAAGATATTTAAATAAAACATAAAATGTTAAAATAAAACTTAAATAAGGGTTTTTGTTTTTTGTCCTTGCAATATTTAAAACTCGGAAAGCTCGGTATCCTCGTCTTCTTCCAATATAAGAGCATTGTCAGAAAAGCTTAGATTTACCCTATCATTTTGCAAACAATCTTCTGGTTTCGATTGGGAAAATAAATTTTCCGACAAAAAATCCTCTGTCATTTTCGCAATTCGATGTAAAAGTGTTCAAGGATGAGAACTTATGCAACATTATATTTGCAATAATATTATTGAAAATGTATATATACAGATGGATTTGGATCAAAACGAAACTGCGGTAAGATTTTCATTACATTTCTCACTGATTGTAAACTGATTTCCTTTTAAAACTAAAACGCACCATATTACGGAAGCGGTGTTATTGTTTTTGAGATACTGGCTGTGAAAATCATAAATACTTAATCGGCGTCTACATCTTTAAGAACCGAAATGTTAAACAAATGTTAATGAAATGTTTCTGAAGCAAATCGAGAAAATTTCACAAATATTTAAACAAATGTTCTTTTGCCTAGATACACCTTATTATGCCAAGAAAAGTAGAAATACTAGTATATTTGAACATAAAATTTGAAATTAGTTTTCACCTTCAAAAATATTTTTTTTTTTAATTCTGTTCATATGGTAACACCCCCGACAAGCAACTGAAATGTCGTGTCAATTGGCATCTTATTGTGACGTCACGTTGTACAGAATGCTTGCAATATGGCTGGTGGCAATATGAAGTTTTTTCTGCTCACACATTGGGTCGTATGAATAAAAACTAGCATTTGCTTTGAGCAAAAGGTTGTAGCAAAGTAAAAGCCCTTAGCAAATACTTTGAATCGGTATGAATAAAAATATACTTTGCTAAAGTAAAGTCGAAAATTCGAACATAGCATTTACTTCGCTGTACGTGTACTTGCCTTGCAGTTCCTGTCAAACCTGACCAGTAAATTTGAATTTTTGAATTTTTCTTAAGATTCTAACGACTTTTGTGGAAATTGAAATTAAAAAAAATAAATACAGAAATATAAATGCAATTTTTATCTTCAATTTCACCTGAAAATATGATTTTTGTTTGCCGAATAGCTTGTTGATGCTTCCGTTCTACTTTAGGTGCCGGGAATCGTATCCGATATTGTTGGAAATATTTATTTGTTAACAAACTAGACAAATAGTTACAAATAGTCGACCTAGATCTCCGCTATAATATACCTACCTTACAAATGATTCTGCCTAAATATTTTCATCTGAAAGAAATATTAGCTTCGCTTGAGACGAAACAACTGCTGCTTTTTCCGTATGTATTTCGTTGGTTTTCCTGTACAAACAGAATTCAACTTAACTATTAACAATATTTAGATTGTTTTATGTTGAAAAATGAGCATACAAAATATTTAGCAAAAGGTCTGAGTCAACAAAATAGCAGACTCAGAATTTGCATAGCATTTGCTTTGTCTGACAAGTTTTATTCATACCGATCTGAGTAAAAGGTCAGTGCCGCCGCCTTTCGAACATGTCAAAAGTTGGAACTAACTCAAATTGGTTTTTATTCATACGAAACGTAGCAAATGCTTCGATTTTGACATTTCTCTTGAGTAAAAGCAATTGCTACGTTTTATTCATACGACCCATTATCTGTCGTCTTTTGAAAGCAACTGTTGCCACCGAGGGGGAAGTAATCAATATTTTTGAGTGGTCCTTGAATACAGATTTGCTACTTGTGATTGCATGTGAATTCGGTTGAATACACTGTGTTACACTGTGATTCACCATGAATATGCACAGAAAAGTACCTTGAATACACCTGATTACTTCCCCCTCGGTTGCCACAACTCGAAAATAATATTTGTCTATGATCCGTATTATTTTATTTTCTTGATCTGATTCGGATCATTTGCAGTTGTGACAACATAAAGGCTTTTCTGGTATTGTACCCAGTCAATTGAAGCAACTCCTATTTTTCTATTACGCTCAATGTAAGGATTTACCAATAAACAAATATAGTTGCCAGACTATCGCTAAATGTAGCGTTAAATGTTAGTGTTGAGAAAGCCATGTTCAAAGATAATGGAATACAGAGATATATAACTTTCCAGTGGAAAGGCGGCTGCCTACAAGCTGTTTTCCAGAAAAATTCATGAAGTCACACACACCTGCTCATTTTTATTATAGTATATGTGAGTTCATGAATTGGACTTTACTGCAAGAATAAAGTATTTTCTAATGTGTATTTCACTATTTTTTTTAGTTTAATCAACACCTCCACAAAATCCAAACAAATACAATATGAAACACAAAACAATTAAGCACCGCTATACTCATAAAAGAAAGATGATTCGCGGTCGGTCATGAGCAACATGCTTTTTTGTTCGTCACACGTATTCACAGACGGGGGTTGAAATTACAAAAACAACAATGTAAACAAATGGGTTTTGGGGGGATAGACGTACGAAAGATAACCATCTCTTTTATTCATTCATCTCTGGCCATGTTTATCTTGGGCATTAGCTAAATAAATCCTCCCTTATGTCATTTTGAAGACAAGTGTTGCCCAACCATCCAAAATCACGGTATTAAATTTCGTAATAGGAGAGAATTTAGTACGATGTTGTTCAGCCTGAGCGTTTACAATTATTAATTAGTTTTAGTAAATTGTGAATGTTTTCTAATTTTATTCATTACGATTCAACAATGCAAATGGTTTTTAAGTCACAAATTTGTACAGAAGTATATGCAAAATATTGAAAAATATTGCATTTTTGTTTTACTTCTAAACACGTGAAGCACACATTTCTGTGTTTTTTTTTTCTGTTTTATCTAGTTTTACCGGTAGTTCTTGCTTTTTGATTGGTTTTCCTATTTAAATAGTTGCTTACTAAAAACTAAATTGTATATAATTTTGGGATATTTCCAAGACTTTCTTGACAGTCGTCCCAAACAGAATAAAATATCTTCTTACATAAGTTTGGACGGTTCATACCTTTTTGCAACAATTCTCAGTACCTTAGGTAGATGTTATGATGCAACCAAACAATTTTCAAACTCTTTGCAAATGACGTTTGTTTATCGAAAATGAGGACCTCTAATAAGACAATGGTTGGTGTGAAAAGGTTCACTTCACGGAAAATATAGTTGTAAAAATAGAATTATCAACATTCAGCAAAATACATGCAAAATAACAAGTTTATTAACTTCTGGAGGGGTAACAGCCTAACAGGTAGTCCGAGAATATGTGTGCATAAAATTGTGCGTTTTATATTTTTCCATTCGAATTTCAACTTTTGTCGGTTTCTAAGTTTCCCAAATTAAGTAATTATATAAGCCATACAAATTTTTATAGGTTAAATTGTATTTATCTTCAAAACCGGAAGCGATAGGTTCTTAACACGCATCCTTCGTGCGATTTTGATTTATCCGGAAATGAATGAGCCAGCTATTATTTCTATTTTCAAAAACATTCACCTGCTAACGACGCAATTGTTATGTTTAGACCACTAATAAGTTTTGATTTGCATCGTCAGCCTACGAATATATGAAATCATTCAAATAAACTGTGCTTCGTTTATTGAATAATTTGAAATGACGACAGAAATGCACTCATAAAACAAACGTGAAGTAGTATTAAAAACCAATTGAAGCGTACTATAAAAAGTACTGAAATTGTGTCCGATTGAATTATAAGGCATTACTGATTTGCATATGATATTTGACAGCTGAGCGGATATTTTGTGTTTTGTTTTTTGCTTATAATAAGTCTCAAAGAGCATTTGAAAGATATGTGTTGCGCAAATTTAATTGCAATTTATGCATTCCTTCTTTTAGAATAAAATCCTCTTTGTGAAAGAGATCATTGACCTTGTTTTTCACGAAAACAAATTATGAAATTTGAATTCTGCAATGTAATAGATTCTAAGAAAGTTTTCGGACTAGTAAATGTGGAGGTCTAATTGTTTATTGGTACCATTTCACAAATGCTGTACATTTTTACTAAAGCTGACATCTAACTAGTCGTCGACATTAGTGATTGATTATTAGTAAGGCCGATTGTTTTTGAAAACAAAGGAATACAGACTTTCAAGGGATAAAATGATAATGTGGCGTGGAAGGTATCGTGTAACTTAAGTGGTGAAACAAGCCCTTAGTCACAGTTTGGTGAAACCAGGCCTTAGACAGTTTGGTGAAACCAGGCCTTAAAGTCACAAAACAAGTTCCACTCAAGTGTCACTTCCAATTGGAGACTGGAATCTGTCACCACTGAACCTTGTTCTAGAACCACTTAGAATTAGCTAGAAAGTTCTCGTCAGATGGCGGAGCGGGTATAAAAGGACAGCTTTTAGAAGAGGGCGAGACAGTTGATTTATAACAGTGATTGGTTAAAGTTCGAGATAGTAATAGTTTGTGAAGATAAATAAGTGAAAAGTAATAGAGTAAATTAAGTGATTGGTTTGAAACGTTGAAGAATTGTTTAAGTAATAGTGTTCTGGTACTTAATAAGTGAAATATTAGAATAGTCGATAAAAGTTTAATAAAAGTGAATTTTATTAGAGAAGTTAAACGGAATAGTGTTTTATCTTTACGAATCCCTGCCTGAATGTAACATTGGTGTCAGAAGTGGGATAAAACTTATTCTGTGCTAAGTGTCTAAGTGTAGTTAAAAAAAAAAAAAAAAAAAAAAAAAAGTGAATTTGTGATTTTTTTTGAAATTACAAGAGACAAACAAAATGGGTCGTGTATTGCTACATCTAAGCATACCCCAATTGAAAAGTGAACTAGAAAAGCGGAATCTCTCCACAGCTGGAGGGAAAAGTGACCTCATACTTCGTCTGCAGGAAGCTGTCCAAAACGAGGGAGAAGATCCAAAAACCATGCTATTCGACGTGTCAGAAGAACAAGTAAGTACAGGCGTTGACATTAGCTCTATGATGGAATTACTTCTTGCGAAGATGGAAGAACAGAAATATTCTATGGAATCTAAGTTCGCAGAACAGAAAAATTCTATGGAATCTAAGTTCGCAGAACAAAAGAATTCTCTAGAACAACAGAAAAATTCTATGGAATTGAAGTTCGAAGAGCAGAAGAATTCCATGGAATTGAAGTTCGCAGAACAGAAGAATTCTCTAGAAGAACAGAAAAATTCTCTTGAAGATCAGACAAATTCCATTGTCGCCGCACAAAAAGATGCAGTGGAAGAATTTAAGAATGTTCTAGATGTAAAAATCGACGCGATTGATGAAAAATTAAACGAGCATGAAACAAAGTTTGAGGAAATTAACAAAACGTTTCAAAAACACGAGACAAACATCGAGAACATAGCTAAAGAGCTCGGAACAAACATCAAGAATATAACTAAAGAGCTCGAAATAGTCAAGAAACAGAAGGCTCGGGAATATTCTGCTGACTGCCCAAGAAAGAAGGAGATGCAGCCACCCGTTTTTGATGGTCAAACATCATGGCCGATTTATCGGAGACAGTTCGAAGCAGCTGCAACGACCAATGGATGGGACGACGAGGATAAGTCGATTGCATTAACGCTCGCATTACGAGGTACAGCTGCAGAATTGCTTCAAACTATCTCCGAAGAAAAACAACGCGACTACGAGACTTTGGTGAAGGCTATTGAGATGCGATTTGGTGACGACCACATGCAGCAAGTGTATAGGGTGCAACTGCGCAGTAGAATCCAGAAGAGGGGAGAAACACTCCAGCAACTGCAAGCTGATATCGAACGGCTAGCGCACTTGTCTTATCCCAATGCCGGCGAGGACGTCATCAATGAAATGGCTATTGAGGCATTTACACAAGCCATAGAGGACAGACAACTGCAGATGGCTCTACGAATGGCTGGAAAGAGAACTCTTCCTGAGGCACTGGCATTTGCCTTAACCATGAAAGCTGCTGACCAAGCATCTCAAGGATTTCACCGCGTGAGAGAAATGACATCTGTTGAATGTTCGTGCCAGAGAACAGAAGTAGTAGACCGTAACAGTTCTCGAAGGGGACCGATCCGTTGCTGGAACTGCAACAAAATTGGACATTTACAACGACAGTGCAGAGCCGAACGTAGACAGGGCAGTTGTCCACATTGCAGAACTAGGAACGAGGAGGCGTTTGAGCATTCGGCGGATGGGAAACGAGTAAGAACCAACTTCGCGGGGCAGAAGCTGGTTTCTGGAACCGACGCCCCCAGGACCGCAATTCAGGTTTCCCAGACCAAACGGTGTAATAGAAGCTTGACAGTGGAAGCCCATATCGACCAAAAGAAGTATGTCGCCACAATCGATACAGGTGCCACCGCTTCCATAGTCAGGAGGGACATCGTTCGCCAATCATGGCTGCACAACACCAGCAGCTACTGTCTGAAAACAGCAACTGGAGCAACAGCAAAGGTGTATGGTGAGGTACTCTTGACGATAAACCTTGCAGGAATAGTCTTCTCCCATGCATTCTTAGTGGCTGATATATGTGACGAATGCATCATCGGAATCGACTTCATGAAGACGCATGATATAGTACTCGACATCGGTTTGCAAGTTATAAAGTACAAGAACGTTGAGATTCCGATGGTTTACGGGAACGAGAACGTCGCAGCTCTACGGACAGTTGTAAGTGAGGACGAAATATTACCACCTTCGTCAGAGACAGTTATTTGGACGAAGCTGGAAGGTGATCCTGGGAGCCACCGATTCTACCTAGTCGAGTCACATCCAGAAAATTATTATCAGAGCTATATTGTCGGAAAGATGCTGGTTGAACCCAAAAACAACATGGTTCCCGTTCGTGTCCTCAATGTGGAACACAAAAGCGTGAAACTAAAGCAAGGAGAAGTGATTGGAAAGTGCGTACCAATTACTGCGGTCACAAAGTTGTCCAATGCAAGTGATGTGAAACCGGTTAGACCAACGGAGATATCGGAAATGAAAAAGAATATACTCGGAGAGTGCGAGCTGGATCAGGAGCAGCGGTCCATGGCAGGTAGTTTAATCAACGAGTTCGCCGATATATTTGCTTCGCAGAACAGCGAGTATGGCCGAACACATCTCGTACAACACCGAATCGACACCGGAGATGCGAGACCGATTCGTCAGCCTCCCCGACGACTACCATTGGCTAAGCAGACGGAGGTTGCAGAAATGGTTTCGACGATGGAAAAGGAAGGACTGATTGAAAGCTCAAAAAGTCCGTGGGCATCGCCGGTCGTCCTGGTCAAGAAGAAAGACGGAAGTACGAGATTCTGCGTGGACTATCGCCAACTCAACAACGTCACCAAGAAGGATAGCTACCCCCTGCCAAGAATTGACGACACCCTAGACACACTATCCGGAGCCAAATGGTTTTCGACTCTCGATTTGAAGAGTGGCTACTGGCAAGTGCAGATCCATCCAGAAGACCGCGAGAAAACAGCATTCACAGCAGGAAACGGGCTTTGGCAGTTTACAGTAATGCCATTTGGACTGTGCAATGCTCCAGCTACCTTTGAACGTCTAATGGAGCGCGTTCTGCTGGGACTAACGTGGAAAACCTGCTTGGTCTACCTGGACGATGTCATCGTAGTAGGAAAAACATTTAACGAACATCGAGATAACCTTAAGGAGGTGTTCCAAAGACTACGAAGTGCGCAACTAAAACTTAACCCGAAGAAGTGTTCCTTATTTAGACCAGAAGTGAAGTACCTCGGGCACATCATCTCTTCCAAAGGAGTCAAGACTGATCCGGAGAAGGTCGATGCAGTGAGAAACTGGCCGGTACCCAAAGACAAACATCAACTGAGAAGCTTCCTGGGACTTGCGACCTATTACAGACGATTTGTAAAGGACTTTGCCAGGATCGCAAAGAGCTTGCATCAACTGACAGAAAAAGGCAAACAATTCAAATGGTCAGGTGAGTGCGAAAAGAGCTTCAAGGAACTTAAACAACAGTTGTGCAACGCCCCCATACTAGCGTACCCCACCCCTGGGAAAACATTTATTGTGGATGCAGACGCTAGTAATGTGGGAATTGGAGCCGTCCTTTCCCAGGTGCACGATGGCCAAGAGAAAGTAGTTTCCTACTTCAGCAAAGTTCTCTCAAAGCCAGAAAGGAACTACTGTGTTACCAGGCGCGAACTCCTTGCTTTGGTATTGGCGACAAAACATTTCCATAAGTACCTTTATGGGCGGAAATTCATCCTCCGCACAGATCATGCATCTTTAAAGTGGCTGCTGCACTTTAAGAATCCTGAAGGCCAAGTCGCAAGGTGGATCGAACGGCTGCAGATGTACAACTACGAAATACAACATCGAAAGGGAAGTCTTCACTCTAATGCAGACGCTCTCTCCCGTCGACCGTGCAAAGCAAATTGCAAACATTGCTTACGACACGAGGAAAAAGATGTCGCGTCCGCTCAAAGGGTGAGAGCTATGCCAATTGGTGGCTGGAGTGCGCGGGAAATACGGGAGGCTCAAAGGGAAGATCCGGATATCGAACCGATTATCGCCTGGAAGGAGCATGAGGGAAAACCAGACTGGCAGGAGATATCCAATAGGAGCCCCGAGCTGAAGGCATACTGGGCGCAGTGGGACTCCCTTCACGTACAAGACGGCATTCTAAAAAGAAGATGGGAAAGCCCGGATGGAAAGTCGTTCGTAATGCAGCTTGTTGTACCCAGGTCAAAGGTAATGGAAGTGCTCAGGGAATTGCATGATGGAGTGTCTGGAGGCCACTTGGGAATCAATAAAACGCTCGAAAAAGTGCGGGAACGCTTTTACTGGATTCATTCAAGGGAGGACGTTGAAACTTGGTGTAGGAAATGCGTTACATGTGCGGCCAGCAAAGGTCCGAGACTGAAAGTCCGTGGCAAAATGCATCAATACAATGTTGGAGCCCCTTTCGAAAGGATAGCAGTTGATATTGCGGGACCGTTTCCTGAAACAAACAATGGAAATCGTTACATCCTCGTTGTTATGGACTATTTCAGTAAGTGGCCTGAAGCATTTGCTATCCCTAATCAAGAAGCTAAAACCGTGGTGGAGCAAATCGTCAATAACTGGGTAAGCAGATTCGGTGTACCATTGGAACTGCATTCAGACCAAGGACGGAACTTCGAGTCGAAGATTTTCCAAGGAGTGTGCCAGTTACTCGGGATTCACAAGACAAGGACAACCCCGCTTCATCCACAATCAGATGGGATGGTGGAGCGCTTCAACAGGACACTGAATGAACACCTCTCTAAGGTCGTTGGCGAAGACCAGAGAGACTGGGATAAGCAGATTCCCATGTTTTTATTGGCTTATCGAGGAGCAGTGCATAACACCACAGGACATACTCCATCTGAAATCTTATTTGGTCGAACAGTCCGCCTACCTAGCGAGTTGATGTTTGGATATCCATGCGAAGAGCCCAAGAATGAGGAGGAATACGTTACAGACCTCAGGGATATCATCAGGGACGTGCATCGAGACACTAGGGATAAGATTAAGATAGCCAGTGACCGCATGAAAACGAGGTACGATACTAAAACGACAACTACAGGATTCCAGGAAGGAGATCTGGTATGGCTATATAACCCTCATCGAAGGAAAGGTTTATCGCCTAAGTTGCAACAAGACTGGGAAGGGCCCTATACAATCGTAAAGCGCATCAACGACGTTGTCTATCGCATCCAACGAGGAAGAGGCAAGCTGAAAGTCGTTCATGTGGATCGTCTTCATCGTTATAGTGGTGAAAATGTTAACGAGTTTGTTCGGGACGAACAAGTTTAAGAGGGGGATATTGTGGCGTGGAAGGTATCGTGTAACTTAAGTGGTGAAACAAGCCCTTAGTCACAGTTTGGTGAAACCAGGCCTTAGACAGTTTGGTGAAACCAGGCCTTAAAGTCACAAAACAAGTTCCACTCAAGTGTCACTTCCAATTGGAGACTGGAATCTGTCACCACTGAACCTTGTTCTAGAACCACTTAGAATTAGCTAGAAAGTTCTCGTCAGATGGCGGAGCGGGTATAAAAGGACAGCTTTTAGAAGAGGGCGAGACAGTTGATTTATAACAGTGATTGGTTAAAGTTCGAGATAGTAATAGTTTGTGAAGATAAATAAGTGAAAAGTAATAGAGTAAATTAAGTGATTGGTTTGAAACGTTGAAGAATTGTTTAAGTAATAGTGTTCTGGTACTTAATAAGTGAAATATTAGAATAGTCGATAAAAGTTTAATAAAAGTGAATTTTATTAGAGAAGTTAAACGGAATAGTGTTTTATCTTTACGAATCCCTGCCTGAATGTAACAATAATAATAGTTGAGTCTCACCTCAGGATTTAGGCTTATTAGTGTGCCTTATCACTATTATTTGTGAGTTCTTTTGTAAAAGAAAGCTCTTAATTTTCAAATTATGATAGGTATTCGTTTCTTAACAAATTCTTAGCTTCAATATTTCGTTAAACATGTATTAACTGATACCATAATTGTAATCCGCTTTTGGCGTGTGGGGCGTGGGATTGAATGAGATAGGGTGCGAAATGTATACGGGACTGAAAGAAAATGACTGAACATTTGAAACGAATAGGTACCTGTTAAAATTACGGAAGGAAGACAAATTGTTTTATACAGTGGGAAGAAATATCTGTTATTTGCCAACTCAAGCCCCCTACAAGATAGCAAATTTCTTAGATCTTTTTTCCATCAACTGAAACCACATTTTGCCCCGGACGAAGCCGGGGGTACAGCTAGTATTTTTATATTTTCTTGTCAATTGATTATGTTTTTTTTCAATTTCAATATATGTATACATATTTGCTTTTGTAGAAAAAACAGTTTCGTAGGTACTGACTTTAAGAAGTTTTTACATTTTGCATTTGCTATATCTTTGGTAGTACTACTAAAAGACGACATAGGCTCCACATCATGTAACTCTTCAAATGAAAGCTCTTCTGTATCTGGGGTCGAATCGCGTTGTCCGTGAACGAGCATTACGAGACGGAATTTGGTTTTGTTTCACATGTAAAATCAACATAATTCCGTGAACGTATAGCTCGTTCACGGAAGTGGCGATTCGACCCCTGGTCTTTTCCGATTATATGTTCTTCCTTCAAAACGAACGGGTATTTAATCCTGGTCAGAAGCTATATTAGGTTTGTTTGACGTGGGCCCTAGTGCGCACTAGTGCGCACTGGGTTAACCTTAAAGTGTTCGATATAGCACTGAACTCGCCCTGGTACTGAAAACCTGTGTTTGACATGACTTCTAGGGCGCCCTAGTTGTGCACTGAACTGACCCCAGTTATTTTGTCGGGGCAAGAACTCAGTGCTGAGTTGCTCTGTCATTTCGCTTGCTGTTATTCGTTTATTTGAATATCGTAATAAAGATAAATACAATAAATTTGATATTCAAAAGGGAATTGTTTGAAAACAACAACGTTTATGGACTAAAACCTTATTTTATAGATAAACTAGCTGACCCGGCGAACTTTGTTCCGCCCAATTTCTTTAATGAAATAAAAATAATAATTTCGAGCGTGCACAATGCTAATGCTACTTTATGTAATTCGGTCAATTCAAATTCTTTTTTCAAAACTTATAGTTGTGCAACAGAAATGACTGAAGGATAGCAATGTCGATGTCTTTCATTCGCAAACTTGCGGTGCATTGATGTTTCACAACAAAATTATAACTGGGCCGACTTACAATTTCAAATTGTGTGGTAAGCACGGAATATCTAAGGAATTAAAAAATTTAAAATTTTACATATTTTTTGTTGCACCTATTGGAAGTGGCACTATCCAGTAATTTTTTTTCAAAATGCGATTCTCCATACTAAATTCTATCCCCATAAGGTATTGAGTTTTCTCGACAAAAAGTAGCATAACATGTCCTTTTTTAAACCAAAAATAATAAAAATCTAACGATTTATTCCCGAGTTATGAGTGCACATACGGACGTCAGTCTTTTTTATATATAGCTGTACCCACCCGGCTTTGACCGTATATTTCGTTTTAAGTCTTGCTCAGATTTCTCAAAGTGCTTTATTTGGACCATGTCCATTTATGATTTTACCTAATTATACAACTTTATAGAAATAGCGTTTGATTTGATTTTTGAATGAAAGGTGCCACAACCCGTTTTGCGCTTATGGTTTGCAAGGTATCACCTTTAGGATGGTGTCCTATCTTTCAACCGGGAACCAGCCATAAACATGCACAATATTTCATTGAAAAGAGTTGTGTGGTTTCGGAGATCGACGACAGCACCAGCTATCGGGTCCATAGCCCAAGTGTTGGTTATAGTATGTAAGCGATGTTCCTACATTTCTGATATGCTTCCGTAACAGTAGATAACAGTGTGCATAGTGTATCAGAGTGCTTACTAAAGGGTTTTTCAATAAGAGCGCTACAAAAGTTTTTTTTAAATAAAACAAAAACGGTTTTGGATATCAATGAAATTCTTTATTCCTGTGAAAGTACGTTCGATGCCATTATGTATGGAACTCGATTTCTTTTACATGGCCACCACGGGCACGCTTGCAGAAGTCCAGACGCTGAACCCAATTTACGACGGTTTTCAAGCATAAATCAAGCTGCAATTTCACGTTCGATATTCCTACGAAGTTCATCAATCGTCGCTGGCTTGTTGGCATAGACCATAGACTTGACGTAGCCCCACAGGAAATAGTCTAACGGCGTCAAATCGTCCCTGTTGAAAAACCCTTTATTTCCAGTGCAGAATGGAACGTTGGCCAAAGTGAGGAAAAAGTTTTAACTTAAAAAATTACTATTTCGGGAAACACATATTTTGGGTATGACTTGTTACCGGAATGTTCCCGAATTTAAGTGAGCTGTCAAATTAGTTTTCATGTGTTTGTAAGTTGGTTCGCACGAAAAAAAAAATGTGATATAGAAATACTGGTACCTTCCCTCTTTAATGGGGATGCTCAAGTACCTAAACGAACAAAGTGTAATGAAAATGGTAATGGAGGTAATATAATGCGAATTTAATAATTGCATATCTTCGTACCCGAGTGCAAAACATTTTAACGAAAATCTGTTTCACTACAAATACCACGCGCTAAGGAAATATTCAGGATTCAGATTCAGCTGGCCCGGTGAAATACAATTGCAATAACCGCAGCGATTTACTTGTCGGCCAACCTACCGCTTTTTTACTGAAGTGCTTTATAGCATTTTTTGTTCCATTTACGGGTGCGTACACGTACAAAGCGAGAGGTTTGCCGACACGTGGGCACGCCACATACAATTGACCATGCGAGAAACATGGAACGCTATGCTGATGATGATTGTGTTGTTGTCTATCTCGGTCTCCAGTATGGACGACTGCATGGTATTCTTTCCTGAAGTTCCGAAATATTCTATCGATTGTTAATATTCCGATCTGACTGTTCGTCCTGATTTTCTGCGACGTGAAACGTTTGACCTTCGCACTGGCGGCATGATCAAATTTGTCTTGGAATCGCCGAATCCCACACAAACTTTCGTCCCCTATATCATTTTGTCAAAGTTTTGTTTTCGAGACATAAAGTAGCCTATGGCCTTCCTTGGGCCCAATCGAAACCATCAAGCTCAAAATCTTTAAAAACTAACCATCCTCTTTCGAGTTATGTGCGTTAAAACTCAAAACGCTCAACAACTCCTGTGTTGCCTATCATCTTCATCATCTCAAACATTTCAACTTACTCACTCTCATACTAATGCAAGGATCCTGAAAATATTTGGCAAACAAAAATGATGCATTCAAACACCATCAAACATATCGAAGTATCTACTCCATTTCAAAAAGCTACTTTATGTGACATAGTAAACATAAGCAATCTTATTAGGTGTATTTAAAAAAAAAGAAATTTCAAAATTGTTTGCAACAACAATTTGCTTGCAAAATAATTAAAATAATTGACAACAACAATTGGCATTAAAATTAAAATTTTTTTTTTGTATATGAAGTATCACTACCTACTCGATTTCCACCCCGTTTATTTTTTTTTTTCAAAGTGCATTTCCCCATACAAACTTTCATAACCTTTTTCATCCCCTCAAAGTTCTGTTTTCGCGACAAAAAGTAGCCTATAACCTTCCTTGGTCCAAAACGAAACCGCCAAGCACAAAATCGTTGAAATCCAACAATCCTTTATCGAGTTATGCGCGCACACACGGACTTCATTGCCTTTTATATATATAGAAGTATCACTACCTACTCGATTTCCACCCCGTTTATTTTTTTTTTCAAAGTGCATTTCCCCATACAAATTTTCATAACCTTTTTCATCCCCTCAAAGTTCTGTTTTCGCGACAAAAAGTAGCCTATAACCTTCCTTGGTCCAAAACGAAACCGCCAAGCCCAAAATCGTTGAAATCCAACAATCCTTTATCGAGTTATGCGCGCACACACGGACTTCATTGCCTTTTATATATATAGATGGAATGAAAAAAATCTGGAATCAAAGCTGATTACATTTTTTAGTGCATCGCATATATTGCAAACAGTTTTATCAACTTGTTTGCATTATGGCAAGCACAAGATCAGAATTGAGTTCACTCATTTTTAACAATAAACAGAACAAAGTGTTATCATCTTCGTACTTCGTTCACCAAAACATAAGTATTTTTCAAATTCAAAAACTGCCAGACTTCAGGGCAGCATATTTTGCGTTCGATATGATAGCCGAATTTTCAGGGTTGTGCAGGTTTTTGGGTAGGCGGGAAAATCAGCTGACACTTCTCAGTGCGCACTAGTGGGCACTAGTGCTAGCCACGTCAAACAAACCTATTGTTTTCAAGCAAAATATCACCAGAAAAAATTAAAGGTAGGTACCTACTGCTGTTTTTTTTAGTTTTTCTTTTCCCTATACCATTTTGGCTAAATCATTGGAACAAATGCATGGGTTCTTAGCTGGATGATGTTTTTCTAATAAACATAAATCCATCCACTTTTCAAAAAAAAATATAATCCTCTTTGGGGAATCAAAAAAATATAGGGTTGGATTGTCACGCTTCGATTTTCAACAAGAAGGGACGGCGCATCTCATGGCGAGGAGCCGTGGCGGGCGACCGATCGACGCACGTAGAACTGCAAGCTGCAACTGCAACTATAATTTGTGTTTATGTGTGTTGTTTGCTTTCGAACGTCATGGTTCGGTACGAGATTAATTGTAGGTATAGTGTTATGTGTGTAGTGGTAGTTGGTAGACTTGGTTAGTAAGAATTAAGAAAAATATTTGTTTTAAATAAGGCCACCTTCCTCTTCAACAAATAATAACGAAAGTGTTTTTTTTTTTTTGTACCATTTTAATCAATTTTTTCCACAACACTTGCGTTTAGAACAATATCCAGGAGCACGTTCTTAGGAGGTAATCAGCAGAGAGCACTGATTTATATTGCGTTCTTCGTGTGAATTGTTTTGTCGTGTTTTTGACTAGCTTCAGTTTTGATAGAACTTCCATAGTCTGTTTCGATGACTTTGCTGGATGTTGTTACCTGATTTGACAATGTTGTTTTATTTTATTTCGAAAAGTTTTTTCTTCTTAGATAACACTTCAAATAATGACTTAACTTCGAGGTAGGTACCTACTCATTTTTGTTAATATTAGTTTATTTATAAGCGTACCTTCCTAGTGCTCGTTTGGTATGGAGAGCACGTTAAGAATGACATGGCAACTGAATAATTTCAATAATATACCTAGTTTGGAGCAATTAATTTCAATAGGGTGGAAATCGTTTCCCAAAATATATATGTATAGTATACAAATTACCACATGCTGTTTGGTTTCAGAGTCGAATAATTTCATGCACCATTAACGGTTCATTATAAGAACAACTGTACATGTTGAAAATTTTCACAGAATTCACCAAAATTTAAAATTTTTATCTATTTTTCTCAATTATGCACCAAAATCAATAAAGTTATACTAATTAATACACCATTGTGCTGCTTGGGATGTAATTGGAACAAAGGACGGTTTTAGTCGTCATTACAAAAAAAAAAAAAATTTCTATTGTTCCGGTCGGTTTAAAATATAAATTTCAGACATTTATGCATAGGTACTTGCCAGAACATTCGAAGCCTAGAAGAACTGTGGCCTGGTGCCAAACTTGAAGCCATCCCTGCTTCAGCCCTACCACTGCGGACCCTAGTACACGTATGGATACCTCCTCCGGTTCCGGAGGAACAATCCATACTTAAACTGGTAGGTCTGCGGAACAAAGAGCTGAACGTAGGTGAATGGAAGATCGTAAGTTCCAAACCGCGGGAGAAAGGTGGCGGTAAGGACCTACGCATTGTGGTAGATCCAAAATCCGCCAACTTTATAAGATCCGCAGCAGGGGTCGTCAAATTTGGGTTGGGGAACATCAAGTTCTCCTTCCCCAATAACGATGACCAGCGCCGGAAAGCTAAGGGTGGTGCAGATTAATTTGCACCACTCTCAAGCTGCCACCGACGACCTGCTGCTCTTCATGACAGACGAGAGTGTGGACGTGGCCCTAATCCAGGAACCATGGCTAAACAAAGCCAAAATCCAAGGACTGAGGTCAAAAAAATACACACTCCTGCATTCCAGTGGTGAAGGTAAACTTAGGAGCTGTATTCTGATAAAGAAATCAATTAACTTTCTTTTCTCTTATCGTTTCAGCAACAGCGATCTGACAGTGGCGATATGCGACCGCAAGAACGAGCCCCAACTCATTCTTGCATCCGCATATCTGCCCTACGAGGAAGAAGACCCCCCATCACCACTACTAAGGGACCTGGTACAGCACGCCAGCAACACTAGAGCCAACTTAGTAGTAAGTATGGACGCAAATGCCCACCACACGCAGTGGGGCAGCAAGGATATAAATAAAAGAGGTGAGTCTATACTTGATTTTATATTACTTTCCAACCTACATATTTGTAACAGGGGTAGCCATCCTACTTTCCACAACAAAATTAGGGAAGAGGTAATTGATCTAACTTTAGCACTCCCAGTAGACAGATTCAGGGTCGATGACTGGAAGGTTTCCTCGAAGTGTTCCTTCTCTGACCACTTCAGGATAACATTCACAATTGACTTCAATTGCTCTTCAATCCTTCCAACCGTACAAGTCGGCGGGACCAGACGGAATTATACCTGCCATGCTACAAAGAAGCAGCAAAAGAACCGTCCCATGGCTGCAGGCAATCTTTCGTGGTTGTCTGACACTCGGACTTGTTCCTGACTGCTGGAAAGAGGTGAGGGTGGTCTTTATTCCCAAAGCAGGGAAACCTAGTCACTCCACACCCAAGGATTACAGACCAATTAGCCTCTCATCTTTTCTTTTGAAAACACTAGAAAGGTTATTGGACCTACACCTTAGGAACACTCTCGAAACAAGCGGTGCTCTGTGTAGTGCACAACACGCATATGTCAAAGGCAGATCCGTGGAAACAGCGCTACATGAAGTAACGAAGACAATCGAGAAATCCCTAGGAAACAAGGAATTTACGTTGGCGGCCTTTCTAGACATAGAAGGTGCATTCAACAACCTGAATACAAGAACCATTACATCCTCACTTGAGGAGTCAGGTTCACCACAGTTTCTGACAAACTGGGTTAAGACTATGCTTAACAGCAGAGTTATTAACAGCAGCCTAGGAGACTGTTCGATTAAGAAAAGCACAAATCGTGGAACACCACAAGGGGGGGTCCTATCTCCTCTACTGTGGAACATCTCGATTAACAAAATACTTACATCCCTTGTCAACAGAGGTATCAAGATAGTCGCCTACGCGGATGATATAGTAGTACTAATAACAGGAAAATACCTTTCCACCATTAGAGATATTATGGAATCTGCGTTATCAGAACTATCCAAATGGACGGAACATAACGGTCTTTCGGTTAATCCGGAAAAGACCGAACTCATTCTGTTCACCAGGAAATATAAGGTACCAAGATGGGACCCACCGAAGCTTAAAGGTGTCCGACTTAATCTTTCAACCGAGGCCAAGTACCTAGGTGTGATATTCACCTCCAAACTTAACTGGAAACGGAATACTGAAGAAAGAATGAAGAAAGGACTTAATGCCTTTTATGCATGTAGGAAGACCTTTGGGAAAAACTGGGGCTTGCAACCGAACATTGTGCACTGGATGTACACCGCGATTGTGAGACCCATTCTTACCTACGGCTCAGTTGTTTGGTGGGAGGCGGTTAAAACCAAATCCCATCTTAAGAACCTAAACAAGGTGCAGAGAATTGCTTGTCTGGGAATAACAGGCGCAATTAAATCCACACCACAACTAGGTCTGGAAACGCTATTGAACCTGCAACCCATTGAGCTATTCACTAAGAACGTTGCAGCCAAAGCCGCTCTCAGATTAAGAGAGAACAGAACTTGGAAGCCTGGTTACTGCGGACACTCAAGCATACTTGAAATCTTCGATCGGA
Source organism: Cheilosia vernalis (assembly GCA_949126925.1). Taxonomy (NCBI): domain Eukaryota; kingdom Metazoa; phylum Arthropoda; class Insecta; order Diptera; family Syrphidae; genus Cheilosia; species Cheilosia vernalis. The sequence continues at coordinate 42,079,483 of OX421358.1, read as the reverse complement.
AGGGACTCACGTCACTCACCGATTACGAGAAACCCAGATATGACTTCGAGAAAAATTTCAGAATCACTATACCCAAAAGGCAGGACTGGAAGTCACCCAGTACCATCATTAAAGGTATAGCCGTCTATACGGACGGTTCAAAAACAGAAAATGGAACAGGAGCCGGCATATTCTCAGAAAGGCTTGCTATTAGCCAGTCGTACCGACTGACCGATCACTGTAGTGTCTTTCAAGCTGAGATATATGCGGTTAAAAAAGCAGCACAGACTATCTTATCGATGGGACTACCAGCAATGGAAATAACCATCTGTGTGGACAGTCAAGCAGCACTTAAAGCTATCGGCTCAAATCTTATAAATGCGAAATGTGTTACAGATTGCCTCGTGGCGCTTAGGGCTATAAGTCATCACTCAATTCTACTCTGCTGGGTTCCGGGACACGTTGGAGTGGAAGGGAATGAAAAGGCGGACGAACTAGCCAGATACGGCTCTGATATGAACCCTCAACTAGCGGACGGAGAGGTGTTACCGCCTTTCAACACTGCTAAGACTTTTATTGAAGGCGTCACCACACAACTGGCTAAGGAACAATGGAGCAACACCATCGGTTGCGTCATAACCCGGAGTCTGTGGCCTGTGGTTGACACCAAAAGATCAAAGTTCCTAATCTCCCTTAATAGAAGCCAAATCCGGATGCTCGTCGGCGTTTTAACCGGACACTGCATCATAGGAAACATGGCTAAAAGGCTATAGGACTTTTTGCAAATGACTTCTGCAGAAGCTGTAGAGACGAAGAGGAAATAGAGTCCGTGGAACATCTTCTATGCCACTGCCCAGCTTTACAGGAACGCCGCTCATCCTGTATGGGAGCTAGGTTCTTCAAAGGTTTGGACGACTTGGCAGGGATACCTCTATCGGACATAAAACTATTCCTAAACAGATCGAAGTGGTTTTGTTAGCCACATGTCCTTGCATGTACAAACAGGGTATTCACAATGGGCCTTTCATGGCTTCTGGGTAAAATTTGCATCGTTTGCAAGACTGCCCTCCCAACCTAACCTAACCTAACCTACTTGCCAGACCTCAAGTCGTATTTCTATCATGATTGCCAAAAATGTATTTCAGAGTAACTTTCCACAGTGAGCGCGATGGTGTTAGGTAACAGATATTGATATATAAATTTTATTAATCTACTAAAATTAACTTTTGGTGTTTTACTCAGAAGCTAATAAAACAAAAAAAAAAAAAAAAAATTAAAGATTTCTAAATGCGAAAAAGTTGATTATAGGGCGAACAAAAGTACATATTCATAAAATATTCCATCTTAGTCCCCCGTACTCGTATTAATGAACGAAGGTGCACGCAACTTGAATGTGCTATCTGCTATGATAGTATGAAAGAAAATAATGTTTGAACCAATTTTTTTTCAACATAATAATCCTTTTAATTAGGTATACTTTAAGTGAGAACCTAAACACAATAGATAAGGACACCCACATAGATAAAAAAGTAGATACAGTCAGACACGCTTATAAGAAGCCTGGTTATAGTTAAACGTAGTGACTCTCGGTGAATTTATCGACAAACTTCATATAAAATAACTCTGTTTAAAGTTTCGTGTAAAGTTTTCTTAACATGCGCTTTCTAACGCAGTTTAGCGTCGAGAGTTCCGAGATATTTTGTAGTATTTGGGTATTCCACTGCATTGTTGCATATGTAGGTACCTACCTACTGAGATATGTGATCCGTTTTCATACGTAAAATAAATGTGGACAGACTATAGGTCATATGGGACTGGGGATGGCGATGGGCCCGCTTTGGTGCCTGGTCTTTTGTGACGATCTCACAACCCCACTCAACCTAACCTATCATATGGTCATATGGTCTATTTGCTATTTTTTAGTCCATTCTGAGTAACTGTGAATTGCCATTTGAAGCTGTTCGTGGCTATTTGTCATTTCCGAAAGTTTCTAATAGTGATTTCTCCACTTGCAGTAAATCAAATGCAAATAGTAAATTAATAAAAGTTATGTCAACGAAGGAAACACACTGCCTTATTAAATACTGAAAAAACGATACGATCTGGATCTCCTATGACTCCAGAATTGTCGAATACTGCTTCGGCAGTTACTTTTGTATTTTGTTGACCAGCTCGTTGTACCAGATTTTATAGAAGGCTTTTGCTGTATCAAGAGCTATAAACTAATATTTATGTCAACGTAAAGCCACACACAATATAACAAGTTACGAGTTTGTGCCTTTTAAGAGCTCAAACTTAGTTAACAGGTGCCCAATAGCTGATAAAAAAAAACTTAAATGGATGTGTGATACCTGAAGATACTCCGGATTTATTATAGGACACCTACCATAAATATAAACAATGCAAGAAAAATTATGGTTTTATGTATAACTAAATTCAATGCAATTTTATATGAATCGGCCAAAGGTTCCGTACCCAAAGGGAAAAAACGTAACCTTATTAGTTTCGCTCGGATGTCTCTCCGTCTGTCTGTCTGTCTGTCTGTCTGTCTGTCTGTCTGTCTGTCCGAACCCACTAAGCCAATTTTGTTACCAGGTCTATCTGATCTCAAGAACCGATTGACATATAAGGCTAAAATGTACACACAACATCCGGTATAACCTCTAGTTAAACGACAAATACCAATGGAAGGAATACATCGATTGGTTTTGGATTAATTAGTAATCTAGTGAAAAAAAATATTTTCATTTGCCCAAAAAACGGTTTATTTCTTGATTCACAAAAAAATACATAAATTCCTTTTTTGTAGATCATGTTCTTATCTATAATATATGTGCTGAATACTGTTTTGCCGAAAAGTTAATAGTTTACAAGATATTTTCAAAAAAGATAATTTTACCATGTAAAATACGTTGCTCTCATAAGTTTTAATCTCTACTACGCAGTTGTGCACAATTTACCCCATCAAAGACAGAAGAGAGTCACTGGTAGTATACCACCAGGGTTCCCGCTTGCTAATTTCGTTGGGGAGTTTAATACATTTTTTTGGGGAGTACAGAACAAAATAAAAGTAATATATTTTTAGTCAATAGTTTTTAATTGGGACAGGTCGCGTACAGAATGGAAAATTGGCGTTGGTTGGGTACTAGGTAATAATTAGAAAATGAGATTCATGTGCGAGTAATTTTTGAGAGTAAAAATATTTATAACGTGTGTTTCCCAGCCGGGGTAGGCTGAGCGGGAAGGTCCAGGTCCAGGTCCTGTGCTATGGGAGAAGTAAGAGAGGGGAAAAAAACAATTGAAACACGCGGTTTCCACTGGTTATTCAATCTTTATTCACTTCAAACTAACTACGTTGTTTAATGCTAATGCACGCTGTGGTGCTGACTGCTGGTACGCGCTGCTCGGGCTCTGATGACTGACTGACTATCTCAGGCGGGTCTCCTTTTTATATGCGTGATGTTCTCGTTGTCGCTGCTCTACCCAGCGTTCCCTCCCGTGCTACAATTGTAGCGTTTTTTAGTTTTTGAGTACATTTTTTCAAACTGAGTACGATACTACTTTGGATCGCCGCGTACTACTTTTTATAATTGCATATCAATAACTCATTTCTTATTTTCCAAATTTTCCAAAAATTGTTTGTAACAACAGACTTAAACTACAAAATACATGTTCCAATTTAAATTGTCGCGCAGGATGCGCCTCTTTTTCTGAATTGCTTTCCTGAACAACTGTGGTAGTGAAGTCTCAGACTGAACTGAACTCGCTAACTACAAAATCGCTGAATATTGAATTGTGATATGAATTTTACATTTTTTAATGTTCAAAAATGATGATATAACTGTGGAATATTTTTCTTTGTTTTTTTTTTCCTTCATTTTTATATACATACTTAACTTATAATTTATTCTTAAATATAAATAAACCTTAAAGGTTACGTTTTCCTTTATTTTTGTGGATGAATGAAATAATTTATGTTAAATTAAAATAACCTTTTCTTTGTGATATTTTTTTTAATGAATAAAAAATGTGTGTTCATATAAAACAAATATTTAAAAATGTATAGTAGCGAATTTTTTTAAACAAATTTCCGATTCTAATTGAAAAATACCATAAAGCCGTTTTCTTTAGGTACATTATTGCGTACTACCTTCAGACCCATTTGAGTACCAATTTTTACCGCAATGAGAACTTTGCCTAACGACAGGGGAGGGAACGCTGGCTCTACCGCTGCCGTCTGTTGTCGTTGTTGATTGTTGCTGTGTGTTGTTCTACCGCTGCCGTCTGTTGTCGTTGTTGATTGTTGCTGTGTGTTGATTGTTGCGTGTTGTTGTTGTTGCGTCTACCGCACTACCATGCTGCTACTTCTACTTCTACCTTTACCACTACGCTACCGCTGTCACTACTTCTACCTCTACCACTACGCTACCGCTGCCACTATTCCAAGGAGGGACGAGTACCTGGGCCGCAATAGCTGCGAACCCTGTGTCCCCGATGTCCACTCTTACTACTTGAGCCGGTGGTGTCAACCAGAACGCTGCTGCTCCACACACGAGTTGTTGTACCCAACTAACCGTGTGTCTGGTCTGGCGGCCACCACTCGACCAGTGATGGTACATCCAAAATACAAAAATACCTACCACGGGTCCAAAAATTCCCTACCGACGTAAGATTTCCCCTACAAATCTGCTTGCCTACATAATATTTGGAATTGTTGCTTGATATATTTTTTTTCCGCCATTTTTAGAAGTTACTACTTTTTTGCTACCACCCGCACACGATTCAGATATGACTCTGATCCTGATGTGGAGTTCATTTAAATCGTGTCTGAAAACTAAATACCATTTATAAATATGGAAACGCGATTCGAAACCGTATAATTTTATCAGCAAAATAAACGCACAAAATTTCCGGATCCGCGCAAATAGAAAAATCTAAAATAAAACCAAGTAGTTAACACAATACACAACTTGAATAGGAACAAAGAAGAGTATACTTGGGCGAAAAACGTTAAGGTGGAAATAGAATTGTGAATTCAGGGTAATGCAGCAAGATCTCAAATCCAGTTTCCCTATAGAAATACGAAAACATTGGGAGCACGTTCTCGTTTATCAGGCATATTTTATAATAGGTATTTAAAAAAATACCTACGTTTACAGCAAACGGTTTTAAATATTAAAAATCTGTCCTTTTTCCCCTACGGAGCAATTTTTAAGTCGAAAATACCTACATGTAGGGATTTTTCCCTACGTGTACCATCACTGCACTCGACTGATCTGGTCACTGGCTGCGGAGACGTGGGCTGGGCTGTCACGGTCGTGGTGTGGTAGATTCGAGTTGCGGTGAGTAGTGAGTGGCGTTGCTGGTGTGTGTGTGGTAGGTTTTCCCGTGGTTCGGCGCTGGGTAGGGGAACTGTGGTGGTGGGTTGTTGCGGCTGTTGGGGTCGAGCGTGCGGTGAGTAGGGAGTTGCGTTGCTGGTGTGTGTGTGGTAGGTTTTCCGTAGTTCAGCGCTAGGTGGGGGAACTGTGGTGGTTTGGTGTTACGGCTGTGTGTGTGTGTGGATTTCGTAGCGGGTGTTTGTAACGGAAAACATTTCGTTACATATTAAGTAATTAAATTAAACTAAATTGTGATGAATTCATGAAGAGGGGAAAGATTAAATGATATAGATTTCAAATAATATCTGATGTGTTGGACTTTAGCCAAATACGGAACCTTCGGTGCACGAGTGACACTCGCACTTGGCCGGTTTTTCATCATTGGGTTCATTCGTTTTATAGCCTCAATTGCAAGTGTTATTTGGTTTAACTTTCGTAATACTATTTTCTTTTTTTTTTAAAACCTGATGATTTATTGCAATCGATAAACTGAATAAATTGAAACTAAAATCAATAAAACTGTTTGAATGGAAAAAAAAAATACCGCAAACTGCTGTCATATTGAAATAACGATGCCATCAACACCACAAATTCCAACAAACCATTCACCAAACATTCCCAGCCTCGTTATTTACTAATAGCATCAATGTCGGTATCTACCCATTTTATTAATAATTTAACTTGAGTCTGAAGCGCTTGACCTTTTAGCGATTTGGACGTAACATCGATTGGTTTGAGGTTGTGGCTGCTTCTATAGGTACCTAAACAGAAACACCCACCTCCAATAGGCATGATTTGCTAGCTGCCTGTTTCGAGTGGGGTAATCAAGTTTCATTCTCGTGTGTTGCTTTTTGATGGCAGAGGTTAACCACAAACAGTGTACACCATCAGTACTGTCGTTTCTTGCGTATATGACAAACTGTCATGATTGAAAGCCATCAATGAACTTGAATCGAGTTTCTGGCACGATTTCACTCTTTGACATCAATCACTTAACCATGAGCTGAATTTTAGAGCAATTAACTAATATTAGAGCAGCGCAATTGTCACACATAGAATACACCCCATACACTGCTTAGAAGTCGAACGAAAACATCAAATTAAATAATGTTTATCATTTCAATCAATTGAAGTATGTAGATATTAGATTATTATTATAGAGTGTGTGGTAGGAATTAAACAGAAATCGTATACCCAGGCACTAAGAGTAATTTGCAAATAATTTACGGCAGCTGATAATTCATGCCAATTAAATGACATTATTTGTCGCTTCGTGTTAAGTTAAATATAGATAGTCATTTGATTTTCACAAATTAGACAAAACTATTTCTCACAAAAAATATATTTTGATGAATAGATAGAGCTGATGTAGAGCGTCGTAAATGTTATTGGATAATTTTGCTAAAGATTCACCAGTCTCTTCAAATATATATTTTCCAAATAACAGGCGCCTTCTGCTTTTTAGCTAATTTCGAAGATCGTAAAGATTCAGCTGGGGTAACATGTTCGATGTTCATTCAGCACCTAAGGAACATTTTGATCTTTTCATGTGCTATGTTCTCATTTAGTCCTCTCTGGCAGCCAATGTTAAAAGGCGTCACTATCCAGATCCGATGAATCGAAATTACTGTAAATGATCATAAATTACAAACTTCCTTCAGCAAAGGATTTTAAGTTGAAGACATTTATGCGGCTCTCTTAGTTTTCTGACAGCACCAGTATCACCTATCTCTAATAAATAACCCTCGGCGTAAGAGGACTGTTTTGGCTGCAATAAAGATTTGGCGTGTCTGTCTCTCTTTTCTATAGTTGATATGCTTGATTTACATGGCCTTAGTTACTTTTATCATGCGCTGTACTATCAAATAATACAGTCTAAAAGTAAATACGATTAAACGCCCGAGTCATTTAAAAAATTGTCGCATTAGAGTGATAGAGTGGTCATTTGCGAAAAAATGGACACGAAATAACCATGACAGACACTGCTCGTCTTTAGAATTGTCCGTTGGAATGACATTTAAATGACGAGCGAAAAAATTACGGTCACATAATAATAACATGCAACATGACAAATGTCATCTTTCCTATTATTTCGATTTCGCGTCATTTATCAGTTTTGTGAGACGGTAATGACCAATGAGACAAATATAGCTACTGTCATTTAGTGTTTTTCTCTCGGTGAAGCTACAACTACAACTACGACTTGTTTAATTAAACTAAATAGCACTGAAAAAAAAGCTATAATAAATAAAAAATGCCAAAAAGAACTTTTTCAATGATTTTGGGAATTGCGGAGACGGCGAATTTGGCAGTGTGTCTGTGTATGCAGTGACGACGATCTTGACTACGAGCCAACGCGACGATGTGTCGATGGCCAGCTCTAATACAACAATTTACCAAGAATCGGTTTTGACATGCAGAAGTTTTTATTCTGAAGATGAGCTATCCCAAATCACCCGTTGCTTTTGCAACGTCACATACAAAGGCGATTCCTCTTCGTCGCTCCACGAATGGCCAAATTGTCCTATATCCCGAATCACTCCTGCTTTTTCCTTTTTTCCTAATTTCTCGACTTTGTTGTACTTTGTGTATGCAACAGCGAAGGTTAGTATTCCATTTCTCTCAAAACCGAGAAATACAACCACAACAAAACAAACATAAGCCAGTTTATTAAATTTTACCGAAATAGCAGCCTCACACATGCGACACGTCCTTTCGCCACGAGAAAAAGAAAGCACAGATATCATTTTATGTAGCGCCAAACAGTTTGGTAATTTGTCCTTGGGGTCATTAAAGAGCGATCACACTTCACACCGTCTTTTTTGTTAGTCGTTTTAATGGCACAAAATTCATGTAATTTTTTCCCCCCTTTTCATAGTCATCTATACATATAATAAAACTGTAGCCGTTTTCATTATGTTCGCGGTTGGCGTGAAAACTAATGCACAGATTTCGATGAAACTTTTTTTGAAATAGATTAATTCTTTCATTGTCAAGCCTGTTTTTGGGAGCGTTTTTGACCAAAATGTGTTTTTTTTTTCAACTTTACTGCCTTTAACTCGCCATTACTCAAACAATTCTTAATCTATGCACTCTAAATCAAATACTTAGGAGAGACAACACTTTCATAGTTATATCAAGACATCAATCAGCTTTTTATGTCCTCTAGAAGCTGAGCTACAACCTAAAATCTAACATGAAAAAAATAAATTTATTTTCTCAAATCGAACATTATCAGCAGCCGCGGTTCTTGATCGTTGTTCTGCTTTGGGGTGGTTGGGTGGCGCACATCGCACAAGCACGTTCATACGAAAAAAAAACTGCTCGGTGTTTTCTCCGAATTAAGTGAAACGAAAGAGAAGTAATGCGACGTGAATGTGTATGTAGGTAATCAACAGCGACAATGTGTTTCTGAGGAAATGCGCAGGTGGCTGATGACGTGCGCTGATGGACGTAATTAATGGTGGTGTATATAGAAATTGAGTTCAAGGTTTTTGTTTTAGTGGTTGTTATAGCACCTACGGCGATACCTAGAGTTAGGAAGTGGAACTTTAGTACTTACGCTGTTGCATTTAATTTTCTTAAATTGGTGTTTTAGGTAAATACCTAAAATTGTTTGATTTAATGTTTCACATTGACAATGTTCATCGCTTTGTTTTAGCTAGACCGTTGATTTTAAATAAATATGCCGTCGAGAAAACGGTCAAATCTTTCTTGAAGCGCAACAAGATCTAGAAAAATGAGACGAGTTAGATCACAGAAAACGGATGAAAAATATCGGACCCCATCGTTACAAAGAAACACATATACTCCGTGGGTAAATTAAATCAGAAGTGGATTTTATAACACCAAAGAAATTAATTATGCCGAATTTGTTGGTATCGGTTGTTTGACTCAGGCCTGTGACGTTGTGCACCGCGGGTGTAGACCTCACCAACGATTGTTTCTCGCACGGTCAATTATACGTTGGTCTTTCCCGAGTCAGCGAAAGTAAAAATGCGCATTACGTGTATGCTCCAGGCAACAAAACTTCAAATATTGTATTTTAAGAAGCTTTGTTACAAAATTACATAATTATCATAAAAATTATAATTATATCATGTATTTAAACTTAACTATTATTAACTCTTTTATTGGAAATTCACTCAGAGAAAAATACTGTGTAAAATTGCCTTAAACGCCTTAGGTAAGTATTTTTGTATGGAATTTTTTGGACAGGCAAAATTCTGACAAGAAATAGGTTAATTTATGTACGACATGTGTAGTAAAAAATAGGCTGAGCTACCTTAAACGTCTTAGGTAAATATATTTGTATGGAACGTTTTGGACAGGCAGAGCTCTGCCGAGAACTTGCACAATTTATGTACGGCCTAGGTAATGCAAAATGGGCTAAATTGTTTATCCTTAGGTATTTTAACCAGAGTACAAATAAGTGTTAATTCACCTTAAGGCAAACGTAGCTTTACGTTATACCTTAGGTGTTTTTTTCTGTCTCGACAGATGTTCAGCAATTATCACCTTAGTGACTGGGTAAATTTAACTTAATTCTAAGTGTTCAGAAAAAAAAAAACATGTACGATTACTTTTTTTCTAACTAAATACCTTAGTTCTAAGGTAAATATACAATATCTAAGGTAATTTTCCCTCCAAATTTGTTTTTTTTTTTTTTTGTTTACTGTAGCGGATGTACCGTTTTTTTCGTTTGTTGTATAAAAGCAATCCACTTTGAAGTGGTCTTAATAGTGTTTGGACGTGTTTTAGAAGAAAAGAAGTGTGATAAATTCAACAAATTTGTGAAATCTTAAAAAGTGAAAAAACATTGAAAACAGATAAAAGTGTATATAAATAAATGACAAGAGGTGAAAAAAAACTTACATCAAATCAAGTGGACACGAGAATTGACGAGGAAGAAGTTTTAGGTAAGTTCAGTGTAATCCTTCTTTATTTTTCTTATTTCATTGTTTTTTTACTGTGCTTTTTTTGCAACTATGCCATGAGTTGAAATTTTACAAATTAACATTTATAAAACTAGGGGAGGATGGGGCTGGTTGTAACAGGGGCAGGTTGTAACAGCCACAAAAAAAGGTGTTATGATAGAGATATAAAAATGTCTGAAAGAGAAAAAACTTTGCGTTGACCATAGCAATCGCAAAATGTAAGCCAGTTTTCGTTTGACCGTCGTTGGAAGACTTTGCAAGTGTAGCTGTGAAAATCACCGGCTAAGTAACTTTTTTTTTTTTTGTTCTTTTTGGTTTTCCTTGGTGCACGTTCTAGGTACGATATTGTGTTGTTGGTTTGTGTATACATTCATGTTTTACCTGTGCATGAATGTACTTGTCGAAACTGTAGAAGTTCAGAGATTATTTTTATTGTGCTTTGAACGTTGAATTTCTATGTAGGGGCTAAAAGTAACATATGCCTGGGGCAGGTTGAAACATGTTACAATATGCCCCACTTACTTATTGCGCCAATCAACAAGATGCCTGGTTACGTAATAATCCCGGAAAAACGATGACCGTATATGATATTCCATCCATAGTTAGAGCCTCTCTGCAGCTAAACCCAGCTAACATTATTAATGGATTCAAAAAAACTGGCATTGTTCCTTTTAATAGAGACATCTTCCAAGACTTCGATTTTTTATCATTTTTTGTGACCGATAGACCGCTAGATGAGCCTAATTCATCAAATTAAGATGAAAGAGTGCTGAGCTTTGAAAATATATAGCCAGGAGCGATATCTTCTTTTCCCATACCAATATCCGCGCGCACAGGTGGCCTTACTACTGAAAAAATAGGGCCTGAAAGGTCAATAATTACTTGTGGCAGCTCCCATGTCTCTGAAACCACCTTACCATCAGAACCAGGTCGATCGAAACTCTCTCAAGCCAATTTAACCTTTTCTCCAGAAGCTGTTCGACCCTACCAGAAAAACAAACTCTTGTTACTTTTTACCCCTGATAGTGTTACAACCAACCCCAGATACGGGGTTGAATGTAACAGCTATGCAATTTTGAAAAACTCCATATTTTTACAAGTTCGAAGTGGAGATCTGCTTAAATTCTAAACGCAGTTTATAGCCGAAGCATCAATCTTTCAAGTGACCAGTTTTCATTTGAATAATCTGCCTCAGATAAAGGCCCGCAGCAAATGTTCTAAAAAATGTTACAACCAACCCCGGTCTCCCCTACTGAAAACAAAATCAAAGGAATGACGATTATTTTAATTTGCATTTTATTAGATATAGAGATGATTGCTTCTAAAATTTCAACTAACGGCATATACTGTTGGGAAAACATACCGAAAGAATAACAAATGACTCATAAGAAGAAACACATGCAATCCACAGAATCCCACGCACAAGGCTTGCAGTCGTTGCTGATCTGGCGGCAGGCTTGCCATATTCATATAGGTACGTTTCAATGTTTTAAAAGAAAAATAATATATATTAGAATGTATGTTTCCTGTTTTCAGAAAATGTCAACAACTATATTGATACCAACTTTACGAGGAACATGCAAGAAATTTTCAATTGAAGACTCCAAATCCGCATTTACGCTCGAAGTTAAAGACGCCTGCCATTTTAAATGGCCCAAATGAGGGGATAGTTGTAGTAAATGGTGAGAAATTTAACATAACAGGTTTTAGTTACTTTTGAAAACTTAAAATTTTAGATGCAATCCTACCTGGATTGTGTTGATATATACCTACATAAAAATTACCAACTCTAATATTTTGTTTGTATGTAGCTTTTCTTATTTTTCATTCCAAAATGAAGGACTCAATTGAAGTAAATTAATATTTTTATAAAAAAAATTAAATACTCTTAATATTCTTTCAAATATTAATAATATTAATAATAATATCTAGATATCTGTAAAAATAAAACGGCAGAAAAAAAAATAAAGAAACAATTATGTTACATTAAAAGATATCTTCGATTTTTATTTCAACTTTCTTTACTGAAACTGGTAAAAAAAACTCGTTCCTTACCTTAGTTTCTAGGCTAACTTCGCATACGAATTACCTTATTTAGAACAAGAAATAAGGTAAGTCTATCTTGGCAAAGTAAGGCAAGATTACACATTCCTAAGGTAACATTTAAGGGTAAATTCACCCTAGGTTTAAGGTAAAATGCCTTAGGCATGCTTGTATACCATTACCAAAAACTAGGCTGATTTAACGCATGCTTAAAGAATTTTGATTACCTAAGGAATTTAAGGCAAGCTACCTTAGAACTTACCAAGTTCAAAACGGCCTTAGGACTAAGCTAACTTATACCGCGATTTAGGCCAATTTTACACAAGTTTTTCTCTGGGTGACACAGTCTCACGCCGCGTACGAAGTTGCGGGCACAGCTAGTTTAAAATAAATGTAATCCCAGAAATGGCGATCACACAGAACGACTTTAACGATTTTAATGTCAAAGCGCCATTTAAATGACACAAAAAATATGAGAGTGTAATCGTAGCTTAAGGCTGGATATTTTCGCAATAATAATATGTCCCTGTGTTCGCTGCTGCAAGATAAATATTGGCCCAATATTATTTCTTATAAATAATAAATAGGTATAATAAGAACCCTAACTGGCATTCCTGACGACATTTTCCCAATTCTAAGGGCCAAAGGCGAACTAGTCCACAACGATAGATGTGGATGGATGTGAAAAGCAGCAAACACAATCTAACACAATCGGCCTTTCCAATAATCAACTTTAGTCTGGCAGTTTACGAAAAGACTCCACACTTTCAAAAATCCCTTTACCAATAAACAAATATAATTGCCAGACTATCGCTAACTGTAGGGTTAAATGTTAGTGTTGAGAAAGCCATGTTTATCTGGTGCATTAGCTAAATAAATCGTCCCTTATGTCATTTTGAAGTCAAGTGTTGCCCAACCGTCCAAAATCACGGTGTTAAATTTCGTAATAGGAGAGAATATAATACGCTGTTGTTTAGCCTGAGCGTTTACAATTATAAATTAATGTTAATAAATTGTGAATGTTTTCTAATATTATTCGTTGCGATACAACAGTGCAAATTGTTTTTCAGTCTAACAAACATAAATTTGTACAAAATATATGCAAAATATAAAAAAATAAATAAATAAATAAATAAGCATATATTTCTTTGTTTTTATCTGTTTTATTTGGTTTAGCCGCTAGTTTTTGCTTTTTGATTGGTTCTCCTTTTAAATAGTTTGCAAGCAACGAATGGATGCTTACTAAAAAATAAATTTTATATAAGTTTTTTTTACAAGACTTTGTTGAAAGTCATCGCAAACAGAATAAAATATCTTCTTACCTAAGTTTGGACGGCTCATACTTTTTTTCAACAATTCTCAGTATACCAGACTCGGGTAGATATTTTGGGTGCAGGGAAATAAGTCCACGGGAACTAAGTCCACCGAGGGACTAGGTTCCCACCTAATGGGAAATAAAACCACTTTCGTGAAGTGGACTAAGTTCCCATGTAGGGTGGGAACTATGTCCACTTTCTGATGGGAACTTAGTACGCACTCAAAAATAAGAAGGGGGAACTTACGTCCAAACTAAATTGGACAACAAACTCACGATCTTTTATTGGAGTAACTCCGACAAAGCGTAATAACGCCAACAAAATTTGAGTAATAAGACCAACCTTGCACCCACCCCGTAATCCAACAGTAAATCCAAGCAGGGGGGTTGCAGGGGGGCAGCATGCCCCCCCATACAGATTTCATAGTTTGAGAGCGCAATAACACCAACTTGACGTTAAAAGGGAAATAAAACCACTCTGAGTTTTCGGAATTTATTTCCCAGCTTATATGGGAACTAAGTCCACTTCACGAAAATGGTTTTATTTCCCCCTTGGTGGGTACTAAGTCCCTCAGTGGACTTAGTTCCCGTGGACTTATTTCCCTGCACCGATATTTTGTTGCAACTCTTTGCCAAAGGAGTTTATTTACCCAGAATTGAGGATCTCTAATGAAACAATGGTTGGTGTGAAAAGGTTCACTTCGCGGAAAATATATAGTTATAAAAATTGAATTATCAGCACTCAGCAAAAACATACAAACTAACGAGTTTATTTACTTCTGGAGGGGTAACAACCTAACAGGTAGTACGAGAATATGTGCGCATAAAAATGTGCGTTTTATGCAGTTCGAATTTCAGCTTTTTTCGGTTTTTAAGTTTCCCGAATTAAGAAATATATAAGCCATACAATTTTTTATAGGTTAAATTGTATTTATTTTTAAATCCGGAAGCGATAAGTTCTTGACACGCTTGTAATTTATTCTGAAATGAAAGAGGTAGCTATAATTTCTATTTTCAAAAATATTCACTTGCTAACGCTGCAATTGTGATGTTTAGACCATTAATAAATTTCGATTTGCATCGTTGAAACGATTCAAATAAACTGTGCTCCGTTTATTGAATAATTTGAAATTACGACACAAATGCACTCATAAAACAAACGTGAAGTAGTATTAAAAAACAATTGAAGCGTACTATAAAAAGTACTGAAATTGTGTCCGATTGAATGATAGGGCATTACTGATTTGCATATGATATTTGACAGCTCAGCGAATATTTTGTGCATTTCCTATTTTGTGTTTTGTTTTTTGCTTACAATAAGCCTCAAAGAGCATTCGAAAGATATCTGTTCGAGTAATTTAATTGCAAATTATGCATTCCTTCTTTTAGAATAAAATCCTCTTTGTGAAAGAGATCATTGACCTTGTTTTTCACGAAAACAAATTATGAAATTTGAATTCTGCAATGACAACAAATGTAATAGATTCTAAGAAAGTTGCCGGACTAGTTAATGGGGAGGTTAAATAATTGTTTATTGGTACCGTTTCACAAATGCTGTACATTTTACCGCACTTAGGTCCATGTGTACACATTTTGGATTGTGAGGCCCTTATTGGGGATTAGCCGATGTTGTTGCCGATAGTGTCATTGCCTGTTGGTTTTTCGACCTTGTCCATATATATTGCTAACAAACGTTTCAAACAACTTTCTTCACAAAACTGTAGCAGTTTTTTTTTATGAATACAAACTTTTGCAAAATGTAATTTCTTATTGTATTGATACTATTAACAATACTTAAATAAATTCGAATAAAGCTTAAACCCGACTTTAATTGGGGGAACCTATGGACGCTATGGTACCCCACTCCGTCTCTTGGGTCTCAATATATACTTTTGCAAAGTACGCAGTTCGACTTAGATCCTTTTACGGTCCAAGATAAGTGAATCACAGTTAATATAGAGGCTAACATGCAAAAACAAAAGTGACCCGGAATTGTAAGCCTACAAACTAAAAATCCGAAGATTGAGACATATTAGTTTTAAATGCATTAGTCCGCAAGTCTCAGGAGCATACGGACAGACGAACTGAATTAAGAATAACTTGAGCTAAAACGTTTATACAAATGTGCTAAAACTTTTATACAAATCTATAAGAGGAAATTAAAAAAAAAGAAAGGGCAAATGTGCGACTGTATAGCTTTTTATAAGCGCACTGCTTGCTAACTCTATGTGATTGGTTACGAGTTAATATGATTTTTCGGTCAAAACGTGTCACAAACTTTTTATGTGTGTTTGGTAGATGGACGGATTGGATTACAATATATTACTGGCACTTTCACTTGTTTGGTAGAAGGACATATTGGATTACAATATATTACTGGCACTTTGACTTCAGGATTCGGGAAGTTTAGGTCTCTATCAATGTCGTTTCGGCCGAGTCTTTTGGATCATCGCCATAAGTATATTCTTAGAGGCATATACGAAGTAAGAACAATTTTTTCTTCAACTTTGCCAATAAGCATACCTTGATTACCAAACTGTCCAGGTCCACCTTAAGTAAATTTATTATAAAAAAATTCATAATAATGCTAGGAGTTACTAAGATAAAATAAAACTTTTTAAATCAATATCTTAGCAAAGGATACGAAGTAATAAATTAAGTAACCTACTATCTTAATAACCAACGAACATATTTGCGGTAAATAAATCACTTAACCAGGTGAACTCTTCTTGATTGAGAATGAAGTTGGAACAAGGTACAAGACAATGAGGAAAAATACGAATTTTACTTTATTGCTTCAAAAAGCTAAACATTGTGCTGCATTACTTATTGTGGAGTTTTCTTTTTCCCAGAGGAATGTTGCGAGTTTTTGTAGCATTCATGTCACGTCTACGTTTACTGTGGCTATGTGTAACAACAGTTTGATCAATTTAATCACGCAATAAGCAGAGAGGTGGTAATTCAATTAAGAAATAAGTGTGAGCATGCGAAGATGTGTTCATTCGTTTTTTTTTTTTAATGTTAATATTTATGCCATCCTAGGAATGGGGAATTATTATAATCAAATTAGATGCAGCTAAAGATAGAAACCAGTGTGCATTTGATTTTTTACAGTTGCTCAATCGCCGTTACGTACCTATGTATTTAATATAAGAACGCGTATAACAGGAATTACGACGAAAAAAAAAATTATATATAAATAAAAAAGGACCAAAGAAGTTCAGGAGATATTCGAAATATCGTTCAGACCAGTTAATATGGTTGCGGGCTTGCGGTTTTATATTGTTCTACGATTGCTTTTATTAGCTTGACATGTATGATGTATGTATCTATGTAACGGAATCTCTCAATGCAGTTCTTACCCACTACAAGACGTCTAATTGATTTAAAAGTTTTAAAAATTTGCACACGTATTAAAGACCGATAACAGAACAAACAAATTTGGTTCCGCCATTGTATATAAAATCCTCCCAATTTAATATATTGATTAGAAACGTGCCGAGGGCCAACCTCAGGGAACCGGGCACACCCTGTTGTATACAGGACCTCTAGGGGGGTTGACCCTTTAATTGTCATTACTTGTGGCTCGTGGGAACAAAAACTAAAAATAAGATATACTAAATATTACGTATTCTGATAACTATCACTGTTTATAAGCTTAATACTAAAAATTAAAAAAAATAATTATATTTAAAAAAAAAAAAAACATAAAAACACGCTTTAAAACAAATTGAACTAAAAAGCTGAAAATAATTTTTAATGATTTATATTTTATTGAACAGCCATAGAACGTCTATTAACTCAATAATACATAGGTACTTCAATCGTTTTCAATGATTCAAAAATAAAAATAAAGTGATAATTTTTTTTTAAATTCTGATTCGTCATTGCGATAAGAGGCACGTCGATCTGAGTAGATCTGTTTTGCCATAGAATCAGTCAAATTTTTTTAGGTTATTAGAGCTCCTTTCCTAATGGACCTGATGATGTTTCCTTCTTATACCGCAAAGGGCTGGGCATTCACATTTATGCTCAGTTATTTCGCCTTGATTTTGAATGTTTTAGGCATTATATTAGAAAGGTTTAATAATTGTTTTGCCATGCCTGGGATGCTCTCCCAATATGAAATACAGTTATTGTGTTCCCAGCTTTTTATAGCAGGTTTTGCCGCTGATTAAGAGATTGCACAATTACAAAATTATTTATTCTTAAGGAAACAAAAATGTTTAACCACGTTATAATGACTCTTATTTGCTGCGCAAAAGCCCAGACGAAGAAACTGTTGTGACGACACAACAATCTATACATATAATAATTCTGTAGCCGTTTTCATATGTTCGCGGTTGGCGTGAAAACTACTGCACAGATTTCGATGAAACTTTTTTTGAAATGTTAGATAAGATTCTGAGAAGGACATAGGCTATTTCTTTCATTGTCATGCCTATTTTTTCTGAGCGTTTTTGACCAAAATGTGTTTTTTTTTCAACTTTACTGCCTTTAACTCGCCATTACTCAAACAATTCTTAATCTATGCAAACTAAGTCAAATACTTATGAGAGACAACACTTTCATAGTTATATCAAGACATCAATCAGCTTTTTATGTCCTCTAGAAGCTGAGCTTCAACCTAAAATCTAACATGAAAAAAATAAATTTATTTTCTCAAATCGAACATTATCATCAGCCGCGGTTCTTGATCGTTGTTCTGCTTTGGGGTGGTTGGGTGGCGCACATCGCACAAGCACGTTCATATAAAAAAAAACCGGCCAAGTGCGAGTGTCACTCGCGCACCGAAGGTTCCGTATTTGGCTAAAGTCCAACCCATCAGATATTATTTCAAATCGATAATATCATTCAATCTTTCCCCTGTTCATGAATTCATCACAACTTATTTTAATTTACTTACTTAATATTTTTACTCTCAAAAATTACTCACACATGAATCTCATTGTGTGATTACCGCAGAAAAAGACCTAATTGCAGATTTTGATTCTTTAATTGCTACCTACACCTACACAATCCTCACCAATTTCCCATTCAGTATCTGTGTCCCTTAATTCGGTAACTCTCTCTCAGTAATGTGCTGTATTTTCTCTTTTATAGTGTACCCACGGTTGCCACATTGGTCATTTGTGACCAAATCTGGTCATAAATTGTTCTCGTGGTCACATGGTCATATACTATTCCATTTGGTCATTTTTTTACGAAATACAAAATTATTAATAATTAAAAAAATAATATGTGATCTGTGTACATGAAGAATATGTTTAAATAGTTAAGATGAATTGATTATTCCGTGTGTACAAATTTAAATTTTCCAGAGTCGATTGGAAGAACTACACAATATTTACGGGAAAGACATCGTTAACGTTGTGGATGTGTTGAGTGAATTTGGTTTCTTCTTTTTTACACAAGCCAACATATTTTCGCAGTCAAGTTCTACGTTCCAACGCGCGCATTTGTAGAGAAATATCAAAAAATAAAAAATAAACATTTATTTTCTATTGTTGGTGCCTATAATATTGAGATATCCATTTCTTACAATATTATTTCTTTGTAAGTAAAATGTTTGAATATGTTTCACAGTTCTCCATGTGTATTTCAATGTACAATGCGTTTTTTGAAATGTCAAATATTATGTCGATTATGACCTATATGGAAGCAATTTTTTTTTTAAAGTCCTTTAAAATAAAATAAATAAAAAATTAATTTTTGTCTCCACTGAATCATAAAGCATGCAGTAGAGGGTTAAATTATTTTGGTCATTTTTAGCTACAGTTGGTCATTTTTATTTCCAATTTTGGACACAAATTTTATTTTCAAGTGGCAACCGTGAGTGTGCCTATACGACCAGTGCTACCGAAAGTACTACAATAGGAGTATTGTAGGTACTCCTTTTTCGTCTTCTGTACTCCCGAACTCCTCAAAGACTAATTGTACTCCTATTATTAATTTCGGATTTAACTATGTATTTTCACATGCCTTGACATTTCCCTATCCAGTAAATTGCAAGACTAATTTTACTTTCTGGATGTTTTATTAAGATTTTTTTATTGCCTTTGTTGATTTTGTTACATTCGTGTCGTTACAAACAATTGCGGATCCTGTAAATTCATTAAGGATAGGTAGATGTTGATACGGTGAAACAAACTAATTGTTGATTGCACTGACGAACACTCATTTTGATAATAAAGTCTTATGGCGTGGTGTTTCGGCATCAGATTAGACAGTCGCCACCAAAACAACATAGCCGTCATAGGCTGTCTAAAGCGACCTGTCCCAATTGAAAAACTGTAGACTAAAAACATATTACTTTTATTTTGTTCTGTACTCCCAAAAAAAATGTATTAAACTCCCCAACGAAATTATGAAGCGGCAGCCCTGGTGTATACCACCAGTGAGGGTCAATTGTGCACAACTGCGTAATAGAGATTAGAATAGTTATGAGAGCAACGTATTTTACATGGTAAAGTTATCTTTTTTGAAAATATCATGTAAACTATTAACTTTTCGGCAAAACAGTATTCAGCACATATTATGGCTAAGAATATGATCTACAAAAAAGGAATTTATGTATTTTTTTGTGAATCAAGAAATAAACCGTTTTTTGGGCGAATGAAAATATTTTTTTCACCAGATTACTAATTACTCGAAAACCAATAGATGTATTGCTTCCATTGGTATTTGTCGTTTAACTAGAGGTTATACCGGATGTTGTGTGTACATTTTAGCCTCCTATGTCAATCGGTTCTTGAGATAGACCTGGTAACAAAATTGGCTTAGTGGGTTCGGACAGACAGACAGACAGACAGACGAAGAGACATCCGAGCGAAACTAATAAGGTTACGTTTTTTCCCTTTGGGTACGGAACCTTAAAAACTGTGTGGTGTTTTCTCCGAAATAAGTGAAACGAAAGAGAAGTATGTGACGTGAATGTGTATGTTATGTAATCAACAGCGACAATGTGTTTCTGAGGAAATGCGCAGGTGGCTGATGACGTGCGCTGATGGACATACATATGGTGGTGGATATTGAAATTGAGCTCAAGGTTTTTGTTTTAATGGTTGCTATAGCACCCACGGTGATACCTACAGTAAAGAATTGAAGAATTTCACATTGACAATGTTCACCGCTTTGTTTTAGGTAGACTGTTGATTTTAAACAAATATGCCGTAGAGTCTTTCGTCCGCCCCTATTTATTTTAATAAATTACCCATGAGTATTAGAACAATCCACAACTCTGTCACTTTAAAAAAAAAAACTAAAGCCTGGATGTTTACTGTCGACTATCTATGTGGACATTGAAAATTTCTAATTGTTTTCATTTATACAAGAGGTTTCTATTTGTTTTTGTCTGTTCTAGTATAAAAGCTTTTTGCTTTTTATTTTGCATTGTAATTTTTTTTTTCATTGTACTCTCTGTTCTAGTCAAATTTTATATGATCTTTGTACCCCACTTCTGAATTTTTTGTTCTTTTGTAATTGAGAGTCATTCATACTAACTTTATAGTTACGAATGGTCTCCTATCTTTCCACTACTAAAACGAGATTATATTAAACAATTTTAAGTTAATAAGTTAAGTTATATTATATTATTGTTTATCCAATTAGCGTGGAATAAATAAATAAATAAATAAATAGAAAACGGTCAAATCTTTCTCGAAGCTCAACAAGATCTAGAAAAATCAGACGAGTTAGATCACAGAAAACGGATGAAAAATATCAGACCCCATCGTTACAATTCGGAGAAAACACCACACAGTTTTTTTTCATATGAACGTTGTTGCGTTAAATTTTACCGCAACAAGGTCTGCTCTCAGATCCTATCTTTCCCTGCCCTTAGTCCCTCTTTTCTTGGGTTTTGTACTCGAGGTCCTGGGATGTGGCTGGGCATCCGAGGCTCCCATCAGCCTTCGGACCACCTCCTTGGAGCCTAAGGGTACAACCATGCAGGTACTCCAAAGTGACAGGTCGGTCACAAGCCATCAGACAGGCGGTCTGAATGGCAAATAATGGAAGTTCCGGTTGCGTAGCCCTTTGGACGGAAGGGAGACTCGCAACCGTCGATTGAGAGCGAGCGGAAGTCGGATGGTGAGCCTGGCAGGTCGTCAGGAGACTCCCACCGACTCAACAGGGCAGATGTACCGACAGGAGGTCGGTACAAACAAAAGAGTGGGGGGAGGACGATCCCCTTAGCAAACACTCCATCGAGGGATAACTAGACAATGACTATGTCTAGTAAAAGGGTGTGGCGGACAGCCAACACAAAACACCCCAACGGCTGTCACACAGACACAAATGGTGACGAATGCACTATGTTCGATGGGTGGAGAGACGACGATCTCTCTCACAAATCACCCCGCCGCTGGAGCAACGAAGGAGCAGCAGAGGAGTGCAGGCGGACGGCCAACGAAAACAGGCACTCTTCATACAAAAGAACTACCAGCACCACGGTAGAGAGTCTGGTTCGATGGGCATAGGGAAGACGATCCCTAAGTAAATGCCCCGACGATGGAGCAACGGAGGAGCAACAGAGAGTGTGGGCGGACGGCCACAGAAAACACACTCCCACCGTAGAACCCGCACAGAAAGTGCGTGACAAAACAAACACGAGCATCACAACACGTAAACACTAAGACACAAATCGTTCAACAGACGATCACAACAGCACAAACACAAAACAAATCAAGGCGACATGAACACGCAGCTAAAAATGCTGCCCCGAAAATAATGGCCGAGAGCCCACCCTAAATTCCAAAAATTGTAAGGAATGGCCTGCTATCTGCAAGTTTCAGCCCCAAATCTGCGCGAAAGTCCACCGAGATAGTGTAGAGTACTCGCGGAAATTGTGTAAACAAACACCTGATGGATTCCTTGCCGGGTATTTAGGGGTGAATGAGGCTTCCCTAGTTGAGGGAAAGGTCCAGAGTCCTATGTCCAGGTGGGGAATAATTGCGTCCACCAACATCCTTTTTTCTATGTTTTATTGTTTTGTTTATTTGGTTTTAATTTAATTCGTGGGGAAAAATGCCGGTGGCAAATTCCTCCACGAGTTACTTTGTTTACTATGACAGATGGTCATAGAAAATTTATTAAAAGAAGGCTAACTCTCGAAAGAAGAGAAGAGAGTTCGAAGTCGGCTGGCTAATCCGAAGTATACTGGAAGGATCCCCTCAAGGCGAATTCCAGTATATAAAGAGAGGAGTGCATGGAAAGTTTGAGAGGATTAGCGGGTTACGGCAGCGCATTGGTGTCGCACTAAATTGACCGTTTGGCCCACTAATACGTATGAATGTGGTGGTTAATGGCCGTGGGAGGCATTGCTGAATGCCATCTTAAGATCCCACCGTTGGGGTCTAATACCAGCGAATGTATGAGAGAGTGTGTGTGAGGAAGCCGAGCGACTTCGAACAAAGCGAGAGCCCTGGAAGTCACTTCTTGGCTGACCAGCAAAAGATTAAGTTTGGAAGTTTTTTTGATAGCGAATTTTTGATTTGGCGTTGCGGAAAAGCAACTTTTTGAAACATAATTAATCAGTAAACCGTGGAGGTTTTTTTCTTGAGTTTTTTTGTAAAGTAG
Source organism: Cheilosia vernalis (assembly GCA_949126925.1). Classification (NCBI taxonomy): domain Eukaryota; kingdom Metazoa; phylum Arthropoda; class Insecta; order Diptera; family Syrphidae; genus Cheilosia; species Cheilosia vernalis. The sequence continues at coordinate 42,056,252 of OX421358.1, read as the reverse complement.
AGTAGATTTGTGGAGTGAGTCCTGTTAAGAAGGAGAAAGGATCCTGGAGAGACGGGGTAACTGGACAGAGGAATTTGAGTTGCCAGAAAGGGGCATTGGTAAAAGACGAGGAATCCAACAGGAGACACAGATAAGTAGAGTGTCATTAGAGTGAAAATCGTTTTGTTAGGTTTGTTGTCGAATTGAAATTTCGGTAGACCTTCGCTTCGATACAATCCCGGAAAAAGCGGGACACGCGACCTAGTAGTTTTTTAGTTTTTTTAATTTCGAGACAACGCGATAGCGGGGCACGCCAACGGTCCAACCATTTCTATATACATATATATATATATACATTTTGGTGTTGCGTCGCCATCAACATTTTCTTCTTCGGGGCCTTTTCTACCCCACCAATAAAAGACCGCGCTCCAACGGAGCTTTTATAACGTTTTTAAAACTTTTGTTTTTCTTTTTTTTTGAGTTTCTGGTTTTTTTTCAAGTTTCGTAATTTGCCGAAAATTACGTGGCGCCCATTTTTCATATTACATTTACACGGATAAATTCCATCGAACCCACCCCTTTCGCTGAGCTTAGCCGAACGCAGCCATTTCACTGGCTGCAGTTGCAAAAAAAGTTCGCGATCTCTTTTTCTGATCTTTGGCAAGTGTCATATAATATCACATATTCGACTTTTTCCCTCGGGCAGTGGCGACTGCATTTTTTTTTGATTTCGTTTGTTTCGCCAATCAACTTATTTAATTAGTAGTTTGATCGCGATAATATTATAATAAATAATTTTGCAACATTTGGCACCCGACGTGGGGCAATTTTTGTATCATTTGAGAGTGTTTTTGAAAGGAATTTGTGTGACACAATTCCAACCCCAATTGAAGTTTTGTGTTTAGGGAAGTGTTTTGTGTTCTTTTGTTAGTTCTTTTTACTTTGGCTATTTATTTTCTAGGTGTGCAAGTGAAATATTTGGTGGTGGAGTAAATCCAAGTGGAAACAGCAAAAGTCGCTGAAAGTCTCAGGAGTTGTTGTTGGAAGTACTTGTACATACCCAAAGGAAAAGCAAGCAGAGTAAGATTTCCCGCAGAGGAAATACCCAAGTAGGTGGTTTTGTTTTGTTCTTTTTTTCCTTTTCGATATTATTTTGGTTATTTTTCACATATCCATATCTATATATTTGTTCTTATTCTCATATACACAAGTGATTTATATATATATATATGTACATACAGTTTTTTCTGTTGCCATTTATCATATATTATATACAAGTATTTTTGCCGTTTTCTAATTCGGAATTATTTCGTGTTTACATATCGATATAGGTACCGGTGGTTCATAAGCCAGTGGTACTCTATATACATAAAACAGGGTTACCGTTTGTAATTTTTTTTGTGTGTTGATTTTGATTTTCTTCTGATTTCGGTTTTAATTTTTTTCCGGTTTTGATTTTTTTTTCTTTTGCCTTTTCGAGGAAGTTGGTAGAGTTGCCATAATTTCGTATTTTTATATTTTTATTGGTTTTGATCTGGGTTGTTTGTTTTAATTAATTTTTCGTTAACTTCTTTCTCGGATTTGTGTGACGTGTTGGAGTTGCTAACACTACCTTTTGGTTTCGGTTTGTTTTTTTTAACAAGTGGTTAATTTTTTTCTCAAGACAAATATTGTCTTCTTCGTTTTTCTTCATTGATTTTGTTTCAATATCAATATGGAAATAAATAGGTTGTCGAGGGATGAACTCGTTTATGAGATTGAGCGCAGAGGGTTGTCGGTTGGCGACGTCGACTCAATGCGAAAATCGCTTAGGGCAGCTAGGGCAATGGAGCGACGTGGTTCGGTTGTGGAATCGGACACGTACCCATTCACTTTTGAACAAGATAGGGATTCGGTTGAGAGGAAAATAGTGGAGATCAAGGCGCTCGTAGCGAGCCACCCTGAGCGGGGATCTTCAGAATTTAAGAAGGCCTTTACAAAAATAGATTGGGCAATGAATAGGATAGGGAGGTCTCGTGCTATTACGGAAGACGAGACGGCGATAAAAAAGGAATTAAAGACCGAGTTGGTCAACATCCTCGGGGAGTTGGAGGATAGCGACGAAGAAGATAGTGATTGCGATTATAACGCAACCACTAGCGTGAAACAAGTTGTACAACGACAACAACAACAACAACAACAACAACAAATTCAAAGGCCAGTAGAGCCTCGACGCATAGAACCGTCTACGTCGGCATCGGTTTTGGGCATTAACCCGAACACCTTTGCTGACGAACGAGTATACGTCCACTCGGAGAAGCCTGAAAACCTCTCCAAGTGGAATATTTCTTTTACGGGTGAACGATGCGGGGCATCAGTCAACTCTTTCTTGGAGAGAGTTGAGGAACTTAGAGAAGCTAGGGGGATCAGTGAATCCCAATTGTTTAGGTCGTCGGTGGATTTATTTACTGGGAAGGCGCTTCTGTGGTTTAGGGCGATTAGGCGGACTGTTTCCTCGTGGCCAGAGTTGGTGAGGGAATTGAAACTAGAGTGTATCGAACTGCATGAGTATTGCAACTCTGCCGTCGATGTATTAAGCAACTATGTATATAAACTTAACGAAAGACCGAGAAGGTTCTGAGATTTGTATGACGAAAGTCAGTCTTTCAGCAGGAACCAACCGAGAAGGTTGTATAAGATTAATAAACAAAAGTGGTTTTTTATAACATTTTTCCACTATAATTGTCTTGTCTTTTATTTGTCTGATGGTTTAAATTTGTTTTCCTCGGATTGTGACGGGTAATACTTCTTGTGCGTACAATTTCGCTGAGCTACTATACATTTTGGTCCGTGTCGAGCCGGATAAGGTGCCAGTGACGTGATGGTGCAGGTTTTTGTTTGAAAAAAAAATAAGTGCATTGTGAGTGAGCAGGTCTCGTTTTATTGAAAAACTAAAATGGTGATGGTGAAATTGCGCTACGATGAAAATCACGCAGTCGCAAAATAAATGTGCGCGGGAAATTAATACATGATGCGTACAGGAAGTGGCGTATCATCAGCAGGTAGTGCGAAAAAATAGCACTGTACATCATTTTGTACCTACCAGCATGTAAGTAAGTAAATAGACATTGTTTCGTTGTTTACCCCTTTTGCAAGCAGAAGCGACCCATACAAATTCTTCATCAAGAATTAAGAGCAGGAGCAGGCAGGAGTGTTTGTGTTCTCGCGCCACGGCGAAAATACACACACACAGACACATCAGACACCACGAGCAGCGAGCGAGAATCGAGAAAAATATTTACAAAAAATATTCTGCCGCGCACTCGTAGCAGCTAGGAGAAGGAGAAATGGGAAGGTTTCGTCAAAAACGAAAAGAAAAAGGGCAACGAGCGGTCGAGTTTTGCAAGGCAGAAAAATTCAAACCGAAACAATGATAATTTTTTTAGAGATAGATACCTAACAATAATTCTTTTATAAAATTTCTAAGATAAGCCTAAAATACAGTCCACATTGATAGCAGGACAATTAACATTTCTTAGATATTGTAAAAATTGTTGTTTGCAAGTGAAAGGTGATGGTTGCGGTACCTACTATAAAATTTCTTAGTTTTTCAGTGAATGTGCGCTGGTGTCGACAACGAGGGTGCAGGGGCAGGGTGTCTGGTTCATTTACGTTTTAGATGCAGAAGGAAAATATTCGAATGAGTGAAGCGAGTGTGCGTATTCCTTTTTTTTGTGTGCTTGTGTGAAGGGAAACAACAATAATTCCATGTTTTGTTTTGTGCTTGTGTGATAGGGGAATTACAAGAATTAGATATTCTGATTCTACTTTTGTGTGATGGGAGTAATTATTATTATTATACATAATTATATTTATCAAAAACCTAAATATCTGATTATGGTGGTTGTTGTTGCTGCTGGGTTAAGATTTTTTTTTTCAGGTTACTTGAGTTAAGTTTTTTTTGTTGTCACCTTTTTTTTCTGGCCAAGTTATTAGTTTGTCGAGACATTGAAAGAGAAGGGGAAGGAGGGGCTTGAGCACAAATGTGCCAGTCGCCATTAATTTTACAAAGCGAGAAATATGGTCGAGACAAACAATGAGCAGCGAAGCAGGTGGAACTCAGAGCACTTGAGTGCGAGTTACCAAAAAATAAAAGAGAAAGAGTGAAGGAGGAACTTGAGTGCAAATGCACCGGTTGCTGTAGATCAAGATGTTAGTTGATTTTTATATAGGTAAATAAAAAAAAAGGAGACATAGCAGAAGAAGGAAAAAACTCAAAGCACGACGGTGCTAGTTTTTAAGAGAAGGAGCTTGCAAGCAGCAGGAGCAAATATTTCAGAATATGCTCAATTGAGTTCTGAAAAGCAACAAACAATATAAAATTGTTGTGAGAAACTTGAATTATAAAACAAGCACATAAAACAACAACAACTATAAAAGCAGCAACAATTTTCCACCCCATTAATTTGATTATTTCATTTAGTTAGTTCCGCATACTGGGAAAAGCCAATTGCTTAGTACCTACTGCGGAACATTTCTTATTTATTTACTTTCGCATACTGGGAAAAGCCAATTGCTTAGTACCTACTGCGGAACATTTCTTATTTATTTACTTTCGCATACTGGGAAAAGCCAATTGCTTAGTACCTACTGCGGAATATTTCTTATTTACTTATTTTCGCATATTGGGAAAAAGCAAAGTGCTTAGTACCTACTGCGAAATTTTTGTTTTGTTTATTTCAGCTATCGCATATTGGGAAAAAGCAAAGTGCTTAGTACCTTCTGCGAAATATTTTTGTTTTTGTTTATTTCAGCTATCGCATATTGGGAAAAGGCAAAGTGCTTAGTACCTACTGCGAAATATTTTTGTTTTGTTTATTTCAACAATCGCATACTGGGAAATTGCAAATTGCTAAGTACCTACTGCGAACTATTATTTATTTATTTATTTTTATTCCAGGATAAAGCATTATTGAAATTCAATTTCAAATGCAATACACTTTTTAGGAAAAGAAAGGCAAGCAGGCATTTTTTATTGATAATAAAAAAGGCGCAGGCAAGCAGGTGAAAGAGATGGAAAAAGAGCATGCACGCAACGATAATTATATACGTTGCCGGAATGTTTTCGGTGAGCAGGATGCTGGCCTTTGGGGAATCTCCAACCTTTGGGATTTCCACGATGGCAACAGCACAGGTCAGCTTTGAAGCCTAGCAGGATGCTTGGTCGCAGGTGAAGGTGACTGAGAGCAGGATTGGGTTGGCCAACGATTTGTTGATCAACGTTGAGATGCAACGCAGGGTTGCTGAAGCAGAGGCAAAATATTTGCCTCCTATGCAGCATTAAAGGAGAAGGTAGCAGAAAGAACTCCAAGATCAGGAGCAGCAGGCAGAGCAGGACATCCCATTGAAGTCCAGGTTAGTCTTCCATTCGCCAACACGATGTGTAGAACACCTGACGATCGTTCAATGGTGATATTATAAAATGGCAGGGTTTTGAGATTGATTTGTGGCAGCGATCTATGACATATTTTCCGCCCGCCTACATACTTTCGTATCCAAAGGCATCGCATTGGGTGGAGCAGCAAGCAGGAAAATTGAGCAGCCGTGTCGTCCATACATCAGGCGCAGTCAGCTCTAAGCAAATGCGAGAATGTGCGAGCAGGTGGCAGCAATGCCCGGAGAGAGGAAGCAGAAGCTGACAAAAAATCATTACCTAGCCACTCGTGCAAATCTTTGAGTCATCCAATATGGCGTTGCCCGGTGTTTGCGGTGTCGAACTTGCGGGCCAAGCAGGACTTCGTGAAGGAGAAAACACTCGTCTTGAATTGTCTGATGTAAGACATGCACCGAAGGAGTGCTTCCAGGGACCGTGCGTACAGTGCGCCGGGAAGCAAATACAATAGTGTAATCTGTACTCTATGAGCGAGCTTAAGAAGGTTGAAGCAATGATCTTCCATGTGCAGGAAAAGGGAAGGAAGAGAAGGAGCTATTAGGAAGGCGGAAACAAGCAGAGGAGAGATTGACTAGTTTGTCCCTTCCGAGAAACGCCCTCATTTTGACAAAACCAGGACAAAAGCAATAGCAAGTACAGCAGGAGTGAAGGAAGCAGAGAGTGAGTCATAGGGTAAATAAAGCTATAAGTAGCATTTATTTAACATATTTTAATTATAATGAGCAAGAGCAGCGAAAATTTACTTTGATGCCTACGGCACAGGTAATAATCGAGATGGATGGCAGGAAGTATGGGCCAATAAGGGAACAACCTGACCTAGCAAGTTATCAGCTTTCCCAGAGATTGGGCTTACCAAAGGGGCAAATAGCGAAGAGAGTGATTGGTGTGAAAGGCGAACCACACTTCTTGTAGGTCCATGGTTCAATTCGCAGGTTTCAGTAGAGCAGGATTTCTGGGTACTGCCCAAAGAAAGTAAATGGCAGCCAATTGTGCCTACACACAATTTGGGATCGCCACGGATGGACATGTCTACGGGGTTGCCACTTGCGGATCCAGAATATTGGAAAGCAGGTCCCGTAGATTTATTGCCAAGGTTTATAGCAGAGACATTTATTTCTTTTTAAGGGCATCAGCCTGATGATGTTCTAGAGATGGAAGCTATTTTTAGCAGGATCATACTCGGAAAGTATGATAGCGAGAAGGATAGCATGGGCATTGAGCTTGAGCAGGTGTCACATGTTGTGTACATCGAAGACAATCAACATCATGAATCGCTTAAGCGTTTATGGCAGTTGGATGGCATTGAAATGTCATCAAGCAGGTCAAAGGAGCAGGAGCATGTGGAACAGAATTTCATCAATACGTTTTCACGTGATAATTCTTGCAGGTTTGTTTGTGACGATTCCTTTGAAGGAATCAGAGAAGGAAGCTTGGAGCTTACAGTGAGACATTATTTCTTTGCTTTAGAGAGAACGCTAGCAGGAGATTCTGAACTAAAACAGAATTCATAAGAGCGTATGAAAGAGCAGAGCACATGACACCAGTAACTGGTACAGTGCATGGCAGGCTTATATACCACATGCCACATCATTGCGTCACTAAAATGTTTAGAGTCGTATTCGATGCGAGCTGCAGGACAAATAAGGGCATTTCATTAAATGAAGTGTGAAATGCTAAGTGAAAAACTACAGAAGGATTTGCACGAAATTTTAATGCGTTTCCGCAGGCATCGAGTTGCTATTAGTGCGGATATTAAAATGATGTTCAGAATGGTGAAGGTTGTGAAGGAACAGTGGGATTTGCAGCGTATATTCTGGAGATAAGCCCGCAGGACAATTTGAGAGAATATTGGCTGACGGTAGTCACCTTTGGTATGACTTCAGCAGCTTATAACACTGTAAGAGCATTAACACAGAGAAGCAGAGCAGGAGTTTCCAAAAGCTGCTAAGGCAATTATGGAAGACTTTTATATGGATGACTGTACCACGCGTGCGGATTCCAAAGAGAAGGGGATCGAATTATCGAAAGATATCGATCATGTTTTAAAAGGCGCAGGTTTTGAGCTTAGAAAATGGATATCTAATTCCAAGGCTCTAGTGAAGGACATGAACTATGAAAAGCAGAAGTCAACCTTGTTCCAAGATGATGAAAAGGCATCGATTTTGGGCCTTAAGTGGCTGCTTGAGAAGGACCAATTCACACTTGCAGTGAAAACACCAGTGACTGAGCACACAATGACGAAGAGAAAGGTAGTGAGCTGCGTTGTGCAACTTTACGATTCTAATGGGTTCATAGCTCCCGTTACGATTGTAGGGAAGATTCTTACCCAAGACATATGGCGTTTAAACGTTGACTGGGATGAGAAATCACCAAGAGAGATAGATGAGAGATGGAGAGATTTTTGGCAGGAAATAACATTCTTAGAGAATGTAAGAATTCAGAGATGGATAGGTACCTCGGAAAAGGTACGGAAGGAAATTCATGATTTTTCGGATGCTTCCGAAAGAGCATATGGAGCAGCGAATAATGTGAGAAAGTCAAATGGCTGTATTTAAGTCATTCTTCTCACAGCAACAACACGGGTTGCGCCACTTAAAACAGTGACAATACCAACACCGCGATTTGAGCTTGCAGCAGCGGAGCTATTGGGACGACTAATTGTTAGCGTCATCAAAACAATGGAATGTGAAGGTATCAAGTAGGCATTGGACAAAAAAATTACCATTCAATTTGGGAACATTTGTAGCGAATAAGGTCTCGTCTATACAGACAAACACTGAAGTCAAAAGGTGGAGACATGTTGGAGCGAGGATAACTCTGCTGATCTCCTAAGTAGAGGAGTAAACTCATCAGCATTGTTTGATAACAAGTTGTGGCGACATGGGCAGGAATGGTTGACAAAACCTCGGCCGAGCTGGTCATCTGAAAAGTTTGTGTCAAATGTTTCAGATGGGGGGAGGGATGAGATTAAGGTTTTTGTGATCACGAAATTCACAGAAAATTTATCTATTTATAGGTATGAGGTGCTATAGAAGGAGTAATAAATTGATCGAATACACGTCTACATTAGAGAAGGCTATAAAAATAATCAGCTATGTACTTCACTTTATCAATGCAACTAGAGCAAAGATAAAATGACGGAAGGATGATGAGAAGAGATATGGCAAGAGACGGAGACGTTCTGTACGTCATGTGAAAAGGAGAGAAAGAGCAGGAAACATAGCACGAAATAGAGCAGAGAATAAAGCAGGAGTACTTGATTAACCGTCTTCCGAAGAGAAGATGGAATCAATTGATCACTTACTAAGAAAAGAGCAGGAAAATTATTTTGCGAAGGAAATTACTTGTATAGAGAAGCACAGGTGTTTACCTGACAAGAGCAGGATAGAATCCTTGAAACCAATTCTGGATGGTGAAAAGATTCTGAGAGTTTAGGGAAGGTCAGAGAGAGCAGAGATGGAATATGAGAGAAGGCATCCAGCAATCGTGCCAAATGGTTCTCGATTAGCTTGGTTAACCATGGATAGCGCTCATTAAGCAACTAAGTACGCATAGAGCAGGGCAGGACATAATCCGAAGCTCCGAATTGAGCTGAGGGATTATATACATAAGTGCTTGATTTGTGTGCGACATAACCGTCGCTTTTGATGGCTGCTTTGCCATCGGAGAGAGTTAAAGCAGGAAAAGCTTTTCTACATACAGGGGTAGATTACGCAGGTCCGTTTGAGATCAAAATGATCGACAGAGCAGGTGGGCAAATAACAAAGCAGAAATGTTGGGTTTCCGTCTTTGTTTGTCTCAAATAAGAGCAGTGCATATTGATTTGATATAAGATCATACGTGAGTGGCGTTTATTGCTTGTTTCGAACAATTCATAGCGAGAAGGGGCAGGTGTGAAAGGTTGTATAGCGACAATGGTACAGCATTTGTCAGTGCAGCGAAGGATTTCAGAAGGCAAAAGAGCGTTGGCTAGTGAAGGATACTTTTGAACACTTAAGTTCGAAAGAGACGGGATGAAGATGTAAGGGTCCTGCAGCACCACATCAAGGTGCAGCGGTAGTCAATGAAATATCATTTGACGAGAATTGTTGGTGTGATGGGTTTAGCATATGAGCAGGGTTTGACACTACTACTTGGGATGGAAGCCATATTGAATTCAAGACCGCTTTATCCATTGAGCAATCCAAACGATCTATAGGCGTTTACGCCGGGACATATTTTGGTTGGTGAGGCACTCGTGTTACCGTTACCATTCGTAACGAATGAGATCCCAAATAAAAAAGGTATAAAATTATGGAAGGAGCGTAAAACTGTGCTTGCGCATTTCAGGAGAGGTGAAAGGAAGAGTACCTATTTAATCTGTATGAGAGAAAGAAATGGTGAAATACGGCTTGAGAGAAGGACAATTGAGCGTAATAAAGAGCGAGAATTACCCACCATCGACATGGGCGATTGCCCGATATTGAGATTAAAACCAAGCAGAGAGGAATGTTATACTGCGAGCAGCAACCAATCAACTTACGAGTCCAGTACAAAAGATCTGTATCCTGCCAATCGAAGAGCTGAAATGATTTATCTAATTACTATAATTTATATTTATCTTTAGCAGAAATATGTTTAAATAAAAAGCGAAAGGGTAGAAAACCGTAGGTTTTCGCCGGGACTGTATCGAACTGCATGAGTATTGCAACTCTGCCGTCGATGTATTAAGCAACTATGTATATAAACTTAACGAAAGACCGAGAAGGTTCTGAGATTTGTATGACGAAAGTCAGTCTTTCAGCAGGAACCAACCGAGAAGGTTGTATAAGATTAATAAACAAAAGTGGTTTTTTATAACATTTTTCCACTATAATTGTCTTGTCTTTTATTTGTCTGATGGTTTAAATTTGTTTTCCTCGGATTGTGACGGGTAATACTTCTTGTGCGTACAATTTCGCTGAGCTACTATACAAGAGTTTCTACCTCCCAACTACGATGATCTTCTGTTAGAAGAGATTCGACGTCGTACCCAAGGGAAGGATGAATCCATTGGTGTCTACGTTGCGACAATGCAGAATATGTTTGGCAGACTTTCCGATCCTCTGACGGAGAGAAGGAAGCTGTCGATCCTGCAAAGGAATCTTGCGCCATTTTACCAGACGCAACTTGGACTCGCAGAGCCCAGGTGCGTCAGTGATCTGGTCGCTCTGGGAAGAAAGCTGGAGACAGTGCGAGCAAATGTGGAAACATTTGCTCCACCTCCAACAACTCGGGGTAGGCATCTCCTGGAACCGGATTTGGCCTACATTGGTTCGGAGGAACCAAGGGTTTCGGTTGTCGTTACAGACAACCAACAGCGTCGATCACCTCGACCAATGAGGTGTTTCAATTGCGATAGCGAAGGGCATTTCGCTAATCGTTGTTCCGCTCCTAGGCGTTGTTATGGTTGTGGTGCAGTAGGGACGTCGCGTAAGGATTGTCGGCGCTGTTCGGGAAACGCGCAACGGTCTCTTGGGTCAGCAGGACAAGAGCGCCGTCGCAATTAGAGAGGTCGCCTGCTGGTGACCAGTTAGGGATTTCTCAAATTCATTTAGGCTTTACTTTGGAGGCAAACGGGGAAGATAGGCGACCATACTTAGGAGTTACAATTTATGGGATTAGGTTTTTAGGACTTTTGGATTCGGGCGCTTCACGCACAATCATTTGTAGGGACGGGTGGAATATTTTGAAAGATTTAGGGCTAGTGTTAGGTAGAGGCAACATAAAATCGGTTGCATTAGCAGATGGAGCAGGGATAGAAGTTTTAGGGGTGGTATCTTTACCAATTGTGGTGCAGGAGAAGACGGTGTTGTTAGAGTGTTTGGTGATACCAGCTCTACCACACGTTATGATCTTAGGTGCAGATTTTTGGGCACTGACGGGAGTGGTCCCGGATTTGAGATCAGGCGTGTGGAATTTTTCGAGTCAACAGATGGTTGGCTCAATTTCTGCAATGAGGGAGAAGTCCGAGTTGGACGTGGCCGAGGTCAGGCAACTCGAAATTTTGGTAGACAAAATTTTCGAAGTTATGCCAGAGGGCTTAGGGTGCACACAATTGGTGGAGCATAAGATTAGGACGTCGGCAGAACCAATTAAACAAAGATATTATCCGGTTTCACCGGCAATGCAGGGACATATTGATAAGGAGCTAAAGGAGATGCTGGATGCGGGAGTTATTGAGAAATCAAACAGTCCGTGGGCATCTCCAATAGTCCTTATTCGAAAGAAGGATGGTTCATTTAGGTTCTGCGTCGACTATAGGAAGCTTAATAAAGTTACAGATAGGGATGCTTATCCACTTCCGTACATTTCAACGACCCTAGATAAGCTTCGAGATGCGAAGTTTTTAACATCGTTAGACATAAAGTCGGCCTACTGGCAGATCCCGATGGAGGAGGGATCGCGCCCACTCACAGCCTTTACGGTTCCGAATAGAGGCCTATTCCAGTTCAAGCGAATGCCATTCGGCTTGCATAACGCGCCTGCGACGTGGCAACGATTTATCGACAGCGTTTTGGGTGCCGATTTGGAGCCACACGTATTCGTGTACTTAGACGATATCATCATCGTCACAAATTCTTTCAAACAACATCTTGAGATACTGGAAGAGGTCTTTAAGCGTTTGTGTGAGGCGGGATTAAAAGTTAGTCGGGAAAAATGTAACTTTTGTAGGCCCTCTTTAAAATTCCTAGGTTATGTCGTTGATAGGAACGGATTACATGTTGATCCGGAAAAGGTGGAAAGCATGGTTAGGATTCCTGCACCGAAGAATGTGAAGGAAGTTAGGAGCTTTATAGGGACAATTTCGTGGTACAGACGTTTTGTACCAAATTTCGCCACTTTAGTTAGGCCTTTAACAGATTTGTTAAAGAAAAGTAGGAAGTTCGTATGGTCGAAAGAATGTGAGGAAAGTTTTAGGAAGGCGAAAGAATGTCTAATTACGGCACCGATCTTGACATGCCCGGATTTTCAGCGACCTTTTGTCGTGCAAACGGATGCATCAGATTTTGGTATCGGGGCCGTATTATCTCAGGAGTTCGAGGAAGGAGAGAAAGTAATTTGCTATTTAAGTAGGTCTCTCAATAGGTGTGAGAGAAACTACTCGACGACTGAAAAGGAATGCTTGGCCGTGCTGTGGGCAGTTGAGAAGTTGCGTCCGTATATCGAAGGTGTTCGGTTTACGGTCGTGACAGACCACTACTCGCTTGTATGGCTGAGTAATCTTAAGGATCCGTCGGGTAGATTAGCGCGCTGGGCAGTTAGGCTTCAGCAATTCGATTTTGAAATCATTCATCGCAAGGGAAAGGAACATGTCGTCCCGGATATGTTGTCGCGAGGAGTTCCGGTTGTGGCCGAGATCTCGGATGCGGATTTGGACCCTTGGGTGGTGAAGATGATTTCGGCGGTTGAGTTGAACCCGTTAGCATACCCAGCGTGGAGAGTGGAAAATGGGCGGCTTTTCAAGTTCGTGAAAGCCAGTCACATTGTAGTCCACGAGGATAATAATAAGTGGAAATTAGTTGTAGGGAAATCAGGTAGATTAGGGATTTTAAGAGACTGCCATGACAGTCCGTTAGCTGGACATATGGGGGTCCGGAAAACCTTTGCTAGAGTAGGAGGCAAATATTATTGGCCTAAAATGAGACAGGATATAACTAGGTACGTTAGAAATTGTAAAGTTTGCCAACAGGTTAAGCCGGTGAATGAGAAACCCGCTGGTCTAATGAGGGAACGTGTAGGGGTTTCGAAGCCTTGGGAAATGATTTGCGTAGATTTGGTAGGACCTCTTCCCAAGTCCAGTAGGGGGTTCGTTTATATTTTAACTGTCGTCGACTATTTCACCAAATTCCCCCTGTTATTCGCGTTGAGATCTGCCACCGCAAAGGCAGTATGTAAGGAGTTGGAAGACAATGTCTTTCTGTTATTTGGCGTTCCATCAGCGGTCGTATGTGACAACGGCCCGCAGTTCCGTAGTAAGGAATTGAAAGCGCTTTGCCAGGCGTACGCGTCACAACTACGTTATACAGCACATTACCATCCACAGGCTAATCCTGCAGAAAGGATTAACCAAATTATTAAGACAACGCTGAGAGCGTATGTCTCTGAGAATCATCGAAGTTGGGACTCGCAGTTGGCGAAAGTAGCGTGCGCGATACGCACGGCCCAACACGACGTTTTAGGGATTTCGCCGTATTACGCGAATTTTGGTAGGGACATGATGACTTGTGGTAGAGAGGTAGCTCCTACAAGTTATCACGTCGGGAATAGGGAAGCAGCTCCGGGTAGTGCGGAGGCAGCTTCGACAAGTAGGGATTTAGCTTCAGAAGATAGAGATTTAGATGTAGGAGATAGGGATGTAGATAGGGCCGAGATAGAACATCGATTTAGGGAGCTTAGGTTAGATATAGGTAGAAAGTTAGCGGTGGCCGCCAAGAAGTCCGCGAAAGTCTACAACCTCCGACGGCGAGATACCCAATATCTCCCGAACGAGTTAGTATGGCGCAGAAATTTCGCGTTATCAGACGCCGCTAATTATTATGCCGCAAAGTTGGCTCCCAAATTCATCGGTCCCTTCAGGATAAATAAGCGGGTGTCACCTTGGACATATACGCTCACGGATGAGAACGGTAAAGACCGTGGAACATGGCACGTGAAGGATCTTAAGCCTCATCACGATGCAGATTAGTCTAGAAGTCCCAATAGAGTAGCGTTAACTTTTGTTTCTTTTCACTTTCGATTTGGTTTTTTTGAGATCTAGACGGGCAGTTTTGGCCAATGGTGGGAATGTCTTTCCTTTGTTGTGATGTCAACCTATGCCTTGGAAAATGATTTGGGTTTCTTCGAAAACCAAGCTCATTTCCCAGGAGGTGAGGGTGGGGTTTGTTGCGTTAAATTTTACCGCAACAAGGTCTGCTCTCAGATCCTATCTTTCCCTGCCCTTAGTCCCTCTTTTCTTGGGTTTTGTACTCGAGGTCCTGGGATGTGGCTGGGCATCCGAGGCTCCCATCAGCCTTCGGACCACCTCCTTGGAGCCTAAGGGTACAACCATGCAGGTACTCCAAAGTGACAGGTCGGTCACCCAAGTAGAAATTGCTGGTTGTAGTGTGCACGCTGTTCCCACATTTCAGACATGTTACCGTAACAGTAATGTGTGTATAATGTATCAAAGTGCGTAATGTTTGCACTGCAGGATGTAACGTTGACCAAAGTGGGGAATAAGTTTTACCTCATAAAATTACTATTTTGGGAAACACACATAATGGGATTTTGGCTATGACTTGTAACCCAAATGTGTCCGAATTTTAGTGAGCTGTCAAATTTGTTTTCATGTGTTTGTAAGTTGGTTCGCACGAAACAGAAAATGTGAAATAGAAATACTGATACCAATATAAAACGTAAACACATCCTTCCCTCTTTAATGGGGATGCTAAAGTACCTAAACGAACAAAATGTCATGACAATGGTAAAGCAGGTATAATATTGTGCGAATTTAATAATTGCATATCTTCGTACCCGAATGCAAAATATTCAAACGAAAATCAGTTTTACCACAAATATCAATAAGTTGTAGTGGCAAAAACTCACGCGCTCATGAATTATTGAGTATTTATAATATTCGATTTTATTTTCAAGCTTCTTTTCTTTTCCCAGGGACAATTTTTTTTTCTTTTTTCTGATAATGGATCCCAATTAGAATCAGAAGACGGCCATTTGCCTGCCATATGGATTTCTTTAGGAAGAATCACAGGGTGCATGCACAATGTTGTTTTGTGTGCGTTTATTATTATTGTGTCATAATATTTAAATAATTCATTCTTTTAAATTCTAACTTTTAATGAATGAGAACATGTAAAAAAAAGGTTGGTGAAAATAATAAGAAAGGGATTTGCAAATGTTATGATGTTTCCGCCTCTAACTTTTGGTTAGAGGTGAACATTTTTACATGTAGGTATGTTACTGAGATATAACTTTAATAAATATAACGTTTGTAGTTCATTTGGAACATTTTTTTGCTAAAGAAAATTTGTGTAATAAATCTTTGTAGAAGGTTTATGATATTTCTAGCATTATTACAATTACATAATGTATGTAACATGCTATTTATTAAAATATATTGCTAACATTCGATAAAAGTTGGAATATTTTCTTTATGTACACATTTCCATTTTTTTACAGTTTAATCTGCTGCAGTTTTATGTAGCCAAATCAAAAAACATTCTCATTTTTGTCCTACTAAAATACTGAAACGTCGAAAAGCAGCGCGGTGCACATAGTAAAAGTAAATTTAAAATTTTATTCGACGTCGTGCTACAACGGCAAACAATTTTCAGTACACTGTTTAAAATGGAAATTAATTCTTTGGGAGGAAAACTCATTAAAAGATATTAGTATTCTTAAATAATGAAGTTTCTATATTACAATATTTCGATTCTTTTTAGATAAATACATTGTTCATCATTTGACTATTCACGATATTTTGTTTATGCCACCCTATAGGTATTCCCTTTTACGATTGGTGCTCAATGTCATATAATATTCTCCGTACACACCGCTAGCCTACATTCAAAGTAGCATGTTACGTGTGTGAGTATAAATGCTCTACCTACTTCGTCTGTGTACACCTACAGCAGACATTAGTTTGTTGGATGTGTGAAGATTGTTTGCAAATAAAAGCGCCAAAATACTATGGTAACTCTCGGTGGACACAAATTAGACTTTGCGCTGTCAGTTCGCCTAGTTGTTAAGTGGAAACATAAAACAGCAACCTCGCAGGTTTTGTGTGTGTTGAAATGTAACTTTAAAGGACATTTGTAGCTTTGAGGCCATTAATGGTAACACAAATGTCAAATAGTTACCATCTTATTGGAATGGAGCTTATCGACACAAAACTGAGTCCAATATCCCGTTTGGCGACTATAATTCAATATAACAGTCACAAATTTCTACTTGGGCACAAGCCATCAGACAGGCGGTCTGAATGGCAAATAATGGAAGTTCCGGTTGCGTAGCCCTTTGGACGGAAGGGAGACTCGCAACCGTCGATTGAGAGCGAGCGGAAGTCGGATGGTGAGCCTGGCAGGTCGTCAGGAGACTCCCACCGACTCAACAGGGCAGATGTACCGACAGGAGGTCGGTACAAACAAAAGAGTGGGGGGAGGACGATCCCCTTAGCAAACACTCCATCGAGGGATAACTAGACAATGACTATGTCTAGTAAAAGGGTGTGGCGGACAGCCAACACAAAACACCCCAACGGCTGTCACACAGACACAAATGGTGACGAATGCACTATGTTCGATGGGTGAAGAGACGACGATCTCTCTCACAAATCACCCCGCCGCTGGAGCAACGAAGGAGCAGCAGAGGAGTGCAGGCGGACGGCCAACGAAAACAGGCACTCTTCATACAAAAGAACTACCAGCACCACGGTAGAGAGTCTGGTTCGATGGGCATAGGGAAGACGATCCCTAAGTAAATGCCCCGACGATGGAGCAACGGAGGAGCAACAGAGAGTGTGGGCGGACGGCCACAGAAAACACACTCCCACCGTAGAACCCGCACAGAAAGTGCGTGACAAAACAAACACGAGCATCACAACACGTAAACACTAAGACACAAATCGTTCAACAGACGATCACAACAGCACAAACACAAAACAAATCAAGGCGACATGAACACGCAGCCTAAATTCCAAAAATTGTAAGGAATGGCCTGCTATCTGCAAGTTTCAGCCCCAAATCTGCGCGAAAGTCCACCGAGATAGTGTAGAGTACTCGCGGAAATTGTGTAAACAAACACCTGATGGATTCCTTGCCGGGTATTTGGGGGTGAATGAGGCTTCCCTAGTTGAGGGAAAGGTCCAGAGTCCTATGTCCAGGTGGGGAATAATTGCGTCCACCAACATCCTTTTTTCTATGTTTTATTGTTTTGTTTATTTGGTTTTAATTTAATTCGTGGGGAAAAATGCCGGTGGCAAATTCCTCCACGAGTTACTTTGTTTACTATGACAGATGGTCATAGAAAATTTATTAAAAGAAGGCTAACTCTCGAAAGAAGAGAAGAGAGTTCGAAGTCGGCTGGCTAATCCGAAGTATACTGGAAGGATCCCCTCAAGGCGAATTCCAGTATATAAAGAGAGGAGTGCATGGAAAGTTTGAGAGGATTAGCGGGTTACGGCAGCGCATTGGTGTCGCACTAAATTGACCGTTTGGCCCACTAATACGTATGAATGTGGTGGTTAATGGCCGTGGGAGGCATTGCTGAATGCCATCTTAAGATCCCACCGTTGGGGTCTAATACCAGCGAATGTATGAGAGAGTGTGTGTGAGGAAGCCGAGCGACTTCGAACAAAGCGAGAGCCCTGGAAGTCACTTCTTGGCTGACCAGCAAAAGATTAAGTTTGGAAGTTTTTTTGATAGCGAATTTTTGATTTGGCGTTGCGGAAAAGCAACTTTTTGAAACATAATTAATCAGTAAACCGTGGAGGTTTTTTTCTTGAGTTTTTTTGTAAAGTAGAGTAGATTTGTGGAGTGAGTCCTGTTAAGAAGGAGAAAGGATCCTGGAGAGACGGGGTAACTGGACAGAGGAATTTGAGTTGCCAGAAAGGGGCATTGGTAAAAGACGAGGAATCCAACAGGAGACACAGATAAGTAGAGTGTCATTAGAGTGAAAATCGTTTTGTTAGGTTTGTTGTCGAATTGAAATTTCGGTAGACCTTCGCTTCGATACAATCCCGGAAAAAGCGGGACACGCGACCTAGTAGTTTTTTAGTTTTTTTAATTTCGAGACAACGCGATAGCGGGCTACGCCAACGGTCCAACCATTTCTATATACATATATATATATATACATTTTGGTGTTGCGTCGCCATCAACATTTTCTTCTTCGGGGCCTTTTCTACCCCACCAATAAAAGACCGCGCTCCAACGGAGCTTTTATAACGTTTTTAAAACTTTTGTTTCCTTTTTTTGACTTTCTGGTTTTTTTCAGGTTTCGTAATTTGCCGAAAATTACGTGGCGCCCATTTTTCATATTACATTTACACGGATAAATTCCATCGAACCCACCCCTTTCGCTGAGCTTAGCCGAACGCAGCCATTTCACTGGCTGCAGTTGCAAAAAAAGTTCGCGATCTCTTTTTCTGATCTTTGGCAAGTGTCATATAATATCACATATTCGACTTTTTCCCTCGGGCAGTGGCGACTGCATTTTTTTTTGATTTCGTTTGTTTCGCCAATCAACTTATTTAATTAGTAGTTTGATCGCGATAATATTATAATAAATAATTTTGCAACAACGTGCTTGTGCGATGTGCGCCACCCAACCGCCCCAAAGCAGAACAACGATCAAGAACCGCGGCTGATGATAATGTTCGATTTTAGAAAATAAATTTATTTTTTTCATGTTAGATTTTAGGTTGTAGCTCAGCTTCTAGAGGACATAGAAAGCTGATTGATGGCTTGAAATAACTATGAAAGTGTTGTCTCTCCTAAGTGTTTTATTTGGTTTGCATTGATTAAGAATTGTTTGAGTAATGGCGAGTTAAAGGCAGTAAAGTCAGAAAAAAAAACATTTTGGTCAAAACGCTCCCAATAAATAGGCATGATAATGAAAGAAATAGTCTATGTCCTTCTCAGAATCTTAACTAACATTTCAAAAAAAGTTTCATCGAAATCTGTGCAGTAGTTTTCACGCCAACCTTGAACATATGAAAACGGCTACAGATTTATTATATTTATATGTATAGATGTATAGATAATACATATATAATATATTCAGACCGTTGGCGTTGCCCGCTATCGCGTTGTCTCGAGACAAAGAAAATTTGTTAACTACTAATGGTCGCGTGTCCCGCTTTTTCGGGATTTTGTCGAAGCAAATGTCTACCGTAATTTCCATAATTCACAAAGCCCCACTCAAACTATTTCTTTTCTAACTAGATATCACTTTACTTATCTTTTTTCTTGTATCTCTTAGGTTCCATGCCCCAATAAAATTGTTTTACTGTTGTCCCTCCGACAACTTTCACAATCCGTATTATCCTCCAGGATCCTTTCTCCTTTTTCTCTCTTTGTTGGAATTTATTTAATACTACTTTACTAATTATTACAATAAAACAAACCTCCACCGTTACTAATTATCTGTATCAAAAAGTTCCTTTTCTCGCAACGCAAAATCAAGCAATTCGGTGTAATATCAAAAAAAACTTCCAAACCTTATCTTTTGCTGGAAGTGACTTCCAGGTTTTTTGCTTATTTCGAAGTCGCTCGGATTCCTCGCGCACATTCTCTCATTCATTCGCTGGTGTTAGACATCAACGGTGGGATCTTAAGTTGGCATTCAGCAATGCCTCCCACGGCCATTAACCACCAAGCGAGCTAAACGGTCAATTTAGTGCGACACCAATGCGCTGCCGTAACCCGCTAATCCTCTCAAAACTCTCCATGCATTCCTCTCTTTATATACTGCAATTCGCCTTGAGAGCCGACTTCGAACTCTCTTCTCTTCTTTCCAGAGTTAGTCTTCTTTAATTATCCGTTCTATGACCATCTGTCATGCAAACAAAACAAAGTAATTCGTGGAAGAATTTGCAACCCGGCGACGAATTAAAACAGAGTTAATTAAAAACTACAAAAAATAGGAAAATAGGATGCTGGTGGACGCAATTATTCCCCACTCTGGACCCTTCCCTCAACTTGGGAGGCCCCAATTAACCCAAATACCTGGCAAGGAATCCATCAGGTACTATTTGTTTCCGCGGGTAGTCTAACTACTTCGCGCATATTTGGGGGATGAGACTTGCAGATAGCAGGCCATTCCTTACAAAATGTTTGAGTTAGGGATAGCTACTCGACACACCCTTCGACTAGACAAGACATAGTTGTTTGTGATTTATCCCTCGGTTGAGGGTTGGCTAAAGGGATCGTCCTCCCCCCCACTCTTTCGTCTGTACCGACCTCCTGTCGGTATATTTGTGATGTTGAGTCGGTGAGAGTCTCCTGGCGACCTGCCAGTCTCAACATCTAAGTTGCGCTCATTATCAATAGTGGGTTGCAAGTCTCCCTTCCGTCCGAAGGGCTACACAGCCGGAACTTCCATATTATGCCATTCAGACCGCCCGTCTGATTGCTTGTCACCGGCCTGTCACTATCGGATTACTATTTGGTCGCACGTAGCACCCTTAGGCTTTAAGGAGGTGGTCCGAAGGCTGATGATGGCCTCGGATGCCCATCCACAACCCAGGACCCCGAGTACAAGACCCAAGAAACGAGGGGCTATGGGTAGGAAGTGAGAGGAGTTGAAAGCAGACCTTGTTGCGACAAAATTTAACACAACAGCACAGTAAGGCTCAGGTACTGTGAAACTGTTTCTCTTGGGCATGATCCCACCGTATTTAGGTTTTGTTTCTGGTGCATGTGTTCGGAACGTATTGAAGAACTGTGAAACTGATTTGGAGTCAATGGTGGGTAAGCCAAGGGCATAGCTGTTAGACTATCCATGAATATATGGATGTTTGCGCCTTTGATACTTGAGTTGCTTGAGCATTCTTTAATGGCATGGAATTCTACTTGAAATAAGTTTGGGCTTTTTCCCATTGATATTGAGACAGTTTGGTTTGGTCCAAAAAACCCTGCTCCGACCCCTGTGTCCATTTTGGAGCCAGCCGCATACCAAAAATGTTTTTTTATGTTAATATCCATGAAAAATCTGATCAACAATTGGTAGAATCTTTCAAACGGGTTGGTTCGATAATAAGACTCTTAAGGCCAATAGAAGCCACGGTGAATAAATAGTTTTCCGTATCTTTATCAGAATGCCAATACTAATATCTCCCAAAGTTATAAAATTTATTGCCTGAAATGCATTTAAAATGTTGCTAAGTAAAAAAACTTTTACTGAATTCGTGTTGTTTATTAAACAGAATAGTGCAATGGGTTTTCTCGTATTGAAATGACAATTTAAATAAATCAGCATTGGAATTTTTTTAAAATGCAGCAATTTAAATGGAACACATAATCATTTTTACCATATAATACAGCGACACATAATATACCGATAACGGTATTTTTATACATCCATATCGTACATAAAACTATAACGACGGGTGGATTAACCAACGACTCAATATGAGCTGCATATGCTGCGCGAAAAGACAAATTTGTTGCTACATATAATTTGATGTAAACAGAAATTCAGAAATCCTATTTTACCAAAATCAGCTACAGAATCATTTTTACAGCATTGTCATTTTCTTTCTTCCGCAAATAAACAGTACATTTTTTCGTCCCAACATATACATACCCTTTCGTGGCCTTCATTGACGTTGCAGTGTTTAATTATTGTCTTGTTTGAAAAGTTCAGCATTCGTTGATAAACATCTTCTCCCATCTTGCTTTAGCGTAAGTAAGTTGGTCGTCATCTAGGGTGGAATCCGAGGGGGAAGTAGGCTAGGGTGATAGTTGAAAAATGACAATCACAATCATAGCTTTCCGTCCACGTATAAGGTGATTATCAACTCGACAATCGCTTTTTTGCGATCAATTTCATGTGACATTTTCATAGGTATGCACCTCGGCTTTGACTCCTAATAAATTAAATACTTTCGTGAAAACAGAATATATACCTATATTAAATAAATTAATGTAAAAAAGCGATATTTGAAAATTCGCAAAGTGCATGGTTTACTTCATTGAAACTTTTCTACACAAATAAAGATAATAGTTACACAAATGTCCAACTAGCTATTAAGAAGACACCTAAGAAAGAAAGAACTTCTAAGTCCGATGTAAGAATTGTTGCGGCAGGCCATTGACACCCTCATGGCTAACTCAGCGTTAGCCCGAGTCAAAAGGGGTTGAAAAACCCCACACACATTAATAACACAAAAACATTTGAGTGATCGCATAGCGAAAACACCCTTCACAAAAAACCCATAAGACACATAAATTATGCGACATAATCAAAAACTAGAAAGCTATTCGCGACACGACAATAACAATACAAAAAAAACACCGAATATATAAACAAAATACGAAATAACAATCATTTAAAACAAAAAAAAAAGATAAGCTAAAAGCATGGCCGACCGGCTTGCAAAATTAATTTGTTTTGACAAATTTTTTTGCATCTCGCCTCTTCCTATTCTTCGTTTTCTCTTGTTTTTCAATTTGTCGCATATTCGTTAAGTTCTGTTTTGAAGCTATGTCCCGTATCGTTTGCGATCGTAAAGACTGACGTCACTCAGTGCGATTATGTGTTGATGCATTATTATTTCTTTTTATTTTTGTCAACGCGTATTAGTTTAATTTTGTTAATTTATTAGTTTGTGTAAGTTTATAAGTTATGTTAGATGTTTTAAGGTTAAGAATAAGTAGAAATGTTAAGTAAGAATAAGTATTTATTTTGAAAAGAACTACCCCGTCCGACGAGCTGAGCCGAGCAACCGCAAGCGTGCCGCGCCCTCCTCACCTGCATCGAAGTTGCCTCCGTGGCCTACCCCAGCTCACAACAATGGCGCCCAACGATTTTTACCGGCTAGTCCGATTGCGACTCCAAGGGAATGATTTTCTATAAGGAAGGTCATCGCCTTGGACTTGCAACAGACTTCGCGTTGTTTTTTTATTACTTTTCTTTATTAACTTTTACTATCTTGTCTTCTTCTTCGTTCAAGTACTCTGGTTACGCTTTTGATTTCAGCACAGATTGAAGGCGGCTGTCCGATTCTTAGGCCAAAAGCCAGAGAATTTCGTGAGGTAGCTTGTGATTTGTGAACGGTCAAGAGCGACTTTCGGTTCTGACGTAAACGGAAGATGGCTGGCCAATCTCAAGGCGTATAGCCAAGAGTTCTAGTGAGGTAGTCAACTGTTTATGGTGGGACCGAGAGCTAGGTCAAGGTGGATGGACTGATCACTAGCTGCTATCCATAGGGTGAAGACACCAATGCCGATCCCTTGTGAGGCGTGGGTGTTGGTTCAGAAACTTTGGCCGTGTTGAAGTTTAACTTAGAAGTCTCAGCCAACCTGGTATTTGGTATTGCCAGATGCCAAGTAGTGGTAGAGACGGAAGGGTTGAACAACAACACTCGTCAGGACTCCGAGACACTAGTCACAGTCAGACTTGATTTGAGAGCGACTGGTTACAACGATCTACGAAACGAACTAAAATCCATTGAAGAGTTAGCGGAAAACCTGTTCAGAAATCCACACACCATAGCGAGTTTACGTATATAAAACCCGAAGTAATAACCACCATCGATATTTTCTAGAAAGAAACAATCATAAATAATTAATCACTTTCACTTAGTCATATTTTAATTTTTGAATCTCAAATACCTAAATCAGATACATTCTTTTTTGAATTCCATAATTTTTTTTTGTGAAGTTTAATCGAATTGGGATCATCTTTGAAGTTTTTTTTTGAATTGAGAGCGGTCCATATAATGGATAAGGGCCGAAGTTTAGGAGCTATCCCAAAGGGGATAATGTCCACCCAGATGGACTCTGAAAGCCACGATAGGGGTGGAGGTTCTGCCTCAAACGGCAAGAAATTTGTCTCTTTATGGGACACAAACGGCAGCAACCAAAAGCAGGAATACGGTCTCCGAAATAGACCTACCACTACGGCAACCGACTACACAAACGTCACAATGTACTCCCACGACTTACCACATTTCAGCCCAGACGACGAGACATCGAAGCGTGGTAAAACCGACATGACCGACCAAACTTACGAGGAGGTAGCTCGGCCTATTGCGGCTACGCACCAATCCCTCCCACAAATACGGTACGATGACAAAATGACGGAACTAACTTCGACTCCAAAAAGGGGCTCCAATGAAACGACAAGAACAAGTTACACAGAGGCAAATTGCTCTGTCGACAGACGAACCTGGACGTAATGCCGTAGTGGAAAACGACCAAAATAGCATCCGACGTGAAAACAACAACGACGACAGGAACATACGTGGGCAGACTCAGGATGACTACGACCAAAATACGCAACAAATACCGGAAGAAGTCTCTTGTGCCGCACGGAATAATCCAGCCGACCTCATGTCAGCGCTAGCTGTTACCATGAGGGACATGTTATTGACCTTCCAGGACAGTATCCAGTCCATCAACAACAAAATCGGCATCCTGGAGAATTCCGTGACAGCATCAAGAGACCAACCAGTAACTAACGGACGACAAAGCACGTTTAGAGAACGAACATTTGAACGGACGCCACAGACAGAGCCCGACTATAGACCAGACAATAGGTCTGGAACATATTTTCAACCCACTGTGGGCAGAAAGAACGAGATGCCTATACACAAATGGGGAGTAAAGTTCGACGGTACACCGAAAACAATGTCCGTAGAAAGTTTTATTTTCCGTATTGAGACCCTCCAAAAGAAAAGCGGCATTTCGAACGACCAGCTATTCTCCCAGTTCCACTCATTAGTGTCAGGACCCGCAGAAATATGGTACTGGCAATTTCTGCAAGAAAACGAAAGAGATGAGGGATAGGAGACAGCAACCCCATGAGACATTTGACACTTTTTACAGCGACGTACGGTCGCTGGCCCTACAAATGACTAACCGACCACACGAACTTGACCTAGTAGACATACTTCGACAAAACGTAAAGGACAGGGTCGCGACGCTTATATTCGGATGCTCCATTAAAATCATTCAAGACCTCCGAGAGGAGTGCAGACGCGCGGAGCGACATTTGGCAGTTAGGGAACAAAAGTTTAGACGAAACGTAATGGAAATTGACGACGAACAACTAGCACACAGAGCTAGAAGCGGCCAGCGAGAGGACAAAGAAGACGATTACGAAGACATGGAGATCGCTGCCCTCCACCGAACTAACAGGCAAGCACCTAACACAAGGACGAACAGAACGAACGCTAACCAAAATACATCGACGACTTCACCGGCATGTCCTTCAAGTTTCCATACACTCACGTGTTTCAGCTGCGGCCAGGGTAATATCAGCTTCAACTGTTCCGCATGCCACGAAAACTTGAGAGTCGGCGGTGTGTCCGGGAACAACTTGCCGAAGACGCATCCAATCCCGGAGAACCAAAAGAACCCGGACACTACCGGATTCTAAAGCGCGACACGAAAGTGGATACTAATCCAACTCCAAATATGCTTCCTCCGAGGAAGACTCTTCACCAAAGACTCCTGCATTATCAGGAAGTCCGTCGAAGAATTTTTGCGGAAGAAGTGACATGTCCGGTGAAGGAAACCAGAAATATCGTAAAAATTCGTAAGCTTAGGGAAAAATGTGCAATAACCAGACGACGAATGGGCAAAATTTTAGAATCTGTGATAAACATAAATGACGATAATAGACCCTACGCAAAAGTTAAGATAGAAGGCGAAGAGCTCCTGGGTCTATTAGATAGTGGAGCATCCATTAGTTGTCTGGGAAATGGAGCACTAGAATTTTTAGAAAGACACAACATAACAATGACCAAAATGACGACAGACGTTAAAACTGCAGACGGGAACCACCAACGCATACTCGGACGATTCACGACAACAGTCTCTTGGGGTGGCAAGTCTCACGACGTAGAGATATTTGTTGTCCCAAATTTACAACAGGCATTATACTTAGGGGTAGATTTTTGGAGGTGGTTTAAGGTCGCTCCGAACGTAATCGACGAACTAGACGCTCCATCTCTGACGGTAGGGCCATCGCCAGTCCAGGCGTTGTCACCCGCACAGGCACAGCAGCTGGAGAGAATCAAGAAGCTATTCCCGTCGTTTGCGGTGTTGGGATTGGGGAAGACCGGCCTCGAGGAACATAGACTATGCCTGGACTCAAGAAAGGTTAACTCTGTAACAAAAAAAGATGCTTACCCGCTACCCCACATCGAAGGCTTACTCAGCCGCCTACAAGATACCCGATACATTTCAGGGATCGATTTAAAAGACGCCTTCTGGCAAATTCCGCTGGAGAGGATATCAAGGGAGAAGACGGCCTTCACAGTACCTGGACGGCCGTTGTATCAGTTCACGGTTATGCCATTCGGACTGTGCAACGCCGCCCAGGAATGTGTCGGCTGATGGACAAAGTCATACCCTCTCGGTTACGGGAGAGTGTCTTTGTCTATCTCGATGACCTCTTGGTTTGCTCTCCAGACTTCGAAACCCACGTCAGATTACTGGAAGAAGTATCCAAGTGTTTACGGGAAGCGGGTTTAACCATCAACGTCGAAAAAAGCAAATTTTGTTACAGAGAAATCAAATACTTAGGGTATATCGTCGGAGATGGATGTTTAAGGACAGACCCCGACAAGGTATCGGCGGTTGATAGCTTTCCGGTTCCGAAGACTCCCAAACAGCTTCGTCGGTTCCTGGGCATGACGGGGTGGTACAGACGCTTTATACCTAACTTCGCGGCCTTAGCTGCGCCTATGACAGACTGCCTTAAGAAAGGACAAACTTTTTCGATGACAGACGATGCGCTAAACGCGATTGCAAAACTTAAGGCGACTTTGGTGTCCGCACCCATTTTGACAAATCCCGATTTCTCGAAACGTTTTTACATACAATGCGACGCTTCGACATCAGGTGTAGGGAGTGTGCTCTTCCAGATGGATAAAGAGAACAACGAGCGGCCGATAGCATTCATGTCCCAGAAGCTTAATTCCGCACAGCGAAATTATAGTGTGACGGAACTTGAGTGCTACGCGGCCGTTCTATCGGTGAAGAAATTCAGGGCCTTAAGTGGCTCATGACTCAAAAGGATCTTTCTGGTCGTCTGGCTAGATGGAGTCTTAAACTCCAAGGCTTCGACTTCCAGATTGAGCACAGGAAAGGTACCCAAAATGTGGTCTCTGATACTCTTTCCCGCGTACATATGGAGGAGCTCAGTCCCGAAACCGAAATACTTCAGGTTGATCTCGACTCTCCATATTTCTCTTCGGAGGAGTATGAGGAGTTGAGAAAAATCGTCAACGACAAACAGGACCAACTTCCCGACATATGCGTTTCTGACGGATTTGTCTACAAAAGAACAGATATACGAACCGGAGACGCTATACGAGACGACAGGGCGTGGAAGCTCTGGCTCCCGACGGAGTTGCGGGGGAGTCTGGTCAAATCGGCACACAATCCACCAGCCGCGGGGCATGGCGGAATCCATAAGACTCTGGTCAGGCTGAGACAGATGTACTTCTGGCCCGGAATGGTATCAGATGTCCAGGAATTCTTCAGGTCCTGCGAAATCTGCAAGGGTTGCAAGCCGATGAACAGAATCGGTCGACCGCCGATGGGACAGCAAACTATAACGGAGCGACCTTTTCAGAGATTGTACATAGACTTTCTAGGACCATACCCACGAACGAGACACGGAAATACGCACATTTGTATAGTCCTAGATCATTTTTCTAAGTATGTGTTCTTAAAACCAATTAGGAAGGCAACGGCAGCTGAGGTAGTGAAGTACCTAGAAGAGGGGGTATTCCATATCTTTGGTGTACCAGAATATATACATTCAGACAATGGCAAGCAATTCGTATCTGAACTGATTGCCAGCTTTTTAGGAAAATACGGGGTCAAGCACATTCGCACTGCGTTCTATTCTCCTCAAGCCAACGCATCCGAAAGGGTCAACCGGTCCATATTGGCCAAAATAAGGTCATACATAAGCGATGACCAAAAGAACTGGGACGCACATGTCAGTGACGCGGCATTTTCAATGAGAAGCGTTGTTCACGATGCGACTGTGCTTGAACCCTACTATGCGGTGTTCGGCACACACATGATACAACACGCGAAAGCATATGAAGTGCTTAGAAAACTTGACGTCATCAAAGATATGGATACAGAAGTGATATGCAAAAACGATAAATTAGATTTAATAATAAGAAAGATATTCGACAATTTGAAAATTGCGCATAATAAATCAACACGAATCTACAACACAAGGAGTAGAGACGTTAAGTACAGAAAGGGACAAATTGTATACCGGCGAAATTTCAAGCAGAGCAGTTTGCCCGCGAACTACAATGCCAAGCTAGGGCAGAAATTCCTAAAATCAGTTATACTGAAACCAATAGGAAACTCCCTGTACGAAGTTGGTGACCAGAATGGAGTGAAAGTAGGTGTATTTCACGCCAAAGATCTTCACACCTGAAACGAAACTAGCCCTGACGCACTCAGTTGTCGTTGCCAAAACATCTGTGATATCTATGTTATTTATATTGTTATGTCAGATAGTTTATTTACTTTATTTATTTATTTATTTTATAGTATTTATTTATTTATATATTTTATTTATTCCTAGTTACTTAAGATTATCTGTGATATATGTATAATTATACCTACATGCAGCTATACTGCTTGGAAAGGAGTGATTCTGTGTGCCGATCTATCCCAATGGGAAGTGCACAGAAGCACCCCTCTGCACACTAAATAGCCACCTGTGATAACTAACCTGTGATATTTTTATTTTTACTTATTTATTTTATTTATTTATTTACTAACAATACTTGACCATTGCTAATTGCCCGACTAACAAATACGGTAGAGCAAGAGCATTCTCAGAGCATGGGCCCTTACCACACGTTGGGAAGTAAACAAGCTCGCTACAGGAAACATAAACAAACAAAATCCAGGATGGCCTACCTTTTATTACGAGGCCGGTTGACTCACGACCACTCCTCAACCGTCGTCGAACCTGTTGCGGCAGGCCATTGACTCCCTCATGGCTAACTCAGCGTTAGCCCGAGTCAAAAGGGGTTGAAAAACCCCACACACATAAATAACACAAAAACATTTGAGTGATCGCATAGCGAAAACACCCTTCACAAAAAACCCATAAGACACATAAATTATGCGACATAATCAAAAACTAGAAAGCTATTCGCGACACGACAATAACAATACAAAAAAAACACCGAATATATAAACAAAATACGAAATAACAATCATTTAAAACAAAAAAATAAGATAAGCTAAAAGCATGGCCGACCGGCTTGCAAAATTAATTTGTTTTGACAAATTTTTTTGCATCTCGCCTCTTCCTATTCTTCGTTTTCTCTTGTTTTTCAATTTGTCGCATATTCGTTAAGTTCTGTTTTGAAGCTATGTCCCGTATCGTTTGCGATCGTAAAGACTGACGTCACTCAGTGCGATTATGTGTTGATGCATTATTATTTCTTTTTATTTTTGTCAACGCGTATTAGTTTAATTTTGTTAATTTATTAGTTTGTGTTAGTTTATAAGTTATGTTAGATGTTTTAAGGTTAAGAATAAGTAGAAATGTTAAGTAAGAATAAGTATTTATTTTGAAAAGAACTACCCCGTCCGACGAGCTGAGCCGAGCAACCGCAAGCGTGCCGCGCCCTCCTCACCTGCATCGAAGTTGCCTCCGTGGCCTACCCCAGCTCACAACAATGGCGCCCAACGATTTTTACCGGCTAGTCCGATTGCGACTCCAAGGGAATGATTTTCTATAAGGAAGGTCATCGCCTTGGACTTGCAACAGACTTCGCGTTGTTTTTTTATTACTTTTCTTTATTAACTTTTACTATCTTGTCTTCTTCTTCGTTCAAGTACTCTGGTTACGCTTTTGATTTCAGCACAGATTGAAGGCGGCTGTCCGATTCTTAGGCCAAAAGCCAGAGAATTTCGTGAGGTAGCTTGTGATTTGTGAACGGTCAAGAGCGACTTTCGGTTCTGACGTAAACGGAAGATGGCTGGCCAATCTCAAGGCGTATAGCCAAGAGTTCTAGTGAGGTAGTCAACTGTTTATGGTGGGACCGAGAGCTAGGTCAAGGTGGATGGACTGATCACTAGCTGCTATCCATAGGGTGAAGACACCAATGCCGATCCCTTGTGAGGCGTGGGTGTTGGTTCAGAAACTTTGGCCGTGTTGAAGTTTAACTTAGAAGTCTCAGCCAACCTGGTATTTGGTATTGCCAGATGCCAAGTAGTGGTAGAGACGGAAGGGTTGAACAACAACACTCGTCAGGACTCCGAGACACTAGTCACAGTCAGACTTGATTTGAGAGCGACTGGTTACAACGATCTACGAAACGAACTAAAATCCATTGAAGAGTTAGCGGAAAACCTGTTCAGAAATCCACACACCATAGCGAGTTTACGTATATAAAACCCGAAGTAATAACCACCATCGATATTTTCTAGAAAGAAACAATCATAAATAATTAATCACTTTCACTTAGTCATATTTTAATTTTTGAATCTCAAATACCTAAATCAGATACATTCTTTTTTGAATTCCATAATTTTTTTTTGTGAAGTTTAATCGAATTGGGATCATCTTTGAAGTTTTTTTTTGAATTGAGAGCGGTCCATATAATGGATAAGGGCCGAAGTTTAGGAGCTATCCCAAAGGGGATAATGTCCACCCAGATGGACTCTGAAAGCCACGATAGGGGTGGAGGTTCTGCCTCAAACGGCAAGAAATTTGTCTCTTTATGGGACACAAACGGCAGCAACCAAAAGCAGGAATACGGTCTCCGAAATAGACCTACCACTACGGCAACCGACTACACAAACGTCACAATGTACTCCCACGACTTACCACATTTCAGCCCAGACGACGAGACATCGAAGCGTGGTAAAACCGACATGACCGACCAAACTTACGAGGAGGTAGCTCGGCCTATTGCGGCTACGCACCAATCCCTCCCACAAATACGGTACGATGACAAAATGACGGAACTAACTTCGACTCCAAAAAGGGGCTCCAATGAAACGACAAGAACAAGTTACACAGAGGCAAATTGCTCTGTCGACAGACGAACCTGGACGTAATGCCGTAGTGGAAAACGACCAAAATAGCATCCGACGTGAAAACAACAACGACGACAGGAACATACGTGGGCAGACTCAGGATGACTACGACCAAAATACGCAACAAATACCGGAAGAAGTCTCTTGTGCCGCACGGAATAATCCAGCCGACCTCATGTCAGCGCTAGCTGTTACCATGAGGGACATGTTATTGACCTTCCAGGACAGTATCCAGTCCATCAACAACAAAATCGGCATCCTGGAGAATTCCGTGACAGCATCAAGAGACCAACCAGTAACTAACGGACGACAAAGCACGTTTAGAGAACGAACATTTGAACGGACGCCACAGACAGAGCCCGACTATAGACCAGACAATAGGTCTGGAACATATTTTCAACCCACTGTGGGCAGAAAGAACGAGATGCCTATACACAAATGGGGAGTAAAGTTCGACGGTACACCGAAAACAATGTCCGTAGAAAGTTTTATTTTCCGTATTGAGACCCTCCAAAAGAAAAGCGGCATTTCGAACGACCAGCTATTCTCCCAGTTCCACTCATTAGTGTCAGGACCCGCAGAAATATGGTACTGGCAATTTCTGCAAGAAAACGAAAGAGATGAGGGATAGGAGACAGCAACCCCATGAGACATTTGACACTTTTTACAGCGACGTACGGTCGCTGGCCCTACAAATGACTAACCGACCACACGAACTTGACCTAGTAGACATACTTCGACAAAACGTAAAGGACAGGGTCGCGACGCTTATATTCGGATGCTCCATTAAAATCATTCAAGACCTCCGAGAGGAGTGCAGACGCGCGGAGCGACATTTGGCAGTTAGGGAACAAAAGTTTAGACGAAACGTAATGGAAATTGACGACGAACAACTAGCACACAGAGCTAGAAGCGGCCAGCGAGAGGACAAAGAAGACGATTACGAAGACATGGAGATCGCTGCCCTCCACCGAACTAACAGGCAAGCACCTAACACAAGGACGAACAGAACGAACGCTAACCAAAATACATCGACGACTTCACCGGCATGTCCTTCAAGTTTCCATACACTCACGTGTTTCAGCTGCGGCCAGGGTAATATCAGCTTCAACTGTTCCGCATGCCACGAAAACTTGAGAGTCGGCGGTGTGTCCGGGAACAACTTGCCGAAGACGCATCCAATCCCGGAGAACCAAAAGAACCCGGACACTACCGGATTCTAAAGCGCGACACGAAAGTGGATACTAATCCAACTCCAAATATGCTTCCTCCGAGGAAGACTCTTCACCAAAGACTCCTGCATTATCAGGAAGTCCGTCGAAGAATTTTTGCGGAAGAAGTGACATGTCCGGTGAAGGAAACCAGAAATATCGTAAAAATTCGTAAGCTTAGGGAAAAATGTGCAATAACCAGACGACGAATGGGCAAAATTTTAGAATCTGTGATAAACATAAATGACGATAATAGACCCTACGCAAAAGTTAAGATAGAAGGCGAAGAGCTCCTGGGTCTATTAGATAGTGGAGCATCCATTAGTTGTCTGGGAAATGGAGCACTAGAATTTTTAGAAAGACACAACATAACAATGACCAAAATGACGACAGACGTTAAAACTGCAGACGGGAACCACCAACGCATACTCGGACGATTCACGACAACAGTCTCTTGGGGTGGCAAGTCTCACGACGTAGAGATATTTGTTGTCCCAAATTTACAACAGGCATTATACTTAGGGGTAGATTTTTGGAGGTGGTTTAAGGTCGCTCCGAACGTAATCGACGAACTAGACGCTCCATCTCTGACGGTAGGGCCATCGCCAGTCCAGGCGTTGTCACCCGCACAGGCACAGCAGCTGGAGAGAATCAAGAAGCTATTCCCGTCGTTTGCGGTGTTGGGATTGGGGAAGACCGGCCTCGAGGAACATAGACTATGCCTGGACTCAAGAAAGGTTAACTCTGTAACAAAAAAAGATGCTTACCCGCTACCCCACATCGAAGGCTTACTCAGCCGCCTACAAGATACCCGATACATTTCAGGGATCGATTTAAAAGACGCCTTCTGGCAAATTCCGCTGGAGAGGATATCAAGGGAGAAGACGGCCTTCACAGTACCTGGACGGCCGTTGTATCAGTTCACGGTTATGCCATTCGGACTGTGCAACGCCGCCCAGGAATGTGTCGGCTGATGGACAAAGTCATACCCTCTCGGTTACGGGAGAGTGTCTTTGTCTATCTCGATGACCTCTTGGTTTGCTCTCCAGACTTCGAAACCCACGTCAGATTACTGGAAGAAGTATCCAAGTGTTTACGGGAAGCGGGTTTAACCATCAACGTCGAAAAAAGCAAATTTTGTTACAGAGAAATCAAATACTTAGGGTATATCGTCGGAGATGGATGTTTAAGGACAGACCCCGACAAGGTATCGGCGGTTGATAGCTTTCCGGTTCCGAAGACTCCCAAACAGCTTCGTCGGTTCCTGGGCATGACGGGGTGGTACAGACGCTTTATACCTAACTTCGCGGCCTTAGCTGCGCCTATGACAGACTGCCTTAAGAAAGGACAAACTTTTTCGATGACAGACGATGCGCTAAACGCGATTGCAAAACTTAAGGCGACTTTGGTGTCCGCACCCATTTTGACAAATCCCGATTTCTCGAAACGTTTTTACATACAATGCGACGCTTCGACATCAGGTGTAGGGAGTGTGCTCTTCCAGATGGATAAAGAGAACAACGAGCGGCCGATAGCATTCATGTCCCAGAAGCTTAATTCCGCACAGCGAAATTATAGTGTGACGGAACTTGAGTGCTACGCGGCCGTTCTATCGGTGAAGAAATTCAGGGCCTTAAGTGGCTCATGACTCAAAAGGATCTTTCTGGTCGTCTGGCTAGATGGAGTCTTAAACTCCAAGGCTTCGACTTCCAGATTGAGCACAGGAAAGGTACCCAAAATGTGGTCTCTGATACTCTTTCCCGCGTACATATGGAGGAGCTCAGTCCCGAAACCGAAATACTTCAGGTTGATCTCGACTCTCCATATTTCTCTTCGGAGGAGTATGAGGAGTTGAGAAAAATCGTCAACGACAAACAGGACCAACTTCCCGACATATGCGTTTCTGACGGATTTGTCTACAAAAGAACAGATATACGAACCGGAGACGCTATACGAGACGACAGGGCGTGGAAGCTCTGGCTCCCGACGGAGTTGCGGGGGAGTCTGGTCAAATCGGCACACAATCCACCAGCCGCGGGGCATGGCGGAATCCATAAGACTCTGGTCAGGCTGAGACAGATGTACTTCTGGCCCGGAATGGTATCAGATGTCCAGGAATTCTTCAGGTCCTGCGAAATCTGCAAGGGTTGCAAGCCGATGAACAGAATCGGTCGACCGCCGATGGGACAGCAAACTATAACGGAGCGACCTTTTCAGAGATTGTACATAGACTTTCTAGGACCATACCCACGAACGAGACACGGAAATACGCACATTTGTATAGTCCTAGATCATTTTTCTAAGTATGTGTTCTTAAAACCAATTAGGAAGGCAACGGCAGCTGAGGTAGTGAAGTACCTAGAAGAGGGGGTATTCCATATCTTTGGTGTACCAGAATATATACATTCAGACAATGGCAAGCAATTCGTATCTGAACTGATTGCCAGCTTTTTAGGAAAATACGGGGTCAAGCACATTCGCACTGCGTTCTATTCTCCTCAAGCCAACGCATCCGAAAGGGTCAACCGGTCCATATTGGCCAAAATAAGGTCATACATAAGCGATGACCAAAAGAACTGGGACGCACATGTCAGTGACGCGGCATTTTCAATGAGAAGCGTTGTTCACGATGCGACTGTGCTTGAACCCTACTATGCGGTGTTCGGCACACACATGATACAACACGCGAAAGCATATGAAGTGCTTAGAAAACTTGACGTCATCAAAGATATGGATACAGAAGTGATATGCAAAAACGATAAATTAGATTTAATAATAAGAAAGATATTCGACAATTTGAAAATTGCGCATAATAAATCAACACGAATCTACAACACAAGGAGTAGAGACGTTAAGTACAGAAAGGGACAAATTGTATACCGGCGAAATTTCAAGCAGAGCAGTTTGCCCGCGAACTACAATGCCAAGCTAGGGCAGAAATTCCTAAAATCAGTTATACTGAAACCAATAGGAAACTCCCTGTACGAAGTTGGTGACCAGAATGGAGTGAAAGTAGGTGTATTTCACGCCAAAGATCTTCACACCTGAAACGAAACTAGCCCTGACGCACTCAGTTGTCGTTGCCAAAACATCTGTGATATCTATGTTATTTATATTGTTATGTCAGATAGTTTATTTACTTTATTTATTTATTTATTTTATAGTATTTATTTATTTATATATTTTATTTATTCCTAGTTACTTAAGATTATCTGTGATATATGTATAATTATACCTACATGCAGCTATACTGCTTGGAAAGGAGTGATTCTGTGTGCCGATCTATCCCAATGGGAAGTGCACAGAAGCACCCCTCTGCACACTAAATAGCCACCTGTGATAACTAACCTGTGATATTTTTATTTTTACTTATTTATTTTATTTATTTATTTACTAACAATACTTGACCATTGCTAATTGCCCGACTAACAAATACGGTAGAGCAAGAGCATTCTCAGAGCATGGGCCCTTACCACACGTTGGGAAGTAAACAAGCTCGCTACAGGAAACATAAACAAACAAAATCCAGGATGGCCTACCTTTTATTACGAGGCCGGTTGACTCACGACCACTCCTCAACCGTCGTCGAACCTGTTGCGGCAGGCCATTGACTCCCTCATGGCTAACTCAGCGTTAGCCCGAGTCAAAAGGGGTTGAAAAACCCCACACACATAAATAACACAAAAACATTTGAGTGATCGCATAGCGAAAACACCCTTCACAAAAAACCCATAAGACACATAAATTATGCGACATAATCAAAAACTAGAAAGCTATTCGCGACACGACAATAACAATACAAAAAAAACACCGAATATATAAACAAAATACGAAATAACAATCATTTAAAACAAAAAAATAAGATAAGCTAAAAGCATGGCCGACCGGCTTGCAAAATTAATTTGTTTTGACAAATTTTTTTGCATCTCGCCTCTTCCTATTCTTCGTTTTCTCTTGTTTTTCAATTTGTCGCATATTCGTTAAGTTCTGTTTTGAAGCTATGTCCCGTATCGTTTGCGATCGTAAAGACTGACGTCACTCAGTGCGATTATGTGTTGATGCATTATTATTTCTTTTTATTTTTGTCAACGCGTATTAGTTTAATTTTGTTAATTTATTAGTTTGTGTTAGTTTATAAGTTATGTTAGATGTTTTAAGGTTAAGAATAAGTAGAAATGTTAAGTAAGAATAAGTATTTATTTTGAAAAGAACTACCCCGTCCGACGAGCTGAGCCGAGCAACCGCAAGCGTGCCGCGCCCTCCTCACCTGCATCGAAGTTGCCTCCGTGGCCTACCCCAGCTCACAACAAAATGCATTATAATAAAAAAATTTCATTGATGATTGGTATCATTTGTTATTGTGTACCTATTTTAGATTTTTGAAAAACGTTCAAAAGAAGCGTTTGTGTTTGTTTTGGGACTGCTTGAATTACAAAATAGAATAAAGTCAACGAATGTTCCACGGATCCAATCGTATTCAATTTCCTTGTCAGCTCTTCCCATTGCTGCCTTTGGGCTGTCCGGGCAAAACTTGAAAGAGCATTATAGAACCTAGCCAAATCCGGATTTTCTTGCATATAAGTAGAAAGGATCCTTATTTGTTATTTATTAGCTAAGACCTTAAAAAAAATATATATATTGCAGTTTGTGAATATTTTGATGTGCTTTTTGTCTGGGCCGGATCGCCAAGGTTCTTTCCCAAAGAAACACAAACTTTGGTTTATAGAAGAGTTTCCTTGATTACTTTTTTGTCGTATTATCTATTTCACAATTCAAAGTTTATTAAGGTAATTCATTTTTAATTTTTCAATTACTGTTTCTTACAATTCAAAGTAAGTCAACTTCAATATTACAGTTACAACTTTTACCATTGAAAGTTTTATTATAATATGTTACAATTACAACTTTTACCACTTAAAGTTTTGTTATAATCTAATCAGCTTTAATATTTTAATTAAAATTTTAATAATAACTCAAATATTTATTATAATTCGAATCAACTTAAATATTCTAGTTGTTACTTTTGCAATTCAATGGAACTCAAAGCCAACGGTTACGACTTTAACTGCTTCTACTGACACCGGTGTGGCATTCCGCTACACACGCTACACCAAATCGTACACACTTTAGTTATGCAAGTGGTCTCAACGAGGGACGATCAAACCATGAGTGTGAGTGAAGTGGAGGATGAGGTTTGCGCATTAATTGCAATTGCTTCGTGTTTAAATAAAGATAAAATTAAATAAAGTGCACGACTGGGTCGACCGAAGCTTTCTCGATACTGGACAAATAAAAACAAAATCCTCTTTTGGATATTCATCTCATATGGCAGTTATATAAAATAACAATATTAGTTTTTATATCACTTGATTTCACTTGATTTTTGAGTACAGGACAAGCGTACCTAGTATAGCAGTTTCTGTTATTGACCTAAGGATATGTTTTTAATTTTGATTGGAATATGATTTAAGTTTTCAATTATTGGAAGTATTGCTCGTGATAGACCGATATCTTTAGATAGATTATGTAATAATTAAGGCATTTGTGAATTTGCAATTAGTAGTTATAAATTTAGTGCAAATAAAGTTTTTATTTTTATAAAATTATCCAGACATAACAGTTGCCAATATTGCAATGTTTAGTTGGACTTTTATAAAGGATCGCCAATATTCGCAATCACGAATTGCCATTTTACTTAATTACAAAAAACGGCCGAATGCGGACGCTCCCCACACAACAACGATTCGCATGCAAAAACTTTGATTTTTACTCGCACCGTGTCCGACACCAAAAATCGGTGTGTACACCTGGAGAACGCGCAGGGTCTCGCCTTGACCATCTCGATGGATGAGTGTTCGGTTAAACTCCTTGAGGACCTGAACTCTCAGCCGTTCTATAACATGAACCGGGTTCAGTTCAGGATCAAGAAGAATTCCTACTCTCGAGCAGCATCCAATCCTAAAGAGCCAAATAGCAGCCAGCAGGTTTCCAAGGAGTGAAGAATCCTACCTTTAGGTGTCGAGAATCCTAGAATTTTGCCGTCTGTGCTAGTCCATGGTTCCTGCACAAGGGCAACGTTAAAGATAAACTAGAACACTCTGCCGAATTGGTAAGATCTTCTATTATATCTGCCTTCGAGGAAAATTGCCCCCTAAAGTCCAAAAGGCTTAAAAGGGAAACCATCTGGTGGAGCAAAGATCTTGAAAAGCAGAGATCCAGAGTAAGGAAATTATTCAACAAATCTAAACGCAATGGCGACTGGCAAACCTACTCTAGTGCTCTCACCAACTACAACAAAGAAATTAAAAAGGCTAAAAAAGAATCATTCTGACGGTTCTGTGAGGATATCTCTGATATTCCTTCCAGCTGCCGACTTCACAAAGTTCTTGCCTCTGACAGAACTATCTCATTAGGCACACTCACACACTCACTTTCCTAGATCAAATTGAATTGATCCTCTCCGACGAGGGAGGACTGGAAAACTGCAAAACAAATCTGCAATCAGAACGCCATCAAATGGGCCGTAACTTCCCTGAAGCCGTATAAAGCAGCAGGAGAAGACGGCATGTTTCCGACACTTCTGCAGCAGGGAGTTGATGTTCTTGCACCCATCTTCACTAAACTATTTAGCTGTAGTCTGGCCTATGGTCACATACCGGAAGCCTGGCGAAAAGTAACAGTTAAATAAATCCTATCGCCCCATCAGTCTCATGTCTTTCATTTTAAAAAGCATGGAAAAACTAATTGATAGACACATAAGAGATATAGCCCTGAAATCTTTTCCGCTAAGTAAGTCTCAGCATGCCTATCAACCAGGTAAATCCACCGAGTCAGCACTCAATGACTTGGTAACTGAAATTGAATCATCCATCAATAGCAAGGAAATCTGTCTGGTCGCTTTCCTAGATATTGAAGGAGCTTTCAATTACACTTCTTTTGAGTCCGCTAACAAGGCTCTTAACAATATGAATCTATCTCCCATAATAGGAATATGGATAATGTCAATGCTGAATAGTAGAATAATTCAGACCCGCATCGATGATATGGAAATCTCGGCACTCGCAAATATAGGGTGCCCTAAGGGGGGTGTTCTCTCGCCCCTTTTATGGTCCCTTCTTATTGATGACTTACTTCAATCCTTGACAAATCAGGGAATCTATGCCATGGGATATGCCGACGACGTAGCAATCGTTGTCAGTGGCAAATTCAGATTAATCCAAAAAAGACAACCATTATCCATTTTACAAAACGGAGAAAATTGGATCTCCTTATTCGTCCTACTATGTTCGGCGAAACCATTGAATTCTCTCAGGAAGCCATATACCTGGGAATTATCCTTGACAGTAAACTATCATGGAACCAGCAAATTGAACGCACCGTAAACAGAGCCACAAGATCTCTATGGATCTGTAGTCGGGTCTGCGGTAATAACTGGAGTGTGAGACCTCGGATGATCTACTGGCTTTATTAGCTTGTTGTAAGACCAGCGATGACCTATGCTGCTGTGGTCTGGTGGACGAAGACTAGCAAAGTCACCACAGTCAAAAAGCTAGAGCGAGTTCAACGTATAGCTGGGAACTGCATGACGGGCTGCCTACGCTCCACCCCGACAATGGCACTCAATGTCATCCTAGGTCTAACACCTCTTCATAAGTACATTCAAATGGAGGCCACAC
The DNA here is from genome assembly GCA_949126925.1 of Cheilosia vernalis. Classification (NCBI taxonomy): domain Eukaryota; kingdom Metazoa; phylum Arthropoda; class Insecta; order Diptera; family Syrphidae; genus Cheilosia; species Cheilosia vernalis. The sequence continues at coordinate 42,016,171 of OX421358.1, read as the reverse complement.
TAAGTATCCACCGTCTGTTCCATTCGAACAACTTTGACCCCTACTCATATCAGGGAGGTCGTCTGTCTTTACTTGACAACATGGATCCTTCAAGTCCATTCAGCATGCCTCTTGACGACATGTTACCTGAATATGGCTTCCATAAAAACTTCTCCATAATCATTCCCCCTAGGGAAGAATGGGAAAACCTAATCCTTCACATCTTGACATCATCTGGTATACAGACGGCTCTAAGATGGAGTCAGGGACTGGCTCTGGAATATACAGCGAGACGCCCCAGGTAAACTTTTCAGTTAGCCTTGGGAAAAACTTATCCATATTCCAAGCTGAAGTCCTTGCAATCTACCACTGCGCTAGAATAAATCTAAGTTCTAGAACTAGGGGTAAAACCATATTTATATTTTCTGATAGCCAAGCAGCTCTCAAAGCTCTTGACTCATCGGTCATAAAATCCAAACTAATCCTAGAAACATTCACTATCATCTATGAACTTTCTAAGAAAAACCTAGTCATCCTCCACTGGATCCCAGCCCATAGAGGATTTGAGGGCAATGAATCAGCTGACTCACTGGCTAAAATAGGAGCATCTTCTCCACTTATTGGACCTGAACCCTTCTGCAAAAACCTCTTCAGGAACTATACTAGGATCCTAGCTCATACCGAATCAAACGAGATCTGGCAAAACACAGTTGGGCAGAATTGCACCAAAAAATTTTTCCCTAAATATTCCCCAAGTAAATCACCGTTTCTTATTAATTTGGACAAAAACAACCTGAGAATACTAACAGGAATAATAAGTGGCCACGGTCTAGTGAAAAAAACACCTTCACCGCATTGGTGTCTCACCGGATCCAATCTGCAGACTCTGTCTTGAGAGTGACGAGTCCTCTCTCGACATACTCACTGACTGTCCGATGCGAACGATGATGTTGCGTTGCTTCTTCTTGGACGGTGCCATTCCATTGATTCCTTATAATGCGTCATTCGGTGGGTTTGCTTTGCCCTTCTTGGGATTCTTCTTTTTCTTCCTCTTTTCGGTTGCGTCGGTTAGGCTGATACGGCCGACCAGGGCTATACCGGTTGATTGGTTTTTTTCTTCGTTGATTTTGTTGATCGGCAGTAGTGCTGGGACGATAGTACGGCTGTTGTGGGTGACACTGGCTGCATGTGCGGTGTGGTTGGGGTTGGTGTTGTTGGGTGTGGCGTTAGCGGCGGTGATGATGGTGACGGCGGGGCGTTAGCGGTGGTACTGGCGGTGGTGCACTGTAGTGTGCTAATTCGCTCGAACCATTTGTCGTCGGCCTTTTGACGGACGTGTCGGGTGATGGCCAGTTGTTCCATCGGAACGAGACGGGGTGGGACTTCAGAATTGCTCCTGTGTCGGTGGTAGGCTGCTCTTTTTTGTTGTTCCATGTTTGGCTGGCTGTAGTGTGGTGGGAATTTTTCCTGGGACGGTGGCCTGCCGAGTCCACGGTTGAATAGAAAATTGTTTTTTTATTTTTTGTGCCCGGATGGTCTTGCTCGGTCCATGGTCACGTGATGACTAGTAATAGATTGCAGTGTATCACTACCATTATGTGCCTTTAGATCTCGCACGTGGCAGCGGTAAAGGTTAGCTGTTCTTGTCTCGCCCGTGTTTCTTATCAGCACAATTATAGGTGAGACAAATCTAACCACCTCTAACCAAGGTACGGCTTCTACCCATTTGGTCAATTTGTCCGAAATAGGCGACCCTCACCGGAGCTACTGGAAATGGTGTGTCCCTAAGAAAGACCGTTAGAAGTTTTTTATGAGAACCACGATCTTGTAACCGCTTGGAGTAACACAAACGATAGCCCGCATCAAAGAAAGACAAAGCCCGGCATGTACCGCGACTTCGCTAAATATGTATGCGACAATGCGATACATGTAACCGATATAAGGGGCAACAAGAAAAACCCAGTAGACTAATGCATAGGAAACACCCCTTGGGAAACAGTGTGCGCCAACTTCGTGGGATCCATACCCCGATCCCCGAAAGGCAATACAATTCTCCCTCCTTAAGTAGGGCACATGTGTTGGTGGTGTGATTGGTGCGTACTACTTCTTTGTAGACCAGTTTAAGCCCACACAGGGTCATTTCGAACGAGTAGATCCATCCCGAAGATTGCATCCTCGACCAATGCTTTCATGTACGTGAGTTCGCTGGTAAAGGTTTTGTTTACCCAATTGTAGTGTTACCGTAGATATAATGCTCTCTGGTCGTGGTGGTTGGTCAGTCGGATTTTCCTACTGTCATACCGAACGGGCGTGTGCATTCTCCGCAGGGTTCGTCTCATTTTCGGACCGACAAAAGACTTTGATGCCCCAGTGTCTATGAGTCAATGGAATGTCTGCCCTTGTAAATGAGTTGGGATATTTGACCCTTTGCTTGCATCGCCAACAATCACGGAAAGAATTGAAAATCACCAATTGCAACATTTTGAGTTGTAATTCACGAATCGTATATTTTTCGCAAATCACAACAATTTTTTCTTGAATTGATATAAAAATTTGTAATTTGTCAGTGAAAACGGCGAAAAATATCAAATGTTGTTTGTTGCATTTTGCGATTAAAAGTATTAATTCGAGCTTCTTTAATTTGTAGTGATTTGCGAGATTGTTTGGAGCAATTTACCACTTCAATAGGTAAATTTCGTAAACACCACTTTGCTATCTCAAATTGCGAAAAATATTTTGTGATTTACCACCACTGAATGATGAATCAATAAAATCTTATAATAGTTTACCACATTTAAATCGAAAACGTAAATTGACGTAGAGAAGTCGTAAATTGCAAAATATTTTTTGTAATTTTCATGGAAACTAACTACATAACGTGTGAAATTTTTTTATGCACAGGTAGTCGACAGTAACGATATAGTCCATGGGTCGAAATCCTTTCTTTATATCGATCAATATACATACATAATATGTTTGTGGTGTTGCTGCTTGCTGGACAGCTGCAATCATGGGCAGCGACAGCGAAAGACAGTCGGTATTTAATCGTTGCTTAAGGCAGTCGTTTTATAAGTAAAACTAGTTCTCAGTGATAGTGAGTGTACTAACCATTATAAAGCATTCTGGAATATATATCATGTAAGTACCTATTTAATAATGGAAAAAAATTAAACTAAAGTAGGTATATAAATCTGTATTTTTATTTTTTTCAGAATGAAGATATGTCTCGCTATTAGAAAAGAAGTAAATTGGTATGGATCGAAAAGGTTTTTTAAGGTTCGTATCAATACAAGTTCTTCTTAACAATTTGCGTGTATTAACAATTTCACAGGAAAACCACCCCAGACAAATCCCGTTGTCTCCGGACGATATGGCGTCATATGATTCTCAAGGATATCAAGAGGAAACAAAAATATAAAATACGACTATGAATTCTGATTGTAAATCACAAGATATAAGTTGTAAATTGAAAATAAAGTTTTCTAATTTCACGATAAAACGTTTTTAATTTAAGGCGGTGATGCCTCAAATCACTACTCAAGAATCGTAAATTGCAAAATATGAATTGCAAATTGCAAAATATGAATTGCAAATTGATAAAAAGAAGTTGTAATTTACGATTAAGAATTTGTAAATTGCAACTACAGAAGTAGCAAATCAGCACTAATGAGTTGCAATTCAAGACTAAATGCTTGCAATTTGGTAAGGGATGAAATCAAATTTACTACAGAGAAGTGGTAAATTGCGAAATGTTTTTGCAATTCACAACCATAGTAATATCAAATTTCGAACTACTTGTTTAAAATTGCGATCGGTTATGGCAATATGTATTTCTCGTTTGATCATTATTGACAATGAGAAGTGTTGATTCACGATTTTTGGGGGTCAATATCTTCACTTCTTACAATTTCTAAAATTGCGAATAAGAAGTCGTGAATCAGTAAATCCTGAGCTAAGCTCTAAAACTAGACAAACTTTTCGTGATTCTGCGCTCATTTTTCTTGATTTGATCTTAAAATTTTTTCCGTGAATGTGTATCCCGATGGTAGGGGGTATTTACTACCAGTGGCCTGGATGGTGTATCAGCGGCGGGGTTCGTGGGCGTGTATTCCGTTCCTCACTTTTCACATGTTCGCATTCTTCGGCTAACTCCATTAGTTCATCGACTGTTGTAAGATCTCGAAGTTTTATATAAAGATGGTAATCGGGTTGCATGCTGTCGTAAATCCGGTCTATGTTGTCTTGCATGTTCATCCGAGGATGTTGCCGAATCAAATACTGGGTGAACCGAATGAAATCTTTGGCTCTCTCCCTGGGCCCTTGCCTTTTCCGCATAATCTTCTCCTCGAACTTATGGATGTAGCGGGCCGGGAGGAAGTGACGTAAAAATGCTTGTTTGAACTGATCCCAGTTCTGGAAGTTGTCCCGTTTTATTCGGAGCCACTTCAGGGCCGTACCCCGGAACACTTCTGGCAATGTTCGTACCATATAGTCGGGTGTAACATCGTAGCAGCGGGAAAGATCTTCGATCCGCTCCATGAATTCCAAGGCATTCCCTGAGGAGTCGAATTTTGGTCCCCACTTGCGGTGCGGACCGTATCCATCACCTCGGCCTCGTAGCTCAACGTTGGCCTAGTTATGGCGCGTGTTGATGTGGTCGGGCCGGTTGCTCGGTTGTCCCTATGGGGAGTGCCGTGCTTGGGTTCGGTCGGTAGTCGACGACGTCAAAGCTATAGTTCGGGACGGGTGTGGGGAGTGGCTGCACGGCGGTGGGCTGGGCCAACGATGGGGATTTCCACGTTCAATGGGGATTTGGCGGTCCTTTCGGTCGTGGTTGATTTGTCGTCATCATCGGATGCTGTGTCCCGATATCCTCGTGTCGACGTCTTGGCTTCGAGTTTCTCCCATAGATTTTGTGCCGAGGACCGCATTCGGGTGGCTTTCAAGTAGCCACTCATTCGGGTTCGAAGTTGTCCAACCATTCCATCGGTCTTTAGCCCCTTCCCCTTTCGTTCCTGGCGTCGATTAGCTCGGCCCTTTTCTGTAGGTAGATCCACCCCGGTCATGTCTCCGGTTTGCTCTTCCGGAACCGCTAGCTGGTTTTCCTTGTCCATCTTGCACGTTGGGGAAACTCGGTTCTGGTTATCGGATATGGTAGGTTCTCCTTCTTGGGGTTCCTCGGGTTGAGTTCCATTCGGTGGTCCTCGGTTGGAAAAGCCATATCTTATTAAGTGTTGTTGGTCAAAAGCATGTCGGATGTGCTTAGTACCAGTGGTGCTGTGTGACAACAATAACACTTCAAGGACCAATGCAGGGGGTCTCGTGCATTGTTACAACATAATTATTACTCTCAAATTCAATTACTTTTCTCACAATAAAAATCAAACACATACCTATCACCTGCTCGGAATGACAGCGTTGGCAAAGAAGTGACGTTTAAAACTATGAGTGCTGCCATAAATCAATAATATTTGAGTGATCGCTTTACGTAGAGCAAAAGTTGGTAATCAAAAACTACAATCAAAAACGCTACTATCAACTATCACCTTAGCCGATTTCAGCCCTGCTCTCTTCTTAATGGCTGTGCTTTCATGATTTCTTCCTTGCATAGATGAGACATGAGAGACAAATTTTTCATGAAATACATTTCTTGTACTCATTTAATTGCAGGTAGTAGATGGTTTTGCCAGCGTAATTTTTTTCACGTAGCACTTTTTGATGACATCTTTCAGCAAGGAAAAACAGCATAAGTCGACTTATGTCAAAATTGAGTTAATGTTATAATCGGATGCGCCGTACCCTGCTCTATATGTCATATTTTTTTCATTCAAATATCTCTTACGGTTGCTGTGTTATGGGTCAGGAAAAAAACGCATAGATCGTCCTCCCCATATACAGACAAAACTTTATCCTGCGCTCCTGAAAAGTGGCTAAAAATGACTTATGATGTTTTTCCTTTTTGCCACAGTTATATTCACGTCCAAGCCATCGCGAAACAATTGGAGAGCGACATCAGTGTTTGACAATGTTGTGTTGCTGTTTGAAACGTTGAATATTTCTATACTCTTTGAGATTAGCTGTTACTCGGGTTTATTGACCTTTTTCTTAAAAGAAGGAATTAATTTTACAATCATTATTTATGGCGATGAGTATATCCTTTTCCTTTTAGTTGCATAAAGTAGCTGACAAGTTCTGGGAATATTTTTGTACTTTTATGATTTGAGCAATCGGAATACATTGTTAAAAAACTAACAGCATTTAAATCAGTTTGGATTTCTTGAAACGAATATGGCTACAGCACATTTCAAACGATTGATTCGCACTTGGTTCATTTCTTTTTATTAATTTTGATGTTCAATGGTTTGAACGAAACGAGTGAATATGTTTTATGGTGTGAAAAGCCCAGGTACCTTCGTTCACACTGGTTATTTTTCAAGATTCATCAATAATTGTTTTATTTCCGAAGTATCAAGTTAGATTTTTACTTGAGGCAGCAGCTACGTTTGCGCTTTTGTGTTTGGATATTTTTAAATGTTGTTCTATGTCGAGTTTTCCATTGTTGGCAATTGAAAATGTTGCCATGCACTTGTTGCATTTCACATCGCCTTCTGTTGTTTTTTTTTAAGAATTTATAATCTTTTTGTAGTTCTTCATTAATTCTGGGTGGCATCCGTGATCAGTGAACTTAAAGGTAATAATTATTTATGTTTAATTAGGTTTTTTTGAATTCATAATGTTACATTCAGGCTGGGAGTCGAAAAGTTAAACACTATTCTGTTAAACTTTTCTAATAAAATTCACTTTTATTACACTTTTATCGACTATTCTAATATATTTAACTTATTAAGTACCAGTACCAGAACAATATTACTTAAACAATTCTTCAACGATTGAAACCAATCACTTAGTTCACTCCATTACTTTTAACTGTTATAAATCAACTGTGTGCCCCTCTTCTAAAAGCTGTACTTTTATAGCTAGTTCTAAATGATTCTAGAATTGGCTACAGTGGTGATATACACTTATTTGACAGATTCAAGTCTCCAATGGAAAGTGACACTTGAGTGGAACTTGTTTTGTGACTAAGGGCTTGTCTCACCAGTCACCATATACAATTTAGGTTTCACGATACCTTCCACGCCACAATAACATCAAATAAAATTTATCAATTTTAGTGTTTACCACAACAGAACAAAAATTTGCCTTCGAAACTTGAAAAGCTTTTCAATTGATTATTATCTGAATTCTCGATTTTGACGTTTTGAAATAAGGTGAGTTCCGAGAATGATGTAGGGAGTGTTCCAAAAAGAAAGATTTGCACTACATTAATATTTTTGCACATTGAGTAAATTTAGGACATTCGCATTATCATTTTGTTTAAAGAAATTTGGTTTGGTTAGTTCTTCGTTCTTGTTTCAACGAAATGTAATAAAATACTGAACAAATAAAGAACAGCTTTTGAAATAATGAACATTTTTATGTTTTTGAATACAAAATAATTCATTAAGAACATCTACTTTAAATAATGACTAGTTCATTATAATAAACAACGGATGGTCACCGTACCTATACAAGACTATTGGGCATTGAAGCAGAATAATACGACCAACTGTTCGAAAGTTATGGAAAAAGTCTTCTTAGAAGGGCAGTGGAGATAGTATCCACAATCCCTTTTAAGTTTCCACCCAGCTAGCGGATTACGCGCACTTCTGCGGTGTAGCCTCGGATATAATGAACTATTTCAGAAAAGATAGTCATTAGGCGATAGACTTGTACTGGGTATGCATCATTTTTGGAAGTTATTGTATTATTTTTGATCACATTGTAAACAAGAGGTTTCGCAATTTTTTTCGCACGCAAGTTTATTTACTTACCTTATAAAAGAACTCCCTTGACCCAGGCAGCACTACCGCATATCAAAGCTCTACCGACAGTTATAATGTAAATGGGGTATTCAACAATCAGAGATTTGCGAAGCTTAGATGTCAGTGTTTTTGATAACTCTGTTTGCACATCAAATTTAATAAGTCTTTCATTGAATATTCGATTTGTTCCTTGCATATTGTCTTGACAGCAACAAATTAATACAGACATCGATTTCTATTATGCTTGGTCATCCAACGAGGAGCAATAGCCGATAACTTTTCCTTTATAATGCAATGTTAGTATAGATGTAGACTGTGGGCGTGGATGGAATGCAAGCAACATACAGGCAGACGCTAGTGATTGTGAGGTTGGCATATGAAATATTCAGACTGTATAGTGCCCGTTGTTGCGAACTTTGCGGCTGCCTTATTGGGTTTTTAATGCAGTACGAGTACAGCCATTTTTGAAGTACGTGCGCACTTTAGGTGATGTATCTACATAACGAAAGAAGATATATCTATACGTCTTATATGGATATCATGTACTGTGCATATAATGCATAACTTGCACGGGAGCATTAGTTGAATAGTTGAAGTGGCATTTGGGTTTCGGTACCGAATTAAAATTTAAAACATATTACGCTTGGGAAATTGCATGTTGCCTAAGGTTTGTTAGGTCCAATTTATCCTTTGGCGTCAACATGATTTTGAACTTACATCTTTCGAAAACGTATTTCTAATGTTAGATGTGCAGTTGTACATTGTTGTTGGTCAGTGGCCATAAATTTCTTTAAATAACGATGGATACCTACATCCGTATTTAACTTCGCTTCTTTGCACATAATCTACGATTTATTCCTCAACTTGTGTGTATCTCTAAAACAGTGGAGAGGTAATATTCTCAGCATGGTAAACCAATCCTAATAATAAGTGATGAGTGATTCAAACGTAGCCACTTTCACCAAACTCACGTGAAATTGAAGATGTCTAAGACGCAAGGGCAAATCGTTCTTAATAAGCGGTTTTCCTTTGAGTTTTCTCCTCAAAACACAATCCGTTAAAAAGTTTCGGTACATTGAGTTTGCGCAACAAAATTATAACTGGGCCGACTTTTAATATAAAATTGTATAGCAGTAAGGCCGAAACATGCAAATAATTAAAAATTTCAAATAATCTTGTTGTATTGGAAGTGCCACTAACCATTTTTCAATCCAGTAAATTTTTTTTTTTTTTTTTTCAAAGTGCGGTTCTATCATCAGGGGCCCTACTCTGTATTTCGTTCCGAAAGTCAATCCTATTCGAAAGTGATTTTCGTTCCGCTTTTGATTTCGTACTCTGTAAAACATTCGAAATGGAAAAAAATAGTACTTAATACTTTTACCTTTTACGGATTGGTGTTTTCGAGTCTCGAAGTATTGCTCATGAAAACTGTCAAATCAAGAAATCAAAACAAATAAAAAACAAATGCGGACAAGACCAAATTACGATTTAAAAAGTAAAATAAACAAAAAAAATGGATTCGGTTGCACTTTGGATGGATGCAGAAAATAATGAAGAAAGAATTCAACGAAAAATTATACGGGACAAATCAAATATAATGGAAATGTGTGATAAAAGGTAAAATTGCATTGGTGGCAAAGATTCATTTCACTATTTAACTATTGTTTATTATTTTAGTTTTGTTCAAAACTTTCGCCTTTCGAAGAACGCTTTTTTGTATGTTTTAAATGCCATACAAGATGAACTCTCAGCTCCTTTAAGATCAACTGCAGTTCCAGCTATCTTGAAACTAGCTGTTACTCTTAAGTTTTTAGGACAAGGAGGTTATCAGCACCAAATAGGACACGACTATTCCGTTGGCATGGCACAACAAACAACATCAAGTTCTATTGCAAATGTCTGCAGAGCGATAGAAAAAGTATTGTGTCCAAAGCATATACATTTTAAAATGAGTGAAACAAAACGACGAGAAGCTAAGCAATTTTTCTTTTCGAAATCGGGAATTCCGGGAGTTATTGGTGTGGTAGATGGAACACACATTCAAATGATAATGCCGAAAAGGAACGAGCACTTGTATTTTAATAGAAAATTAAAGCATAGTATTAATGCAATGGTGGTAAGGAAAAAACATAATCCTCATGATTTCTTAAAATAATTAAAGTGCCTTTATAAATTATAGATATGTGACCATGAAATGTTCATACGGGCAGTAAATGCAAAGTACGGTGGTGCAGCACATGATTCACATGTATGGAGTCTCTCATATGAACGTGAATATTTAATTCAAAAATATGAAAACGGAGATAAGTCTTCTTGGATTCTCGATAAGTATTTTAAATGCTCTTAATCGATTTGCTTTTCATTATAGCGTATTTTATTTCAGGTGACTCTGGATACCCTTTAGAGCCATGGATTATGACTCCATTTCGCAGCGCTCCAGAAAATAGCGCCGAGTGTTACTTCAATCAAAAGTTCAGCAAAGCTAGATCTTTAATTCAAAGAGTATTCGGCGTACTAAAAGGAAGATTTCGATGTCTTTTAGCAGCAAGAGAACTCCACTATGCTCCAGAAAAAGTTGTGCAAATAATGAATGTTTGTTGTGCACTACATAACATATGTTTGGAACACAATGTGGCCTTACCTTCGGATGAATTACCTTCGGATCAATATCATGCAGCATCAGACAGCATTAATCAGCAACATGAAGCAGATAACGCTACCTATTCAAATATTGCTAAGAGAATTCGGGAGCAAATCAAAAATAGCTTACAGTAAACACAAAAAATAATATGGTTTATATTCATTTATATTTATTATTAAATACGTATTTCATTAAAAAAGGAACAGTAACTTAAAAAATTAAAAATAAACTTCTGTTATTAAAAACTATTCAGTCCATGCGTTACTAAAAAAAAAACAATAATTCAGGTAACTCCTTAGATCTAATTATTATATTAATATCACTTATAGAAATAGCACTATGAGGTATATTAATATCACGATTTCTTACATTGCATTCCTTTGCAATTGTAGCATTTCCTTTTTTAATTCAAGTTTGGAAACTTTTAGCTTGTTTTTTTTCGTAATCATGTTTTTTTCGGTGCTGAAATTTTTCTTTATCCAATTTGTACTTCTTTTCTTTCAAATCGTAATTCATTTTTTGGTATTTGGCTATAGCTTTTAAATTTTCGTTGATGTCTTTGAACCTGGCACATGATTTTTGTTGATATTCAATCCGATTTTCAACCTGTTTTTTTAAAAGGTTTTCCTTGTTACGAGGAGTAGACCGAGTTCTTGCTCTGCGTTCTTCAGGTGCTGACAAATGCTGATCGTACTCATCGCTGTTGCCTGACTCGGATTCAGCAGGAGCTCGTTCACTATTGTCTGTGTGGGCTCCAGTGATGCCAGATTTTTTTTGCCTAAATTCCCCATTTTTGGGGAATTTTGGGAAAATTTTCCCCATTTCATATCCGTTTTTCCCCACTTTTTTCCCCATTTCAATTCATTGAAGTAAAGACGCATTTTTAATATAATAAAAATTTGTTCAATTTTTTTCAGCCATTTTTTTTTAAAAAGGTGTTACAAAAATAAAAAAAAACAAATAATATTCAATCCGTGCAGTTTAAACTAATACAAAATAAGTAAAATTAAAAGCAAATATTGCAGGTAGGTTGAATAGATTTAAAAGGCATAGGTAATTCACAAATAACGAGGCAGGTTGAAAGTAAATTATAATTTTGAAAGGTACATAAATACAAAAATTATAAATAAAAAAATATATTAGGTATTTAAGTTATTATATAACGATGGGTACACTAATCGTCATTGGACTGGTACATATTTTTATTGTGCAAAACCAAGCATTTTTATAGATGCAAAGATCAAAGCAACTTTTTGATAATTTTTGCAGCATAATTTCGTCTGTAAAATTATGTAAAGTGTTTCAGCTTCGAGCTAAGTCGCTTAGATTCTATAAACGCGGTGATGTTTTTATGTTCGGGAGATATTTAAAAGTCAACTACACGAGTTTTATTTTTAAATTATGCAAAATTAATAAACATGCATGGATTTCGGTTTTTCCCCATTTTAAGAGCACTTTTCCCCATTTTCCCCATTGAGTCAAAAATTCCCCAAAATGGGGAAAAATCCCCACATCTGGCATCGCTGGTGGGCTCCGAAAACACAAGCTGACGAAATTCCGCTTACTGACTAGTCCATATTTATTAAATTTATTACCAGCTCCTCTGAAGGGGTGAAGGAGCAGTGCTTGGAAGGTCCACCACCTGTCCCAGAAATGCTCAATTTGTTTTTTCGCACTTTGCTTCTTATATAGGCCTTATGATCTGCCCATACCTACAAACATTTTTGATAAATTTATTTTATCTTTGTAACGAAACTTTTGGCACTTAAACTTACCTTTTTCCAGGCGGTTGCATCCCGCATCGGTGGTCCTTCCCCATTCAGCTCTGATGCAAGCCTCTGCCACAAATTGTTCGATGTTTGCTTAGCGTCAGGTGTTTTCAAATGTCCCTTGGCCAAATCGGGATGAGAACACATGAACTCCACCAACATCTCGAATTGCTTCTGTTTTGTGTGCATATTTCTACTCGAAGATTCCCTGTAATTAAATTTATTTACTTTACCTAGTTTTAATAGGTTTTTCAAAAAAAAGCTTACATTTTTGGACATTCGTCTTCAGTTCCGTCATCACATTGGTTGTAGAAACAAATTTTCCGTTTTCGAATGCTTTCGACATTCGGAAACGAGTTACCAGGTACGAAAATTCCACTTTCGAAATTGTCATTCCGAAAGTAGTAGAATTCTTTCCACTTTAGAAATAGAGAGTACGAAATATTCGTTTTCGAAAATTTTCACTTTCGGAACGAAATACAGAGTAGGGCCCCAGGTTTGAAGACAAATCTGCGATCGTCGGAGCTCTTTTTCTCCATCGTCGCCTTCTTGAATGATTTTCGTTCCAAACGAAGTCATAGGGAAACAGTTGTTGTACTGTCGAATTTTCTTTAGAAAATCATTCGATTCCAATAACGATTTAAATGGCTTTGGAGGTGCATCTAAGTAAACCAATTTCACTTTGCCAATCGCACAGCCAAGGCCGGGCGTTTCGCCTTAAAATTTCAGCGCGTTCCAATATTGGCACACAATAGCAATCGCGCCGATATCGAAAATCGCGTCAGCACCATAGTATACTGTTGGTTCATACCGAAACGCCAGACGTTCATATATCATAAATGTCGGGCAACGATGGTCGATGCGCGCCTTTCCACTCTTCGATTTGAACTCGTTTGCTCTCTTCCAGCAGCAGTACGATTTGACGCTGTTCTCATTACATAAACTCTCAAATTGCTTGCCTGTTGATCGGGTCTTATGCGATGTCCCATTCTGTCAACTTCTCTATGTGCTTGGCGTTCTCATTAATTTTGGCTTCGTTGATAAATTTGTTGTTGACTTGCTTGCCTTGTTCTTCTGCCAATATTTGCGCGCATTGGTCTTGACACTTTCAAAAAATCACTGAAATTTACTTTTCAATATTTTGTCCGAGTTAAAGTTTTTATATTTAATTTTTACCTTAAATGAACTGCATAAAAGCAATAATTAAACTGCTGAATCGATCAACAAAATCATGAACAAACCAACACTGTTGACAATAGCGTAAATGGTTTTGTGGAAGAACTGAATCTTATTTGGAAACAAATGCAAATCCTTACGCAAAATTATCGCCAAAGTTGTTCTTTGAAGACCAAGCTCCTGAGCACGGCGTCGAATTGAGGTTGATGGATTGGTTTTAACACTTCCTGTTTTCCGCCGATCGTGCCGTACGTTGTTGGCACGTTCACTGAAAAAAAAAGACGTCATCATATTGACGAATGGCGATTATCAACATGATATTCATTGATATGACGTACTTTTCATTAATATGATGAACTATTTCATGAAAACTTTTTTACGCTTGATGAACATTTCTGCAGTGTGATGAAAGTGCATTCATCAACTTTTTTGACAGGATTCCTATACGATTTTGCGGAATTTTCTTATGTACTATGTTCATCATTTCGGTTCATCACATTGATGAATTTTTCATAACATTGATAAACAAAGTTGATGAATGATGAACACAATTTATAATTTTCAAATTTCTTCATATTGATGAAATCGGTTTCATCATAGCAACGAAAAATTTCACTGGACTAAAATTGATGATTTTTTCATTACCTATATTGATGAATTTTTTCATTGCTATGGTGTACCTTTTTTTCAGTGTTGTTTCTCCCAAAAATGTCACGTAACTTTCTCATTGTCACAGTAATCGATGATTAATTTTGATAAAATTAATGTTTATTCGAATTAACTGCAAAGGAATTAACTAAAAAAAAAATTAAATAAGTCCCAAGAATTTCCATATAAATTTAGGAGTTATTGCAGGTAAAAGAACTCCAAAGTTTTGGGACTATTTTCATCAAGTTTTGGATTTATAAAACCTTTTAGTGTTAGGAATTATTTCATTAAGAAATAACTACCAAATCCATGCAGATGAAATTTGGAAAATAGGACTTATTTCAACAGCACGGCTTTGGGAGTTATTTTATCTATGTTTGGAGTTATTTCATTTGTCTTAAAATAGCAATTTGTAAGAACATTTTACCTTCTAAATTTTTTTTTATTAAACCGTTGCACTTTAATATTTTTCGTGGTTGACATCATTTAAAAGCCGCTTAGAAAATCAGTTGGTAGAAAATACTCGTAGTGCGTTGATCCGTCAATAAGTAAAAAAAATATAAAAAAATAGAGTTCGAAATGATAAATGGAAAACGAAAGAATAGCACATTATTATAATGTAAAAAGCAAATATATATAAGAAAAGCGATATCTAGCAATAAAGAATATTATATGCTACAATAAAAACTGCAATGCAAAAGTAGAAATTCTAGATAGTGATGCTCACAGCCCGAGAAGCTTGTGAACCATAACCATTCGGACAATGAATATTAGTGTTATGATTAAAAAGCGTTAAATTCAATTAAAACAGAATGTGTTGACGCAGGACGTGTCATTAGTGATATTAATGCTTTGAGTGGCATCCGCAATACTTTTCAGACGATTTGTTCAAAGTAAGTACAAGCACAAGTTGGACTTTTTTTCAGATTTCCACGTGTTTTTTTATACCTATTGTTTTTTTTTGTGTATAATTATAGTAATCAAAACGCGACAAGAAACATAGATTTCAATAAAATAAAAAGGACATTACAAATATTAACAACAAAAGTTATCATAATCTCGCCGAAATCTGCCCTTGAGGTAGTTGGAGCGTTCCAAAGATAAAACATCTTGAAAAATTTTGGAGTAACTTAACACGCAGATGAAAAATACCACTTTTTTAAAGCATGCATTGCCGATGAAGACTTTTCATTATATGTATTTGCCTCAGAAAAATTATAAAATTGATGCAGACGAATTTCTAGCGGCGGCTCTCATGGTTCTTCGAAACAAAGAGATTGTTTTTATGCGGAGAGGGCGCGACAAATTGAAAATTCCAGTGCTGAATTGCTCGCGGGAAAAATAACAGCAATAGTATTCATCAACAGGATGCTGTTTTCTAAAAATAACATTTGTGTAGAAATGGAGCCGGACGACGATATTTTCGATAGTACCTAATCTTTGTGACGATAAAGACGATGGGGACGATATACCGAGCACAAGCTCCAACTGCAAAGCTCGCGATGACGACGATGAATACGTGTGCGACGATGAATACCTACGTGTGTATAGTTTATTGTGTTACACGACCCAATATTCTTTTGTTGCCCTGCAAGCATTTAAAACTGTGTGCCGAATGCTTCAACAAGCTCCCGTCTGATAAAGATCAATTTATCAGATGTCCTATCTGCAGATCGATAGTAGTTGACAACATCCAAGTGTGTAAATAGTAGATAACTATGTAAACACTAAACACGTTTCATTAAATAAATACAATAATGTTGCTTTCCGCCACTTTGGGACTTTTTTCATCTTTTCTCATTAGAAATTAGTTCATAAGGAATTAACTCCTAAATGTTTGGACTTACTTCCACTTTGGATTGGGACTTATTTCAATTTGCTTTAGGACGTTTTTCTTTAAAAAAAAGTTTGGAGTTATTGCATTTATTATTAGAAGTTCCTTCGTTAGGAAATATTTCATTTGGAGATAATTCCTTTGCAGTTAATTCGTTGAGACGATTAAAACACGTTGGTTTATCGAATATTTTTCCATAATAAATTTCCAACGTGTCTTCTTCACGACTGCCAAATATGAACTGTCAAGACTAATGCTTACCAAAATGGCGGCAAAACATAGTAGTATACTTTCCCGACGGACACCCTGTAGATACCCATTTCATAATTTTCGCTAAAGGTTCGCCTTTTCGAATAAACTCTGCTGACACTATTGCTCTTGGATATGGAGATAAAGAGAACGTTAGGTACTTTCAATCTGTCTTCCCTTTTTTTTTTTAAGCAATACTCAGATAAAATGTACCACAACCCAACATCATACATAGGTATTTATAACTAATCTGCCTTTGGCTCTAATATAGCCGTATCTGTGTAGTCAGGAATATCTATCTATACAACATATTAGTGCGATATGCAAGTTTAATTGAAATCACAACCTCGAAAAGTTCACAATGGGTGTACTTGCTCTAATAAGACCAAGTTTAAGGTACCTATGCAAATTCCTCCCAGCCCTCTTTTTACAATGATTACTGTCGTGAAGCAGGTCTACATATTTGTATTGCGTTTCCATATTTTTCTTTCAAATAAAGATTCTCCTTATATAAATATGTATTACTGTGAGCCTTGGCGAATGATTTTGTAAAAAAGAACTGGTTTTATGACGCTCTCAAGCGCCACCGTATCACGTAATTGCTAAAGAATAAAAGTTGTCGTCAAATTTTGCTTTTCGGTAGTGCAACTTGAACAAAGCAACAAAAGCAAATGAACAAACTAGGCAAATCCGTAAAATATTTTTCTCCTTTTTTTTGTCAAGGATGCAATCTAACAGGTAGTCTCACACTTTTTTAATCCTTCCCCCAGAATATTCGCACTAATAGTCACAGTGTTGAAGTGGTTGTTGGTTGATGCTGTCAGTACAGCAAGAAAAAAAATACAACTGAATTTAAATAGGTCTAGCTACCTACTGCCATGTCATGACTTGGCTAAAACTGAGTGAAAAGGTCGACAGGAATATGTTTCGATGCAATATTTATGGAATGTGAGGTTTTGTTAAAACTTTGGTCGAGAATGAAAAGGTCAGGGTCTTTTGAAATATAGGAGACCCACATGAATTCATATAGTAATTTATGTATTGTGATAATTTGAACGCCGGATTCTGGTACAGATATGGGGTTGAATTAATTAGCTATTCTTTGAGTTTTTCTTAGAAATTAAGGGAAATTACCTTGTCTCCTGCTCAGTTTCAATATTGGGATGAAAGGATAGGAATTATTTATTATTATTTGAACTTTCTTCTTGCATTTTAGATTGTAGTATGTGATTTGGCAAAATGGTTATAGGTATTATTTTTTTTTTTTTTTTTGGATTACCAATTTAAAGATGACCCGCAATAGCAGGTAGCTTAAATTGATAGAGACTGATTGCAGTTGATGACAAAAATCCAACAGACACACCTATAAGAATAAGAAAAAAATTGTGCGACTGTATCCAACGGTGTAAACACCGTGCGTGCGGTATTTGTGTGGCTTGATATACACTTCATTGAGAAAAGAGGGAATTGTAATAACCGTATTCTTGATATATTATGAAATAACAATAATATATTCGTTCTTTGCTAGTTTCGGTAGAATAGATACAATCGAATTGTGGTAGCGGAAGTAAGATATGTACATTCGAGACTGTAATCTCTCTAGATTACGCTGGAAGACAGCATCGATGGTTGTTCCATATCGTGTTGTTGAAATTTTCCGGTTGGAATTCATTTGAAGATTAAATTTATCTTTCATAAAATCAATAAATGGTTGAGCTTCTGGAGTTGCAAAATTGATATTGAAGTCTCCGCTTATGATCATTGGTAACAAGTTAAATGACATGAACTGTTATTTAGTAAATGAAAGTGCCATTGAAATTTCATTCGGCTTGCATTGCATATTGTAGAGACATTTTTGTTATAGTTGTTATCCAGCTGATTTCTGCGTGCCTGGTAATTCACGAAAGATTTGGCACTGAATTTCCTCGAAATGTTCGTCACAGGGAAGAAATGTGAGACAATCATATATGAAAAACATGCTTTATTTCACATCAACAAAAAGCTAAAATAAATATGCCCCAGCTCATAAATGTATGCAATGGTAAAAACGTATGCAATGATAAAACACCGTGACGTATTTCCGTTCCCGCAAGTTAAATGTGTGGAATTACTCCACCTGATTCCAACACACAAAAAAAAAGCAGAATAAAAAAAGAGAGCGAACAGAATTAAAGTTTATTATTCGGAAAGCGTAACATATAAAAAAAAACGAAGAGTGCGATCAGTTTTATTAGAGTGCGATCAGTTATATTAAAGGGTTTTCCAATAAGAGCTATTTTGGTATTCAAAGAAAAATGCCATTTTTTGAGATAAATGATCGGATGTTTATTACATAATAAAGAAGAAGGTATGCCATTAATAATGAAAAACAACATCAGCCAAATGGCCACCACGAGCATGCTTACAGGACCATATCATTTTTATGAAATTTTCCTTAACCAAATCGCAAAGTGGCTGCGCTATGTCCTCGATAACCTCACGAATTTTATCTTTGAGGTCTTGAATCGACGCTGGGCTGTTGGCGTAGACCTTGTTGCGTTAAATTTTACCGCAACAAGGTCTGCTCTCAGATCCCTTCTTTCCCCACCCATGGTCCCTCTTTTCTTGGGTTTCGTACTCGAGGTCCTGGGATGTGGATGGGCATCCGAGGCCCCCATCAGCCTTCGGACCACCTCCTTGGAGCCTAAGGGTACAACCATGCAGGTACTCCACAGTGACAGGTCGGTCACAAGCCATCAGACGGGCGGTCTGAATGGCAAGTAATGGAAGTTCCGGTTGCGTAGCCCTTTGGACGGAAGGGAGACTCGCAACCGTCGATTAAGAGCGACCGGAATTCGGATGGTGAGCCTGGCAGGTCGTCAGGAGACTCCCACCGACTCAACAGGGCAGATGTACCGACAGGAGGTCGGTACAAACAAAAGAGTGGGGGGAGGACGATCCCCTTAGCAAACACTCCATCGAGGGATAACTAGACAATGACTATGTCTAGTAAAAGGGTGTGGCGGACAGCCAACACAAAACACCCCAACGGCTGTCACACAGACACAAATGGTGACGAATGCACTATGTTCGATGGGTGGAGAGACGACGATCTCTCTCACAAATCACCCCGCCGCTGGAGCAACGAAGGAGCAGCAGAGGAGTGCAGGCGGACGGCCAACGCAAAGAGGCACTCTTCATACAAAAGAACTACCAGCGCTACGGTAGAAAGTTTGGTTCGATGGGCATAGGGAAGACGATCCCTAAGTAAATGCCCCGACGAGGGAGCAACGGAGGAGCAGCAGTGAGTGTGGGCGGACGGCCACAGAAAACGCACTCCCATCATAGAACCCGCACAGAAAGTGCGTGACAAAACGAACACGAACACCAAAACACCATCACTAAAACACAACAAGAAGCATCGTATCGTAGACGATCACAACAGCACGAATGAAACGAATCAAGGCGACAATAACACTAAACACACACGAATGTTGCAACGCAAATAATGGCCGAGAGCCCACCCTAAATCCCAAAATTTTGTAAGGAATGGCCTGCTATCTGCAAGTCCCATCCCCCAAATCTGCGCGAAAGTCCACCGAAATAGTTTAGAGTACTCGCGGAAATTTTGTAAACAAATACCTGATGGATTCCTTGCCGGGTATTTGGGGTTGATTGAGGCTTCCCTAGTTGAGGGAAAGGTCCAGAGTCCGATGTCCGGGTGGGGAATTATGGCGTCCACCAGCATCCTTTTTTCTACATTTTTGTTTAAGTTAACTTTTGTTTTAATTCGTGGGGAAAAATGCCGGTTGCAAATTCCTGGACGAGTTACTCTGTTGTTTTGTTTACTATGACAGATGGTCATAGAAAACATATTAAAAGAAGGCTAACTCTCGAAAGAAGAGAAGAGAGTTCGAAGTCGGCCGGCTAATCCCAAATGTACTGGAAGGATCCTCCCAAGGCGAATTCCAGTACATAGAGAGAGGAATGATTGGAAAGTATGAGAGGACTAGCGGGTTACGGCAGCGCATTGGTGTCGCATTACAGTGACCGTTTAGCCCGTTTAGTATGTTTGAATGTGGTGGTTAATGGCCGTGGGAGGCATTGCTGAATGCCATCTTAAGATCCCACCGTTGGGGTCTAATACCAACGAATGTATGAGAGAGTGTGTGTGAGGAAGCCGAGCGACTTCGAACAAAGCGAGAGCCCTGGAAGTCACTTCTTGGCTGACCAGCAAAAGATTAAGTTTGGAAGTTTTTTTTGATAGCGAATTTTTGATTTTGGCGTTGCGAGAAAAGCAACTTTTTCTTAAATATTATTAACTAGTAAACCGTGGAGGTTTTTGAGTTTTTACATAAAGTAGAGTAGATTTGGAGTGAGTTCTGTTAAGAAGGAGAAAGGATCCTGGAGAGACGGGGTAACCGGACAGAGGATTTTGGAAGAGTTGCCAGAAAGGGGCATTGGTAAAGGACGAGGAATCCAACAGGAGACACAGATAAGTAGAGTGTCATAAGAGTGGAAATCGTTTTGTTAGGATTTGTCATAATTTAAATTTCGATTGACTTTCGCTACCGTATATTCCCGAAAAAGCGGGACACGCGACCTATTAGTTTTTTTTTCAGTTTTTAAATTTCGAGACAACGCGATAGCGGGCCACGCCAACGGTCCAATCATTTCTTTATACCTATATATATACCTACACTTTGTTGTTGCGTCGCCACCAACAAGTTCTTTCTTCGGGGCTTTTTCTACCCCGCCAATAAAAGACCGCGCTCCAACGGAGCTTTTATAACGTTTTTAAAACTTTTGTTTCCTTTTTTTGGTTTTGCTTATTTCAGGTTTCGTAATTTGCCGAAAATTACGTGGCGCCCATTTTTTTTTTCCCAACAAATATTATTTTCGCAAAAATAAACCCAATAAATCTCGAAGTGCATGTGCATCGTGTACTTAACATCAGTGAACCCACCCCCTTCTCGCTGAGCAAACCGAACGTAGCCCTTTCACTGGCTACGGTTGCAAAAAAAAAAAAAAAGTTCGCGATCTCTTTTGCTGATCTCTGGCAAGTGTCATTTTCATTATTCGACTTTCCTCTCGGGCAGTGGCGACTGCACTTTTTGTTGATTTCGTTTTGTTTCGCCAAATAAAGTTAATTAGTAGTTTGATCGCGAAAATAGCATTGTAAATAATTTTGCAACATTTGGCGCCCAACGTGGGGCAATTTTGATATCGTTTGAGTGTTTTTGAAAGGAATTTGTGTGACACAATTCCAACCCCAATTCAAGTTTTGTGTTTAGGGAAGTGTTTTGTGTTTCTTTTGTTAGTTCTTTTTACTTTGGCTATTTATTTTCTAGGTGTGCAAGTGAAATATTTGGTGGTGGAATAAATCCAAGTGGAAACAGCAAAAGTCGCTGAAAGTCTCAGGAGTTGTTGTTGGAAGTACTTGTACATACCCAAAGGAAAAGCAAGCAGAGTAAGATTTCCCACAGAGGAAATACCCAAGTAGGTGGTTTTGTTTTGTTCTTTTTCTTTTCGATATTATTTTGGTTATTTCCATTATTGTTCTTATTCTCATATACACACAAGTAATTTATATATATATATGTACATACAGTTTTTTGTGTTGCCATTTATCATATATTATATACAAGTATTTTTGCCGTTTTCTAATTCGGAATTGTTTCGGGTTTACATATATATATAGGTACCGGTGGTTCATAAGCCAGTGGTACTCTATATACATAAAACAGGGTTACCGTCTGTCATTTTTTTTTTCTTGTTTGTTGATTACTTTTATTTTATTTCGGTTTTAATTTTTTTCTCGGTTTTGATTTTTGATTTGTTTTTTTTCTTTACCACCCCATTCGAGGAAGTTGGTAGAGTTGCCATAACTTCATATTCTTATATTTTTATTGGTTTTTGCTATCTGGGTTGTTTGTTTTAATTCATTTTTCGTTGACTTCTCGCTCTGATTTGTGTGACGTGTTGGAGTTACTAACACTACTTTTTGGTTTCGATTTCCTTTTAACAAGTGGTTAATTTGTTTTAATTTTTTGTTGATAAATATCGAGAAAACTTGTCTTTTATTTTTCCTTATTGATTTTATTTCGAGTTATCAATATGGAGATAAATAGGTTGTCGAGGGACGAATTAGTTTACGAGATTGAGCGCAGAGGGTTGTCGGTTGGCGACGTCGACCCAATGCGAAAATCGCTTAGGGCAGCTAGGGCAATGGAGCGACGTGGTTCGGTTGTGGAATCGGACACGTACCCATTCACTTTTGAACAAGATAGGGATTCGGTTGAGAGGAAAATAGTGGAGATCAAGGCGCTCGTAGCGAGCCACCCTGAGCGGGGATCTTCAGAATTTAAGAAGGCCTTTACAAAAATAGATTGGGCAATGAATAGGATAGGGAGGTCTCGTGCTATTACGGAAGACGAGACGGCGATAAAAAAGGAATTAAAGACCGAGTTGGTCAACATCCTCGGGGACTTGGAGGATAGCGACGAGGAGGACAGTGATTGCGATGATAACGCAACCACTAGCGCGAAACCTGTTGTTCAACAACAACAACAACAACAGCATATTCAAAGGCCAGTAGAGCCTCGACGGGTAGAACCGTCTACGTCAGCATCGGTTTTGGGTATTAACCCGAACACCTTTGCTGACGAACGAGTATATATCCACTCGGAGAAGCCTGAAAACCTCTCCAAGTGGAATATTTCTTTTACGGGTGAACGATGCGGGGCATCAGTCAACTCTTTCTTGGAGAGAGTTGAGGAACTTAGAGAAGCTAGGGGGATCAGTGAATCCCAATTGTTTAGGTCGTCGGTGGATTTATTTACTGGGAAGGCGCTTCTGTGGTTTAGGGCGATTAGGCGGACTGTTTCCTCGTGGCCAGAGTTGGTGAGGGAATTGAAACTGGAGTTTCTACCCCCCAACTACGATGATCTTCTGTTAGAAGAAATTCGACGTCGTACCCAAGGGAAGGATGAATCCATTGGTGTCTACGTTGCGACAATGCAAAATATGTTTGGCAGACTTTCCGATCCTCTGACGGAGAGAAGGAAGCTGTCGATCCTGCAAAGGAATCTTGCGCCATTTTACCAGACGCAACTTGGACTCGCAGAGCCCAGGTGCGTCAGTGATCTGGTCGCGTTGGGAAGAAAGCTGGAGACAGTGCGAGCAAATGTGGAAACGTTTGCTCCACCTCCAACAACGCGGGGTAGGCATCTCCTGGAACCGGATTTGGCCTACATTGGTTCGGAGGAACCAAGGGTTTCGGTTGTCGTTCCAGACAACCAACAGCGTCGATCACCACGACCAATGAGGTGTTTCAATTGCGATAGCGAAGGGCATTTCGCTAATCGTTGTTCCGCTCCTAGGCGTTGTTATGGTTGTGGTGCAGTAGGGACTTCACGAAAGGATTGTCGGCGCTGTTCGGGAAACGCGCAACGGTCTCTTGGGTCAGCAGGACAAGAGCGCCGTCGCAATTAGAGAGGTCGCCTGCTGGTGACCAGTTAGGGATTTCTCAAATTCATTTAGGCTTTACTTTGGAGGCAAACGGGGAAGATAGGCGACCATACTTAGGAGTTACAATTTATGGGATTAGGTTTTTAGGACTTTTGGATTCGGGCGCTTCACGCACAATCATTTGTAGGGACGGGTGGAATATTTTGAAAGATTTAGGGCTAGTGTTAGGTAGAGGCAACATAAAATCGGTTGCATTAGCAGATGGAGCAGGGATAGAAGTTTTAGGGGTGGTATCTTTACCAATTGTGGTGCAGGAGAAGACGGTGTTGTTAGAGTGTTTGGTGATACCAGCTCTACCACACGTTATGATCTTAGGTGCAGATTTTTGGGCACTGACGGGAGTGGTCCCGGATTTGAGATCAGGCGTGTGGAATTTTTCGAGTCAACAGATGGTTGGCTCAATTTCTGCAATAAGGGAGAAGTCCGAGTTGGACGTGGCCGAGGTCAGGCAACTCGAAATTTTGGTAGACAAAATTTTCGAAGTTATGCCAGAGGGCTTAGGGTGCACACAATTGGTGGAGCATAGGATTAGGACGTCGGCAGAACCAATTAAACAAAGATATTATCCGGTTTCACCGGCAATGCAGGGACATATTGATAAGGAGCTAAAGGAGATGCTGGATGCGGGAGTTATTGAGAAATCAAACAGTCCGTGGGCATCTCCAATAGTCCTTATTAGAAAGAAGGATGGTTCGTTTAGGTTCTGCGTCGACTATAGGAAGCTTAATAAAGTAACAGATAGGGATGCTTATCCACTTCCGTACATTTCAACAACCCTAGATAAGCTTCGAGATGCGAAGTTTCTAACATCTTTAGACATAAAGTCGGCCTATTGGCAGATCCCGATGGAGGAGGGATCGCGCCCACTCACAGCCTTTACGGTTCCGAATAGAGGCCTATTCCAGTTCAAGCGAATGCCATTCGGCTTACATAACGCGCCTGCGACGTGGCAACGATTTATCGACAGCGTTTTGGGTGCCGATTTGGAACCACACGTATTCGTGTACTTAGACGATATCATCATCGTCACAAATTCTTTCAAACAACATCTTGAGATACTGGAAGAGGTCTTTAAGCGTTTGTGTGAGGCGGGATTAAAAGTTAGTCGGGAGAAATGTAACTTTTGTAGGCCCTCTTTAAAATTCCTAGGTTATGTCGTTGATAGGAACGGATTACATGTTGATCCGGAAAAGGTGGAAAGCATGGTTAGGATTCCTGCACCGAAGAATGTGAAGGAAATTAGGAGCTTTATAGGGACAATTTCGTGGTACAGACGTTTTGTACCAAATTTCGCCACTTTAGTTAGGCCTTTAACAGATTTGTTAAAGAAAAGTAGGAAGTTCGTATGGTCGAAAGAATGTGAGGAAAGTTTTAGGAAGGCGAAAGAATGTCTAATTACGGCACCGATCTTGACATGCCCGGATTTTCAGCGACCTTTTGTCGTGCAAACGGATGCATCAGATTTTGGTATCGGGGCCGTATTATCTCAGGAGTTCGAGGAAGGAGAGAAAGTTATTTGCTATTTGAGTAGGTCTCTCAATAGGTGTGAGAGAAACTACTCGACGACTGAAAAGGAATGCTTGGCTGTGCTGTGGGCAGTTGAGAAGTTGCGCCCGTATATCGAAGGTGTTCGGTTTACGGTCGTGACAGACCACTACTCGCTTGTATGGCTGAGTAATCTTAAGGATCCGTCGGGTAGGTTAGCGCGCTGGGCAGTTAGGCTTCAGCAATTTGACTTTGAAATCATTCATCGCAAGGGGAAGGAACATGTCGTCCCGGATATGTTGTCGCGAGGAGTTCCGGTTGTTGCCGAGATCTCGGATGCGGATTTGGACCCTTGGGTGGTGAAGATGATTTCGGCGGTTGAGTTGAACCCGTTAGCATACCCAGCGTGGAGAGTGGAAAATGGGCGGCTTTTCAAGTTCGTGAAAGCCAGCCACATTGTAGTTCACGAGGATAATAACGAGTGGAAATTAGTTGTAGGGAAATCAGGTAGATTAGGGATTTTAAGAGACTGCCATGACAGTCCGTTAGCTGGACATATGGGTGTCCGGAAAACTTATGCTAGAGTAGGAGGCAAATATTATTGGCCTAAAATGAGACAGGATATAACTAGGTACGTTAGGAATTGTAAAGTTTGCCAACAGGTTAAGCCGGTGAATGAGAAACCCGCTGGTCTAATGAGGGAACGTGTAGGGGTTTCGAAGCCTTGGGAAATGATTTGCGTAGATTTGGTAGGACCTCTTCCCAAGTCCAGTAGGGGGTTCGTTTATATTTTAACTGTCGTCGACTATTTTACCAAATTTCCCCTGTTATTCGCGTTGAGATCTGCCACCGCAAAGGCAGTATGTAAGGAGTTGGAAGACAATGTCTTTCTCTTATTTGGCGTTCCATCAGCGGTCGTATGTGACAACGGCCCGCAGTTCCGTAGCAAGGAATTGAAAGCGCTTTGCCAGGCGTACGCGTCACAATTACGTTATACAGCTCATTATCATCCACAGGCTAATCCTGCTGAAAGGATTAACCAAATTATTAAGACAACGCTGAGAGCGTATGTCTCGGAAAATCACCGAAGTTGGGACTCGCAGTTGGCGAAAGTAGCGTGCGCGATACGCACGGCCCAACACGATGTTTTAGGGATTTCGCCGTATTATGCGAATTTTGGTAGGGACATGATGACTTGTGGTAGAGAGGTAGCTCCTACAAGTTATCACGTCGGGAATAGGGAAGCAGCTCCGGGTAGTGCGGAGGCAGCTTCGACAAGTAGGGGCCTAGATTTAGAAAATAGGGACTTAGCAACTGAAGACAGAGATTTAGACGTAGGAGATAGGGATGTAGATAGGGCCGAGATAGAACATCGATTTAGGGAGCTTAGGTTAGATATAGGTAGAAAGTTAGCGGCGGCCGCCAGGAAGTCCGCGAAAGTCTACAACCTCCGACGGCGAGATACCCAATATCTCCCGAACGAGTTAGTATGGCGCAGAAATTTCGCGTTATCAGATGCCGCTAATTATTATGCCGCAAAGTTGGCTCCCAAATTCGTCGGTCCCTTCAGGATAAGTAAGCGGGTGTCACCTTGGACATACACGCTAGCGGATGAGAACGGTAAAGACCGTGGAACATGGCACGTGAAGGATCTTAAGCCTCACCACGATGCAGAGTAGTCTAGAAGTCCCAATAGAGTAGCGTTAGTTTGTTTTTGGATTTTGTTTTGTTTGAGATCTAGACGGGCAGTTTTGGCCAATGGTGGGAATGTCTTTCCTTTGTTGTGATGTCAACCTATACCTTGGAAAATGATTTGGGTTTCTTCGAAAACCAAGCTCATTTCCCAGGAGGTGAGGGTGGGGTTTGTTGCGTTAAATTTTACCGCAACAAGGTCTGCTCTCAGATCCCTTCTTTCCCCACCCATGGTCCCTCTTTTCTTGGGTTTCGTACTCGAGGTCCTGGGATGTGGATGGGCATCCGAGGCCCCCATCAGCCTTCGGACCACCTCCTTGGAGCCTAAGGGTACAACCATGCAGGTACTCCACAGTGACAGGTCGGTCACAAGCCATCAGACGGGCGGTCTGAATGGCAAGTAATGGAAGTTCCGGTTGCGTAGCCCTTTGGACGGAAGGGAGACTCGCAACCGTCGATTAAGAGCGACCGGAATTCGGATGGTGAGCCTGGCAGGTCGTCAGGAGACTCCCACCGACTCAACAGGGCAGATGTACCGACAGGAGGTCGGTACAAACAAAAGAGTGGGGGGAGGACGATCCCCTTAGCAAACACTCCATCGAGGGATAACTAGACAATGACTATGTCTAGTAAAAGGGTGTGGCGGACAGCCAACACAAAACACCCCAACGGCTGTCACACAGACACAAATGGTGACGAATGCACTATGTTCGATGGGTGGAGAGACGACGATCTCTCTCACAAATCACCCCGCCGCTGGAGCAACGAAGGAGCAGCAGAGGAGTGCAGGCGGACGGCCAACGCAAAGAGGCACTCTTCATACAAAAGAACTACCAGCGCTACGGTAGAAAGTTTGGTTCGATGGGCATAGGGAAGACGATCCCTAAGTAAATGCCCCGACGAGGGAGCAACGGAGGAGCAGCAGTGAGTGTGGGCGGACGGCCACAGAAAACGCACTCCCATCATAGAACCCGCACAGAAAGTGCGTGACAAAACGAACACGAACACCAAAACACCATCACTAAAACACAACAAGAAGCATCGTATCGTAGACGATCACAACAGCACGAATGAAACGAATCAAGGCGACAATAACACTAAACACACACGAATGTTGCAACGCAAATAATGGCCGAGAGCCCACCCTAAATCCCAAAATTTTGTAAGGAATGGCCTGCTATCTGCAAGTCCCATCCCCCAAATCTGCGCGAAAGTCCACCGAAATAGTTTAGAGTACTCGCGGAAATTTTGTAAACAAATACCTGATGGATTCCTTGCCGGGTATTTGGGGTTGATTGAGGCTTCCCTAGTTGAGGGAAAGGTCCAGAGTCCGATGTCCGGGTGGGGAATTATGGCGTCCACCAGCATCCTTTTTTCTACATTTTTGTTTAAGTTAACTTTTGTTTTAATTCGTGGGGAAAAATGCCGGTTGCAAATTCCTGGACGAGTTACTCTGTTGTTTTGTTTACTATGACAGATGGTCATAGAAAACATATTAAAAGAAGGCTAACTCTCGAAAGAAGAGAAGAGAGTTCGAAGTCGGCCGGCTAATCCCAAATGTACTGGAAGGATCCTCCCAAGGCGAATTCCAGTACATAGAGAGAGGAATGATTGGAAAGTATGAGAGGACTAGCGGGTTACGGCAGCGCATTGGTGTCGCATTACAGTGACCGTTTAGCCCGTTTAGTATGTTTGAATGTGGTGGTTAATGGCCGTGGGAGGCATTGCTGAATGCCATCTTAAGATCCCACCGTTGGGGTCTAATACCAACGAATGTATGAGAGAGTGTGTGTGAGGAAGCCGAGCGACTTCGAACAAAGCGAGAGCCCTGGAAGTCACTTCTTGGCTGACCAGCAAAAGATTAAGTTTGGAAGTTTTTTTTGATAGCGAATTTTTGATTTTGGCGTTGCGAGAAAAGCAACTTTTTCTTAAATATTATTAACTAGTAAACCGTGGAGGTTTTTGAGTTTTTACATAAAGTAGAGTAGATTTGGAGTGAGTTCTGTTAAGAAGGAGAAAGGATCCTGGAGAGACGGGGTAACCGGACAGAGGATTTTGGAAGAGTTGCCAGAAAGGGGCATTGGTAAAGGACGAGGAATCCAACAGGAGACACAGATAAGTAGAGTGTCATAAGAGTGGAAATCGTTTTGTTAGGATTTGTCATAATTTAAATTTCGATTGACTTTCGCTACCGTATATTCCCGAAAAAGCGGGACACGCGACCTATTAGTTTTTTTTTCAGTTTTTAAATTTCGAGACAACGCGATAGCGGGCCACGCCAACGGTCCAATCATTTCTTTATACCTATATATATACCTACACTTTGTTGTTGCGTCGCCACCAACAAGTTCTTTCTTCGGGGCTTTTTCTACCCCGCCAATAAAAGACCGCGCTCCAACGGAGCTTTTATAACGTTTTTAAAACTTTTGTTTCCTTTTTTTGGTTTTGCTTATTTCAGGTTTCGTAATTTGCCGAAAATTACGTGGCGCCCATTTTTTTTTTCCCAACAAATATTATTTTCGCAAAAATAAACCCAATAAATCTCGAAGTGCATGTGCATCGTGTACTTAACATCAGTGAACCCACCCCCTTCTCGCTGAGCAAACCGAACGTAGCCCTTTCACTGGCTACGGTTGCAAAAAAAAAAAAAAAGTTCGCGATCTCTTTTGCTGATCTCTGGCAAGTGTCATTTTCATTATTCGACTTTCCTCTCGGGCAGTGGCGACTGCACTTTTTGTTGATTTCGTTTTGTTTCGCCAAATAAAGTTAATTAGTAGTTTGATCGCGAAAATAGCATTGTAAATAATTTTGCAACAACCTTATCTTTCACGTGACCCCAAAGGAAGAAGTCGCAAGGTGTTAAATCACAAGATCTCGGTGGCCAATTGTGATCGCCTCGTTGAGAGATAACACGGTCCGGAAACTTTTCCCGTAAAAGATCAATGGTTTCGTTGCTTGTGTGGCACGTAGCGCCGCCGCCGTCTTGTTGAAAGTAAACGTTATCCAGATCAATACCATCCAACACCGAGCATAAAAAATCATTAACATCTCTCGATGACGTTTGTGGAATCCCCGATTCCAAATAACGACGAGGAATGGACAAACCTAGGTTTTCTTCAACACTTTGGGCTACGGCAGCAATATTCTTAGTTGTTCTTGAGCGACGTGCAGGGTTTTATTCTTCACATTGTAACGATGCATTCGTTACATAATTTTTTGCTC
The DNA here is from genome assembly GCA_949126925.1 of Cheilosia vernalis. Taxonomy (NCBI): domain Eukaryota; kingdom Metazoa; phylum Arthropoda; class Insecta; order Diptera; family Syrphidae; genus Cheilosia; species Cheilosia vernalis. The sequence continues at coordinate 41,986,102 of OX421358.1, read as the reverse complement.
TTGCTCCAGTAGGTGCCCTGCCCCACTGTGCCACCTACCACATAGTTTTTGCTATGACCCACTGTGCTGTATCGACTGCACTCCACCCATTCCACTCACCCCCTTTTTGTTTTCGCACTGAATCGCCAACACAGTGCCTGCACACACAACATCCGACCATCTGCTCCGCCCCCCACACTGATACACACGATACACCCCCGCGGTGGTCCAGTATGTGTTATCTGTTTTCTCGCAGCATTGCCTGCACAGTGCCGGTGCATTTGACACACTTGCGAATAACAACAATTGACAGTGCCGCCCCCTATGATATAATTCACACCCGTTCACTGGTTGGTATTCTATTAGACCACCAGAAAGATCACAAACATTGGTGCTGGTAGGCCTGCGTGTAACCAGCAAATTGCCGAGTCCACCGCAAGGGAGACTTGAAGACCGCCGAGACTGTCGCAAGACAGACTTGAAGACCGCCGAGACTGTCGAAAGACAGACTTGAAGACCGCCGAGACTTTCGAAAGACAGACTTGAAGACTGCAGAGACTGTCGAAAGACGAACTTGAAGACTGCCGAGCCTGGCGAAAGACAGACTTGAAGACTGCCGAGACTGTCGAAAGACAGACTTGAAGACCGCCGAGACTGTCGAAAGACAGACTTGAAGACCGCCGAGACTGTCGAAAGACAGACTTGAAGACCGCCGAGACTGTCGAAAGACGGACTTGAAGACCGACGAGACTGTCGCAAGACAGACTTGAAGACTGCCGGGACTGTCGAAAGACGGACCTGAAGACTGCCGGGACTGTCGAAAGACGGACTCGAAGGCCGCCGGGGCCAGAACTATCGCCCACCAGAGCTGCAACCGAGGACCGAACCGCTGACATCGCTGCTGCCGTTAACCGTGGATTATATTTACAAGCCATTTATAATCATTGTAAAAGTATTGTAAACGTTAAATATAAATTGTTGGAAATATCGATTGTAAACTAAGAATAAAAGAAAATAGTAATAAAGGAAACTCCTCTGAAAACTAAAGTTAGTGTTTCTTTAGGAAGGACTTTGGCGATCCGGCGAGCTAACCTCAGCCATAGACAAAAAGCACCCTCACAACATCACTAACTTATCCCAACAGCTCGAATTTTTTCACCAATTTCTGTATTGCGGTCCGACAAGGTGCTTCACGACGACCAAAAAATGTTGTAGTTTTGCGAACTGTGACTGCAAGATTTTCACCATTTTTGTAGTGAATTTTAATAATTTCAGTGCGTTGTTTATATATTAATATTTCGGTGCACTTAGTTCCGAACGTACCCATTTGCGGGTAAATAGACAGTTTTATTTTGTTTTCCCACAGACAGACGTGGGAATGATGATTTTCATAAAACAATTTATTAGATTCTCAAGTTGTTATAAAAGTAGATACTTGTTAATCCTTGTTAAGCTGCGATTACACGGCCATTTGTTCGAGTCATTTAAATGAAGCTCTGACGTCAGTAAAAAAAGTCGTATTAGAGTGCCATTCAAGCTACGATTCGTCATTGGCCATTTTCGAAAAACAAAAAAAATGGCGATCATACGAAAGGACTATTACCGTCATTTTTGTCCCAAAATCAAATGACAGACAGTGCGAGTCATTTAGAATTCTCCATTGGGATGACATTTAAATGACGAGCGAAAAAATGGCGATCACATGGCAAGGCAATGACTTGCCTTATTAAATTGACAAAATGACACCAATGAACAATGAGAAAAATATAGCTACAGTCATTTATTGTTTTTCTTTCGGCAAAGACACATGCGTGCCACCTTTTTAAACAATTTAAATTGCAGTGAAAAGAAAAAAAATATTATAATAAATAAAAAATGTTAAAAAGAACTTTGGCGATGATGGTGGAAATTGCGGAGACGGCGTATTTGGCAAAGTGTGTGCTGGAAAGCAGTGAAGATTTTGATTACGAGCCAACGCGACGAAAGCGGAGTATTTGGCAAAAGAAGTGGTTGACCCGTCGCGAGAAGAGTGGATTTTGTGCGAGATTGCTGCTCGAATTGCGCGAAAAAGAACCTGAACTATATCGCAATGTCCTTCGTATGTCAGCCAATCAATTCGATTATTTGCTGAGATTGGTTGACACCGACTCGGTCGATTGCTCCACTTCGGCCAATTCAATGAACAGCAATTCTCGGAAATAGGGATATTTAATTTCACCTGCATCGATTGCACCTTGATCGGACTTTGTCTTGTGCAGTTTCGTCATGAACGCCTTGAGGTTGCTGCGGATACTATTCCACTTCTTTCTGGATTCTGTTACATCAACTGCGTCGATGGCCAGCTCCAGTACAACGATTTCCCAACAATATTTTTTTGATATTTTGCAGTTTGTATTATTGGGGAACTACGCTATCCCAAAGCGCCCGTTGTTTTTGCACCGCCACAATCAAACGCGATTCCTCCTCGTCACTCCACAAATGGCTAATTTTTCTGTTCCGATTCCCTACTGTTTTTTTGGTCTTGGAACTCATAACATAGTTCACTGAACAGTCCATATTGTCATATTAAATGCTGCTTCATTTGTCAGTTGCGTAGAAAATGGCATATATGAATTTCGTACCTAGTCATTTTTTTGAGGCTGCCATTTGACGCAACAGACGAAAAATTTTGTCATTTGTCCTAGGCGTCATTGAAGAGCGATCACATGGCCATTTTTTTTCCGTCATTTAAATGGCACAAAATTCATGTCATTTGCTGTGCCAATTTCCTAGTCATTTAAATGACGCCGAAAATGTTGTCCCAAAAATGGCGATCACACGGAACGACATTTAAATAACGGCTTAGTGACGAGATTTTTACGTCAGAGCGACATTTAAATGACTCGAAAAAATGGCCGTGTAATCGCAGCTTTAAAAAAGGGATAGCAAAATAAATATAGAAGATGAATGCTATAAAGAAGCATTTTATAAAATAAAAAACTTTGATGTCAGACGATCTAATAAACAGACACCCAAATTTTTTGAGCAGTTTTGTCACAATCACATGGACCTCTAGCATTTGCTTCACGTACTTTAAATAAACATGAATGCAACTATTCAACAATTGCAAAAGAATTGTTAGGAATAGTTTGGGCAACAGCACAATTTCGACATTATTTATATGGACACAGATTCATTATAAAAACAGACCATAGACCATTAGTATGGCTACAAAATTTAAAAGAACCAAATAGTAAATTACAAAGATGTAAATTACTTGAAGAATATGACTTCGAAATACAATACATACAGGGTAAAGAGTAAAAATTGAAAATAAAATCAATATGATAAATACAGTGGAACCCGCTTAAATGAAATGTGGAAAAATCCTTATTTAAATTTCAATTAAAAGGGTTTTCCATTTAAGCGGACCTCGGATAACTGAAAAAAATTCCACTTAAACCGACTTTAAAAACGAAATAAGTTTAATTACAATGCCAACAAATCTTTTGACGTTCAAAAACAGAATGAAATTGTTAGACAATATAGACATTCAAAACAAATACATAACATGCAGAGAATTCAAAGCCTGCTTCGACTTTACTTTTCGATATGTACATTTCATTTTTCTTTTTCATTTAAACGGAGTAGGTATATTCAATGAAGAGTTACACATTTGTTTGAGAATTTCTTTTCAGTTATGCGAGTTTTTCATTTATGCGGGTTTAAATTGAGCGGAGTTATTAGTATGAAATGTTAGAACAAGTATATAGGGATAGGTTGAATGTTTCATATAAGCGGGTTTTTCAAGTAACCGGATTTCAATTAAGCGGGTTCGACTGTAACGATAACGATGATGACGAATACACTCACCACAGTGCTGAATCGTATAATTTAAGCTTAGTCCCTATTAGTGAAAAACCGATTAATATTTTTAATCGACAAATAATTCTCAAAGTTCATGCAAATGACGAAGAAACAAAAATTATTTATCCACATGTTGGGAAAAGAAGAATTATATTTACAAAGAAAGAATTCAAAGAAAATGATTTCGAAGATATTATTAAAGAAGTCGACCCAAGAATATTAAATGGCATTTATATATGTAGAAAATGAGGAAATCTTTACAAATTTCCAAAACCAATGAAAACTAGAAAATACGATATCAATTCAAATATTACACAGAAGCACAACATTTTTGCAGGATCTAAAAATTGACGAAGCAAACGAGATTATATTCAAAACACATAAAAATAACAACAATGTAGGCATAGAAAAAGTATGTTTAGATCTTAATCGAAAATATTACATACAAAATTTTAAAACCCTTATAAATAAACAAATTAATAATTGCCATCCTTATGACCAAAATCGAAAGAAATCCAATTACCTTACGAAAAAACTATTACTCCAAAATATCCAAATGAACACTACCACATAGATATATGGTTCTTAAACCATAAGAAAAAATACCTTTCATGCATCGACAAGTTCAGTAAGTATGCAGCAGTATAACCTTTTAAACACCAAACATCAATATACCGATGTTTTAAATGCTTTAATGAAAATATTTACATAATACAGTGAAGTCTCACTTATATGAACTCTCAGTTATATGAATTATTCCAATATACCAATATATGAACCACAGAATTTTTGTACTGGAATTCAGTTATATGAACTGATACTCTTATAAATGTACTGCAGTGTCATATAAGTGAATTTGTGTTGAAATTTTTCTGAAGTAAAAACAGTTATTTTGTCTAGACAGATTTTTTTAGGTTTTTTTTTACTTATGTTATGTATTTGTATTTGGACGTGCAAGTCAGTTCGTGCTCATTTTCGAAGAAGCAACATCGGTTCGGTGGTGATTTGTTTTTTTTTTGTGTAAAAAATACTAACGTTATAGTTTAGCTCAACAAAATTAAAACGAATTATTTTCTGTATTGTAATATGTAAATTAATTTCATTACATTAACCGTTTCAATAAAATATATTTTTTGCTACATAGTTCCATAGTTCCGATTTTAACGCCAAGTTAGGAAGAGAGGGCATCTTTGGTAGTACAGTCGGAAGGTGCAGCCTACACGACACCACCTCCGATAACGGATTTAGGCTGATCGACTTCGCGGCGGGGCGAAATGTTGTCATAGCAAGTACGCGGCTCCTGATCAATCAACCGTCAACCAGATTGACCACATTGCGATCGACGCAAGGCACTCTTCCAGTATTATGGATGTCCGAACGTTCCGAGGGGCCAACATTGATTCGGACCACTACCTTGTTGTAGCCAAGGTACACCTTCGGATATCCCGAACGCCGCCAAAACAAGTAAATACTGGGAGGAAGTTTGACGTCGGACGGCTACAATCGCAAGAGATCATTTTTTAAGGTTTTTTTCAGTAAAGTCTCACTTATATGATCTAATCATTGTCGGGCTAGTTCATATAACCGAAAAGTTCATATATTGGAACTATGTTACTTACTTACTTACTTAGGTGGCGCTACAGTCCGGGGTGGACCTGGGCCTCAGCCAATACGCCTCTCCAGTTAGCGCGATCTTTGGCTAACTGCCTCCAGTTGCGCACTCCAAGTTGGTTGAGGTCCCCTTCCACTTGCGCGCGCCACCTAAGGCGAGATCTTCCTCTACTGCGTTGTCCCTCCAGGTTGGAATCGAAGACTCTTCGGGCCGGAGCGTTGGTGTCCATTCGCTCTACATGTCCTAGCCATCTTAGTCGACTGATGCGTACTTTTCTGACCAGGTCGATGTCGCTGTACAGCTCGTAGAGTTCGCTGTTAAATCTCCTCCTCCAAAGCCCGTCAACGCAAACGGGACCGAAAATCAATCGAAGAATTTTGCGTTCAAAACGACCAAGGAGATTTTCATCCGCCTTTGATAGCGTCCATGATTCTGCGCCATAGAGTAGGACTGGGATGATGAGGGTCTTATATAGAGTCTCCTTAGTGGTTCTTGACAAGGCCTTACTTCTCAATTGCCTACTTAGACCAAAGAAACAGTGGTTGGCAAGTGTAATTCTTCGATTGATTTCTGATGTTATGTCGTTGTCAGAATTTATAGCGGAGCCGAGGTAGACAAAATCCCTAACTACCTCAAAATTATAGCTGTCTGTCGTGACGCTCTAACCGATTCGTCGATGTTGTGTGTCCCTTCTTGTTGACAGCATATATTTCGTTTTGCCCTCATTCACAACTAAACCCAGTTAGATATTTTAACTACAGAAGAAATAAATAAATACGGAATTAATATAAATAACTTAAAAGAATTGAACCTCAGTTTAGCTCTATATAAAAGTAATATCATCTTCATTATTAAAGTTCCCAAATTTACAACTGAGTTATATAAAAATATTTACGTTCAACCCATTCCAAATAAAGAAAATAATTCACAAAAAAATAAATACGAATCAGTATTTAACCAAAGACCAAATTGTTTATGAAAACACAAAGTACGTAACAAATTAAAGTAAAGTAAATGATGATTGTATTGAAAACATACGTAAAGAATCAATGAACTGTAAACTTGAAAAAAAAAATTAAATGAAAATGTACTAGGAATAGGAAATAATAATCTTGTTTTTATTAAAATAAAATTACAGGAAATAATTCAAAATTGTAACAATCAAAAAATTGTTATAAAAGAGAGATAGTAGGTATCTCATCAAATTTGAAAATTTGTAAAATTAAAATAAATAATAGAGAGTATGAAAGAAAAAAACTATAAACATTAACCATTAATTCCAAATACCATTTTAGATATTAATCATACTAAAATAGACGATTTAACTTTCCAAGAAATACATTATCAAAGTAAATAGGCCTAGCTTCTCACAACCATTCGTTTTGTGTGAGATTTCATTTTTGGAACGAATGGAAGGGATCTACAATGTTATGCCGATTCCAAACGGCTAATTGAGAAGCTCTTTTAAGACAATTATACTCTCGGACGTTTGTCAGACTTTCGCGAGAGGTGGCGCAGTGAAAAAACCCTGAGTTTGAATTTGGGTTTTTTGCGGGATTCGAACCTGGACCCCTTGCTTAGTATAGTAGTCCGACACACTAACCACTGAGCCACTGCGCCTACATTATCAAAGTATAAACAATTTAAAAGAAATTCAAGAACTTAAACAGAAACATAACACAATTTCTAAATTTGTACCCGAAGTGATTATTGCTATAAGCAATGCAAATATTTAAAAGTATTTGACTGTCTTTTCACCTGTATGGTCTTCAATTGCTGAAGATTTTAATTTTTGTTGGGACTCCGCGGTTGACGGCAAACATTTACGCATCGAAGCTCTGCCAAATTCAGGTTCCGATTATTATAATTACAAAGGGTTTCTTAGTATCGTTTTGTTTGGTATGCACACAGCAGATATTTACATATCGATGTGGGCGGTAACGGAAGAGCGTCAGACGTTGTTGTGCTGAATAACTGCATCGTACCATAGAGGTTTACGTTGACAGTTCTATCGATCTGGTGAGACCATGTTGTGTGCTTTACAATTAACTTTACAAAAAAAACAAGTACCGGATAACGCCGATCAGGCCAGCCAATTCCTTAATTTGCCGGAAACAGTAACACCTTTGTCAACACAACAGCAGACAGCACAGTAGGTTAATACGCTTGCGAAGTTAGAGAAAATATAAGAAAATATTGCGGATTTGGTGTTGTGTTACCACCTTACAATTGGGCGATGTCCTGCATCCTGACAAATCTCAACGAACACATTAATCTGTAAGAAACCGGCGGGTTGTGAGGTGGGTGTCCTGACAAAAAAAAGTGCGAGCAGGCATGCTTGCGAAATGCGCGACATTTTGCTCGACGGAGGCGTGCCTTGACAAGTAACAAAAGAAAGTTAATGTGGAGCGATAGTATCAACATAGTACCGAGAAATATTGGGAAGCATGATGTAATTGGTTTCCTGGGCGTAACCCTCCCACATTCTATAGGTACTAAAGTAGCACAAAATATCCGTGGCTATAACTTTGCCTAAATCCTTGCGATATACCCTAAACGCGAACACAAGCAGCTGTTTATGGCATACTTATGAAACCGTCGACATCCTTAGCCCTACCTTTACACTGCCCCAAAGCACTTTTTAAATTCTATTCAGAATGCATAGTTAAGAGTGGGTGTCCCTCAGCTATGAACTCCGAGCTCATGTAAACATGCTTACATGTATTAGTGCACAGAATTTCAAATAGCCGAGCACACCCTCCCCCATTAAGATCACATTTGTGACTACAGAGTCTGTAAAATGAGAGCTCGCTCAACGTTCACTAAATAAAAATAACAAAAAATTCGCTGCACAAAAAATCAAAACAAATCAAAACAAACAACAACAAAAAGGACAAGCTGGCTGCCTAGGGCGATAGGCTAGCTGTATTGAGCTGAAAACTCTGTCTAAATAGACTGAAAATGATAGTGTGTGTGATATCCAGTTTTCTACGAATTACGTACAAATCCAATCGCAAAATTTTCTACTTTTCATGATATGTAGGTATCCAAGATTCAATAATTTATATTTTTTTATATAAAATTGGTTTTGACTTGTTTGTAGCTTTTGCTTTGTTTGCGGGTCTGGGATGGGTTTCTTGTATAGTTAAACTTAGAATCTATGCGAAACGCCCACCGAACCTAGCCTATTATAATACACTATTCATTTATGTACTTATTATTGCCCTTTCACGGAATTCTATACCAAGGGGTTGCACAATCTCTGTTACCGCTAATATTATTAGAACTTTTCTTAAATTTTAGCAAGTTGAAAGTTGTATCAATTTTTTAACTGTACGTTTCGGCCTTTGTGAGACAATCGAAGTATATGGCTGTTAGTATTCTGTACTACTAAGGCGATACATGATTACACTACATTAATTTAATGATATGTGGGTAATCTACACATTTTTGGGAACTAAAAACGATATGTTCGATATGTTATTACGTGTTTTATTATATCAACTGAAGCGTTGAGAATGAGAAGGTGTTAAGTGACAAATTTCTAGTTTCGAGTAAAAGAGGTTTAAAGTTGTTTGCCCATAAATCTGCCTAAAACCGAAGTTGGAGTTCGTAACACGAAACAAAAGTAAATAAAGAAAATACTATTTTACACAACGTGACTTCATTTATTATACATAATTACATACGTTATAATAAGTGGTGTTTTTGTACAAATTAATGTCTTAAACGCTTTTATACAGCACTTTTTTCCGCTACGAAACCTGAAAAATTTGTGTATTTACCACCTTTAACCATATCCAACTCCTATATAAAGTACAGTAGAGTATCGGCGAATAGACCAAAATTTAAGTTGTCACATAACACTTTTATCGGATAAAAAACATCAACATTTTCAAAAATGCCACCACCTTCTCATTCTCAACGCTTCACTGTGCACTTGCAGTCTAGTTTAAGTCACGTTAATGCTTAGCAAGTTAAGCACTTTTATTATCTGCCAATTAGAAAAGCAGAGCTTCTCTTAGTCATTTTATACCTAGGTACTCGTATTTAAAAACTTCAATTCACCAAAATATTCTAGAATAATATAATGTATACGTATTATGTAGTCAGTTCCATATCACTCTTACCGATTATTACATTATACCGGTTTTTCTTTAGGAGTCTAGTGCCGAGCGAAAAGAAACAGGATGGGAAATGTCAGTACGACTTTTAAGCTTATATGCTTTTTAACCAGACAGCTTACAGGAATTTTTTTACATCTGAAAGTCATACTGAGCATCTCTACCAGCACAATGTAAAAGGAGATTAAAAAAACAAGAACAATCAAACAGGGCATTTAATCTAAGCAGAAATTTACTTATGGACTTTGTTTTTTGTTAGGTGTTCGATTTTCTCGGATTTTGCATTTACATTTCTCAGAATGCATCTTCTTTTAATTTTAGTAAATAAGTACACAAAATCGTAGGGCCCAAACACTGGAAATTATCTCTAGACTCTAGCTGATGAAGGGCAATAAAAAGTCCACACCGTTCAACAATAATACCATTTTCACTTTGTATTAGTGTTGACAATGCACTATACAGGAATGTTTTAATTACATTACCTATTTTAATTATTTTACTCTGAATTTATAAAGCAAAAATAATTAATATTTTAAAGCCAAATGAATGTGTTTTTATTTTTAACACGTTCGGCATCTTGCTATTTTTTTCAATTATCTGAACTCGTAACAGTAGAAAATAGTAAGCAAATTATTTCGGAATATCTAAATAAAAACACAAATATTGAACGTTTGCCTTTTCCAAGGAAATATGTATAAAACAATAATATTTGAAACTCCTACAAACAAAGCAAAAAATTCAAACACATCAACAACAACAAAGTCATCACCTATAGTCCCCACCAGCGTTACCTCTGAAAATTTTCAGAAAGAGTCCAAAAAAAGAGTCCCGGCTGAAAAAAGGAGTCCCATAGTAATACCTGTGAATATTTTATAAAGGGTCCAAAAAGGGTCTCGACTTAAAAAAAAGAGTCCCATTTCGATCTAAGCTTTCTTAATGCGCGCTCTATGGACTTCGACATTCGATTTAGGTATTATTATTAAAAAAAAAACATTATTATATTGCAAATTCAGCTGAAGAAATTTCGTTAAATCAAACTAATATAAATATAATTTAAATAGTACAAACAAAAATCAGTTAATTTTAAGTAAATAAACTGAACTACATCGAAACAAAAGTATGTACTGCTTCATCGCATAGTGCGCTCTGTACCTATATTTCTTCTCAATTTAAAATGTTCACTTTGTGGAAAGCTCAACATGTTCCAGTTATCACTTTTCTACAAGTTCTAAATACAAATTACCTACACTCAAGGAATTCATTAGCGATTTGCCGTAGATCACGTTCACATCATATAATTCCTGTCAGTTTCAAAGGGCAAAGCCCTTTTTTCACTTCACTCGGCTAATTGAGTCTGGAAATTTCGAATCAAAACTTTTCCATTTTCCATAATTACTCTATTAATGGAGCATAATTTGAAGTTACAGAAAAGGAGTCCGATTTCACTGATTTTTGAAAAGATGAGTCCGAGAGTCCGTGCGTTCAAAAAAGAGTCAAAAGGACGCCAAAGCGTCCCGAAGGTAACCCTGGTCCCCACCCACTCTCACATAAATTTTTCTCGGATTATCAAAATTTATCTCATTGTTGCTTTCTTCACTTTATCAAACAGCAAGAATAATAGTATGTATCTATCAGAAACCCAAACAAAACGAAATAAACAAATTTTTGTCATTTTTTGTTCAAGCAGCTCTAGTGAGCGAAAATCTGCAAACTATATATTCTCAATAGAGAGTAAATTTAGAGAAAAATCGAATAACGCCATTTCGGATATTTTGTGAACTACATTGCATAAGTGTGCGTAAACTCTGAAACAAAATTCAGAATGCAGTAAAATTGTAAAATTTTCAAAATTCGAATTTAACTATTTTATGAACTAAACATTAAACTTTTATTCATTGAGCAGACATACAAATATGCAAAGCCCATTCTCTTTTTTACAGATTAAAAAAATAGTTCCTTGTTCCTCCACAAAGATTGTTTGCTTTTAGTAATATTAACCTGCAGTTTTAAGATGGTAAGCACAAAAAATCAAAATTGTGCTTCAATAGCTACCTCGAGCAGTTCATTGGTAACAAAAGTAAATCATAAAAAAAATAAAAATGTTTGATCTAGGGATTGCCCCACCGGGGCGCAGAAAAAACACCCAAAAAAGGGGGTTTTTGGTACTTTATGCAATATCAAGGTCGAAAAATAAAATTGTGCTTCAATAGCTACCTGCGTCTATTTACTGGCTACTGAAAACCGTTTACTCCGGTCGATTATCTCTTAAGAGCTGCGAGAAACTACGGGGCGCAGAAACGTCTACCCCTGCCACCCAGCCTTAAGTATCTCACTCAGAATAAAAGAGAAAAAATATTCGTTTCAAAATAAGAAAACAATAACATCTAATATCCGATAACGATAATGTTAGAATTGTGGTCGAAAATTCCACTCCAATATTTACATCAAGACTCTTACTTTTGTATTCGCCTATATATTCGACTATAGTTGTTTATGAAGTTGCTTTAAATGTATTCAAGTTCGTGTTCCTATGTAGTAAATCGTATGATGCAACTGCAACTATTTATTCATGTACCTATTCACTTGTAACGTTGTCAGCAAAAATAAAGTTAGACAGTTCGTAGTCAATATTTGAAAGAGCAATGTCTTTATCTCCTACAGAATTGATTCCAAAAAGTACTTAACGAACTGTAACTTAAATACATATAGGTTATAGGTATATACTAAATTCTGAGTTATATCTTTTATTCAATTATTCTGTCTCTCATATTCCATTTCTCTAGCACAATTTTGTTTTAGTGTATGTACCTAACTCAAATATGTGGAGTACTGTGTAGTGTAGTTTTACTTTACATTAACTTTTACCTAGCTCAAATTAATTTTATTTTTCCTTCTTTAGATTAATTTATTATTCAAAAAATTTATTAGATTAAGCGGACCAAATTTTATCAGATTATATCAATTCAAATTTATCTATTCGTATCGTGTATCGTATACTCGTTTGTGGTCCAATTTTGCACTCGTTTCCATACAGCATTTAGTACTCACCTAAGAAAAAAAAATACCAGTCACTCAACGAGACTTATGTCGTTTTCCATTGGTTTCACTCGGGGATCCACTCATTCTGTAGTCCAATGGAACAAGAAAACTGCTTCTGATTGAATCCACAAGAGTATATGGAAAAAAATAAACTACGGCAGCCGTCAGTTGACTTGTATAAAATATACAAACTACACTTGTGTGAGTGCTTCTTGAGTGGATTCTGACTTCAAATCCAGAAGCGAAATTCTCTCCTCAGAATCACCAGAAGAGTATTTTTTGTGCCAATGGAACGGTTTCAGAACTGATTTTTTCGATTCCGGACTCTCCCGGACGCTTCTTTTTGCCCAATGGAAAACGACATTACTCTCGTACTCTCTTATCGCGATCGACGAATGATGATTTGATTAAAGTTGATTCCCCAATGGATGTTGTGCACAGCAGTAAAGGTCTCAATATCTAAATTAATGTAAGGAAAAGTAACAAATAGTTTTGCAGATGGCGAACTTTGGAAATGCAGTATGCAGCTACTATACAACATACTTAACTTTTAATGTACCTAGTGCTACAAGCGAGTGCACTTGAACTTTAATGATGACAGAACAATAATATGAGCTAATCCTAATGTCGCAAATGCGTTTCCCCCCGTTGATTCGGTGGGTGACGCTGTTGAAACAAGAATCGAACGTCTTCTTGAACTGGCGATGATGAACTCTTTACCGTGCGGGTGACGGAAGGTCAATCGTGAGATATGTCGTTGGATCGGCCGACATCCGACAGTGTCTAGGCACTGACTGAGGTGAAGATTTTTTGTCGTCTGTCCGTCTGTTTCATTAACAGCAAAGAAACAATTTTTTTTTTCTTTTGTTCACCACACTAGTAGGGGGAAAGCGGGAGACTTGAGCCACTTTTTGTTAGATCGTTAATAAATTTTTTTTTATCAATCACAGCCACCTGCTAAATGGATTTTTTTATAGCTACATTTATCTATTTTTAAGAACGGTCTCTTAAACTTATAATAAACGCAAGATATTTTTGGCAAATGCCAAATGTTTGAAAACAGATTTTCGGCTCAAGTCTCCCGCACCACCGGGAGACTTGAACACCCCTTCGGGGAGAGTTGAACATACTCAAATCCTACGAGAAAAACAATAAAACGAATAATTTATCCACTTCCAATGTGATTATAATTTATTTGTATTGTTTTAGTGGTTTAGGCTTCAGTTTCTTAGCATATAAAGGGTGATTTTTTAGCTGGTTTGGTTTTGGCAACACTGGTTTTGACAGCTGACGTGTGTTTAGTACCTTGTGTCACTGTCAAACAGCTTCAGTTTGGTTTGCAATTTAACCATGGATCGTCTTACAAATGAACAACGCTTGCAAATTATTGAATTTTACTATCAAAATTCGTGCTCGGTTCGAAATGTTCATCGCGCGCTTTTTTATCGAAAAATTGTGTTCAGCGATGAGGCTCATTTTTGGTTGAATGGGTACGTAAATAAGCAAAATTGCCGCATTTGGAGTGAAGATCAGCCAGAAGCATTGCAACAGCTACCAATGCATCCCGAAAAAGCCACTGTTTGGTGCGGTTTATGGGCCGGCGGCATTATTGGGCCATATTTCTTCAAAGATGATGCGAATCGCAGCGTTACTGTCAATGGTGAACGCTACCGAGCGATGATGACAAACTTTTTTTTGCCCGAAATGGAAGTTCTTGACTTGCATGATATGTGGTTTCAACAAGACGGTGCCACATGCCACACAGCACGCGAAACAATGGCGCAATTGCGAGGCGAGTTTGGTGAACAGTTAATTTCACGTTTCGGGCCGGTCAATTGGCCGCCTAGATCGTGCGATTTGACACCATTAGATTATTTTTTGTGGGGGTATGTCAAGGCTAATGTGTATAGGGACAAGCCCGCTTCGATTGACGCACTGGAAGCCAACAACCATGCATTCATTCGTGAGATACCGGCCGATATGTGTGAAAGAGTATGCCAAAATTGGACTCAGCGGATGGGATACCTGAGACGCAGCCGCGGTCAACATTTGCATGAAATTATCTTTAAACATTTAATTGCAAGGTTCAAACTATCGATTCAAATAAATATTTCATTCATTTTTTCGAATTTTTTGTGTTTTTTTTTTTTTTTTTAAGTTCTAAACCTCTTAAAAAATCACCCGTTACAAAGTAAAAAAAGGTAAACAAAAACTAAACTTCAGAAACATAACGCAAATAAATCAATAACTTAAATAACCTATTACAAGGTTTATTTCTTTGAGTTTTTTAATTAAATTATTTTTTTTATTATTAAAATTAAATACAAGGCTTTAAAACACTTACATAACATTTCATCAGAGCAAATGGAGGTTTGAGCCACTGATCAACTCTCCCTTTAGAAACTGTCTCAAGTCTCCCGTTCGCATTTTTTAACAAATTTATATTCATAATTTTTGTTATATACAAACTAGAATGGTATCATACTAATATTTACAATGTAGAATATCAATATTCTTAGGTAACATCAAATTGATTTATTTACCGCTTTACAGATCAATATTATATAGAAAAAAGAAAAAATTTTTTTTTTTTTACTATTGGCACTGCAAAACACCTTTTCTCTTCCACCAACCAGAGACAGCTGATGATTTAGAATTCTTTTTGTGTGCAATTAGCTCGTCACTGTCTGCATCCCATACACTTACACTTGTTGGATTTCAATGGAATTTGAGCAAATTATTGAGAGTGTCTCAAGTCTCCCATATGCAGCGATGCCAACTTAGGTTTTTCATGCCTTTTAGGCATTATTTCATTCGCTAAGGCTTTAAGGCTTTTTTATTTCCAAAAAGGCATCTTTTTTTTATTTCAAATACATATATATTTTTTTTGATTCAACGTATACCTACTGACTTTTTATTTTTTGAAATATTCTTAAAAAATCTTGGCAAAAAGAAGACCTCGGTGCTCAGTCTTCAAGATTGTGTTTCCACTCTCAAACAAAAAAAATGGTTTTTGTTACTTTTGTTATATAGTGTTTAAATTTTGATTTATTGTTCCAATTTACATAAAAAAAAAATATTTTAGGCATTATTTTATTGAAAAAGCATCTTTTTTTTCTCAAGTTAGGCTTTTTTTCGTCAAAGTCTCCCGCTTTCCCCCTACGTTGAATTTGATTTTTACGACTCCGGCCTCCGGGCTACTACCAGAGATTTTGTATGGAGTTTGACCACGAAGTGATAAAAATCGGGGCTTCGGGACTTGAGGGTATCACACAGTGCCGGGAGCATAATTATCACCAACTTAGGTTGCGGGGAAGATGCTAGAGATTCGAGAATTTCGTCCACTCTATCCCTCGGCAATGGGGATCTGTGTCGCAACATGTGGCCAACGCTCCACAGCGTTGGCACTAATCAATAGGATAAAATAAAAAAAAAATATGTATTTAATGTAAATTTTAAGACGTGACTTTGTGTTCTCTTGTTTATTTCAAAGAAACGGAATGAGAGCAAAGCTAACAAAAAATTGGTTCCAGGGGCCCTACTCTGTATTTAGACTCGAAAGCTAAAATCATTCGAAATTGTTTTTCGAATCGAATTTAAATTGGTACTATGTACCACTTTCGAAACGAATAAAAATGCTACCAAATCCATATTTGCAACTTTCGGATTTTTTGTTCGAGACTCGCGACACTTGTCAAAAACATCTGGGTAAAGTAACTTACTTATCTAAAATATTATTGACCAAAATTTGCAATTTGCACAAAAAACAGAAATTTATAAAATAATGGACTCAGTAGCACTGTGGTTGGATGAAGAGGTTAATTACGAAGAGCGGATGGAAAGGAGGATTCTAAGGGATAAATCCAATGTAATGGAACTTAACGATAAGAGGTAAAGTATATTCCAAAGTAAAGAATATAAATAAATTATTTATAATCAATAGCTTCGTTCAAAACTATCGGCTTTCGAAAGAGGCTTTTATGTATGTGTTTGTTAAATAACATAATCGATGGTCTTGCAACCCCAACACGGTCAACTTCAATACCGATTATCATAAAGTTAGCAGCAGCGCTAAATTTCCTTGGTCAAGGCGGATACCAGCACCAAATTGGCCAAGGCCGACACATTAGTATAGCACAGCAGACAATGTCGAGTTGCATTGCAGAAGTTTGTACTGCTATGGAAAATATATTGTGTCCAAAACATATTAACTTCCGTATGACGGATGAGGATGACGAGTAGAAAGACGCAAAACGACACTTTTTTTTAAAGTCAGGGATACCAGGAGTTATTGGAGTTGTTTACGGAACTCACATCCAAATGATTAGGCCCTCTAAACAGGATAACATTTATTTTTCAATAGAAAACTAAAGCATAGTATAAATGCAATGGTGGTCTGTTGAAAACTATAATTTGTTGTTGATTTTATTTAACAAAAATTATTCTATGTTATTATATTTAGATATGCGACCATAAATTATACATAAGAGCAGTTAATGGACGCTATAGAGGGGCATCTCATGACTCAAATGTTTGGAGGAATTCAAACGAGCGAAAGTTCTTAATGAACAATTTTGAAGCCGGCGACAAATCATCAAGAATTCTTGGTATGTTTTTCCCAAAGAAGTATACAAGATTGATTACCATTTATTTATTTTAATTTCAGGTGACTCTGGATTGAACCGTGGATTTTAACACCTTTTATAATGACAAATGAAAACTCATTAGAGTTCCGTTTCAATGAAAGGTTGTCGAAAGACCGGTCAATCATACATAGAACGTGTATTTGGAGTAGGGGAGAGTGGGTATGTATGGGACACAGGAGGAATGGGACATAAGCATTTTCTTCAACGTCGTATACTTTTTCTCGTTCCTGTTGATCACAAATTTGCTCTTTAGTGTTTACCCTCCGGTCAACGAAGCAGGTCCTGTGCGCAGTTGAAATTACGCAGTGGAGAGCAAAAAAGGTAAATTTGTACATAAAAAGTAAAATAATTGGGTGAAATTTGAGTGAAAAATAATAATTAATGAGTGAACATATTGTACAAAAAGTGAATCAAATAGATATAAACATATATCATGAAGTGAATGAATTCTAATTTTGTTTAGTCTGCGCCGTATTTTAAGAGATATTATGTTTGATCTCTTTGAAGTGCCCTACAGGATGATTGGGACACTTATATGCAGGAGGAATGGGACACCTGTCCGTGAACCGAACAGGGGTCAGGTTCTGGAATCTTTGTGGAAAGCGAGAACATTAGACTACACTTCCCCTTAGGTAACCAAAGTACAGTAGTGAAAGGTGTCTGTTTGGCAGTACAATGGACCAGTAGTTGTGTCTGAGTGCTCCATCGGATAGTAACACCCCCCGACAAAAAAAAAGCTTTTCCACATCAAAGTCTAAGCAAAGAACACTTAAAAATGTTCGCACGCAAAGTACATTAGAAATAAAGGTTTTAAGATAAAAAACACACTTGTAATGTAAGGCGTCCCATTCCACCACATAGCTGTCCCATACCTCCTGCTTCCAGGAGGAATGGGACAAAGTTTGTTGGTGCATGGAATGCCTTTTAACTTTAATTCTGGTATACTTTTGGTTACTTTTATGTTTTGGATAGCTTGCCAAAATGTTATCGTATATTAAAAAAAATGTTTTGTGGAGATATGATTTATAAGTTGCCAGTAGATCACATTTGACTGAAAAGTGTCCCATACATACCCACTCTCCCCTACTAAAAGGACGATTTCGTTGCCTCCTTGCAGCAAGGGAACTCCATTATGCTCCGGTAAAAGTAGTTCAAATTTTAAACGTATGTTGTGCACTGCATAATATATGTTTAAAACATAATGTTGAGACCCCAACAAATATTCCAACCGAAACCGAGAACGATATTTCATCTTCAGTTGATAACCATGAAGTTCCAGAAGGCAATAACTCTTCTAGCATTGCGAAGAATATAAGAGAGCAAAATATAAATAATTTAATAACATAAACAACCAAAACAAACAATAATGTTTTATTGCATTTTATCACATAAAAAACTTTAAAAAAAAGCCGACAAGATATTTCATCTAACAAAATAAAAATAAATAAAAATAAATAAGTTAGTTCATTGTTCATTACATCTAATACATACGGTGACCATACGTCCCGTATTTCCCGGGACAGTGCCGTATTTCAATAGCCTGTCCCTGGTTTTTATTTTATAAATACGGGACATACAAATATCCCGTATTTCTATTTTAGTCCCGTATTTGTCCCGTATGTACATAATTTTCTATTTTACAAAATTAACCATTTCATGATCACTAATAAAGTGCAAATAGCCCCTTAATAATCACAAGGGAAAATACTACAAGAATTATACATCTATTACTACCATGTTTGCATACCCGCTGAACAGAATTTGTAAAATAATTTAATACAATTTTTTTTGTTCATTTTGGTCATTTGTGTGCTGTTATATATTTTTGTTTGTCCCGGGTTTCGCTCTTGAAAATATGGTCACCGTACTAATACATCACATGAAGAATATTGTAGGTACTTCGGTAAGTTGGTTCTCAGTTCAGTTCAGATCTTGCATACCTACTTAAGATTTGTTTCTTAATTTCAATTGTTTGTAAAATAATTTTTTTTTTTTTTTTCAATTTCATTTTTCTCATTGAAATCGAATTTTTTGTTAGCAAGTTTGTATTTTTTTTTTCTTCCAATTCGAATTGCTTCCTCCTATAGCTCGCAATGGTTTTCAGATTACCATTAATTTCACTTAAAATCTGACAATGATTTTTATGGTATTCTGCTTGGCTTTGAACCTGTTTTTCTAGTAGATTTTGTTTTGCCTTTGGGGTCCTTGTACTCCTGGAGGGAGTATTGTCCTCAGCAGCTCGCTCAGTTACTTCTTCTACAATGGAACTAGTTATAAAGGTTCTCCTCTTCAAGGTCCATTTCGTCGCATTCATTTACATGTGTATTGAATTGTTTCTTGCGACTTGTTTTGTTCGGGTGTTATGGTCCCAAACTCCTTGGTACCAGAGAGTCCACCTACCGCCGCTTCAATATCCAGTAACTCAATGACCTTTCTTCCATTGGTATTATTATGCTGCGTTTTGATGGACCACCACCAGTCCCGGAAATGTTTTCCCTATTTTTGCGTAGCTTTCCTTTTACGTATGTTTTGTGGTCAGCCCAAATCTATAGACGATTTTTTATGAATAATTTAATTTAAACACGATTTAAGCCTGCTTAAACAGATCATACGTACTAGTTTACTTACTTTTTTCCAAGCCACAGCATCTCGCATTGGTGGTCCCGCTGCGTTTAGATCCGTGGCTACCCGCTTCCAAAGATTAGTCGAAGTTTTCCCGGCATCAGCGGTTTTGAGATATCCCTTGGCCAAATCTGGATGCGCGTACATAAAATTTACTAAAGTCTCGAATTGGCTTTGTGTAGTGCTTACATTCTTGTATGACTCCCTGGAAATGATAAATTTATTTTATTATCACTGATAAATTGATGAAACTACTTCCATTTTATGAAAACCACAAACTTTCCGCCAAGAAAATAGCCAACGAATCGATGCCAGCTACTCGTCCAAAAAATGAAAAACTCATACAAAGAATTGACCTGAGTCAATTATTTATATATTCTTGAATAAAAAAAAAGGATCATAAAAAAGTTTAAAAAGTTAAAAATCATCAGCGTCGTACTGCATGGCAGCAATCATGAGATAACGACGAGTAACACGTTTCCACCAACGTGATTTATAAATCACGAAAGGCGCCTCCACCGAACTTTACGTGTTTTAGTTTAACATCCAGGAGAAAGAGTTCATCCCCTTCGGACCAGGTAGTTTTTTTGTTTTTTTTGTTGTTGTTTTTATTTTGTCCCCATACCTGCTCAAAATAAAACAATTTATAATTGTATGTACTTTATAAAAATGCCAAAACTTACCGAAAAAAGAAGAAAATTTAATTTGAAATAATTTTTCTGAAATTTTTTTTTTGTTGTTGAATAAAATTGAATTGAATGGAAACAATAACAGGTGTGTACGATTTTATTTTGTGCGGGTTTGCGATGGCAGATACGTAATTAAAATTTAATCACGCATAAATCATGTAATTAATGATCACGAAAATGTATGGTAAATCACGTAATTTATGAGATGAGCAATATGGTGGGAACATGGTAAAATATTGTTCGATAGCGGCACGACTGCTCGGCTCGGTGGTTGCTACAAAAGTGAAGAAAAGAAATGCTTCCACGTTGCACTATTCCGTATACAAAAGTCTTTCAGTTGCGCTAATAAATAATTTTGAATTTATTGGAGCTGAAAAAACTAATGTACGCTCTAATACGGATTATACTGCTGTTACTGCTGTTGAACAAATGGATGTATTTTGCTGCTGATGTTGCTATTGTCGCTCGGAAATCAGATTATTGTTTCGGTAACGCGAACGCTTTTCTGGCCGCTGACGTCGATTCAATTCACTCATTCGCCGATAGTGATGGTGCATCTGGTGCTATCGCTGTAACAAGTAAAAACGAATATAGATTGATTAAAAATAAACACCATCAAGTCGTGTTTGGATCAAGTTTGGAGAATAGTAGTTTGCATATAATTCGCAAGCTAAAATGGTTCCATATTTCTAGTTTTCACCATGATACAACTACGGATACTATTATTTCTCACATTTCATCGAAGCTAAATGTATTTTATGTTTCAAGTTGAATAAGCTAGATGGAAGTCAACACACACATAGATTTGTTAATTTTTAAATCGGTGTTCCATTTCAATGTGTTGAAATAATATACGATGCGAATTTCTGGCCTAATGGAGTTAAGATTCCGCCTTTTATTGAAATTCCAACCTTTTCAAAAAAACTGAACTCTGCTAATGCTAATAACGAACGAAAACTTCTGATTTGTTTATGGGGTCCAGTCACAAATACTATCACATCATTGCAATTACGGATACATGGCTGTATGGGAAATTAGCATAAAATTAATTATTTGATGATTCAATTTAGGATGATTTTCGAAATCATCACTGCAAATTTGCCGAGGAGCGTGGTGGCAGTGTCCTAGCTGCTGTTCTGTCGTCGTTTTGCGGCAAGGCCATTCAATTGGCAAACTGAAATGCTGACCAAGGTAGGTAGGTAAATGGGTGCTCTTGTGGCAATTTGCCACAGCTTCACTTAGACCATCAGTTGGGTCCATTGTGTCCAGTTACGGGAACCATCCAGTGTGACCTGTTGAAAGAGAAAAATAAACCGCTTTTTATTTTGGATCCACATAGATTGGTATGAATCTTATGGGTTGCTAAAGCTCCGCCGTAACATAATTCTAAAGTATGTCCTGCGAGTAACCAATAGTATGAAGTCTGTTTGTCTATTAGAACCACCCAGATTTGATTATGAATCTCAGGAGCGCATTGAGATCAACATTCTTCAAATCATCTAGGTCATCGAAGAAGTAACTGTTGAGAATCTTCTGTCTGCTGTTTTTAAGGGCTGGGCATTCGCAAAGTAGGTGACGAACAGATTCGATTTCTTCAACGTCCCTACAGCTTCTGTAAAAATCATTATGCAGTATCCCCAGCCGTTCCGCATGTACGCCTATTGCACAGTGTCCAGTAATGACCCCTGTGAGTATGCGTATATCTTTGCGGCTTAGTCTGATCATGGTTTTAGATCTCTTTTTACTCAACTCTGGCCACAGTTGTTTTGTGTGCCTGCAGGTAATGAGATTGGTCCAGCGTAGGTTAGTTCTACTCCAGGAATTCAATGTCAATCTTCCTTGCAAGCGTGCTGAGCGGAGTTCTCACTGATTTTAGGGCCAAAAATTCATGTATTTTCGACCCGTTTCTTGCAAGCTCATCCGCCTGTTCATTACCTGGAATATCCATGTACCCTGGTACCCAGCATAAGGTCACCGCGTTGGCTTGTGATATTACATCCAGATTTTTCTTGCAGTGACATACTGCCCTTGACTTCACCACGACTGACTCCGTGGCTTTTTTTGCCGCTTGGCTATCAGAGTAGATAGTGATTTGTTTACCGACAGTGTGCCTCCTCTTAAGGTCTTTTGCCGCTTGGGTGATAGCGGCTACCTCTGAATGATTCTCGTAGGCCCAGTGTTTCGCTGAAGATGCCCGCGCCTGTACCGATATCCATCTTAGAACCGTCGGTGTATAGGGCTAGCTCCTCTTCTAATGTTACCTCTTTGTTCTCCTATTCGCTTCTGTTTGGAATTCTAGTATTGAATATCCTATCAAAAACGACAGTGGGAGGTAGATAGTCTGTTGGCACCTTCTCCTTCGCCGCACTCCATTGGGAGATTCAGTGGATGCGTGCCCATAGGGTTTAGATGACCATAATCCAGACTCTCTTAGTCTAATTGCGGTTTTAACCGCCTTGTTGCTGCAGTAAATATCCAGAGGGATAAGGTTTAGCATCACCTCTATAGCTGCGGTGGGGGTGGTTCGTAAGGAACCCGTTATCCCGATGCATGCTGCCCTTTGTATTTTGGTTAAGCTCGAAAGATTGTCTTTCTTCTCAATAGCCTTCCACCACACTGCTGTACCGTATGTTAGGATGGGCCGCACTATGGCTGTGTATAGCCAGTGCACCACGTGCGGCCTGAATCCCCATGTGTTGCCGAATGCTCTTCTGCAGGCATATAGTGCTACGTATGCCTTTTTGACGCGATCCTCTATGTTTTCCTTCCAACTGACCTTGGAATCTAAGATTACTCCCAGATATCTTGCTGTTTTTGAAATTTCAAGGTCTACCCCGCCCATCTTTGGGGGATTGAAGGCGGGGATCGCCCTTTTTCTCGTAAACAGGAGGATTTCCGTCTTCGATGGGTTTACTCCGAGTCCGCGGCCCGTGACCCAGTTATTGACTAGTAGAAGTGCGTAACTAAGTCTTTCGCTGGAGTGAATTTACCTGGAACCAGAATAACGAAATCGTTTGCGTATGCGCTCACAATGAAGCCTTCCGCTTCCAGTATTTTTAGCAGTTCATCAACTACGAGGAGCCATATGAGCGTTGAGAGGACTCCACCTTGAGGTGTTCCCCTACTGACCTTCCGCTCAATGCTCACGTCCCCTAGCTGTGACTTGATACTGCGCGTGCCTAGCATGAGTCCAATCCAGTCGCAAAGGCTGCTATTTAGGTGGGCTCAATGCAAGCTGCTTAAGATTGCGTCTGCTTCGATGTTGTTGAAGGCCCCCTCAATGTCTAGGAACGCAGTCAGTGTGTATTCTTTATGATGTAGAGATTCCTCCGCTACCGATACTACTCTATGTAGCGCCGTGTCAACAGATCTGGTTTTCATGTACGCATGTTGCGATTTTGATAGGTAGTTATCGCCGATCGCTTGCCGTACGTATAAATGCTGACCAAACAAATGTCAAATTTGTGCAAGCAAATAATAGGCTTGTTTTTTTGAGCTTCATTCTCAGCAAAGCAAAGTAAAGTAGGAAAATGTGCACTTAAACGATTCCTAGCAGCTTTCTGAACAGTAGGTTTTATCAAAAATGTTGGCAGCCTGTCCTATTGGCAAGTATGAGTATGACAATCAAGCAAGACAATTATTTCAAATTTTAAATTTGTCAGGATGAATAATTCGCAGAAAACTGAAAGAATTTTCGAATTAACTTCTTATAGTTATAACTCAATTTTCATATAGTTTTTAAGTGTGTGAATGAAGCATTTCACCCTTATTGCGGCTGTCAATTATCGATAGATAGTTGGTAAAATTTATCCGTCAATTGATACTTTTGTATTGCATAACTCAATTGATAAATGTTGTGAGTATGGTGACTGAAATTGACTGTTGTGAATAAAATAAGCTCTTTGACAATTGCTATTGGAAATTAAGTTTGCTGTGGATATTTTTTGTGTAAATAAAATTTAATTTTATTATGAGTTCTGTGGAACTGTGTTTTGACAGCGATGAGGAAGATTATGCTTGTGGGTATTCTGTCCATCCACTTTTTTCGCGCTGCTGTTTTGAAGCGCAATCCTTTGCCAGCGTTTTGCTCCATTAGCTCAACCAACCGACCCAATTGCTTTTTGTTGGTAACTATTTAAGCCCTGTGAAAAATAGTTCAAATCAGTTAAATAAACTTGAAACTTTACATTAAAACCTTACATTTTACTGCAGTCCCGTACAAATTAATTTTAGCAGTCAGTTTCTTGCGGTTGAAAGAAATAGATAGGAAATGACAGAAAAGTCAATGACAATTGACACTCGCAATTGCAATAGGGGCCTTGGAGTACACATATTTCGGGGACAGCCAGCACTAGTTCAGAGGACTCAGCAGATGAGAACAAGATCTATTCAAGAGTCTCCTCAATTTTATGGAAGCTATAGATGGATACAACGAAGATGATTTCAAGTCCCACTTGAGATTTCGGCGTTCAGCTTCTAAACACTTAGTTTGTAGGACTTGTCTTTATCCTGTTTCATGAAACATGTTTTGAAATTTTGTTTTTCCACAGCGAATCTTACAACATCCATCCATCTTAACAATCCATCACTGCATCCAATAACATGCGGCCAAATGCTTTTCAATCTTTCGTATGAATATAATATAATATGACTTTATATAATGTATTACCTATCTTTGATTTATCAACCTGAAAAATACAAATTGTAACAAAAACACAAATGTGCTAATAATACCATTTATAATCCATTTTCTTCCTGTGCTGATTTTCTTGGACCTATTATATATGCCTATAATTACGGTGACCATATTTTCAAGAGCGAAACCCGGGACAAACAAAAATATATAAGAGCACACAAATGACCAAAAAGAACAAAAAAAATCGTATTAAATTATTTTACAAATTCTGTTCAGCGGGTATATGCAAACATGGTAGTAATAGATGTATAATTCTTGTAGTATTTTCCCTTGTGATTATTAAGGGGCCATTTGCACTTAATTAGTGATCATGAAATGGTTAATTTTGTAAAATATAGATAAAAAAATATTACAAAAAAAAAAAAAAAAAATAAAGTGCACGACTGGGTCGCACGAAACTTTCTCGTTTAGTGCGAGTCTGACTGACTTTCAGAGTCTTCAGCAAATCGTTTGCTATTACGTTACAAAAGTCCACATTACCTTAGAAATTATTTTGTTTTACAATCGTATGGAACATTTTCGAGATATTTCGAAATATCGAAAGTACCGTTCTTCGAACTTTTAGCCAAAAACTGAGTACGCAGTCCTGGTAACTTCACCTACTTAAGCTTAAATATCAATTTTGGTTGAAATCGTTAGAGCCGTTTTCGATCAAATCAAACTGGTAGGAAAATTTTATATGGGAAGTACCATTAATATTGAGGTTACCTTGAAAAAAAAAAAACACCTCCCGAGCTGTAAGCCCAAAAACTCCAAATCCGAGGTTTGAACGTAATCCGGGAAGCCGTTTAGGCTGTAGGCCTGTGGAAGGACGGACAGACGGACAGACCGGACAGAATTTTGTGACCCACTTTTTTGAGTTCGTCTATCATCGTAATATCAGAATTGATTAAAATCTCGAGTTCGAAATTTTGTACGAAACCAATATCTTTCTCTTACTACGTAATGGAGAAAGTTAAAAATGATGTACATACGGGACAAATACGGGACTAAAATAGAAATACGGGACATTTGTATGTCCCGTATTTCTAAAATAAAAACCAGGGACAGGCTATTGAAATACGGGACTGTCCCGGGAAATACGGGACGTATGGTCACCGTACCTATAATACCTAAACTAGTAGGTAAATTGTTTTTTTTTTTTTTAAATATCGTAAAGATATTTATATCTCTTATTTTAATACTCACAACACCTGCGGCTCCCACGTTCCGCGTATGCTTTTTGGATATGATGGACTTGGACCCAAATATTTCCTCCATATCATCCATGAAAGGAGCAACACACGGAACTGCACCAGTCCTCTTCGCATTATCTATTGCAGATTTGTATGCCCTTAGCAAACCTGCAGTTTTCGACTCCAAATGTGATGCTGTTGTGTATGACTCCTACATATAAACTAATTGGAAAACATATTAAAAAATAAAAATAAATTTCAAACTTACAACAATTCCAGCCGAAATCATGTCCTCCAGAACGTTTTGATATGCAAATTTCTTCCTCCAGCTGTGTTCAAACTCTTCTTTCCGAGCAGAATAAATTTCAGGAGTGCCTTCGTCTCTTCCTGACTCCAATTTTTTTATACTGTTAGTATACTACACATTTTTGTTTTTACTTTTTAAAAACAAAACACACTTTTTTGATTAATTTTGTTCGCTTGTTGACATCTTAGCCTACTACACCAAAACAAATCCAATGACAAACAAAAAGCAAACCAATAGTCATGATGACATTTTGTGATCAGCACCTAGGTATCCTGTTGAAAATATTTATTATGAATACAGGTAGGGTTTCTTTTTACTACTCCATGGTGGTAATTACTACCATTCCGATTCGGCATTACAATAGGCATTTTTGCTTTCGTCAAAACAGTCAAGGTCCACATCCTCAAAACTGGGCGCTTTATGTCGTTTTCCACTGGGCAAAAAGAAGCGCCCGAGAGAGTCCGGAATAGAAAAAATCACTTCTGAAACCGTTCCATTTTGTACAAGTCAGCTACCGTGGATTATTTTTTGGCATTTCACCAATACTTTTGTGGATTCAATCAGAATCAGAAGTAGTTTTCTTGTTCCATTGGACTACAGAATGAGTGGATCCCCGAGTAAAACCCATGAAAAACGACATTAGTGAAATCGGATGTTGGCTGTTGAGTAGAATAAAATATGTTTAAAATGCTGCCCCCATAGACAAATAACGTACCTCACTGAGCGAGTTCTATTCTTATGTGTAGGTACATGCCCCACAATTTTCTGAAAAGTCCTCAAATGAAAACGAAATTAGTTTTCAAACCGATTTGAACATGGAATTAGTTGACAAAGCGATTTGCAGCTGACTGGCAGTGGGCTTGTTCAGTAGGTAGCATGATACAACAAGATTGGACAAATCACAAGAAGTAACTTTTTTCAGTCAAAGAAATACAATTTTTTTTATAAAATTGTTTAAGCGATATTGATCCATCCTCATATTTTGGGGTTTAAAAAACAACGGAGAAATATAAAACCTGAAGATGTACTGGTACAAGAAATGGATCTCAAAGATTATGTTATACGCTGCGATACCGTGCTTCCTCAAACTTGAGGGAAGAGTATCCAACGGAGAGTAAGAAAAACGCTTTTTATTGTGTTTAATAGCTATTGGCCCGCTGTCTTTGGCAGGGCTGCGACCAATAGTATCGTTTATTATGATTTATAGTTTATTTATTAACAGATTTGACCCGCTGTCTATAGCTGGGCTGCGATCAAATTGGACGTTACTTTTACTCTGTCTTTTCCTTCCAAAACCATGCCCTTTTATACAATATTCTAGGCATGACTTGACTTCTGACTTCCCCTTCCATATACCATACTTTTCCTTAATAGTTCCCACATGTGCGTACCTATTCATTTTTGGGTATTGATTCATTGTTTTCCGTTCCCATTTAAGAAATGCCCAATCGACATCTTGGTGTCGATTGCCTTTGCACTGGTATCAAGTGTCACCCATTCATAATTCGTAAAACAATTTAAGTGGTTGCGTATCGTAATATTCCTCCGATATGCTCTCGTTGCAGTTTTGCCATAAATGTTGGCGTGCCGCTGAGGAATCGGAGTTGTATTGTTTGTATACCCGTGACACTCGATCCAATTGTGCTTGGGAATGCATTTGGAAAACGAAAAACAAAGCAAGTGACTGATTAATAGCCGTGGCGCTTGGGAATGTTATTAGATACATATGCGGAACATATTACGTATGGTTTGGTTGGAAGATCGAAGGTAGGTCATGGTCGGGGTAATGTTGTGTGGATCACAACATCCCACCCCCCTTGGAAAAAGAAAATTCTTACCTGAAGGGTTAGAATTTTCTGTATGCGGGTTGGTTGTGGAGGGAATAGGTTATTATGAATGATAAATTGTTTACAGAAAATGCCTAGACTAAGTACAATGTTTGAATGATTACAGAATAATAAATTGTTTAAAAAAAATGCTTAGGCTAAGTACAATGTTTGAATGATTATAGAATAATAAATTGTTTAAAAAATGCTTAAACTAAGTACAATGTTTGAATGATTATCATAGTGTAAAAGAGAACAAATATTTTTATATATGAAGGTAAAAAGGAATAATATTCTTATTCTAGGGGTGATTTTTTAAGAGGTTTAGAAATTAAAAAAAAAAAAAAAAACACAAAAATTGAACCTTGCAATTTAATGTTTAAAGATAATTTCATGCAAATGTTGACCGCGGCTGCGTCTCAGGTAGCCCATCCGCTGAGTCCAATTTTGGCATACTCTTTCACACATATCGGACGGTATCTCACGAATGAATGCATGGATGTTGGCTTCCAGTGCGTCAATCGAAGCGGGCTTGTCCCTATACACATTAGCCTTGACATACCCCCACAAAAAATAATCTAATGGTGTCAAATCGCACGATCTAGGCGGCCAATTGACCGGCCCGAAACGTGAAATTAACTGTTCACCAAACTCGCCTCGCAATTGCGCCATTGTTTCGCGTGCTGTGTGGCATGTGGCACCGTCTTGTTGAAACCACATATCATGCAAGTCAAGAACTTCCATTTCGGGCAAAAAAAAGTTTGTCATCATCGCTCGGTAGCGTTCACCATTGACAGTAACGCTGCGATTCGCATCATCTTTGAAGAAATATGGCCCAATAATGCCGCCGGCCCATAAACCGCACCAAACAGTGGCTTTTTCGGGATGCATTGGTAGCTGTTGCAATGCTTTTGGCTGATCTTCACTCCAAATGCGGCAATTTTGCTTATTTACGTACCCATTCAACCAAAAATGAGCCTCATCGCTGAACACAATTTTTCGATAAAAAAGCGGATCGAACCGAGCACGAATTTTGATAGTAAAATTCAATAATTTGCAAGCGTTGTTCATTTGTAAGACGATCCATGGTTAAATTGCAAACCAAACTGAAGCTGTTTGACAGTGACACAAGGTACTAAACACACGTCAGCTGTCAAAACCAGTGTTGCCAACACCAAACCAGCTAAAAAATCACCCGTTATAAAACTCTTCAGTTTACTTTTTTAAAAATAAAATTCTATTTTTTTTTTCTCACACACACCTAGCCGTCTGTCGAAATGCTTAGTATAAATTCGGGGTTTGGTATTTGTGACGTTAATTTAGTATTTGTCGTGTCTTTGTCGTCTCTGTTGTTGTCAGGGGCTTTGTCTTTGTTAACCATGTACGTTCGATAGTGTTTATAGCAAAATAGAACTAGTGTTAATGCTACTATCAGAGTATCAGATAGATTAATGTGTAATGGTGAAGATTATGACTGTCTAATGTAAGTGTTCAGGCCAACAGAACATAAAAACCACAACAGACTGACTCAGCTGTCCGAGTTTACACCGATCAAGCCAACGACCGCATTATGCTGGTAATGAAGTTCCAGAACATATTGGGTCAATAAGTCAACAGGTGATGACAACAACCGTCAACGCTGACATAGAATAATATAAAATAGAATAAGCATATTAATAGTATAAAAGAAGCAATAAAGTCAATTATATTGATCAGTTTTTAATTGGACATTCAGTGTTTAATTTCATTCTTCCGTATTTCAGCCATCATAGTGAACAAGTTTAAGTGCTTGTTTACAACACAGACAGAGTATCAAGTTTATGTGCTTGATATTCGCAAATTTAGACAAACGAGTCTAAACATTTTTGGTGACCCCGACGTGATCGTCAATCAATCACAGAAAACAAGACACAAGGTTGCTTCCCCCCACCAGCGGTAAGGGGCAACCTTCATATAATAAGAGCGTTCACCAGGGCTAAACACTGGTGAAGTCAGATAATTCAGATAAGTCACAGAACACATTTGTGATTTATACACAGACCATTAGAATACAATAATAAGAGCGTTCACCAGGGCTAAACACTGGTGAAGTCATACAAAGCATCAAATTATGGAGAGGCAGGCCGCAGATCAAAGGGAGACAGGAGAGGAAATCCAGCGTCTCGTCGTCAATTACAAGAAAGATGGACCAGACAGAAAGACTCTCGCTTACTTCCAGAAGCTGACGACCAGATTAGACGCACTCTGGGATATTTTCGAAGCCAGAGACTCCGAGATACGGGACGAGTACCCGGAGCAATTGGCACACCCGTACTATGCCAATCGGTATTATGACTCCATAAAGAAATTGTACAACACGTACAGGCAAGAATTCACTGAAAGAATTGAAAACATAGAGCGAAAGGGGATCAATGCCGCCAAACCTACGCAAGAGGATGGTGGGGCACTAGTTCAAAACATGAATGCTGAAGACAATGCACAGTCACATTCAATTCAAAATGAAGAGCTTCAAAGACTGATCCGAAGACAACAAGTGGTTATATCGTCGCTGCAAAGAGCACTAGATGCAGCAAACCACATCGGTGAGTCAAAGCATTTCTACGATTTCCACGAAAAAACAATACAACGACTGTGGGTGCAAGTCGAAGATATGCATAACACAATTTGGGAGCTTTGTGACGAACCACTAACAAGTGGTTATAATCAAGTCGAATTCATCGACATATAAAAAAGAGTTCAGGAAGCCCTTATTGCATTATCGCTCAACAGTCAGCCTCAACATGGTACAACACTGGATTCAGGCATATCTACTGACAGCGCAAAACAGAATTCCCTCAATCTACCAAAGGTCACAATTCCAAGGTTTGATGGGGATTACCTGAAATGGAGACAATTCTTTGATTTGTTCTCACAATTGGTTGACAAGCAGCCAATATCCAGCATACAAAAGATGTGGTATCTGAAGACCCATCTAAGTGGCGAAGCTGAAAATCTCATCCGTCATCTATCATTGACGGAAGATGACTACAAAACCGCATGGACGAGCCTCCAAGACAGATACAATAATGTACGGGTTCTCACGTCAAACCTATTAAAAAAGATAACTGGGCAGCCAACCCAGACACAGTCTCAGCCTTCAGCAGTGGCCATCAAGGGACTTCACGACACCACTCTAGAATGTCTGATGGCACTAGAGAACATCGGTGTGGACACCACAACATGGGACCCCATCCTTTTGCACCTATTGGTACCCAAACTGGATCAATGCACACGAATTTTATACGAACAATCCATTAAGAAGCCGAAGGAACCCCAATCAATCAAGGAGTTTTTAACATTTCTAGAAAACCAATTCCAGTCACTGGAGTCTTTAGGACCCAAGGGAAAGAACACATCGCCCCGTGCCTGTGCGTCAGTAACATCCAACCAAAACCACAAGGGATCCTGCAAGGTTTGTGGAACTGGAATACATCCAATATTCGCCTGCAAACAGTTCTTGCAACTCAGGCCAGACGAGCAGTAGTGAAAAAACAGAATCTGTGTTTCAATTGCTTAAGAAATGGGCATGGTGCAAACAAATGCCTTTCAAGAGGTTGCTCAAGGTGCAACCACAAACACAACACACTACTACACCGTGAGAACAACAGCAACAGCAACAGCTCAGCAGTCAACAACCATCTGGAACAGGACAACCCATCATGCTCACAGGTTAATGTCAGCGCATCAGTGACACTAACAGCAGCCAATGAACAAGAAAGGCAGCAGTACATACTCCTCAGCACAGCAATCGTCGAGCTGGTTGCTAGCAATGGACGGAAGCTGGAATGCAGAGCCGTGTTGGATTCTGGTTCTCAGATCAATCTGATTACAGAACGCATCATGAAGAAACTAGATATTCCAACAAGACGTACATCTATGAGTATTCAAGGCATTGGCAATAGCAAGAGAGAGGCGCACCATAGGGTTAACGTCAAATTACAGTCAAGAACAAGTGGTTTTAGTGCCCAGCTAGAGGCCTTTGTTCTGCCACACATCATATCACCACAGCCCTCTCAATATTTCGATAGCTCGTCATGGCCAATACCAAAGAACATCCCATTAGCTGACCCCAACTTCAATCGACCAGACAAAATTGATGTACTTCTCGGTGCAGAATTCTTCCATCAACTACTCTCCATTGGACAAATACGTCTCGCAGATAACTTACCTACTCTACAAAATACAGTCTTTGGATGGATACTGTCTGGAAGGATAGCAGAAGCTACAGCATTCACAGCAACGTGTGGAATCTCCACCTATGATGACAACGACCTCCACCAAATGGTTGAACGATTATGGAGCCTTGACGAGGTAAGGCCAACACGTAACAACCTACCAAGAGATGAAGAGAGGTGCGAAGACCACTTTACACATAATACACACAAGACCAATGATGGGCGATTTATTGTAAAACTACCATTTCATGGGAGCACAAGTGCTCTAGGAAATTCCAAGGAGATAGCAGTCAATAGGTTTTTAGCACTTGAACGAAGGTTAGCTAAAAACAAGGAAGTAAAGGCCCAATACATTCAATTCATGGAGGAATACGAAACCTTGGGTCACATGACACAGATCGACATCAATGACACGGTAGCACCAATCCACGTCATTCCTCATCATTACGTGCTTAAGGCCGACAGCAGCACCACCAAACTTCGAGTTGTATTTGATGCTTCATCAAAAACATCATCAGGATTATCATAGAACGACATCATGTATACAGGACCAACAGTACAAGGAGAACTATTTTCACTATTACTTCGTTTCCGGTTACCAAGATTTGTCTTTTGCACGGATATTCAAAAAATGTACCGGCAAATAGTCATGCACCCCGACGACAGAAGATACCAAACAATTTTATGGAGAACAGACGAAACTAAACCGCTTCGTTACTATCAACTTAATACAGTTACATATGGCACAAGAACTGCACCATATTTGGCAACGAGGTGCTTGCAACAGCTAGCAAAGGAAAATAGCGAGCGATTGTCATTAGGTGCTCAAGCTTTACACAACGACTTCTACGTAGATGACGGATTGACTGGAGACAACAGCTTATCAACTGCGTTGGAAATACAAAACCAACTAACACAAATACTACAAGGGGCAGGATTCAAATTACGAAAATGGTGTGCAAATCACCCCCGGCTACTGCAAGGCATTGCTAAAGAAGATCAAGAAATCGACCTCGATTTCGACAACGAGGGTTACGCATCGATCAAGACATTGGGTTTAACATGGCAGCCAAAAAATGATAGGTTCTCTGTTAAAACAAACTTTAGTTCGACAAATCGAATAACAAAACGCATTGTCACGTCAGACCTTGCCAAATTATTCGATCCACTAGGCATAATGGCTCCAGTAGTTGTCACAGCAAAGATATTCATCCAGGAGTTATGGTTATTAAAGTTGTCATGGGATGAAGCACTACCAACCGAACTACACACGAGATGGATGACGTTTCGAAACAACTTGAAGGAACTAAATAATTTTCACTTTCCACGTCATATGTTTAATAGTGAAGTGCCAGCATCCATACAGATACACACCTTTACTGATGCATCTGAAAAGGCATATGGTACGGCGGTGTACTTGCGAACAATTATGAAGGATAAAAGAGTAATCGTACGACTGTTATGTTCAAAATCACGTGTGGCTCCATTGAAGAAACAAACAATACCCCGATTAGAACTATGCGCAGCAGTCCTCGGAGCTTAACTAACAGCTAGAGTGAAGAACGATAGTAAGTTCAGGGATATACCCACATTCTTATGGACAGATTCTGAAATTGAACTGGCATGGATTAATTCCCCGTCATCATCATTCCAATAGAGTGGCCACTATTCAGGATATAACACTTCCCGAGCAATGGCGACATGTCCCATCACAACATAATCCAGCTGATGTACTATCAAGGGGTCTGCAACCATCAAAACTACCATCATGTACACAATGGTTCTATGGTCCTCGGTTCTTACACGGGCATGAAGATATGTGGCCAGCAAAATATGTCAAGGAGCTGGCTATCGCGGAAGATACGGAGAGAAAGCGGAAACTACCAACTGTAGCAATAGCAACTCATGATTGGGACCAGGATATGATCTATAAAATCAACCATCGTAATTCTTTCACCACGCTTCAGAGAATAACGGGATATAGCCTTCGGTTTTGCAATCATGCCAGATACGAGATACCCCAAGGGTCCACGACAACACGGGATAATGTTGACGCCTCAAGAACTTGAAAACTCCCTCGTAGTGATAATACGAGCTATGCAGGCATTCGATTTTAAAGAAGAACTCAGTGAGCTTCGTAACTATAAAGAATTGAAAAAATGTAGTCACTTTGCTAGCCTCGCACCATTTCTCGATGATAAGGGAATTATTCGAGTTGGAGGCCGACTAGAATCAGGAACACTTCCGTTTGATGCCAAGCATCCAATGCTGATACCATACAACAATCCATTGGCAAAGTTACTGATGCAGGAAATTCATGAAAAACACAGGCACTGTGGCCCCCAGACCCTGCTAGCCCACATGAGGCAAAGATTTTGGCCTATCAAAGGCAAGATAATGGCACGATCAATAGTGCATCACTGCGTAAAGTGTACCAGAGCCCGCCCTCAACTACTTCAGCAAGTAATGGGAAACTTACCATCATCAAGAATAACTCCAGCTAGACCCTTCATTCAGTCTGGAGTGGATTATTGTGGACCATTTTGGATTCACTACAAAATTCGTGGCAAACGACCCCAAAAGGCCTATGTTGCAATATTCTGTTGCTTCGTCACGAAGGCGGTACACATAGAACTTGTAAGCGACTTAAGTACCAACTCATTTCTCGCAGCACTAAGAAGATTTGTCGGACGCAGAGGAAACTGTCAGCACCTATATTGTGACAATGCAACTAACTTTGTGGGTGCAAATAATCAATTATCGGAGCTAGATGACACGATTTACTCAGAAGAGGCACGTACAGCCATAATAAAGGAATGCAGTGAGAAGGCTATACAATTTCACTTCATTCCTCCAAGAGCACCTCATTTTGGAGGTCTCTGGGAAGCTGCGGTAAAATCAGCAAAATATCTACTAAAGAGGAGTGTATCAACAGCCTCCCTGACGTATGAAGAACTAGAGACAGTATTGGTTGGAATTGAAGCAATCCTAAATTCAAGGCCACTCACCCCACTGTCAAGCGATCCCAACGATCTAACGGCATTAACACCGGGGCACTTCCTAATCGGTGAACCACTCACTGCTCAAATTGATGTAAACGCAACACCAACAAGGCAGACACTTTTGACACGGTGGAACTTAGTCTCACATCTCAAACACGAATTTTGGAAGCGATGGGCACAGGAATATCTTAATGAACTCCAATATCGCCACAAATGGAAAGAAGGCTGCAATAACATTAAGTTAGGAATTAAGTTAGGAGACATGGTCATCATAAAGGAAGATAACGTTCCACCACTTCAATGGCCGTTGGGTAGAATCATCAAAACGTTCAAGGGTGACGATGGCGCAATACGAGTAGTGGAAGTTAAAACAGCATCTGGGATCTGGAAGCGCCCGATTCACAGATTAGCCCCATTACCAATCAACAATGAGGTGAACCAGGACATACCGACTGGGAGCGAGGAAGAACATCTAGTGACCGGCGTCCAATCAGCAGCAACAGTACCTGTAGTACCAGCTAAACGACGAAGATCAAGTAGTGCTGTTGGTATGGCATCACTCTTAACATTCCTTCTAATTCTGCCAACTGTACTAAGCATCAATGATATCCAAATCACTAATTTCAAGGCCGATCTTGGAATTTATTTCGAAGGCATTGGGTCGGCAAGAATAGCAACAAGCGAATGGAATTTCATCGTTCATTACAATCTTGATCCATTAATAAAGGAATACACGGCGTTATCTAACGGAACATTGACCTTACATCATTTGTGCCAAGAAATGCAACAAAGAAGCAGTTGCAACCATACATTAAACCAAATCCAATATATGGTAAATGAACTCCGTTCAGAAAACACCCTTTTGCCAACCAAACGAAGTAAAAGAGGAGCAATTAATTTAGTTCGAAAATTAGCAAACTCCCTTTTTGGAGTATTGGATCAAGAATACGCCGAACAAATGACTAATACAATAGATCAAGTTAACACAAATGAAAACCATTTATTACATCTACTAAGAAACCAAACCTCAGTAGTCGACTCAACGATCAACCTGGTAAAACAAGATCAACTAATAACCCAAAGTAGATTTGAACAAATCACGAAACAACTAACCGAAATAAGAGCAAGAGTGCGCAATAATGGTGAAGAAATGTATCAAGTCAAGATGTTTCAGATCTTCACATCACTAGCCTCCCAACTTATTCTACTGATGATCAACATACAAAGGATACAATCAACTGTAATTGACGTACTTACAGACACTCACCACGGAAGGATAAGTTCATTCTTACTATCAGCGCAACAGTTGAAGGAGGAAATAAAAGGTATCAAGGCTCACCTGCCAGCATTTCTAGAAATACCTGCAGAAGATGACGACCTATTGCAGCTATACAAGTTGATGACTGTGAAGGGAGGAGTAACAGATAGCCGAGCAATATTCTTGATCACATTGCCATTAGTAGATCAAGAATCCTACGAACTATTTAGAATGACACCAATACCAACCGTCATAAACAACACCATGCTGACAATCATTCCTTGTGCACCAATACTCGCCCTAAACGCACATCGCGACCAATACATCCCAATCTCTTCACCCACCTTAGATGCGTGCGCAATTATAGGAGCAGAACAATATTTGTGCAACAACTTGCAAACTAAATACAGCAAGGGAGCGGAAGTCTGCTCGTGCGAATTAGGTTTATTCAACGACGAGAAGAGGGCGACGTGTGTGCTGAAGAATTCACAAGCGAATTCAACCTGGATTCAACTGGAACACCAAAATCAATGGTTGTATGCCACAAAAACTGCATCTCGACTCACTGCAGTCTGCGGAAAGACAAATCTACACTAGTTTTGGATCACTGTCAGAAATCTCCAAACCAATGCATCATCAACCACTATTACAGGAATTCAATGCGACGCAGTACGACATCCAACTTAAAAATCTCACTCAATTACAAACAATAATCGCAGAGCAAGAAGTTCTGGAATTACCGCACAAACTCCAGTTCCACAGCTATCACAATTACACGATCGGATACCTGGCCTTGCTTCTGTCCATCATGCTAATTGGTTACCTAATTTGGAAGCAAAGAAAAAACAAAACTGCAAAAATCGCGAAGACACCACAGCCTAAATCCCAGCAAATACCAACAAGTTCGGAATTTGTCGTCACCATGGAGTAGAGGTTGAATAATTATTCAACGTGGGGGAGAATGTTCAGGCCAACAGAACATAAAAACCACAACAGACTGACTCAGCTGTCCGAGTTTACACCGATCAAGCCAACGACCGCATTATGCTGGTAATGCAGTTCCAGAATCCAGAACATATTGGGTCAAGTCAACAGGTGATGACAACAACCGTCAACGCTGACATAGAATAATATAAAATAGAATAAGCATATTAATAGTATAAAAGAAGCAATAAAGTCAATTATATTGATCAGTTTTTAATTGGACACTCAGTGTTTAATTTCATTCTTCTGTATTTCAGCCACCATAGTGAACAAGTTTAAGTGCTTGTTTACAACACAGACAGAGTATCAAGTTTATGTGCTTGATATTCGCAAATTTAGACAAACGAGTCTAAACAGTAAGCATAGGTTTTGACTCTTCAATTTTGAGGGAGTTTATGTCTTGAGAAATCAGTTTCAAGTCATTCTGTCTTGAGAATTTTACGACTGCTATGTTTGATGTATAGTTTGGTAAACTGTTGGATATGATGTGTGAAATGTTTAAGGGAGGTACGTAGGAGTTGGTAAAAGTTGATGGGATCTCATTTACTGCTTGTATTGTTAGTTCTTTTGATTTTAGGTAGCAGTTTTTCTGTATTTCTATTTTCAGGGTATTTATCAGCGTATACTTGGTTGCGTTTTCTCCAGATTACGTCGACCATGTATTTGTCGAGAGATGAAAATAACCATTTGTTTGGTTGGGAGAGTTGGATCCATATTGTCGTGGGTTTTGAGTGCTTTATCTCACAAGTGTTCGGGAGGATTGTGTTTTCTTTTAACAATTGGACCTCGCATTGTAGATCATTAGTATCTGTATTAAATAAGGGGTGTGTTAGAGGGCAAATAAATTGTTCGTTCAAGGATTTGCACCTTGATAAATCGTCTTTGTTCAAATTTGAAAACCGATCTTTTCTAAAATTTATGATCAGGTATTGGGTTGAAGGTTGTATAAATAAAAATTGGTTGTTGTATCGGGTTGGAAGAGGTATAACTTTGTAAATTCGGAAATTATCTATTAAAGGGAGAGGTATTTTAATTTCGTAGATGATTTTTCCTGTTAGGATAGCTACGCTAGTGGTAAATTATTATTATGTATGAGTTTGGATTTTCTGCCAACTTGTATTACTGTGTTTTCGTCAGAGTGGATTCTGATTACCTCGTATGGTCATTCCCATAGGGTAGAAAGTTTGTTCTGTCTTGTCTGATTTTTAAGTAGGACTTTGTCACCTATGTTGAATCTTTTGGCTTTGCTGTTCTTGTCATATTGTAGCTTCGACTTCTGTTTTTTGTCGTACAGGTTTTCTCTAGAAATTTTGTAGCCATGTTGCAATCGAGCTTTGAGTTCGTTGGCGTAATTGTCGTAGTTGTAAGAGATTTGTGGGTGTCTGTTCAGTGAACTGGGTATCCTCGGTGGATAACCGTATAGTAGTTCATGTGGGCTAAAAGTCGTACTGGTGTGTGGAGTCGTATTGTAGACGAACATGGAGTATGGGAGCCATGTGTCCCAAGTGAGTTGATCTTGATTAACGTAATGTCTCAAGTATTCTGCTAAGGTCTTGTGACTTCGTTCAAGTGCGACGTTAGTCTGAGGATGGTAGGGTGTGGTTTGTAGCTTCTTTGTCTTCAAGATCTTGCATACTTCCTTGAAGAGTGTACTGAGGAAGTTCGTACCTTGGTCCGTTAGTATTGAGTCCGGAATTCCGAATCGACAGACTATTCGCTCTATTAACATTCGGGCTATGGTATTAGCTTCTGCATTGGGAATTGCGATTGCTTCGCTAAATTTTGTTAGGTCGTCCTGGAAAGTCAGTATGTATTTATTGTTGGCGTGACTGACAGGTAAGGGTCCCACAATGTCTAATGCTATTCGTTCGAATGGAGTCTTACTCGTGGTCGTTATTTTTAGAGGTATTTTTTGATTCTTGGATGGTTTATTCTTCTGGCAGGATTCGCATTTGCGGATGTATTCCGTTGTGTCCTTAGTCATGGTCGGCCAGTAGTAGCTCTGTTTTATTCGCTTTATAGTGCGAGTTACTCCTTGATGTCCTCCGAAAGGAGATTCATGGTTTTCGTGCAGAACTTTTGCAATGTCTTCTGTATTGTCTAGTATTATCTTCTTGTCGACGTGAAGGTAAATGGTTATATGTTTTTGTTTGAAAGTGTCGTATATTGTCCTTCTTAAATCGTTTTGGTCATTGCCGCAAAATGGCAAGGAAATTGCTATTGAATTTAGTTTTTTGTCTGTGCAATAAGTAGAGATGTTTTGTAGATAGTCGGTCACAGTTTGTTGACCAGAGGTACTTCTCAAAGGAATCGGTAATGTGACGATTTTATAGTGCAATTGGGTTTTGTTTGTGAAATAGTCAAGATTTGTCCTAGTTGGGTTTTACGAAGTTGTCAAATTGTTCTATCAATAGTTCTTCGTCAGGGTATTCAATGAGAGGGAGGAGTATTGTTTTAAATGAAACTTTGCTGTTTGAAAATATTGAGTCTGTTTTTTCGATAAGCGTCAAATTTGAGGTACCCTATCTGTTTCGTTGACTGTGTTAAGCGCTTGCTGTTGACTTCTTGTAGTTACGAGTATTTTTGTGTTCTCCTCGTTACTTAATCGAACGCGACTGAGAGCGTCAGCGATGACATTACTTTTGCCGGACTTATGCACAATTTTGAACTCATATTCCTCCATCAAGATACGCCAGCGTAAAAGTCTTGAGGTGGGGTTCTTTTGTCCAATTAGCCATAATAAGTTGTTGTGGTCTGTGCAGATAGTAAATTTTCTTCCGAAAATGTAGGTCGAAATTGTTGTAGGGCATAAGTAATGGCGAGTAACTCCTTCTCAGAAGTTGTATACCTTGTTTCTGCATCGTTTAGAGTTCGACTGGAGAAAGAAATCGGTTTGTCTTCTCCTATTGGGCCTTGGGAGAGTACTGCTCCTAATGCAGGGCTGTAATTTGAGATTGTGTTCTCGAAGACGTTTGAGAATCTGGATTAACCGTTTGTTGTGATCGTGTAGATCGTAACCATAAATGACTATGTCATCAACGTAGACAAAGCATTCGATGCCTTGTAGTCCCATTAGTACGTTATTCATCAACCTCTGAAAGTTCAAGGGTATCTCGATCGCCTCCATCACGATCGAACAACCCCGGGAAAAGAAGTCCGCCGGGAGCGCCAGCGCGTGAAAAACGGGACTCAGTGAAAGATATAAGCTCTGAGGAAGAAATTAAAACACTCCGAATCAAGCTTAAGGAAATGGATCTACTCTATCAAACTCTGAAGAAAGAGATAGAACTGTTAAAAGAAGAAAATAATGTTCTAAGGAACACTAATTCTCAGAAAGAACGCGAATGTACTCCACCACGCTTGCCTTGTCAGGAATACCACACTGACGAAGAAGAGCTAGCACGCGAAACGAATCGGGTCCCCAAGAAAAGACCTAGTAAGAAAAGGAGAGCCGGTTCTTCGCCTGAAGTCGAGCCTCTAAGAGAACAAACGCGTAAAGTACCGCAAGAAAAACAACTCCGAGGGCAAATTCGTCCACCGCCTCCAATAAACGTCGTTGGGATAACGGAGTATAATAAGTTTCACAGCCTCCTTAAAGGAACGATAACATCGGAATTTAAGGTAACATCTTTGAGGAATAATGCGTGGAAAATTAACGTCGTTAACCACGAAGACTACCGGGCAGTGTCCCAAAAGCTAAATACCGAGAAGATCCAGTGGTATACTTTTGAAATAAAGTCAGAAAGGCCACATCGTGTTGTAGCGAGGGGACTCCACCCCTCATGCACCAATGAAGAGGTTATAAACGACCTCCGTTCCAAAGGGTTTAAAATTCTTGATGCCGTAAATATCATCAAGAAAGAGAAGCAAAAAACGGAAGAAGATAAGGACATCCTGATAAGGCGTGGACTTCCGCTCTTTATGCTTACCTTCGATAGGTCTGATAATATCGAAGATATCTACCGAATTAAAACCATACTTAATATTGTGGTAAAAATCGAGCCCATGCGCAGAAATTTGAAAACAATTCCACAGTGCAAACGTTGCCAAGAATTCAATCATACGCAAATGTATTGCAAAAAAGAGCCGCGATGTGTCAAATGCGCCGGAAGTCACTTCTCCCAAGACTGTGGAGCAAATAAACAATCCTCCGCTACCTGTGCTAATTGTAAGGGAAAGCACCCGGCGAATTATAGAGGCTGTGAAGTAGCTAAGGAGTTGCAAAAACGGAGAGATGCGCTACTCAAAAGCCAAAATAAAAAAACAAAGCCGCTTACCAAGGTAAAGCGTAGGACCGCCCAGGAGGTAGTAGGCAATATAAAACCTCCGGTTCAAAAGCGTAGCATTGTCAGAGAAAGAGAGACAATAGAAAGGCCCTCGACCTCTGTTGTCAAAAGAAACGCTACTGAAAAGTTACCATCAGGAAAGCCATCGAATAGTGGCCCTCGAACAGCCAGAGTGCAGACCTACGCTCAGGCCGCGGCATTCGAAGTAGCGAAAAACGTTGAAACTTCGCCGGACCCTGTTTCTCATGTTTTCTCCATTATTCTCGAGAAACTTGAAGAACAAAGCAAAATAAATAAAATTATTCTCGATCGCTTGGTTAAGCTCGAAAATAATTCACGGAAAACGCGTGCTTCAAAAATAACATGAATGAAAAACCAATGTTAAAAATATGCACTTGGAATGCAAACGGGCTTTTACAAAAACTCGGCGAATTGGAAATATTCATACGCGAGAAAGATATTGACATTTGCTTAATTTCTGAAACTCACGTGAAAAAGGGATCGAATTTAAAAATAAAAGGATATAATGATTTCCACGCTTGTCACCCATCGGGGAACGCCAGAGGTGGATCATCATTGCTTATTAAAGACTGCATTGAACAATACGAAGACCTGAAGATAGAGCTCGAAACTATGCAACTGTGCACGATTCGAGTTAAAAATAGTCAGCGTACTCTTAGAAATTCATCTATCTACTGTCCACCGCGTTCCGCGCTTGAAAAAAGTGATTTTACTAACCTGCTTAAATCGCTCAAACCAAATTTCATTATTGGCGGCGATTTTAATGCGAAGCACACGTTCTGGGGCTCCAGATACATCTCGCGAAAAGGTAGAATGCTCTATGGGGCAGGTATGGAATACAGTTGCGATTTCCTCTCGACGGGCAAACCGACCTACTGGCCAACTGATACTTCAAAACTACCTGATCTGATAGATTTCTTCGTCGTGAAAGGAATACCTACCAACCACATTAAAGTTGAAGAGAGCTTTGATCTATCATCTGACCACTCACCGGTTATTCTAACATTGAGTGTAAAATTAGCCAATAACCTAGAGCCAGCGAGATTAACTGGTAGAAACACTAACTGGGAAGGCTTTAGGAACGAAATAGAAGAGAATGTTGAACTGAGTGTTCCACTTACGACACCCTATGAACTTGAAGTTGAAGTTGATCGCTTCGTCGAGATCGTACAGCTCGCCTCCTGGAATAATACGCCTAATCCAAGGAAAACGCCGGCCAAATACGGGCTACGATATCCTCCCGAAATAAAAGAATTGGTCAACGAAAAAAGGAAGGCGCGTAAGAAATGGCAACAGAGTCGCGCTCCGCAACATAAAGCACATTTGAATTATTTGTGCAATTTGTTGAAGACAGCCATTAAGGATTTTAAAAATCGTGCGATAGGTTCTTACCTTGAAAGTTTAACAGCGAAAAAAGATTCCAATTATTCACTT
This sequence comes from Cheilosia vernalis, assembly GCA_949126925.1. Classification (NCBI taxonomy): domain Eukaryota; kingdom Metazoa; phylum Arthropoda; class Insecta; order Diptera; family Syrphidae; genus Cheilosia; species Cheilosia vernalis. The sequence goes on along the minus strand of OX421358.1, from coordinate 41,942,342 downwards.
TGGAAAGCTGTAAAAGGCACCAAAAGGCCCAAAATCCCCGCGCCGCCAATTAGAATAAATCAAAATGAATGGGCAAGGGAAGATAAGCAAAAAGCGGACGTTTTTGCCGCTCATCTAGAAGAAACCTTTAAACCGTACGATGGCCAAGCGATCCCCGACAATACTAATAGGGCGGAATTACAATCTGACGATTCAACACTCACTAGTGCAACGCTAAGTGAACTAAAACGTGAAATCGAATCCCTAAAACCTAAGAAAGCTCCTGGTTATGATTTGATCACCGGAGAAGTTCTGAAAGTTCTACCAAGGAAAGCATTAATTAAGCTTCTTCATATTATAAATGCCGCGCTCAGACTAAAACATGTGCCGAGTCAATGGAAAGTCGCGGAGGTCATAATGGTGTTAAAACCAGGAAAACCGCCAAATGAAGTAAAATCGTATAGACCGATTTCCCTTCTTCCGGTCATTTCCAAAGTCTTCGAGAGAATATTGCTTAGGCGCCTACAGCCGGTTATTGAAGACAATAATCTTATCCCTGACCACCAGTTTGGGTTCAGAACCAAGCATTCGACGATTGACCAAGTACATAGAACTACTGACGTAATCGAGAAAGCATTTGAAGAAAAAAAGATTTGCTCAAGCGTATTCCTTGACGTCTCACAAGCCTTTGATAAGGTGTGGCACGACGGCTTGAAATTTAAATTACGACAAGTTCTCCCCGCAAGCCTATATGATATTCTAGAATCATATCTCGGGAATAGACTCTTCCGGGTTAGAAATGGAAACGAATACTCGGAGCTAAAAGAAATTTCGGCCGGGGTACCGCAAGGAAGCGTCCTTGGTCCGCTTCTCTATGTGTTATATACTCGCGATATACCAAGGGAAGATGGCACTACCCTTGCTACGTTCGCCGACGACACAGCTATCCTAGCTGTAGGTAATACAATCGAAGAAGCGACTACAAAACTGCAAGCCGCAGTGAATAAGGTAAATGAATGGACAAGGAACTGGCGGATCGCCCTCAACGAAACTAAATCTGTTCACGTGAATTTCACTTATAAGAAAACTAATGACTTGCCAATTTTTCTAAACTTGGCCCGAATACCCTTTGCAAACGAGGCCAAATACCTGGGAATGACACTCGACGCAAAGTTGAAATGGAGTTCGCACGTGAAAATGAAACGTAAAGAACTCGATATCAAATATAGAGAAATGTACTGGTTATTCGGAAAACATTCCCAGCTCAGTACTGAGAACAAACTGCTTTTATACAAGCAAGTGCTAAAGCCGGTGTGGACCTACGGTATACAACTTTGGGGTTGTACCAAGAAAACAAATGTCAATATTCTACAAACTTTTCAAAATAAAGTTCTTAGAGAAATTGTACAAGCACCATGGTATATTAGAAACGACGATATCCATAGGGATCTCGGAATTCCAACAATCGAAGCTGAGACTAGAAGCTTCGCGAGAAAGCATAGAAACCGACTAATCGGACATATCAACAATACAGTCCGACAAATCTTGGACGAGAGCAATTTATTGCGCCGACTACAAAGAACGAAACCGTTCGACTTGGCAAGATAAGATTAACCGCGTTTAATTTGCGGAACACGCAGGATCTTTCATTGGAAAGTAACCTGTCATAAGTTTTTATTTAATGATAGAAAAATTGCTTGATAAGTTATATCTTAGTTGCAGTATCTAACAATCTTTAGAAGGGTGGTGTTTTTAGTCAGTAAAAATCTGACACTACTATGAGAACGCGCTTGCTATTCTCATAGTGTCTTTGGAAGATTTTCACCTACCCTCGGAAAAAAAAAAAAAAAAAAAAAAAAAAAAAAAAAAAAACCTCTGAAATGTTGCGGGTGCGTTTTTTTAATCCGAATGGCATACGATTGTATTCGTAATGTCCGAACGGAGTGCTGAAGGCCGTTTTGCTTTTGTCTTCCTCATCCATCAGGATTTGGTGGAAACATTTCGCTAGATCTAGTGTACTAAAGTATTTTGACTTACCAAGCTGATCTAGGATGTCGGTTATGTTTGGTAGTGGGTAGGCGTCTCCAAGGGTTAATTCGTTCAGTTTCCTGAAATCGACTACTACCCTCCAACGTTTCGATCCATCATTGGCTGATTTCTTTGGGACCAGAAGCAGAGGTGAATTCCATGGACTATAAATTGGCTGTACTATGCCGTCTTCCAGCATTTCGTTAACTTGTCTGTGGATTTCCTGTTTTTGGCTTTCGGGGAGGCGATAAGGTCTCGTGAATAACGGGGGCTTGCTTTCTTCGGTTATTACCCTATGTCTTATGGAGTCTGTATGTGTCAGGTGATCTCCTTCAATATAAAAAAGGTCGTTGTACTCACGACAAATATTAAGAATGGATTCTTTCTCTTCGGGGTTACAGTGGCCCAGGTTAATTAGTGTATTAAGTTTATCTAACCGTTTTTTTACGGGATTTGTGAAGTTCTCCTTTTTAACTATATCAAAATTATCAATCTTGTCCCACTCTAAATTTATTTTTTGTATGTTGATTTCCTGATCTTTTCCTAATGTGTTCATTAGAAGTATTTTAATTTTTTCGTTGTTAGGTTTAACTAACGTTTCGCCTAAGTAAACCCCTGGGATAATTTGTTTTTTCTTTGTGATTATTTCTGAAGGGGTTACTTGAGTAAAGGGTATTTCCACTATCTGTTGACTTCGTGGCTTTAGTAAAATGAATGAACTTCCTCTGATCTCGGTCTTATGCTCTGCTAAGGGTTTTGTCATCTTAGTCTTTTTGTCTGCCGGAGAGTGTGTAACCTCAGTTTCAATTTCTGCCAGGTTTTCGTTTAAACTGGTCTTACTATTGTCTGGGTTTTTAAATTCGATTTCCTCTGATGATACCAGAATTATTTCGTCTAGATTTTCGGTCTTTTGTTGAAGCTTCCTGAGAATTGGTTTGCTCCTGACTTGCTCGGGGTATATTTGTGGAACTACTGAGCTGCCGTTTTGAGATGCGGATTCAGACCTCAGTTCCCGTGTTGGTTCTTGTCTTACCCCAGTGTCTCTATGACACATGGTTTTGGTAGAACAAAAATCAACACATTTGGACCCATCGATAGCAGGTTTTTGCTCACCGGTAATAGCGTTAGTTCGCTTTAAGTCGTACCGTGTTGCACTATTACCATTCTCAGCAGAACGCGTAGGTGACACCCCGGAAGGTGTAGCTTCTTGACGTTTTTCTTTAAGAATTATTCTGTTGGTATCTGGGGTTTTCGTTAATAGTTGCCTTGGGACGCATTGGGGAGGTGAATATTTGTTGAATACCTTCCCTAAACCATCTATAATGACTGTTGAATCATTCACAAAGGGGTTTATAATTAGTAAATCACTATGGTAGTCGATATGGCATTGATACCTTTTTAAGAAATCGTTCCCAATAATACCGTCGAAATTTTGTTGAACCTGATGCCCTGATGGTCCAGTATGTGAAACAGCAAGGATTCAGTAGTCACGTTGGAACTTGTCACCTTTTCGCCGCTCATAGTGGATATTATCATGTCACTATTTAGTAAGGGCGAATTGGTCGTACTTCGCAAGATACTGATTTCGGCTCCAGTGTCTACGACCAAATCTCTGTATTTTCCATCCTTGAAAGGGATTCGTATCATGGACAGATTATTGTTGGGAACGAGGGAGATTTTTATTGAGAATGTTACTAGTGGTGTACGTCGGCATGGACTGTCAGTCGGGAGGAGTTGCCGTCTACTTCCTCTCGACGAGGGTCGTTTCCCGAATTATTACCTTGGGGAGGTGGATGCTGTTGCACATGGTGCAAATTTACCTTTTGGCCTTGATTAGGTGGATAGTTATTTCTATTATTTTGATTTTTGTTTTGATTACCAGATGGGGACTGATAATTATTTTAATCTGTGTATGGAGGTTGATAATTGTTTCGATATTGAGTAGCCGGTTGATTTTGCCTTAGGTGGGCCATTTTGAGTCGGCACTCGCTTTCGGTGTCATAGCGCTTGTCACAGTAACCGCATCTGATTACTTGTAGGTTACATTGCGCTTCACGTTTTACCGGTTGGGGAACAAAGTTTGGCAGTCTTGTGTTTTGGTAACACGTTGCCGATGTGTGGCCCACCTTATTGCAGGTTTGGCAGATGGGTCGAGATGTATTATTTCTCGCCGAAGATGTGGAAGGGTTTGAGTGAGAGGAATTATTGTCTATTCGAAGGGATTGATCTATGGCGTAGGATATAGCATCTTTGAGTTGGTTTGCGCTGCGGGCTTTTACTAGTAATTTCAAATCGGGATTTCTGATTCCATCTTCGAAAGTTTGTAACGCAAGTTTATGGTTTTCTAATATGAGAAAATCTTGAACAGCTTTCTCGTTTGAGCTATCGTATGTAGCTGAATCGAGCGCAAGAAGTAGGTGAGATAGCCTATCGCCGTATTCGTTAATGGTTTCCCGAGTATTTTGTTTGGCTGCCAGAAGTTGATTCTGCGCCGAAGTGCGCGGCCTACGTTCTTTAAACCGGGATTCCAGCTCCGTCACCAAGTCTTTCCAAGTGGCCAGATCCTTGTGCTGTGTCAGCTCAAAGGCGGGACCTTGGAGTCGGGTTTTCACAATGCTGAGAAATAATTTGTGCTGGGCGTTGTCAGTGATGAAGCAGAATAGTGTGTTGCCACACGAAATAAACTTACATAGTTCGTCGGGTTTACCGTCGAACATGGGGACGATGCTATAGACATCGTTCAACGAAAGTGTGACGCTCATGGTTTTGGGTGTTGTGGGGTCTGGTTGTATAGAATGGTCAGAAAAGGGTAGGGCTTTGAAGAGCTCTGCGGTCAATATTTGTTTTCGCGTAAGAATTTTACAGATTTACGGGGCAAAGGTGTGTGTGTTAAAAATTCAAAGTTTTTTTTTTTTTTTTCAAAATTGTTGGTGTATGTATGTAATAGTTATGAAATACCTTAAAACTGCTGCTTGTTGTTGTTGTTGGTTGCTGCTACTGTTGAAGTTATTGTTGTTACTGCTACTGTTGAAGTTATTGTTGTTACTGCTACTGTTGAAGTCGTTGTTGTTACTGCTACTGTTGAAGTTGTTTTCCCCCTTTTTTTGTTTTGTACTTTCTCCACTGTTCCTGGTGTTTCAAAGCCCCAGGTACGCTTGCACTTTATCATACACAATCACTATTTGGAAGGTGTTTTAGCCCCTTTCACGCTTTTTGGTAGAGTGGATCCCTTTTACGTGGATCCCACCGCTGCCACCAGTGTTATACGCTGCGATACCGTGCTTCCTCAAACTTGAGGGAAGAGTATCCAACGGAGAGTAAGAAAAACGCTTTTTATTGTGTTTAATAGCTATTGGCCCGCTGTCTTTGGCAGGGCTGCGACCAATAGTATCGTTTATTATGATTTATAGTTTATTTATTAACAGATTTGACCCGCTGTCTATAGCTGGGCTGCGATCAAATTGGACGTTACTTTTACTCTATCTTTTCCTTCCAAAACCATGCCCTTTTATACAATATTCTAGGCATGACCTGACTTCTGACTTCCCCTTCCATATACCATATTTTTCCTTAATAGTTCCCACATGTGCGTACCTATTCATTTTTGGGTATTGCTTCATTGTTTTCCGTTCCCATTTAAGAAATGCCCAATCGACATCTTGGTGTCGATTGCCTTTGCACTGGTATCAAGAGTCGGCTGAATGCTATCTGGTTCAATGTCCATTTTTCAAAATGTTGGCAAATCAATTTTTAAAGTTCAGATTGAAAATTTTTGTTTATATCAGAAAATTTTTGATTAATATTGATTTTTTTCTGAAAGCCTTGACAATTTTGTTTTTAAAACAAGTCGCAGAATTTGTTTTTCTTTTATTTTGAATTAGTTATAAAATAAAATCAACAAGGAAGTCACTTTGAATATTGAACAAAGTTATATGGAATAACAATAAATTGGTAAAATTGTCGGATATTGAACAGAAAAACTCAATATTGAACAACATAGAAAAAACACAAAAAGAGAGGAAACATGAAGTTAATTATGTTATATAGAACAAAAATGTAGCAATGTTTTCTTTTGGAGCGAATCAAAATCACGTGTAAGTAAAAAGGCTTATTTGTTTCTCAATTCAAATCTTTATTTTATGAAAAAGTAAGAAAAAAATACATTCTTCTATAATGCCCATTGGTGGCTGGAGTGCGCGGGAAATATGGGAGGCTCAAAGGGAAGATCCGGATATCGAACCGATTATCGCCTGGAAGGAGCATGAGGGAAACCAGACTGGCAGGAGATATCCAATAGGAACCCCGAGCTGAAGGCATACTGGGCGCAGTGCGACTCCCTTCATGTACAAGACGGCATTCTGGAAAGAAGATGGAAAGGCCGGATGGAAAGTCGTTCGTAATGCAGCTTGTTGTACCCACGTGGAAGTGCTGAGGGAATTAAATGATGGAGTGTATGGGGGCCACTTGGGAATCAATAAAACGCTCGAAAAAGGGCGAGAACGCTTTTGCTGGATCCATTCAAGGGAGGATGTTGAAAATTGGTGCAGGAAATGCGTAACATGTGCGGCCAGCAAAGGCCCGAGAGTGAAAGTCCGAGGCAAGATGCATCAATACAATGTTGGAGCCCCTTTCGAAAGGATAGCAGTTGATATTGCGGGACCGTTTCCTGAAACGAACAAGGGAAATCGTTACATCCTCTTTGTTATGGACTATTTCATTAAGCGGCCTGAAGCATTTGCTATCCCAAATCAAGGAGCAAACACCGTTGTGGAGCAAAACGTCTACAACTGGATAAGCAGATTCGTTGTACCGATGGAACTGCATTCGGACCAAGGACGAAACTTCGAGTCCAAGATTTTCCAAGGAGTGTGCCAGTTACTCGGGATTCACAAGACAAGAACAACACCGCTTCATCCACAATCAGACGGGATGGTGGAGCGCTTCAACAGAACACTGAATGAACACCTCTCTAAGGTTGTTGGGAAGGACCAGAGAGACTGGGATAAGCAGAATCCCATGTTTTTATTGGCTTATCGAGGTGCAGTGCATAACACCACAGGACATACTCAAACTGAAGTCTTATTTGGTCGAACAGTCCGCCTACCTAGCGAGTTGATGTTTGGATATCCTTGCGAAGAGCCCAAGAATGAGGAGGAATATGTTACAGACCTCAGCGAAATCATCAGGGACGTGCATCGAGACACTAGGGATGAGAATAAGATAGCCAGTGACCGCATGAAAACGAGGTACGATACTAAGACGACAACTACAGGATTCCAGGAAGGAGATCTGGTATGCGGCTATATAACCATCATCGTAGGAAAGGTTTATCGCCTAAGTTGCAACAAGACTGGGAAGGGCCCAACACAATAGTACAGCGCATCAACGACGTTGTATATCGCAGCGCAGGGACATAAGTCCATTATGAATTTGTGTCCCACTTCGGTGGGACATAATTCCACTTTTTGATTATGGACTTATGTCTCATCGAAGCGGGACATAAGTCCCAAGCAAAAATTTCATAATACAATCGTAGCAACTCGCGTGCGCCTAATTTTAAGTATTCGATGCCTATTGGAGATCCACGACGTTTTGCTAAATATTATCTATGGTAAAATTTGGGACTAATGTCCCACCTTCGACAAAACAATTTCCGAATTTATGTCCCGCTTCGATGAGACATAAGTCCATAATGAAAAAGTGGACTTATGTCCCACCGAAGTGGGACGTTAGTCCATTATGGACTTATGTCTCGTGGACTTATGTCCCTGCGCCGTATATCGCATCCAATGAGGAAGAGGCAACCTGAAAGTCGTTCATGTGGATCGTCTTCATCGTTATAATGGTGAAAATGTTAACGATTTTGTTCGGGACGAACAAGTTTAAGAGGGGGACATTGTGGCGTGGAAGTTATCGTGTAACCTAAATGATGTATGGTGAAACAAGCCCACTCAAGTGTCACTTCCAATTGGAGACTGTAGCTAGTTCTAGAACCATTTAGGAGTAGCTAGAAAGTTCTCGTTCAGATGGCGGAGCGGGTATAAAAGGACAGCTTTTCGAAGAGGGACACACAATTGATTTATAACAGTGATTGGTTAAAGTGCGAGATAGTAAACGGTTGTAGCGATAAAATAAGTGAAAAGTAATAGAGTGAATTAAGTGATTCGTTTGAAACGTTGAAGAATTGTTTAAGTAATATTGTTCTGGTACTTAATAAGTGAAATATTAGAATAGTCGATAAAAGTGTAATAAAAGTGAATTTTATTAGAAAAGTTTAACAGAATAGTGTTTTATCTTTTCGAATCCCAGCCTGAATGTAACAATAGTAATTAAAAACTTACGTGTCTTTAGATTCGATCTTTATCACAATGCACAGCGGTACCTATGGAACTTACGTTCTTACCCACCTAAAGATCGGGACTGAATGAGAACTATACGGAATTCAAATGCAACAACGGTGATCTCGTTTGATATTGAACAAAAGAGAATGAAAGTATACGGTTCGATATTGAACAAAAACTAAAATTAATTTGATATTGAACAAAATAGAAATGAAGGAAGTACATACGCATATTGAACAAAACATTCAAAATAGTGGATATCGAACAAGAAAGAAATTACAAAATATTTTTTTAAAAATGTACCAACAATTGTTCAATATAATACAAAAAAGACGAAAAGAAGTTTATTGAACAAAAATGTAGTGGCAAATCGTTAAATAAGTCTCCTATTGAACAAAACAGTTCTCTGTGGCTTGAAAACTAAAAGAGATAGAACAAAATGGTTTGCGCCAAACGAAAGAGCATCCCAAAATTATGAAGACTGCATACCTAACTCAATTTCGTAAAAAATGGCCTTTTGAACAAGATAGCATTCAGCCGACGATAGTGTCACCCATTCATAAATCGTAAAACAATTTAAGTGGTTGCGTATCGTAATATTCCTCCGATATGCTCTCGTTGCAGTTTTGCCATATGTTGGCGTGCCGCTGAGGAATCGGAGTTGTATTGTTTGTATACCCGTGACACTCGATCCAATTGTGCTTGGGTATGCATTTGGAAAACGAAAAACAAAGCAAGTGACTGATTAATAGCCGTGGCGCTTGGGAATGTTATTAGATACATATGCGGAACATATTACGTATGGTTTGGTTGGAAGATCGAAGGTAGGTCATGGTCGGGGTAATGTTGTGTGGATCACAACAATTAATACACTAATATCTTACGATTACAAGAAGTATTAATAAGGTATATTTGTCCAAAACAATATTTGCAGCTTAAATAAAAAATAATTTATTGCATATTTTAATAAAAACCCTTATATTTATTTGTTATTCCAAATTAGTTCACTTATGCATTTCTTTATGAATTTCCACCAATCACAACCAACGAATAGTATGTACTGTAAATAGAGGAACTTTGCGAACAGATTCATATTATACAACGGTGGCAACATAAAATGTTATCCCCCTGGTGTTCAGAAGTACCTATACATTTACTACCAAGTGGATCTTGCTGGGAATGAATATGTCGTATAGTTATGTTATTATGTTAGGTACCTACCTGTAGTTTTAAGTCGTATCACTAATGATATTATCAATAAAGGAACAAAATGTAATGAAGTATACTGCGTGGTTTGGTATTGGTATGTCTTTGATTGTATTTCTTTTGTTCTTCTTTCCTGCTGCTTTCTGTCTGTGTGATGTTGCGCGCCCGACAGAGTTCTCTGTTCTGTGTAGCCTTGGTGCGACAGTGAATTAGAGCGATAGGGCTATATTTTATAACCGACAGTCGTCACGTCATACCTATACTTGTTGTGCATTGTGCATGTGCTTATGAAATTCAGTTCAGTTCGAATTTGATGCTTGGGCAAGACAGCCACGAACTAACAATGTCCACAAACATATACAAAGCCCGTGCCACCAACAGTGGAGCGCAGGAAGAACGGAACTTCAACCAAATTCCGACAAATACATAGTGTGAGTCGTCGAAGTGTCAAGTAAAGCGTAGTTGTTGTATATGCGTGCTGAAAATCCTACTTTACTATGCTTTGCTGAGAACGAAGCTCAAAAAAACAGGCCCGGACAATAAACTTGTGCGAAAAGAGAGTGGAGAATTGTACCAAGCAATCTACTTCAACTACCTATTTTTCTCCCATCATTTTGCAGCAGCTGCGTACAGCAAAACGAAAAAGAGAGCGACATTTTTCGTTCATGACTTAGTTGTGTCACTTTTGTATGGGATTTTTCCTTTCGGAACATCTGCGTACTACGCTTTAATGTTATTTTGAGGAGTAGTGCTGCCCAACCATTCAAAATGGCGGTACTGAATTTCATAATAGGAGCGAATTTAAATACCCTGTTGTTCAGATTAAGCGTTTATAGTTACAAACTAATTTAAGTAAATTGTAAATGTTTTCTGATTTTATTCGTTAGAATACAAAAATAAAAGTAAGCCAAACGCAAATTTGTAAAAAAAAATATTTTATGTCTAAACACATAAAAATAAATTTTTATCTGTACCTATGCAAATATTTCTTTCTTTCAATGCACTTCTGATTAAATAATAATTTTCTCAGCTTAATCGTGTTGAACCGCTAGTTTTTTCATTAGTTGTCTTTCCAATAGTTTGCAAGCTACTAAAAATTACATTTCATAAAAGTTTGAGATCTTTCCAAGACAAGTTGTCGCAAAGAGAATAAAATATGTGTTTACTTAGGTTTCCAACTTTTTACTTTTTCCAACAATTCTCAGATATATTTAGATGGCTGCAAGCTGCAACTATACCTTTACTCTTTAAAAAAGGAGTTTGTTCGCCGAGAATGAGGAACTCTTATGAGATCCTTCGCGGAAAATATTGATATAAGAATGGAATTGTCAGCACTCAGAAAAATACACGCGAAATAAGAAATTTAGGAACTTCTGCAGGAATAACAGGTATGTAGTAAATATATTACATATGTGTGAAATTCGAATTCATTGAAGAGGAAATATGACAGCATAAATGAGCGTTATGGCTTTATATTTTTCTGCAAGCAATTTTGTATTTGTTTTGTATTGTTTTGGTATTTGTTTTGTAAAACGGAAGCAATAGCTTCTTAAATCGCTTGTAGCTTCCTATGTGAGACTTTAATTTATTTTTAAATAAATTAATAGGCTATTATTTCTATTTTGAAAAATATTAACTAGCTAACGATGACAATTTATCTTTTGATAATCAACCTACGAACAAATCAAGACATTCTAATAAATTGTGTTCCGTATATTGAATAATTTGAAAAGGATTTTAAAACGACACAAATGCACTCATAACTCAATCGTGAAGTAGTATTAGAAAACAATGGAAAGCATACCATAGATAAGAAGTACGGAAAAAAATGTCCGATCGAACGATAGGGCATAAATGATTTGCATATTAAATTTGACAGATCAGCGGATATTTTGTGTTTTTCTAATTTTACATTATTTGGTTTCTTTTAATTCCAATTCATGTATTCCTTTTTGTAGAATAAAATAACAGTTGTTATAGAAACCATTGACCTTGTTTTTCACGAAAACAATGATTGTAATTCTAACTTTGCGATAAAAACAAATGTAATAGATTCTAAGAAAGTTGCTGAATGCTGGCAGCCAACTAATAAAGTATTTCGCAAAGCTATCCCTTTCAGAACTGTGCTTTCTCTTTCACTTAAACGTCAAACCAACTTGTAGGAAAACAAACTAAATTTTATAAGGCTGGAGATATGTTTTGTTTTATGATTAAAAGTTTATGATAAAGTGCAAAATACACCTAAAAACATTTCAGAAATATTTGTGTTCGCTAAAAGATTTAAATTTTGCAATTTTGAATTTCGAATTTTCGAGTTTTGAATGCAACTGATTTGTAATGGAATCCTTGCGCCAATAGCAATCTACATCATCTGTCAGTGAAAGCTGGAATATAATTATGGAATTATGTTTACACAGCAAAACAAAATATATGTCGTGTGTAAATTTGTGAGAGCTTTTGTGTAGTTGAACAAAATGTATTAGGTACCTACTCGTGTTTGTTTAGAGCTCACGGGATTGGCAATTAAACCTCTATAATTGTTTTCCAGTGCAAATAGCACTATCCCCACATTTGCAGTGAGCAGATTCGATTTCACCATTGAAATCTCCAACACCCAAGTCTCAAGTGGCTTTTCATCTAGATTTCTAGATCTAGACGTTTGGAATGAAGATTATGTATCGGAAGAATTTGAAACGCAAATGGGAGTTAAGCAAGGCTGCATACTAAGTATGTTTCTCTTCATCCTATTTATAAATGATATAGCAGAGGAGGTGGGAAGAGGGATAGAATTTGGAGGTGTACGGATTCCAACGCTAAAGTTCGCGGACGATATTGTGTTTTTGGCGGACACAGTAGAAGGGGTGCAGCTTGTCATCAACCGTTTGGAAAGATACTGCAAGCAATGGAACTTGACGGTAAATCTAACGAAATTTAAGATGATGATTTTTAGAGATGGTGGAGGGAGGTTCTCCCGTAACGAAAAATGGTTCTATCAAGGTTAACGGGTCGAAATAGTAAAAGAATCTAAATATTTAGGTGTGATAATAACATCTAACCTGAATATGAAAAAACATTTTGAATCTAATCTAGCAGCAGCTAAAAGAGCTATTTCATCAGTTTGGGGTTCTTGCATTGACAGCAAGTATATCGATCACTCCTCGAAAATAAAGCTTTTTCGTGCATCCGCGGCATCAATACTGCTGTACGGGGCACAGATTTGGGGTTACCGCTATTACGAGGAAATTGAGAAGTTTCTTAGGTAATTTCTGAAGCGTATCTTTAAACTACCCTCTTGTACTCCAAATTATATGCTGCATTTAGAAACTGGAATGCCCCCACTCTTTTTGGATACCCTTAAGATGCATGCAGATTACATTGCTAGGGTAGGGGCGATGGAAAGGGAAAGGTTGCCCTGGATTGTCCTGAAGCATGTGATTTCAACAAGAGGTCACTTGGTGCAAAAGTGGGAGGATTTGGCAAAAAATTACGGATTGCGTTTTAGTATTGCAGCTCGGATCCCTCGATGTTAAAAGAAATGTTTACCAATATATTGAAAATGGCGGGTAACTCTTTGTACGATAAATGTCTTAATGAAGCACATGCATCGCAACATAGGCTGGTGTATCCTAGATTGAACCACAACCTCAAGGGAACCGCATCTACTTACCTTCTTAACCGCTATTCTCTTCAACTGATAAGCACAGTATTCAAACTAAGAGGTGAATTAGTAAATCTATACTTTATTCCGCATCGAACCGATCTTCCATTATTATGCGACCTGTGTAACCTTAAAGAGAGTGAGGATGTATACCACTTCATTGGAAGATGCCCCATTTTAAGCGAATTCCGCGTGAGATACTTCGGACGATCTTTGCTGAGTTTTGACGAAGTTATTAATTTATTAAACGGCAGTCTTGGGTGGGAAACTTTATTCAAATACGCCTCAGCTGCTAGCCGCTATAGAAACCGTATATTGGAAGCCGATTTTTGAACAGTACTTTTTATTTAAAGTTATTATTACTAGGTTAGTATATTTATAATTTAAAATAGATTAATTGCCAATCTGGTAGACGGCCTTACGCCAAACCATAAACGACTAATTATTGTAAAATTTTGCAAATTTTTATGAATTACTAATAAAGTCACTAGACGTTAGGAATGAAGAACCTAAAGGTAACAGCATAAAAGTTATTAAGTCTTTTGCTCTAGGTCAATTTTTATATTTGATTCCTACAAAAAAACAACAATCTTTTTCTTATTTCGGAGCATTTATGTGAATTTTTATTAAATTTCAAATGTATGCCTATCTCCCGCCATTTAAAATTTCGTTTGTTTTCTTACAAGTTTCTCAGCTGCCACTTTGATTTTTTTTTCTCATTTGACACTGACGTTGTCGCCAAATACTCTATTGTCGACATTAATGCTTGATTATTACCCGACTGGACACAGGGAGTGTTATGTGTTTCGCGCGTAGGTATTAGGGTGGGCCGAAAAATAAAAAAAATAAAAAAATCGGTTAATATCTTCCGGTCGCGCATGAGCTTTAAAATTTTGCTGATATTTGCAAAAAATTGTAAGTTTAAAATATTTTTTTTACTATTATTTTTTAATGTAATTGCTATATTCGACTAATGCTTTTATATTATTTAAATGCATTAGCATCTTCTTCATCTACTTATATGTTTAAAACACAAATTATTTTAGACCAAAAGCAATATTTGTAAGTAGGTACCTATGTACATTTTTTTATTAAAAGTTTTTGTGTGAAGATTTGTAAGTCCAAAAAATTTAGGTTTAACATCTAGGGTTTCATTCATTCTTAGCTGAAGGAACTTTGAAATTTGATTTGTGGGCGAAGTTAGGCATTATTGACCTTGACAGCAGAGTCGTTCTAATAAAACCATCCCTAGACTCAGGTCCGCAAACTTTTCCTGATGCTTCTGTTACCAGTTTCACACATCGTTTAACTGCCTGTAAGTGGTCTTGGAAGCCGAATGCATTAGACGTTATACCCCAATTAGCTAGTTATTGTGCCGCTTTCAATGCGTGATCTAATTTCATCGTCACTGATCCCCTCTATATTATTTCTGTAGTTTCTGTAGTGTGTTTCTCCCTTTTGCGGTTCACACGCTCAACCAATCTTAACAAATCAAGTGTCAAAAAAAAGATATTTTCAGGGTGCTTATCTTTGCATTTTTACTTTTTTTTTTAAATATTAACAATTGAAAAAGTTGAATTTTACTACACTAAATTTCAACTACGCAGTTGTGTACCATACCTTGATTCGGGATACACTTTTCTTTCGTTCTTCATGCGCATGCCTGTAAAAATTACAAACGACGCGTCACGAAAGAGAGTCGACGGCGAAGAGAGTTACAGTCAAGATTAGTGAAAACATAAATAATGCTCTTATGACTCTTAACACATTCACAGATAGGAAATCTAAGAAAGAATTCTAATTTCAAAATCTACGGAGGAATTGGTTAGGTGTTGTCGATCTCCGAAACCACTCAAACGATTTCAATGCAATTTTGTGGATACCCATCCAGTTGGTTTCAGTTTTAAAGATAGGATCGTTTTGGACCCGATAGTTCCAAATGAAAGGCACGGAAAAACCGGGTACAGGGGTACCCTATAAATAAAAGAGACTGACGTCTGTGTGTGGCACTCATAACTCGAGAATGGATCGTTCGATTTTTACGATTTTGGGCTTAGAGGATTCGTTTAGGAAGGGCATTATGCTACTTTTTGTCGTGAAAATAAAAGTTTAAGGGGATGAGATTGGGAATAGAACTTAAGGACCATTCACATGAGCGCGAACTGCGAATAGGCGAACTGCGAACAAATCAATTTATCTGTATTTATGAATTGAAAATTGCTATTTGTTTTACCACAAAAGCATTATATTCAATTAATATAACACCTGATCTAAAAAAAAAACCGAAACTTGATTGATTAAAATAACGTAATTTACAATTACAGCACTTCTCCCGCGAATTGAAAATTCTTGCCGCGAACTGTCACACTTTATTCACAATCCACATAAAACAGTCGCGATCCACAAACCTGCGAATGAAAAATTCGCTGGAACTTAGAAACAAATGATTCGAGGGCACCTGCGACTAAAAAAAGTTTTCATGTAAATGAAGTGTCAGAATCTACGAATATTCGCCAGTTCGTGGTTCGCAGTTCGCTCTCATGTGAATGGTCCTTTAGTATGGCAATCGCACTCTGTAAAAAATATACTGGATAGGAAAACGGGTTGTGTCACTTCCAATACAACAAAACTTATTTCAAAAGTTTGATTTTTAAATTCTTTAGATTTTCCGGGCTCACCGCTACACAATTTTAATTCGAAAGTCGGCTCAGTTATAATTTTGTTGTGCAACCCCAATCAACCGAAACTTTTTTAACGGATTGGGTTTGATTTGAATGTGAAGAATCTCAAATCAAATGTCTTGGAAGCGAAGATTTTGACTTAAAAATTCAAGCAACGGAATCCGATGATTTGCAATTGGTTTCCGACTGCCCTCAATTTCCCATGCATATCGCTTTAATTATGAAAAAAAATAATAAGTCGCAAGTACAATCGCTGGATATTTGTGGCATCAATTATTGAATTCCCATGTTTTTCAATCGTATCAATCAATCGTATGTGCGGTGCGTGCTCACGTGTGAGCAAAATCTTCCGCTTTGTACGTCGTATACCGTAAAGCACTTTAGTGAACAAAATTAAGGTTGGCTGACACGTCAATCATTGCGGTTTGATTTAAACACATCAACAATGCTATAGTTTAGTTGTTATTTGTATTGTTTTTAATATCATTTTTGAATACAGAATTTGAATTGACCAAATTACATAAAGCAGCATGTTCATTGTTCGTTCTCGGAATTATTATTTTTATTACATTAACGAATTTGGGCGGAACGAAGTTCGCCGGGACAGCTAGTATATTTTAATTATGGGGAAAAGATAAATCACATTCCATCCAGTTAACAATTTCCTAGTAATCCTTAGCAATGAAATTCAGTTTTGGCGGCATAAACGTTCTGACAGTTTTTCTTTTTTGATCTAGCTGTCCACAAAAACGTCCGGTCATTGGTTTCAAGAGTGATATACCTAGCTAGGTATATGACTATGTACGTTCCTATGTGACGCCGTGTAGCCCAAACGTCTTAACCAATTTTAAAGGGTGAGGTGTCGATTCGTAAGGTAGGTGACCCAAATAAGGCCCACCTTATGGTTTTTCGTTAATAACTTTCAAACGCCTAAAAGAAATTTACTAAATTGATATTAGTAAAAGCCTAAGTTCAGTTATCTATATAAAAACGCAACGTTCATCTGTTAAAACCCTATTTAAAATATATTTTTAGACCATTTTTAAAAACCTTACCTTGGGCCTTATTATGAACACCTGTTCCGAATAAGGCCCATACATAATTTTGTTCAGTTACATTGGTTATATTGCTGAAGTAATTTGAAAGTTTTGTCATGAAAGAAATAAAACAACGTAGTTTATTATTGATTTAATATTATAGGTAGTTGTATTATTTATTAATACAAAACCATTTTGACAAGAATGGAAAAAAATTCAAATTAAAAAAAAAAAAAATAAAAAAATAACTTCAAGGCCCTTTTCATATCACTTGTAGACCATTCTGCCCACTTTCTGTTCCCTAATTTGCTCGCCTTTGACATTTTATCTAAAAACAACCAAAAGAAAAAAATCTACTTTAATATTCCTAATAATATTTTCGGTTTGCCTTTTTAGGAACATGAAAAACTTTTCTTTACAAAAATTTTAACGAAAATCTACTGAATGATTTAAAATAATACTTAAACCACACTAAACCTTGTATTTATATGTGGTATTTTTAGTGTAAGAACTTGACTTAGCCGAATTATTATTTGCAATAAAATCAATTTCAAAATCCTGTTTCTTATAAAAAGGGCGTGCGTTCACATTGTATCGACTGTAAAAAAAAACACGATTGCGTAAAACGGAAACAAGCACATTTAAAATATAATTCCTGTAGCTTGTCGGTTGTGCCGACTTTTGCACACTGGGCCTTATTTGGACCACCTACCTTATACTTCCCCGGAGTGTCATAGGCTAAAAAATTAAATTAATTTAAAAAAACAAAAAACCCGACTGACTTTAAAGAAAAACACTAAAATATACGAACAAGACACTATACCTAACTATTTTTCAGTCGAAGGGTATACATACTCAGACTTTTGTTTAGCTATGTAGCCTCCGATTGTCAATTAGTTGGGTAAAGTATTTTTACCCGACTGTACACAGGGAGGGTTATGTGTTTCGCGCGCATCCTATGTACGTTCCTACGGGACGCCCTGTAGCCCAAACGGCTTGACCGATTTTAAAGAGTAAATTGGTATTCTTTCCCGGAGTGTCATAGGCTAAACATATTATAAAAATATTAAATAAAAAAAAAATATATTTTTTTTTTTTTTAACACAAATGTCTGAGAGAAATGTCAAGCAATACACTGAACTGTGAAATAAATTACTTTCTGATGTATTAACAATTGCGGTCTTGTTGAGTGTCTGCATTTAATCGTGAATTCATTTATTTTAAAAAAAATATTATTATTTTTATTACATAAGCATATCGAACACTACGTTTGCGATCGACATGAAATAAAAGTGCTTTAAAAAGTTTGATAAAGTGCTCCAGCCTCACTCCTGAAACGCTTTGTTTTATGGAAATTTAACATTGTAGGTGATTAAAAATATGTACAAAGTTAAATTTCCATAAAACAATTAAAAATTTAATGGAATACCTATGTAAAATGTATGTTGATTTACAAAAAAAATATTAAACCATTTCTTTTGTGAATGGTGTGCATTATATTTATTTGTAAACTATTTAGGAGTGATGGCTGAAGCACTTACGAAAATCGTTAAAGCACTTCCATTTCATGTCGATCGCGAATGTAAAAAAAAAAAGACAGGCACTCCGGGAGTGCCGACAGAAGTTATTACCTGAACAATTACGTGTGCATTTTTCGAATCGTCAAGAAATACTATTAAATGATGTGTTTCTTTATTGATTATTATAAACTACTACAAATATTATATTACAATTTCCACTTTCATTTAAAGCGCTATTGTGCATGAAAAATAATGCATATTATTTTACATACAAATATTGCAATCTGTTGCTTAAAACGTACATTTCCAAATATGCAGGCTTACATGAAATATTGAATTTAATAATTAATTGGTATTCTTTGAAATGAATACCAATGAAATTTATGAATTTTCATCTACAAAAATTACAATTTCTATTTAATTTGTAAATGAAATATCCAATCTTTCTAGCTGCATACAACCATGCACACAAAAAAAGTTTCATTGAGATCGGTTGAGTTTCTCAAAAAAATCGACAACAGCGCCACCTATCGGGTCCAGAACTATCCTATCTTTCTAGCTGCATACAACCATGCACACAAACAAAGTTTCATTGAGATCAGTTGAGTTTTTCAAAAAAAATCGACAACAGCGCCACCTATCGGGTCCAAAACTATCCTACCTTTATAGCTGCATCCAACCATGAACACATACAAAATTTCATTGAGATCGGTTGAGTTTCTCAAAAAAATTGACAACAGCGCCACCTATCGGGTGTCGGTTTCTCGGTGTCGGTGTCGTTTTAAAAGTAACCCGAATTCATTAATTGCTTCCCATCTGAAAGTGCCCAACGCACCTAAAGAAGTAATAACTTCAATAATATCTAATATTTAATTTAAAATAGATGAATTCATTACTAAATGCAGACACTCCACAAGACCGAAATTGTCAATACATCAGAAAATAATTTATTTCACAGTTCAGTGTATTGCATATCTTGACATTTTTCTCTATTCTATTCTATTTTTATAATATGTTTAGCCTATGACACTCCGGGGAAGAATACCAATTAAATGACACCCCACTCTTTAAGATCGGTCAAGCCGTTTGGGCTACAAAGTGTCCCGTAGGAACTTACATAGGATACGCGCGAAACACATAACCCTCCCTGTGTACAGTCGGGTAAAAATAAGCATGACGCACAGTTGTTGTAGATAAATACAAATTTGTAATGCGACTTTGATCAAAGAATGTACCAGATTTACAAAATTCAAAATGTATTTGATTGTAAAAAACAAAAAAATATGCCTATATTCTAAAAACTATTCCTCAAGTGTCAGAATCATGTCTAGAAGCTAGAAGGCATAATAAAATAATGATCATCGCTGACTTAAATATAAAGTCTCATTTGTCACAAGCGTTCTAACTTTTTCGAATTTCCTCTTGCTTTATTTGTCAAATCATAACAATTTTTGTTTATGTGGTTCACATCATCGACAACTTGAAGTTCGCCTCAGATGAAACAGCTAAATTCAGTCACGTTAGCTAGCAGAAGTTGATTTTTGTTAATTTAGACTTTAGAGCAAAAGTAGACTTAAAGGATCGAACTTCGTTCCTTTTTGTTTTTTCTTTTTAAGAGCCATACCTTACCTAGTTACCCAAGTAGAAATTTGTGACTATTATCTTGAATTATAGTCGCCGAACGGGATATTGGACTCAGTTTTGTGTCGATAAGCTCCATTCCAATAAGATGGTAACTATTTGACATTTGTGTTACCATTAATGGCCTCAATGCTACAAATGTCCTTTAAAGTTACATTTCAACACACACAAAACCTGCGAGGTTGCTGTTATTTGTTTCCACTTAACAACTAGGCGAACTGACAGCGCAAAGTCTAATTTGTGTCCACCGAGAGTTACCATAGTATTTTGGCGCTTTTATTTGCAAACAATCTTCACACATACAACAAACTAATGTCTGCTGTAGGTGTACACAGACGAAGTAGGTAGAGCATTTAAACTAACACACTTAACATGGTCCTTTGAATGTAGGCGAGCGGTGTGCACGGAGAATATTATGTGACATTGAGCACCAATCGTAAAAGGGAATATAGGGTGGCATAAAAAAAAATATCGTGAATAGTCAAATGATGAACAATGAATTTATCTAAAAAGATTCGAAATATTGTAATATAGAGACTTCATTATTTAAGAATACTAATATCTTTTAATGAGTTTTCCTCCTAAAGAAATAATTTTCATTTTAAACAGTGTACTAAAAATTGTTTGCCGTTGTAGCACGACGTCGAATAAAATTTTAAATTTACTTTTACTATGTGCACCGCGCTGCTTTTCGACGTTTCAGTATTTTAGTAGGACAAAAATGAGAATGTTTTTTGATTTTGCTACAGCAGATTAAATTGTAAAAAAATGGAAATATGTAGGTACATAAAAAAAATATTCCAACTTGTATCAAATGTTATCAATATATTTTAATAAATAGCATGTTACATACATTATGTAATTGCAATAATGCTAGAAATATCATAAACCTTCTACAAAGATTTATTACACAAATATTCTTTGGCAAAAAAAATGTCCCAAATGAACTACAAACGTTATATTCATTAAAGTTATATCTCAGTAACATACCTACATGTAAAAATGTTCACTTTATTATATAGATTTTAGCAAACCAAAATCGCATTACCAAAAGTTAGAGGCGGAAACATCATTAAAAGTTCGAATTTAAAAGAATGAATTATTTCAATATTACGACACAATAATAATAAACGCACACAAAACAACATTTCCTGAATATATGTACATTGTGCATGCACCCTGTGATTCTTCCTAAAGAATTCCATATGGCAGGCAAATGGCCGTCTTCTGATTCTAATTGGGATCCATTATCAGAAAAAAGAAAAAAAATAGTCCCTGGGAAAATAAAAGAAGCTTGAAAATAAAATCGAATATTGTAAATACTCAATATTTCTTGAGCTTTTTGCCACTACAACTTATTGATATTTGTGGTAAAACTGATTTTCGTTTGAATATTTTGCATTCGGGTACGAAGATATGCAATTATTAAATTCACATAATATTATACCGGCTTTACCATTTTCATGACATTTTGTTCGTTTAGGTTCTTGCATCCCCATTAAAGAGGGAAGGTTATGCGAACCAACTTACAAACACATGAAAACAAATTTGACAGCTCACTAAAATTCGGACACATTTCGGTTAAAAGTCAAAGCCAAAATCCCATTATGTGTGTTTCCCAAAATAGTAATTTTATGAGGTAAAACTTATTCCCCACTTTGGTCAACGTTACATCCTGCAGTGCAAACAGTACGCACTTTGATCCATTATACACACTGTTACTGTTATGGACACATGTCTGAAATGTGGAAACAGCGTGCACACTACAACCAACAATTTCTACTTGGGTATTTAATATAACTTTTGAATAACAAATTTTAATTGACCGAATTCTTTCGGGGTGAAACTCGGTACCTAATGTTATAACTCAATAGCCGCTGAGACGATTTTCACGGAGTTATGAAGGCTAATTAATTATAAGAATGCATACAAGTGTTTATTCTCAACTGTTATCGATAATCCTTAATGTCAATTTACTTGTTTTGAATGTGTGGTACTTCTTGATTATTAATACGAAATACATAATATACGTGTGATACAACATTCACCGGAGAAAGTAGAAGCACTATCTAACAAGTTGTTGACTAGCAACTTTCGTTTCATAGAGGTGGTTCCATTCTCCAGGAATTTACGCGAAGCTTTACGTAAGTTCTCTTCACAAATATTATTTAATATGGTTTTGTCTCCGGGTTATCCAAGCATACCTACTACGCGTTTTCTCAAATTTTTAAAATCGAACTCGACAATTTTCGTTTGACAAATTTTTTTCACTAGACAGATCATGAATGTGAACAAATTTCTGAAATCAAGAAGTTACAGTTTATTGAAGCCCTAAAGGCCGTTCGATAAGGTAGAATATAGATAAGCAGTGGTTAAATTACTAAATAATAAGAGAAACATGAGAACACAAACGTTAGTCGCGCAAAAGTAACTAAATTACACCAAGGTAAAACATAAGCGTAGAACGTTAGGCTTCCTTCGCTCGCATCCTTCGTATTCGCATACAACTTAACCGCCTATGTAGCATTCTGTTCCATGCTGATGATCGAATAGACTCTCATGGTCATGTCTCATGTATTCTGCTCCACAATGATATCCTAAAATCAATCAAGCGAATAATTGAATTCGACATTTTCGTATGTGATATGGGTGAAATTTACATCTTCAGTACCTTACTACCCCTATTCATCCACTCATACAAATACCGCCGAAGGGAACACTGCGAAATTGAATTGCAAATATTTACGGAATGTGCATAAATGGAATATCCATTGGTTTAGTTGTGCAAATATCTATGTGCGTGTGTGCGATAGATCCCAATGACAAACTCCCTCAACTCGTGTGAACCAACGGATATGGGTGAACAAAGGTTATAGCTTCTATAACAGCCCATCCATTGGAATAGGGACAATCAATGATATAAAAATATTTGATATTCATCTGAATGCGAAGCAATTCGAAAATAACGTAAATACGGCAAAATATGTGAAGACGAACAACATTCATACCGCATTAGACACATAGTGCTGCGATGTTAAGTATGAATTGGACGTTCTTATAATACTTTAGGTTTAGCTTATGGCTGACCGGTAGCGATAAAATATTGTCGCACTATTACTTTACCGTCAATAACATGTTAAAAAATAGTTAATAATCCCGAAGGTACTAAAACTCGAAAACAATAAATTTTATAGACCTACGAATTTCAGTCTTATGTACCCAATTCAATTTACCAAACTATCCATGCATGTATCACCTATGATCTATGAATGACGTACGCAACATTCAACTCAAGGCCACTCTCAATTGGTGCGTGTTAAATGTAAATTATTCACTTTCCTCATACTCTCTATATAATGCATGTGCATGTACTTGACGTTTTGCGGTAAATCCAATTTCGGTAATTCAACAGCAAAGTTCACGAAGCTTGCAGCTCCCTTATTGACTATATCTAATTGGTGTATTGCTGGTGGGAAGTCGAGGTTAGCATTATACGAAGCAGATAATTTATTTAGTCAATTTCTTAGTATACAAAATGGGCATTTTGATGAAAAAAAAAAAAAAACAAGGGAAAAAGCGTAACGCAAGCTCAAAAGGAGTAGGGTAGATAAGTTCGGGCACTATGGCGCACCTCGCAAATATCATACTTCTCAAACTCTAATTAAAATTAAAACAATACAGAAACTTCAATCTTTGCCGAACACGTGCGCAGTAAACATAGACAGTCGGTACGACGAGTTTCGCTGAACAAAAAAATAAAAACAAAAAAAAATGTTGTTTGATTTTGGTTTTTTATAATTTTGCTTTGTTTGGATTCGTTTTTTCGGTAAGTGCCTAAGTATATAACGCAGGTTTTCGATATGAAGATTGGAATGTAGAATACAGTTTCAGTATTGTTGTGTAACGGCAAAAATTTGAAACGAAAAGAGAACTAGGTTTTTTTTAATGTGTTGTGAATAAGCGATTTTTGTGTAATATGGCGTAGGTGCTGTAAGGGCATCATGGCGCACCCGCGCCTTATGAAGTTTTCATGTAAATTATACTTTCATACCTATGTCCTTCGTCTCTTCCTGTTTTTTTTTTTTTTGTGTTCTGTTTTGCAAAGTTATATTATGTTATGCATACTATATAATTCTCTAGAAAATCTTGAGATCCAGCTAGCCAACGAGTCGGGTGTGCTCAAAGATTTTGGGGAGAACATTTGCGCTGGATGTGGTAAAGATTACACCACTACAACCAAAAGGGACGAGTGGATGCAGTGTGTCCTTTGTGGAAAGTGGAAAATAAAAGCTATTGCCCGCATGTAGGGCAATATGTTTATATATAGCGTTATTTTAAATGAGCCGTCATTTGTGCCACTTATATGCGACTACTGATTTGTCGTGCAAATGACGGGTATGGGTTCAAAACTATTGTAAAAGTTGTCCATATACAAGTGATTACCTTTATTTAAATATTTTTTTATTAGCCGTAAGACTAAGACACATCTTTTTCTGGCGAAAAGGCATTTTGAAAATTTCGCAAGAGTGGATTCAAAAAGGGTACGACTTTGTGTAATTTCCCAGTTTTTGTTGTGTCAAGATAATGACAATTCAAAAACCGCAGAATTTGTTGGAAATGGCGACCACTCATGGTAGGTATATGGAAAAATAGGATTAAAATGCAACGGATGGTTTGAAAAAAATTTCATCAATTCAGCCTCACAAATTTTCCGGAAATATAGTTTCACTGATGAACTCGTCTTTGGCTTATCACTAGCACACATGGTTACGTTCCCAGAACCCAACATACTATTTTAAAACATTACAATGTTAAACTTAAGCATACAACAATGTTAAATTTAAGAAGATCCAAACTGTAATGTTTACACAAGAACTCGAAGTCTCTTGATTACGCCATATCATTTAAACGTCTTTTGCTTTCAATGCAACAATGATTATTTAATGCGATATATACCTTTTGCCTTCAGCACAACAATGTTTTTTAATGCGACATAGCTTTTAATGTCTTTTGCCCTCAGCACAACAAACTATAAAGAATCACAAATATGCATATCGTCCACTTTGTATGATAGCTATTAGTCCAGATACAGAATTCTTGTGTAAACAAAACTCGCCTATATAAACCGCTCCACTGATCAGCGAGAGCTCAGTTCTAATTGTTCCTTCGTATAGCTGAAGATTTCCCCCCACCAGTGGTAAGGGATCTGATGCTTTTCAAATATTAAAAAGTTGGTAATAATAAAACATTATTAGATATCTATTATATAAAAATCAATCGCTGTGTGTTAGTCGGGTAAAGGCTCGAGAACTGCTAAACCGATTTGAATGATTTTTGTTTCATTTTGTTCGTCTTGAATCAGGGATGGTTTAGGAAAAAAGAAAAGTCGGAAAATTCTCAACAGGTGGCGTTACAGGCACACATTTCGATTTCCATGGGGAAAAGCACTTTGAAAAAAAAAAATAAACTGGATATAAATCGAGTAGTGAAACTTCCAAAACAAAAAAAAAAATATTTTAAATTTTAAAAGCAATTGTTGTTGTCAATTATTTTGATTATTTTCCAAGCAAATTGTTGTTGTCAACAATTTTGATTTTTTTTTTTTTTTTTTTTTTTTTGGTTTTTTTTAATATGTTACATTCAATGACTTTTTGAAATGGAGTAGATACGTTGATTTGTTTGATGTGTGACTAAGTTGAAATGTACGGGTGATTGAGATGACGAGGACAATGATAATAGGCAACAGTAGTTGTTGAGCGTTTTGAGTGTTCACAATCATGGTACTCTGCTCATTCGTGTGTATGCTTATGGGTAGGGCAGCTCAAAGATAACATAACACCTTCGGTACTGGTGTGGAGCGAGAAGGGAAAAGGCTTACCAACCAAGTTGATAGGTGTGATTAGTTTTCTTCTTGGCTATTAAAGTTACAAATATTTCGTTTAGAGTTAATCCTTTCCCAATTTTCTTCCTATCCCTTTAATGCCAACAAATATTAAAATTTTCGCATCAAAATTCAGGCATGTAAAAGTACGGTAGTCCGCAAGCCAAGCAGAAGATCCCACTCCTCCGACTAGCTAAGCACAGGCTTAAACAAGCATGCCTGCCTTGCTTTGTTGACCCTACAACCCTTTCACCGAAGTCAAAATTGAGATTCCTGTGTCTCTAAATGTAGAAGGAAATAGATATGTGCATTAGTTAGATTTGAATGATTTTTGTTTTGTTTTGTTCGTCTTGAATCAGAGATGGTTTATAAAAAATCAGATACTTTTGGACCCGATAGGTGGCACGTCAATCATGATTGACATACATCGATATTGATATACTTCAGTTATTTCTATTTGCCCTTAGCAATAAAACATTTTAGACGCGACTTTTGGCAACAAATTAACTTTTAGTCTAAATTAGAAGAAAGAAAGCATTAAATTTGACTTAAAGTTGAGAAATAGTTAGATTGGAGTCACCGCCAGTGATGCAAAGCCGGATCTAAGTTTTCATGTATGAACCCTTAAAAAATTATGCCTTTTTCAAAAAATCATGCCTTTTCGGTAAAAAAGATAAAAATTGCATGTCTTACAAAGGAACTGCAACTAACCTACAAGGTGATTCAAGAAATTGTTATCAGAATGTTGGTCGATTGATAGGCAATTCTATCTTTTTTTATCTCTATCATCCAAGGTTTTGATTTGGTGAGTAAGTCAAGTAAGTAGGTTATTGGAACATAAGCACGACGCACAGTTGTAAATTAAATTTTTTAATGCGACTTTGATTAAAGAATGTACCAGATTTACCAACTTCAAAATGTATTTGTGTGAATTGATTTAAAAAAAAATAATTCACAAAAAAATTATTGTATAAATCAGTTCAAACAGTTCACAAAAAAATGATGCCTATTTTCTAAAAACTATTCCTCAAGTATCGAAATCAACATCACTGACTAAGTCAAATATAAAGTCTCATTTGTCACAAGCGTTTTTTCGAGTTTCCTCTTGCTTTATCTGTTAAATCATAACAATTTTGTTTTATTTAATTCACATCATCAACAACTTGACGTTCGCCTCAAGTGAAACAACAAAATTCAGTCACAATAGCTAGCAGAAGTTGATTTTTGTTAATTTAGAGCAAAAGTCGACTTAAGGATCGAATTTTGTTCTTTTTCTTTTCTTTTTAAGTGTCATAGAGTATTTAATATAACTGTTGAATAAAGAATTTGAATTGACCGAATTGCATAAAGAGGCATTACATTAACGAATTGAGGCGGAACTAAGTTCGCCGGGCCAGCTAGTCTATTATATAAAAATCAATCTCTGTGCGTTAGTCGGGTAAAGGCTCGAGAACTGCTAAACCGATTTGAATGATTTTTGTTTCATTTTGTTCGTCTTGAATCAGGGATGGTTTAGGAAAAAAGAAAAGTCGGAAAATTCTCAACAGGTGGCGTTGCAGGCACACATTTCGATTTTCATGGGGAAAAGCACTTTGAAAAAAAATAAACTGGATATAAATCGAGTAGTGAAACTTCCAAAACAAAAAAAAATTATTTTAAATTTTAAAAGCAATTGTTGTTGTCAATTATTTTAGTTATTTTCCAAGCAAATTGTTGTTGTCAACAATTTTGAATGGTTTTTTTATTTGTTTATGTTTACTATGTTACATTCCGTGACTTTTTGAAATGGAGTAGATACGTTGATTTGTTTGATGTGTGAGTAAGTTGAAATGTAGGGGTGATTGAGATGACGAGGACAATGATAACAGGCAACAGGAGTTGTTGAGCGTTTTGAGTGTTCACAATCATGGTACTCTGCTCATTCGTGAGTATGATTATGGGGAGGGCAGCTCAAAGATACCATAACACCTTCGGTACTGGTGTGGAGAGAGAAGGGAGAAGGCTTACCAACCAAGTAGATGGGTGTGGTTAGTTTTCTTCTTGGCAATTAAAGTTACAAATATTTCGTTTAGAATTAATCCTTTCCCAATTTTCTTCCTATCCCTTTAATGCCAACAAATTTTAAAAATTTTCGCATCAAAATTCAGGCATGTAAAACTACGGTAGTCCGCAAGCCAAGTAGAAGATCCCACCGACGAGCTAAGCACAGGCTTGAACAACCCTTCCACCGAAGTCAAAATTGAGATTCCTGTGTCTCTAAATGTAGAAGGAAATAGATATGTGCGTTAGTTAGATTTAAATGATTTTTGTTTTGTTTTGTTCGTCTTGAATCAGAGATGGTTTATAAAAAATCATAAAATTCTCAACAGGTGGCGCTGTAGGCACACGTTTCGTTTTTAACTTAAATTCAATTAACTTCTAAAATATAATAATACAATAACAATAATTTATATAAATAATTCCTTCGGTGGCTAATGGGCCAATTTTCATGAAACTTTTTGGTTTTGTTCGTATTGACGGTTTAGCAAGACTTAAAAGATAACATTCCTTTAGACTCAATAGGTAATGTTTTCGATCTCCAAAGCCACTCAGGCGATTTCCATGTAAATTTGTTGTTGCGTATGGTTGGTTCCAGTTTGAAGGATAGGATACTTTTGGACCCGATAGTTGGCACGTCAATCATTGCGGTTTGATTGACACACATCGATATTGATATACTTCAGTTATTTCTATTGGCCCTTAGCAATAAAACATTTTAGACGCGACTTTTGTCAACAAATTAACTTTAAGTCTAAATTAGAAGAAATAAAGCATTCAATTTGACTTTAAGTTGAGAAATAGTTAGATTGGAGTCACCGCCAGTGATGCAAAGCCGGATCTAAGTTTTCATGTCTGAACCCTTAAAAAATTAAGCCTTTTTCGAAAAATCATGCCTTTTTGTTAAAAAAGATAAAAATTGCATATCTTACAAAGGAACTGCAACTAACCTACAAGGTGATTCAAGAAATTGTTATCAAAATGTTGGTCGATTGATAGGCAGTTCTATCTATGAGTAAGTCAAGTAGGTTATTGGAAAATAAGCACGACGCACAGTTGTAAATTAAAATTTTTCATGCGACTTTGATTAAAGAATGTACCAGATTTACCAACTTCAAAATGTATTTGTGTGAATTGATTCTAAAAATAAGAATTCACAAAAAATTGATTGTAAAACAGTTCAAACAGTTCACAAAAAAATTATGCCTATTTTCTAAAAACTATTCCTCAAGTATCGAAATCAACATCACTGACTATGTCAAATATAAAGTCTCATTTGTCACGAGCGTTTTTTCGAATTTCCTCTTGCTTTATCTGTTAAATCATAAAAATTTTTTGTTATTTAATTCACATCATCAACAACTTGAAGTTCGCCTCAAGTGAAACAACGAAATTCAGTCACACACAGTAGCTAGCAGAAGTTGATTTTTGTTAATTTAGAGCAAAAGTAGACTTAAGGATCGAACTCTGTTCTTTTTCTTTTCTTTTTAAGTGTCATAGAGTTTCTAATATAACTTTTGAATAAAGAATTTGAATTGACCGAATTGCATAAAGAGGCATGTGCAATGTGCATGCTCGGAATTATAATTTTCATTACATTAACGAATTGGGACGGAACTAAGTTCGCCGGGCCAGCTAGTTTATAAATATAATTCCTTCGGTGTGAAACTCGATGACTTTATATCTCAATAACTGATGGAAGGTGAAAAAAAAATTACATCTGAAGCCGTAATGGCCTTTCATACAATTTGTCACAATCAGAGCTTCCAGTGGATGGAAATAGCTATTAAGAAATACTAGTATCTCTTGTGGTCGAAAATCTACCATACCATAATTATTTTCGTTATTTATTAAATTATACGAAAAGAGCGACATCTAATATCGAAAAAAATAAAGTGCACGACTGGGTCGAACGAAACTTTCTCGATACTATACAAAAGAAAACAAAATCCTCTTTTGGATATTCATCTCATATGGCAGTTATATAAAATAACAATATAAGTTTTTATATCACTTGATTTCACTTGATTTTTGAGTACCTACAGGACAAGCGTACCTAGTAGCAGTTTCTGTTTTTGACCTAAGGATATGTTTTTAGGTTTGATTGGAATATGATTTAAGTTTTCAATTATTGGAAGTATTGCTCGTGATAGACCCATATTTTTAGATAGATTATGTAATAATTCAGGCATTTGTGAATTTGCATTAGTAGTTATAAATTGAATATCCGGACGCTCGTGTGTGCGGTGCAAATTAAGTTTTTGTACAATTATCCAGACATAACAGTTGCAAATATTGCAATGTTTAGTTGGAAAAATACTATTGCGTAACTATTAAACTGAAAACTGACTGTATGATATTGTTCCGGATATAAGAAATACTTCGTTTTTGACATTTTATCGAAATCGAAGATGGTTTTTCGAGATATGCATGAGCAGTTTTTAAAATTAGCGTTTTCGGTACTTCGAATTGAAAATTAAGGGTAGGGTAAAGGTGTCAACAGTGGATCATTTTTTACTTCTTGCGCCGTAGAGCTCGCATTTATAGTAGTACAGCTATTAATTTTTTTCCACAGCTTTTTCAATGTTTTATCCTCATTTTAGTCATAAGAACTCGATGCTTTATTTATGCTGAGGTAATAAAAAAAATATTTGAAATTACCCTTCGCATGTGATCCACTGTGTACACATGGGTGTGTAGAAGAATCGAATCTGAATTTATTTTTAGAGAATCTGGAAGAAGATATCGAACGACCTTGTTCAAGTAAGTGGCAGAATAGTGAAATAAAGCTTAAGATAATAGTTATTGCTTTCAGGTGGCTCCAGTAAAAATTCCTTTAAATGGGGTAAGAAGGAAACTAAATTTGTACTGCATTCATATGCACGATTGCTAAACTCTGTTGGCCCACTTAAAAAGTTTCGTACAAAAAAACTGATGTGGGCTAACATAGCAAATGATATGCGGAACAAATTTAATGTCCTTCTCACCCCCATTCAAGTGGAGAGCCGCTATAAGTGTGTGACGAAGCGGACAAAAAGAGCAATCGACAACAACAGCACAAGCGGGGCGGTTCTCGAAAAGACAGTATATGACGACGATATTTTTGATATTGTCAATCAGGACGATTCGATCTGCATCGACACGGGACTGTCGCCGGGTCAAATATTTAAGAAGATGGACGTTTTTCCCTCACGGTCGTCTTCTTGTGCATCTCAAAGATCATCCACCCAATTTACACCACTATCAACGTCAACG
This sequence comes from Cheilosia vernalis, assembly GCA_949126925.1. NCBI lineage: Eukaryota > Metazoa > Arthropoda > Insecta > Diptera > Syrphidae > Cheilosia > Cheilosia vernalis. The sequence continues at coordinate 41,911,078 of OX421358.1, read as the reverse complement.
ACAGCATACGAGACAACAGATGAAGATGATGATATTGGGTTGGATACCACTAGACGCAGATCTCAACCGAAAAAAACTGTGCAAGAGAAAATGTTGGAGCAAATCCTCGCACAGAGAGCCGCTCAATTCGAAAGACGGAAGAATAACGCAGCAGAAAAAGCAAGGCTTAAAACTGAAAAGTCTGAACGGCGGGAGAAGGAGAAATCTTAGCGGCGCGAAAGAGAAATGCTTCTCAAGCTAAAAATGCATAAAGAAAAAATGTACCTGCTTAGGGAATTGGCGAAAAAATAAAAAGAACTAAATGGAAAATACGTACTTTTATTTTTTATTAAAGACTTTGACACATAAAGTTTCGCTTAAGTTGTCCCTTATGTAGCAAAATAGTTTCTTCCAACGTTTCCTCTTCACCGTCATTATTGCCGACTCTTTCATGTGCATGATCAGTGTCGTTGCCATTGACATCTGGCCATATATCGCCTTCTTCCAAGCACAAGTTATGCAACACACAGCACCCGAGTACAAACTTGGACATTCGCACCACAGTAAAAAAATCCAACCTAAGCAGCTGCCTAAACCTCTGTTTTAGCAAACCAAAACAATTTTCAATCTTGACTCTGGTTTGGCAATTTTTTTTGTTAAATTTTTTTTGCTGATCGGTTAGGTCTCCATAGTCGCGATATGGAGTGATTAAATATTCCCTTAATGGTTATGCAGCGTCACCCAGAATTTGGTATCTCTCCCCGCAAATTTTTGGTATAACCTTCCATATGTGCGACATCTTAAAAACACGAGAATCGTGAATTTTACTTGTTGCTCCAACAAAAACATCAATAAAGTATTTATCAGCATCGCATATACCCTGCAAGGTAATTGAAAGCAGTCCGTGGCGGTTAACATACGTTGATCGTATTTTATGTGCAGGATTTCGGATGTAAATATAGCATCCATCAATGCATCCCAAAACATTGTTTAATCCTGCAATCTGTAATAGTTAAATAGATATTATAGGAATTAATATTTAAATAGAAGTTATAGAATATTACTTTTGCAAATTCTGCACTTATTTTATTTTTTTGGGCATTCGTTGATGGCATTTTAATGTGCTGCGTCGAAATATCGAAAAAAAATTCGAGAAACGCCCTCTGATGTCTAATGCACTGGATAGTGATATATTGAATAGATTCGAAACTTCCCGGTACGTACTTTTGTTTCCAGCGAACCTTTAAATAACCCGTTTGTTTAATTTAAAGTTAACTTGAATATTTTTTATAATACTATATACCATAGAAACGAAAGGCATTGAGTCTGAGCGCTAGCGGCTGTCTTTCCTCCACAATTCACTCTTTTTTTGTAATGCCTTGAATTCGCAAACTGTTCAGAAATGGTTGCAGCTGTTGTTCGGGAAACTCTAAAATGACGACGAAACTGAAATCCAAACGTATTGTTATTTGCTTTACAATTACAATGTTAATAACTTATTTCTTTCATAGGACTTTGATTTTTAATTTTCATTTGTAGGCATGTTACTAAGGTAATCACAAGTGATAGAGTTGGATACCTTTCGCCTGAAAGCTGCTTTGTCAGTTGATCAAATGGTTTGATAAGCGGAATGCAATCTTGAACAGTTTCCCAATCAGATGCAATCAGGAACTCAGGTGCTCTCGGCAAATCATTTATTGCAACTGAGAGTGGATCTTTTAATGTTAGTAATCTTTCCAACATTATAACCGAGGAATTCCACCTGGTAACAACATCCTGTTAAATTTTTAGTTGAGGAAGAGCCATTGTTTCTTGCGCTTTTCTCAATTTTTCGGTAGCCAATACGCTGTGTTTGAAATGTCTCACCAGTGTCCTACACTTTTTTTGCAAATACGAAAATCCTGTGTTAGCGACGATAGCTTCGTTTATAGTTAAATTAAATGTATGAGCCACGTAGGGATGGTGATGTTGGCTTTTTTGACATTAGCGGCATTGTCTGAAACAATCGTAATAATTTTGTCACTAATGCCCCATTCCCGAAAAATACCATCTGAAACTTTCGCGATATTGGTCTCGGTATGGGATTCACACATTTCTCTTGTGGCAAGGACGGGTGAATACAGCTTGTCATTTCCGAGTTGTGGTTAGGTAATGTTGTTACATAACCAGGCAATTTTTTTTCACAATAATTATAATTTGCAAGTCGAGGAGGATGAGAAAACTATAATGGAAATTTAAACCAAATTTCTACATCAAAGTTGTTACGGGGCCATACATTTTTTGGTATCATACCTGAAAAGAAAAGAAAAAAAAAAAAAAAAAATCTTAGTACCTAGATGTAAACAACAAATTTTCCACTGGAGTCTGCCTACGGAAATTTCCGTGGAATATAAATCCTGTAAGGCAAACTCCAATATTTAAATATTCTACATACCTTATTAAATGTTTATCCCACCCACCTGAAAGGAAAAATCGAATAAGTATTCGGTAATCAATAAAATAAAGTTCCTTACCAAAAATATGTCCATCCGATGTCCCCATGCTCTTCTGTTTTGACGTTTTGCATTTTGCAAAATTTGTCAAGTTTTGTTTCTCCTTTTGGTAGTTGTTTCGTTCCAATTCCGTCTGTGCCGTTTCGCGCAGTTCTGTCTGTTGCACTCCATCAATGTAATATGTGATCGTTACATTGTAGCTTATGTTTATTTATTTATGTTTTATTTATTTATTTATTTATTTTTATGTATGATTGAGTGTAGGTATTTGTTATAATAATTCATGTAGAATGACAGAGGTAAAGACTGACTGGACGAACATGACAAAAAGAAAGACAGACAGCATTCTCTTAAGCGCGACATGTGACACTCTCTCACAAGAAGATGAGGGGAACAGAAAACAGTAGTTCAGATACAAACACAAACGCATTAATATTAAAAGAAAGAAATTGACAAAAATAGAGAAAGTAAGCAATTAGGAAGTATTGACAAAACAAAGATAGAACTAGGAAAGACTTAAAAACAAAGGGAGGGGAAATTTGTGCAACAGAGTTTGCGTTTTCTTTTGTGCGACGAGCCCACAATCAGCCATATGGTCAGAGCGAGCGGTCATTGCCCTATAGCTGCAAAAATTTGTTAAATATTGCACAGTTGCGAATAAAAGAAAACATCCCCTCGGGTGGAAATTTTTAAATCAGCCATTACAAAGGTGAATTTCAATTGTATTCTTTGCGAAAGCAATAATTAATGATAGCCAATCGATTTTGCATAGATAGTAAAACGCCTAGACTAAGAAGGGGGTGGAATTGGAGCAAAATCCAAGAGCAAAAAAAAGACTGCTACAGAGGTAGGTGAAATCTTCAAAATTTTTTTGTGTGCATATCACCAATAAGTGTTTCCTCACAGAAGGATACTCACGGTAGACGAGAATCTTGACGTCTCCGTTGTTGGCTGGCGTCCTAGCTCCCGTTGCTCGGCTTGGAAATTTTTTTGTTCAAAGCCAAACGGAACCCAACGAGCGATACAAAGGGCCAGCGGTCTCATAGCGGTCTCCCCCTCGGTTACCGGTCCGACAAGCATACCGGAATTTTTCTGTGGCGGCAGGTTTGGCTCGGGAAAGCATTCCCTCTAACAAAATAAACTATACAACAAAACCGACACAGTACATCAAAAACAACGAACGGCAACAAGACAAAACCCCCCCCCAACGGAATAGTGGTGGTGAAGGCAAGGTGCTCCGCCACCCTGCACAAAGCAAAGTGTCCCACCAAAACGGGGACGCCACAAACTCAGCAGCAGCAACAACATTTTTTTTTGTGAAGTGCCAATTGTGTTTTTTTTAGTTTTAGCTTTGCATAGTTTTGTGAATTTGCTTTTTGAATTTTTAATTAGAGTAAGGTTAGGGGTTAAGGTTAGGCATAGTTAATTTTAGTAGTAGTGGTTACAATTCTGCGTTTAGCATTTTTGCTCTTTTGTTCGCGGGTAGTTTTAAGCCATATTTGGAATTTGGAAATCTACGTTTCTTCTTGTGCTGGCGCCAGAACAACGGGGGACGAAATTTTGAAGCGTGAGTAAATTTTTTTTTTATATACATTTTATTGAATTTTAGTAGTAGATAGTTAAGATAGTGTTAAGTGCAGAACCTTTTTTTTTTGTAGATTTAAGTTTTTTTTTTATTCTTCTTTTGCCCTCTTATCCTTTTCTATTAGTTTTTTTATTTTTTTTTTTGAGTTTTGATATTAATCTAATTGATAGTGATAATAAATTGGCACAATTTTCCCTCTGTATCCATAAATATTTTCTTTGTGGTGTAGAAACGATTCGGAATGATGTGCGGTTAAGCTCCAAATAGCATTCGGTGTGTGGAGTAAAGGGAAGGCCGTCCTTCTATGGTTAGACGATGACGTAACGCGACGTTAACGAACTGCGACGACATGACGTGACGACTTACTTCGCTCATTCTTTAGGGTTTAGGTTGTGACTGGCGGAAACATCGAGGGGCTATCACTCACAACATCGGCCGGAGTGATAGCGATTGGATTATGTCATTGAACATAAGGGTGGGCTGGCCATTCCGTGCCATCAACATCTGGCAAGTCTCGGGTTCATGATGAACCTTTACCCTGGAGGGACAATGGGAAGGAAAGTTGCGTTTAGGGTTAGATTAGCCTAGTTTTAAGTTAGTGTAGTAGTAGTATAGGGCCTAGCTTTAGAGTTAGGTTAGATTAGGCATAGTTTAGGATAGTTAGGATTAGTTTCGCGGTTCTTTCCCGTCCTCCCTCAGGGGTATTGGCATAGGTCCTTGGAGCATTTTTGCTTCCTTTTCTTTCTTTCTTTTCTGTCCTATCTTTTTTGAAGTCCGTCCGCAGTCTACTTAGAGTAGCTTTCTCTCTCATTCCTTTTTTTTTTCATTTTTTGGCATGGATAAAAAGTTTGTTGAGCAGGTGATATGTGGCAAGGGGGCAAGAACACCCCCGTCCGACGAGCTTTAGCCGAGCAACCACAAGCATGCCGCGCCCTCCTTGCCCATATCGAAGTTGCCCCTGTGGCTCGACCCTGGCTCACAATAAAGTTCAAATTAAAAGAACGAATAGAAGCTCAATTCTTTTCCATCTCTATGAGACAAACCTTAAACAATTTAGAAGGATGCGATACCATAAATAGGTAAGACATGATCTTTTTCTCATACTCAATGCTTTTGTAAAAACTGATTGCAGTACCTACCTTGAGAAGTGCACTTCCCTTTGTTGCCCAAGTTAATAAATAATATTATAATAATAAATACTACTCGAGCTCCCAAATTCTTTTCAGCTGCATCAGATATTCGGCCTGTGTATATTTGGAACTCTGATATGTATCCAGATTCATTTGCACGGACCCACACTTTATATCCACGCTTGATGGGCTTCATTGGCATGTACTGGCGCAAACTGCTCCGTCCCTTGAACTTGATCATTGATTCATCAACCGATTGTTCTTTTGATGGCTTATAGGACGATATATATGTTTTGGACAGTGTTTCTATCATCGGACGAATTTTATACAGCTTGTCAAAATTTGTGCTACCCCTCAATGGTTGTCGCGTGTTGTCGTTCAAATGAATGTTTCCCAGAAGCCATGCAAATCTGTTCCTGCTCATCAAGGAGCTCAAATATTGATCTCGTAATTCGGGCTTGGTTGACCAGTAGTCACGATAACTGGGTAGTTTTTTAACTCCCATCAACAGATTTACGGCCAGAAACGCTTTGATCTCTTGACTGTTGGTAGGAGTGTGAGATGCAAGACTTCCACCAGCTTTTTGAATGGCATACAAGTTTGTTTGAAAAACAATCATATCGATCAACTCTTGCGTATATATATGCAAAAAGATATCGGTCGGTGTCTCCAAATTCCCGGAATGGCTGGTCCAGTCTCCTCCACAAACTCTTTTACGTGTTTCTCACAAAAGGTATTATCTTTTGTCCAAATTGTAAAAGACTCCCGTTCTCTAGCCCTTATAATGTATAGTGGAATTTCGTCTTCAGACTCCCAATCAGATTGATCAGAATAAACAACATCGGAAGGAACAAGATCTGCCTCATTTTGTAGAAATATTGCCTCATCTTGATCATCTTCGTCAATATCTCCAATATCAGACCCAGGATCCGATGGGATATCCTCCAAAATAGCAATAATGTCATCATTCGTCAAATGACGTGCATGACTAGTTCGCGTTCCAGCTAAAAAAAAAAAAAATAACGGTCGGTTAGGTCCCGGTGGTTTCTTAGAGTAACCACACATATATGCAACACACGAGATCAATAAAACCATTAAATTTAATACAAAACACTCAAAAAACACTACACAATATCCAAATAAACTCGATTGTCATCAAACTTACCAATCATTTTATTTCAAAATAACAAAAATATGACGGTTTTACACTAAAATAAAACCGATATTATTTGCCGACAGAAAACACGGCGTCGCTGTTGAAGAAGCCATTGTGCATTCGCCTTTAAGTCTTACGTGTTCACCTTAAATTAACCTAAAAAGCTCATCCTATTGACGACTAGTGGGCGCTCGTGTAGCTGTCAAACACTGCAAGTGCCAACCCGGTGGTAATTTCTTCATAGCATCTTCACCAGTAAGGAACTTACTGCGACGCTGTGTTTTCTGTCGGCAAATAATATCGGTTTTATTTTAGTGTAAAACCGTCATATTATCTGCCTGGCGAAAGCACAGCGTCGCTGTTGAAGACGTGTTTGTTATCTGCTGGTGTTTGAACACAACGCTATGATGATACGAAGTCTGAGTTGAATAGGTATATTTAATCCAGTCAATGTATTCAAAACAAATATCTGATTATTCACAAAAGGATTATTCACAAAAGGATTTGATTTAAATAAAAGGATACAATAAATTCACCAACTATATTGGCTTAAAGTTCTTAAAAAGGTTGTTCTCTCTAACCGAACTATTTGAATCTACCTTCTTGCAGTAGTATTTTCTAAAAGTCCTCTCGGTCTTCCAGTTTCCCCTAGAAAGAATTTCATCAACCGGCTGATTCTGTAGCCAACCCAGGGATGCAATCGCTGCTCGAACACTGCCTGGTGTCGCATCTATTCCAGCTTCTCGTAACACTGAGCGTATCCAACCACCTATTATTGTTCTCGATGCTGGTTTCACTGGTCCATTTACACTTATAAATAGATTGTCGAGATTATTTACCTTAAGCCTTCTCTCTTTTGATAGCGTAACTAGGCGCTTTATCCAAAATACTGGACATATCTTCTTATTTGGATGTTCGATTAATTGCCAACTCGACTGTCTATGAGTGGATGAGTCTGCCTTGGAACCAAACGCTGGATGCAATATAATGTCTTCCTCAACCTCCACTAAACAATCATTTGAAATTCTCAGTAACGTCAAATCGTGAACTCTTCTCCCAGATGCAAGAAGTAGGATAATCGCTGTTCTTCTGGAAGCTTCAAACAAGGTATATCTACAATCTACAGTAGTCAGCCAATCTAATACTATTCGTGGGTCCCATGTCTGTAGCTTTCTGCTAGTAGGTTTTGCCAATGCTATTGCCTTTAAAATCTGTTTAACTAAAAAATGTGAAGAAAAGCTATCGACCGCATTTAGGCCATAAAAAGTTGAAATGGCAGATTTGTGGACAAAAATTGTGCTTGGTGAATAATTCTCTTTCAAAAATAAATGAGCCAAATACTTCGCTACAACTGCACCCGTTGGGAGATTGCAACTAACCCCGTTAACTTTACACCAAGCTATCCAGGTCCTGATAGCAGGCAAGTAGGTTTTTAAAGTTGAATCTCTCCATCCCTTTCTTAGCAATTGTTTCTCTTCACTAGACCACTTTCTTACCTGATTACCCCACCCCCAACTTTCCATACATTCAGGCTCAAATGTTCCACCTGTGGGGGTGGTCGGCCTGTTGTCATATCTACTAGCACCCTCCGCAGGTTGCCTATTGGTTGCGGTGGTTCCAGTGCTCGAGCTATCAGGTCGGCCATCCAAAACACCTGTGTCCACTGAGGTGCTACAATGAGATAGTGACCTCGTGAGCGGTTTAGATGAGTCAACACTTTTGGTATAAGGTTTGGTGGTGGAAATACCCAACCTAGGAGATAATTCCAATCGAGACTGAATGCATCTAAGATCTCTGCAGTCTATCGAAACATATCTTCTGACGACAGCTGTTCTTCTTGAAGCGAATAGATTTATGTCGGGTACTCCCCACCTGTCGAATATGAGAGCACATGCTTCCGGTAGAACGTCCCCTTGAAAGTCGGTCTGCGATGCCATTGTACCGTCCCGGAAGGTAGAAGGCAGATATGGTTATGTTGTAGTGATCGACCAGATGGATTATCTGATAAGTTAGATCTAATAGGCCAATCGATCTGGTTCCCCCTTCCTTGCGAATGTAAGACACCAGAGTACGGTTGTCTGTCTGCAGCAAGATGTGCGATCCTCTCAGATAATCTGCTCGGGCACTTATAGCTCTGTATACCGCATACATTTCCTTCATGTTGGAATGCCATCTTAACTGTCTCTTTGACCACAGACCTGACATCGCTAGCTCGTTTAACTGAGCCCCCCATCCTGAGTCTGCCGCATCTGTGACTAAGAAATCCGTTACGGCTGATTTGTGGATTGGTGTGACCCTGTCTAAGGCTCCGAGCCACCAACTGATTTCTTCCGCAGCCCTCCGAGGGATGGGGAGTGTCCGTCTCGCCCGTTTGTTGAACTTTCGAAGAAAGATCTGAAGGCAACGACAGTTTAGTCTCCCTCTTGGGATAACGAAGCTTGCAAAATTCAACTGCCCCAGAACCTTTTGGAGGTGTCGCAGACTGCAAAATTGTTTTTGTATTAGAGTGTGAAGAGAAATTCCGATCTTCTCCTTCTTTGACTCTGGAATACTCATTGTATTTTCTTTTGAATCCCATTGAATACCCAGAAATTCTATTATCTGCTTCGGTGTTAATAAGGATTTTTTTTAAATTGCGACCTAATGGCGACGAAATACACAACGCTATATGAAGAAATTACCACCGGGTTGGCACTTGCAGTGTTTGACAGCTACACGAGCGCCCTCTAGTCGTCAATAGGATGAGCTTTTTAGGTTAATTTAAGGTGAACACGTAAGACTTAAAGGCGAATGCACAATGGCTTCTTCAACAGCGACGCTGTGTTTTCGCCAGGCAGATAATAACAATTTTTCTTATAAATCACTTCAAGCACTTTCACTGTCAATAACAAACTCACAATGACCCCCACTCATCACAAAATGCAAACATGTAACACTTGGAAAATTTTCGCGTTGCTCTCCGAACGAACGCGAACAGATATGGTAGTTTCCCATTGAAACCACTAGGAAACTTACGGAAAAATGATTTATTCGGTGGTTTCATGTTGGAACCACCAGGCAACAAAGGGTTAAGTACGCTAACGATTTTCAGTGGGCTTCTTAGCTCTTCGTAAAGTTGTTTTAGTTGGTTTAAGCCATTGGATTTATAATCTTGCATTTTTTCCAAAATATTCTACATTCGTCTATTACTATCGTCACTCAATTCGGTAAACTTAACTTCACTTTTCTCATATTATAAAAGAAAACATTTCAGTTTGACGGAAATTTTGAGCCGAGAATTAAATTTTTGATGGAACCGAATCAAAAATAATTTTTCCTATGGCATTTTGTTCCAAACAAACCGACCGGTGGCTTTGCAATATTTTTGTTGAAAGAATCCATATACGAACCTATAATTTGACACCTATACACTAAGCATAATGCAATCAAAAGTCAAAATAAAAATACAAGCAAAGAGTCGCAGAAAAAAAAAATAGATGTGCAAAAGAAGTAATCTACGTGTGCAAGCGTTTTAGGTATAAAGGAACCAAAAAAAAATTACTATAGAAAAAAAAATTTTTTAATATTTTTAAACTGGGAAATAAAACACCTACGTGGAGTTAGCCCGCACTTTTTCTAGAATGAAAAACGTGAATTGCAGTTCGATAGACATTCGTTTGTAGTTGTTTGTAGTGAAATTTTTTTCGTTTGTAGTTCAACCGTTAGAAAGTTAGAAGCATTAGAAAAAAATTTCAGCCCGCACTTTTGGCTTTTTGAAATAAAAACTAGCCACTTGCATTCGAAATCGTTTGTAGTTGTTTGTAGTGAAATTCTTTTTTTAACAGAAATGTCTTATTTCCGAGATATAAGGGCATTTGTGTTTGCACCTGTAACTCCGAATTTACAAAAAAGAGAAATAATTTAAAACCACTGGTGCATAAAGCATATCCTAACTTAAATAACTGCATTTAAAATTTCTGAATTCACTTAAGCGTTACTTAATAAAAAGCAATCAAAGTCATAAAACGCATCCCTTTAGAGTTGCATCCATATATGGGCTTCCCAACAACAACAAAACAACGGTAAACACATTTTCGCAAAGCACTCATCTGTACCCATCGACATGAGTCACTACTTGTCAATTAGCAACAACAACCAATCAATAAACCCCGATTTTATCCAACATTTTTTTCTATTCCTTCGAATAACATTAAAACCTAACACCTTTGAAACAATTTATAACAACAAAAATGCAATTTCTGCAAAGCCTGTATTCCTGACTATCTAATCCAATTCAAATTTTGTGATTTTATCACAAAGAAAAAAAATTAGATGAAACTTAAGCGAACACTACTTCGTCATATAAACTCATATCCATATTTTAGTTATTAAGCAACTCAAAATTGTGAAATCTATTTTTTTGTAATGCTTTCTGTTAGATGTATCTAATGGAGCGAAAAAAAATTACCTCTTATCAATAGATACCGATTTATAGAAAATTTAAGAAAATGGTTGAAATCGTCTTCGCAGACTGATTTAAGGGGACGGATATTTCAAATGCTGGACAACTACAAACGACAAAAACTAGTTGGTTGTTAGAAAGCATGTGTGCTCTATCTAATAAAACCTTAAATGTCGAAATTGACCAAACCAAAAAGAATTTATAGGCAATTTAAGCAGGCGATATAAGACAGCGTTATCTTCGAAACGGTACATTGCCGAGTGGTGAAATTTCCTATTTCAACAGTTTTCCACCTCACCAATCCAATAAAGAAAAATTTGTATCAATCGGCCTAACGGTTTGGGATTTATATGGAATTTAAGCGAAATTGCAGCTTAATTTTTTTTGTGAAGTTAGCCCGCACTTTTTCTAGAATGAAAAACTGAGCTTGCAGTTCGATAGGCATTCGTTTGTAGTTGTTTGTAGTGAAATTGTTTTCGTTTGTAGTTCAACCGTTAGAAAGTTAGAACCATTAGAAAAAAAAATTTGCAATCCCTTAAAACTTTGTTATCTCCGAAACCGTGGCAAGCAGAACAATTTAATTTTCTGTGTCGAAAGTGTTTGCCATTACTAATCTAATAGAATTCAAATTATACCAGTCGACCTAACGGTTTATGATTTATTTGAAATTTAAACAAAATTTGGGTTTCTAATTTAAGGTCCCCATAACTCAAAAACTGTTGAACTACAAACGATTAAACTTTGCATTTGTATTCTCTGAACCCTTTTCTAACTATGATATCAAATAGAAGACAGCCCGCATTACTGGACACTTTTTATTCGCAATTTAAGGGGAGCCTATAATGGTCTAAATTGACCCCTTTTTAAGCGATCCGATATTTCCATTGCAGTTCAGTGGAAAACGATTTTGGATCACTTTCTTAGAAGAGGGTGGGTTGTTGCATTAGAAAAAAACATATTTTACCCTTCATAACTCGTTAGGAGTTGAAATATAAGATCGCTTAAAAATGGGTCAATTTAGACCATTATAGGCTCCCCTTAAATTGCGAATAAAAAGTGTCCAGTAATGCGGGCTGTCTTCTATTTGATATCATAGTTAGAAAAGGGATCAGAGAATACAAATGCAAAGTTTAATCGTTTGTAGTTCAACAGTTTTTGAGTTATGGGGACCTTAAATTAGAAACCCAAATTTTGTTTAAATTTCAAATAAATCATAAACCGTTAGGTCGACTGGTATAATTTGAATTCTATTAGATTAGTAATGGCAAACACTTTCGACACAGAAAATTAAATTGTTCTGCTTGCCACGGTTTCGGAGATAACAAAGTTTTAAGGGATTGCAAATTTTTTTTTCTAATGGTTCTAACTTTCTAACGGTTGAACTACAAACGAAAACAATTTCACTACAAACAACTACAAACGAATGCCTATCGAACTGCAAGCTCAGTTTTTCATTCTAGAAAAAGTGCGGGCTAACTTCACAAAAAAAATTAAGCTGCAATTTCGCTTAAATTCCATATAAATCCCAAACCGTTAGGCCGATTGATACAAATTTTTCTTTATTGGATTGGTGAGGTGGAAAACTGTTGAAATAGGAAATTTCACCACTCGGCAATGTACCGTTTCGAAGATAACGCTGTCTTATATCGCCTGCTTAAATTGCCTATAAATTCTTTTTGGTTTGGTCAATTTCGACATTTAAGGTTTTATTAGATAGAGCACACATGCTTTCTAACAACCAACTAGTTTTTGTCGTTTGTAGTTGTCCAGCATTTGAAATATCCGTCCCCTTAAATCAGTCTGCGAAGACGATTTCAACCATTTTCTTAAATTTTCTATAAATCGGTATCTATTGATAAGAGGTAATTTTTTTTCGCTCCATTAGATACATCTAACAGAAAGCATTACAAAAAAATAGATTTCACAATTTTGAGTTGCTTAATAACTAAAATATGGATATGAGTTTATATGACGAAGTAGTGTTCGCTTAAGTTTCATCTAATTTTTTTTCTTTGTGATAAAATCACAAAATTTGAATTGGATTAGATAGTCAGGAATACAGGCTTTGCAGAAATTGCATTTTTGTTGTTATAAATTGTTTCAAAGGTGTTAGGTTTTAATGTTATTCGAAGGAATAGAAAAAAATGTTGGATAAAATCGGGGTTTATTGATTGGTTGTTGTTGCTAATTGACAAGTAGTGACTCATGTCGATGGGTACAGATGAGTGCTTTGCGAAAATGTGTTTACCGTTGTTTTGTTGTTGTTGGGAAGCCCATATATGGATGCAACTCTAAAGGGATGCGTTTTATGACTTTGATTGCTTTTTATTAAGTAACGCTTAAGTGAATTCAGAAATTTTAAATGCAGTTATTTAAGTTAGGATATGCTTTATGCACCAGTGGTTTTAAATTATTTCTCTTTTTTGTAAATTCGGAGTTACAGGCAGGGCCGTCTTAACCTAGGCTGGGGCCCTTGGGCACACAAGAATTTGGGGCCCTTTTGGAAAGTACAAAAAGCGAATTATAATAACATTTTGTTAATATGTGTGACCAATTATTATAGGTAATCATTAATCAAATACAGTATAATATGATATGTCATTAATGATATTAGAATGCTGCTGGTTTTTTGGTTATGATTACGATAACGGTTTCTTTCGGGATTTCTGTTGAGCAAAATCTTCTATAATATCCTTAAAGTAATTTTTTTGAAGGATATCACTTTCTATGCACATAATTGACAAATTACTCAATCGTTCTTGTAACATTGTTGTTCGCAATTTTTTATTCTCTTGAGCTGCGAAAATGATATCGTGTTTCAGCACGGATCGTATCGTACGCGTACCCATGCGAAGGACTTAGTGGAAAAATCAGCATTCAACATTTTTTAATTTTTTTTTGTCCGTATATTTCAAGTTCGAAAGTATTTTTTTCAAAAACTATTAACAGTAATAGGTCGGTTAAATTTTTTTTTTTTGCACTTTATACTTTTTTTTTTTGTAGGCGCAGTGGCTTATTGGTTAGTGTGTTGGACTACTAAGCGAGGGGCCCCATGTTCGAATCCCGCAAAAAAAACCCAAATTCCAACTCAGGGTTTTTTCACTGCGCCACCTCTCGCGAACGTCTGACAAACATCCGAGAGTATAACTGTCTTGAAAGACCTTCTTAATCGGCCGTTTGGAATCGGCATAAAATTGTAGATCCCTTCCATTCCTTCCAAAAATTATAAACTCACACAAAACGAATGGTTGCTAGAAGCTAGCCCCAGGGTCCCTACAGACCTGTTGCGCCAACTATAGGCAAAATTAGGCACCGAATTTTTATCTTTTGCTCTCGAATAACACGTATCAATTTCAATCACAGAATGCAGTGAAGCGATAAAGTTTACCTACCTACCATTTCGTTGTCCTTACGCATGCCGGCATGCACATATAGGCGTTCCATATCACCAAATTACATGAAAAAACTGATTTCTTATGGCATCAAGTGATTCTTAAAGATTTTGCCTGCTGCTGCTACAGTATGAGAATCGCATATAGCGATATCTCTATACTTCTTCCCACTCCACCGGCTTCCATTATTCGGCAATTATATTTTGATTTGCTTTTGCTGTGTCATAAACTCACATGGTAACATGACCAACCGTAAAAGGCATAAGGCAGGAAAGCTCTGAATGAATGGAGCGAAGTGAAAGGTGCAATTAAAAACAAGAGCCTTATTCTCAACGCTTATTTTGAAGGCTCCTTGTCTGGCAAGGAAAAAATATGAACCAAATTTTTGTACAGGAATAAGACATCTGTATATTTTTATTCTCTGTGCTGAAAGTTTTATACATCATTCGGGGAATCCCCCAAACAAAAATGTTTTGAGAATAAATGTATGAGAGAAATTGTCGGTACTTCGGGGCCCCCTGAGAATGGGGGCCCTGGGCACGGGCCCCGTGTGCCCTTATGGTAAAGACGGTATTGGTTACAGGTGTAAACACAAATGTCCTTATATCTCGGAAATAAGACATTTCTGTTAAAAAAGAATTTCACTACAAACAACTACAAACGATTTCAAATGCAACTGGCTAGTTTTTATTTCAAAAAGCCAAAAGTGCGGGCTGAAATTTTTTTCTAATGCTTCTAACTTTCTAACGGTTGAACTACAAACGAAAAAAATTTCACTACAAACAACTACAAACGAATGTCTATCGAACTGCAATTCACGTTTTTCATTCTAGAAAAAGTGCGGGCTAACTCCACGTAGGTAAATAAAACGCTGTTTTCTTCGAACGATGTGTCCGGCTTTTTTTCTTCTTGCTTTATTCTTCGCGGTGCCTTTCAGAATGCCATCCAAGATGGCCGCCCTCCTTCTTCCTCCATCTTCACATTTCTTTTTTTTGCCTTTAAGTTGGCTACAGTTAATACTATGTACATAATGTTCGATTATAGATGGCGCTCTCCAATACTGAAGAGTAAGTTACATTTATAAATATTTGGCCTTACATATTAAAAAATTATTATTACCTTTATGCAGTGATTTAAAAGCGGATACAATTATATCTTTTGTATCCACTCAAAAAACATATTTTTGCTTCAAATCCTTGCAGTTCCTCCTCCTTTAAAAGATACAATTTGCCAAATCATAAAATACTAAGACATAACATGCAAAATATTATTATTACATGGCGTTTGTGGAAGACCTCAGTGAAAGAATAAATTTTGAAAGCAAAGTGTCTCAAAAAGTCGCTTTGGTTTCCCCTAATATCTTACTGTGTGGTGACTTTAACTGTAATCTTTTAAGCTTGAATCTCTTAACTCAAAACAAGACCAGTTAATACTTCTAATCCTACTCACTTTTCTAGCAGCGGCGCAACACTTTTAGATGCATTCTTCGTTAGTGATATGAGTAAAGTGGCTTTGTATGACCAGTTTTCTGCGCCTGCTTTTTCGAAACACGATATTATCTTTTTAACGTTGGAGTTCTGTATTAGTTATTCTATAAAACCTATAAAATACCGTGATTTCGATAATATTAATTTTGAAAGTTTGGATGAGCAAACAAGAACTACTAACTGGGATAACATTTACTATTTACAATCGTCAAATGAACAGTTGCAATTTTGAACTAACAAAATTACAGCTCTATTCAATACTCATGTGCCCTTAAAAACGAAGCTCATAAAACCATGCAATAAACCGTGGTTTACCCGCAACGTGCGTTTATTAATGCAGCAGCGCGATGATGCTTTTAATTGTTGGAAACGTTACCGATTAAATGAGTTCAAGCGAATGTATTCTTCACTGCGCAATGAGTCGTAGCGGAAATACGTAAAGCTAAATCTCAAATCTATGGATGAAATCCACCCCTCATTTTTAAAAATGGTGTTGCCGGTTGTGTTGCCACATATAACGTTTTTGTTTAATACAATTCTAACTACCTGTGAGTACCCGAGTCAATGGAAGATGGCTAAGATTATTCCGCTCCCTAAAAATGCCAAAGGTGATGAATTTAGGCCTATTTCTATCTTGCCGTTTTTGTCAAAAGTATTTGAAAGGGTTTTGCAAAAACAAATTAGCGCTCACCTTGCATCAAATAATTTGCTTACTCCTAATCAATCTGGCTTTCGTAAAAAACATAGTTGCATCACGGCCTTGCTAAAAGTTACTGAAGATGTAAGGCAATCATTGGATAGGGATGAAGTAACCCTTTTGGTATTGCTTGACTTCTCGAAGGCTTTCGACACAGTCAATCATTTAAACTTATGTAAAAAGCTTATGCAGCAATTTAACTTTTCGGCTTGTGCTACCAAACTTCTTTATTCCTATCTAACTAATAGAAGGCAAGCAGTTCAAGTTGGTGACAACTTGTCAGATTTTCTCCAAAATATAACCGGCGTCCCTCAAGGTTCCATACTTGGTCCTCTTTTGTTCTCTATGTATGTTAATGAACTTCCATCTATTATCAAGAATTGCTCATCTCATATGTATGCAGATGATGTGCAACTATATATAAGCTGTCCTCTCGGGCTTATTGAGCATGGCGCCTCTTGCGTCAACGAAGACTTGGAGAAAATAGCACACTGGTCGCAACTAAATGGTCTTAATTTAAACCCAAAAAAATCAAAATGTCTAGTTATATCAAAGAACAAATTGGATCTTTCTTATTTTCCTTCAATAATGTTAAACAACTCACCAATAGAATTTGTTGAAAGTTCAAAAAATCTTGGGATGACTTTTAACCGGCATCTAACTTGGGACAACCATATTAACACACTCGTCGGAAAAGTATATGGAGTACTGCGCAATTTGCGGGTAACTCAGCCGTTTACACCTGTTAAAACACGTTTATTACTTGCTAAGACTTTGATTATACCTATATTGATTTACGGGTGTGAAATTTTTTGTAAGTGCAACTATGTAAGTAAAAGAAAGCTCAATGTTGCTTTTAACAGTACTGTACGGTATGTCTTTGGGTTACGTAGATATGATAGAGTGTCTGGCTTTGCTAATCGCCTCCTTGGTATGCCTTTTGGAAGTTATCTTCAACTTCGCACTTTGACATTGTTATCAAATATTTTGCTAACACAGAAACCACAATACTGTTTTGAAAGTATCAGTATAGCCTTCTCGCAAAGGTCTTGCAAGCTGATTCATCCTCGCTTTTCATGTTTAACATCGGAACGCCAATTTTTTGTCAACGCTGCGCGTCTGTGGATTTCTCTACCGCGTTACATAAATGAAACACAGAATACAACAAGAATTAAAAAACTACTAAAGGATTATTTTTCAGAAAATAGATAAATATGTATATAGCTATAATAATAATTTTAATATATATTTAAAAGTTAAAACTAAAGATATTGTACCTATCTTTTCATTCATAAAATGATACCTTGTTACACTTTTTCTTTTTCTCAGCTCTCTTTTGTAAAATTAGCTTCAGACAAACTTATAAGATATTGTATCTTACTGTTTTTAAGCATTCACAAATAAATAAATAAATAAATAAATAAAAAAGTGTAAATTCAGTAACGCACCACTGGCATCATGATATGCTTTGTTTATTTCTATAGAACATTTTTCGCCAATTCATGTTATTTCAGGAGACAACATTTCATTTCTATTACCTAAATAGGTGATACTTACTTTTTTTTGTATGATAAAATTTCCAAAATTGGTAGCGTTAATAATGAGTACCGTAGGTACTATTGCCGACTTTGAACATTTCAAATCTTTACAAAACGCACCAATTTTAATTTTTTGGATAGAGGTTACCCTCATCAAAATTTAATTTGTTGATTTTATGTTTTTGAAATAGGTCAAGGCATACTTTCAATTCCACATTCTTCGGCTTGTGTGGAAAGATTTTTTCATATACAAATTTATGCAGAGATTGACTTCAGTTCAAAAATGTTCAGTGCATCGAAACCAAGAATTTGTTAAGATATGAAATGAAGCAGCTCATAATTTTAAATTTTCTCTAAAAAATAGCTCACAAATAAAAGTGATATTGATCAAGGCGCACTAATAAACAAAAATCCTGAGGTGAGAGAGAACTCTTATTATTATTTTGTCCCTTAAACGTCTGAACTCTTTTGTTTTCAAAAACAATGCCAATTTTTTATTATGGTCATAATATATAGTATGTATGTCATCAATAAGGTTTTCAAAATATTTATTTGTTTTATTATTCAAGTCTAAACAGGGAAAATATTTGTTTTTTTTTGTAAATCATGAGCCAAATAAATATATATGCAGTAAAAAGTATGTGCGCATATTTCACTCGCAAACACGAAATATGAAATTGCAAAAACAACTATGTAAACAAAAGAGTTTGCCAATCCCCTCTAGGGCTGAAAACACACCGGATGAAGCAAAACGTTTTTGATTCGAAAGTCAATAAAATGTTTTTTATTTGAACACACACCAAGCAAAACAGAATGTAACAAAACAAAACGTTTTGTTTTCTTGTTTCCTTTGGTGTGCGTTGAAATTATTTTCTTTTAGGGTTGTTCAACATGTGGTCGGATTCAGACGATGAAGTTTTGCCAATTTTATTGAACATTTTTGAAGCAATTGAGGAAAATGACACAGCTTATCAATAGTAAGTTTATTGGCATGTTCCTTATCTTTATAATTATAGAAGAGGCTTCTTGCTTCAATTAAAAAATCAATTTTTCTGCATCTACGTCCATATTTGTTAAGATTTACGCACTGAGTAAACATAGAATCAAATAAAGGTGGAAAGTGCAACGAAAAAAGAAAATACAAACAACGGAATTTAAATTTTGTTTCGCAAAAACAACAGGTCAGCTATCGGCAACGAAACATGCTTTTCTGTTTTGCTTTGGTTTTTGTGTTTCGTTTTATTTGGTGTGTGTTGCGTAATAAGAAAGTATGCAATTATCGACAACGATGCTGATTCGAAACAGTTTTGTTGCATTCGGTGTGTGTTGCTCGTATACAATGGCATGCATTTTCGACAACCACAACCGAAACGCTTCAAAACAAAAACGTGTGTTTCGTTTCGTTTAATTTGGTGTGTGATGTCTCATAAGAAACCATGAGCTCTTGTTTTACGAAACAAGAAAACACGTTTTGCTTTATCCGGTGTGTTTTCAGCCTAAGTTGTCAAATGACTTATAACACAGCTAAATTACATACATGTAAATTTCTCTATTTAATGAGCGTATTTATATGTTCGGTTTTAAGGACACATCGAGGTTTCAGATATGTTTAACTAAATGTAATGAAATAAAAAACAAATTAGAAATGGCAGAGGAATTTTTTTTTTAAATTTCTTATAACAATTTTCAATGTTAATATTAGGTATAACATAAGAACTGTTGGTAAAAAATTTCGTTCGATTGCAATAACATGGTAATTATTTACCCAAGTCAATAGTATTAGCACCATAAAAAAATAAAAAAATACATATTTAATATTTGGATTTGGATAGGTTATAATTTGTAAACATGAACACATTTGACATACTACGTGCTCTATTTCGCTATAACGCAGAATCTGGTGATAAATCAGTTTAGTTGCCGTATCGTAGTGCAGCAGTAGCACAATCAAATAAGAGCAACTTCGCGATAATAAAACTGAGAATAAAATAAAAGCGAAAACCATAAAAGTACCTTCCTACGAATTTTCTAAACCATCATCTCCTTATACTGTTTTATCGCCCAAGAATAAGCAAAAGGAAAAATTTGCAAAGCGGTAATATAATATTGAACACGCACCAAATGTTTGAAAGCTTGGCAAAAAATATATTTGGTCGGATAAGACATCCTTAAAAGAACGAAAAGGAATCACAATCACACAATCTCTCGATAACCTATCAGTATTGCACACATTACAATATTCGATTATATTAATTGACACTATTTGTACCGGCCACAACGAGTAGGCACATAAAGAACTTTCTCTGAAATTTTCTTGTTATTACTAGAAAGGATAAAGCACTTATTTTTCATTATAATCGGGACAGTACCCACAATCCACATGCAATACAATATATTGACGTTCAGTAAAACAACACTAGTGTGTGTATGCTTAAATCGTTATTACGGAAAGAACAATAATATCATAAATTATTGCCAATCAATGTTAGACCCCTTTTTCGAAGAACCCGCATTGGTTATCACACAAGTACACTTTTATTGGCCTGTCACAATTAAACAAATAAATGTGAACCGTGCTTTATGATGGACAAACTTCACTTTAAAGCTTCGGGCTACAGTATGAAATGTTGCTCTGCTACTTTTTAATTTTAGTTGCTCTTTAAAGTAAGCGATGAGACTAGAGGGGTTTTGCTCGGATTACAAGTTTTCTGAATGCGGAAAGAGGCTTACTTGGTTGGCCATTATGCTGGCAGCTGTTTTTATAGCAAGTCATGCCTGCCTGTGTCTTTATGTTCATTTCAACTGAATACTTTGTGAAATGTTTATCCCAGAAGATTATGCCCGCTTTGAATTGTGTGGATGTAAATAAAGGCATTTACATATAATAATTTAGGTGGAGTAATCCTGTTTATAAAATATTTTACAGACTTAAATGGAGATCAAAAACTGCGTAGCTCTTTTAGGGGGATGAACACTGAACTCCCTATTTAATCGTGTAAGAAAGCGTACTAAAATTATCAAAAGAATTGTACTTGATTCAAACAAAAGGAAAACATAAGAGAGGGTTTGAGGTGACCTTCCTCTCAATGATAGAGGTATACATTTAGGTAGTAACAGAAGCAGAAGAATGGACCTGAATATTGCAAGTTTTGAGATGAATTCTATATACCTAGTTCACTTAGAGATAAAATCATTAAAATTGAAATCATTACTCGAAATGTGCAAATAGTCGGGCTGGTGTGGTGTGCTCATGTGCAGCTTAAAGACAAACGATATTTCTCTCAAAGCTTTCCAAGAGCTTCCCATCCATTTGTGACAAATTCGGGCTTCGTGTTCTGTATCTGCTACCTGTCGTAAATGCCTGCATCCAGTACGCGTTCTACATTCAATTTACCCAAAAACAAGTTCTTTTTAATTTTAGGGTCTCATGTTTGTTTGTAAGCGTTTTAAAAAATCTTGAACATACTTACGGATTTTTGAAAAAATTTCTTAAATTACAGTCCGAGTTCTATCATTTGGTTTGTTCAAAGTTTAAGTTCCAAATGTTTAATGTCTCTGTTTCGACTGAATGGATTTTTTTTTTTTTTGAAAAAAGAATTATATCAGCTATAAATGATTAGTATTTCCTTCTTTCTTTTCTGGTGCAACATCAAAAACTAAGCCCGGATTTCATAAAATAATAAAACTATTTCTCACCAGCGTATTTTAAAAAAGTTAGGCAAAATTTGTGTACATTACTTCCTGGTCAATTGGATTACTTGCTGCTTTGAACCAATTTCCAGTCCTAAACAAAAGCGATAATATTATTTTATAATAAATCGATCAAATGTTCTAATAATATTCATGCCATTTCTTAAATGCAATATGAAGGTTTATTATTCATACAATCAGGTGCACCGATCTCTTTAATATCCGCATTGCCTATTGGCACAGCTACCTAGTTCAAACTATAAATCGACGGTATCGAAATAAACGTTGTTAGTGGCATTGGCTGCTATGTTTACAATAATGCCATAGTGCTATGAACTCTGTTGAGTTATTGTCTTGCCACTGAGGTGTCCGATAACAACACAACATAAGTAACATCTGTCCCCAAACATTGTCCTTTAGCTGGGTGTTAAAATAGGTAATTCTCTTGCAATGATTTTCTGTGGTGGAGAATGTTGTTGTATTAAATTATAGAAAGGCAGAGACCTTGTTGGCCACTTATAATTATAACCTTTTGGAGACTTGTGGTACATATTATGTATGGTTATACCGTTTCTGGATATAGCGAGTGTATTGATGTGTATTTTATATAAACACAAGTGAATGCCTTATATTTATCAATCGCGTATTTATTGGGTATAGTCCTACCTTCCCGGCGGACACCCGGAATTTAAAGTTTCGATTTTCGATGATTGCATTTAATTTTGTTCAATGCAAATTGCTCATGCTGTTTTTTTTTATATCCAAAAGATAGAATAAGGTAGAAATGAAGAATATTATTATCGTTGCGGTGACGTTAAACCAAATTTCAAATATTTTTTTTAAACATTCTGTTCTCGTGGAATATAAAAGCAATAAATTTCAATGTTAGACTGCGAACATTTCCTTGATACTGCAAACCATAACATTATAAATACGTATATACCTTAGAGAAGTCACCCATGGCAGAGGTTGTATGTTTAAGCACCGCGACCGACATTCTGCTTTATAACTCATGCATCAACGATTTTTAAAGCTCATATGTATGAAGATTGTGGTATTAGTAGCGACGTTAAATTTGCATCAATCGATGGCCTTGTTTTATGTAGCTGTTGGTAAGTACGAGTATACATTTATACTAGATACCATAAACTCAGTAGGTATTCTTGCTGGTGTGCATATTTACATTGTACCCATTTGTATTGCTATTAATTTTATAGGCTATATTTTGAATAAGATATCCTTCATAGCCATTGGAATTTTTGAATCACTATGAAGAAATATTAGAAGATTTTGGAGAAACACCTTAATTCTATGAAGGTAAATATCTAATATTATTTAATTTCAATTTAGCTTACCTTCTTTCGTTAGTGTCAGGTTTTTATCAGTTTGTGTAGATACACCGCACATATTACATTTATGATTAGGTAATTGGTCCGTGCACGCATTAGGTACTTCGGAGAGCTCATAGAAAACTTTTGTTTATTATAGGCTAGCTGACCCGGCGAACTTTGTTCCGCCCGAATTCGTTAATGGAATGAAAATAATAATTTCAAGCATGCACAAAGCTCATATGCTACTTTATGTTATTCGTTCAATTCAAATTCTTTATTCAAAACTTATAGTTATACAATAGAAATAACTGAAGTATAGAAATGTCGATGTGTTTCATCATTCGCAAACTTTCGGTGCATTGAGGTTTCACAAAAAAATTATAAATGGGCCGACATTTTTCAAATTGTGTAGCGGTAGGCCCGGAACATTAAAAAAATACAAAAATTCAAAATTTTACATAATTTTTGTTATTCCTAATGGAAGTGATACTATCCGTTTTGTTTACTCGACAAAAAGTATAGCATATGTCGTTCCTTGGGCCAATTCGAATCTAAACTAAAAATCATAAAAATCGAACGATCCGTTCCCGAGTTATGAGAGCACATACGTACGTCAGTCTCTTTTATATGTAGATATACCCACCCGACTTTGACCGAACCTTTCGTTTTAAGTCTTGCTCGCATTTCGCAAGGTGCTTTATTTGGACAATTTCCATTAATAATTTTAATTATACAACTCTAGAAATAGCGTTTGATTTTATTTTTTAATGGAAGGTGCTACAACCCGATTTCCTATACCTGTTATGTTTTGCAAAGTATCACCTATAGGATGGTATTCTATCTTTCAAACGGGCAGTAGCCATTATACATGCACAATATTTCATTGAAATCAGTTGTGTGGTTTCGCAGATCGACAAAGCACCTATCGGGTCGAAAACTACCTTATCTCTCAAGATTGAACAAACCTTAGATAGACATGCACACAATTTCTTTGAAATAGGTATGTTGTTTTCGGAGTTCGACGACAGCGCCACTCGGGTCAATAACCAAGTAGAAATTGTTGTTTATAGTGTAAGCGCTGTTCCTATATTTCAGATCAGACGTGTTTCCGTAACAGTAACAGTTTATATAATGTATCAAAGTGCTTTCTGTTTCCAGTGCAGGATGAAACGTTGACCAAAGTGGGGAATTATTTTTAGCCCATAAAATTACTACTTCGCGAAACAAACAAATTGGTATTTTGGGTATGACTACATATTCAATTTTATTTCGAAGCTATGTAGGTAGTTTCACCTATCGACTCCAAGAGTAAGCTATCAACAATATCCATTAACAAAATTTCATTGATATCGGTTGAGCTGTTTCGGAGACCTATCGTTCCCAAAAGTTGTATATTTTAAGACACCCTAAACCTGATATACAGCAATACGAACAAAACAAAAGAAGAATTATAAGAATTGGCCCGGTGATTATCGGGTTATTTCATCATGGCGTTCATTTTTATTGTATTACTATGTTATAGAAGATAATTGAATTTAACTGAAAAACGAAATGTATACCTACAACGCCAGCTGAATTTTCCGGCTTTTTCGGTGGAGCCGTTCTCGAGTTTTCA
Source organism: Cheilosia vernalis (assembly GCA_949126925.1). NCBI lineage: Eukaryota > Metazoa > Arthropoda > Insecta > Diptera > Syrphidae > Cheilosia > Cheilosia vernalis. The sequence continues at coordinate 41,886,545 of OX421358.1, read as the reverse complement.
CCCGACTAACGCACAGATATTTCTTTCGACCTGTATAGAGAGAGAGACACAGGAATCTAAATTTTGACTTTGGTGGAAGGGCTGTCGGATACTTTTACATGCCTGAAATTTTGATGGAAAGGTTTTAAAATTGCAAGAAAATAAGGAAAGGATTAACTCTAAATGAAAAATTTGTAACTCTAACAGCCAAGAAGAAAACTAACCACAATTATCATCTTGGTTGGTAAGCCTTCTCTCTTCTCTCTCCACACCGGTATCAAGGCGTTATGGTACCTTTGAGCTGCCCTCCCCATAACCCTACTCACGAAAGAGCAGAGCACCATGATTGTTACTCACTCATTTTTCGTAATAACCCCTCCCTACGTGACACCTCAAGACGCTCAACAACTCCTGTTGCCTGTCATCATTGTCCACGTCATCTCAAACAGCACTACATTTCAACTTTCTCATACTAATGCAATGATCCTGAAAATTCATGTCAAACAAAATTGATTGGTTCAAACACCATCAAATAAATCAAAGTATCTACTCCATTTCAAAAAGTTACTTAATGTAACATAGTAAACATAAACAAACTTAGGTATATCTATCGTATAAGTTAACACGATCGTCCAAGGCCAGCTACAAAATACACCGCAGCCAATCGTATGGGAGTGGCTGCGTCATCACTTTCGCATATCTACCTGTTCCCACAGTCTGGGTGCAATGGATCGTATGGCACACGCGCGATCGTCTCCGGATGCGCGTGCATGGACACTTTGACCAGTCAGCAGTTTCACCGTGGGACCAGCGATTTCCTAACGGGAAATATTTTAGGTTGTGAGTTAGTTGGAATCTGTACCTGGACGTGATCGGTTGAATCTAGAAAATAAAGATTATAACGTGATTTGAAATTATATTGTTTTATTCCAAAAATCGAACAAGTGGGCGTGTCCATAGACACGGTTCGTTAATTTTTTTCATTTACAAGGATCGAGAATCCTTTACTGGCGCCCGAGCAGGGACCTTCACAAAAAAGTAATAAGTGAAGGTCAGTGTTGAATAAAAAATGCAACAAGCATAAGTGAACTAAACTGTGAAATTATAAATTAAACTTCCTGTTAATGGAAAAGGCAACAAGCATAAGTGAACCAAACTGTGAAGTTATAAGTTAAAATTCCTGTTAAAGGAAAAGGCAACAAGCATAAGTGAGCTAAATCAAAAAGCAATAAGTGAAAGTCCAAAAAGAATTAAAGGAAAAAAACACGCAAAAAGCATAGCTAAGTGAATTGAACTAAATGAAATCCAGTGCTGGAAAGAAGCAGAAAAAGGAAGATACAACGAGGATTAAATACCACCATATCAGTAGACGACTAGATTCAATCAGAGGGATGCAATTGACGTCAGCAATTTTTGGATTTTAGTAAGAATTATGAATTAAGATTCAAGAAAAATTTCTAAAGCCATAAATTAATATGAAAATTTAAGAGAAACTTGTTCAATGAAAATTGTCATAAAAATAACATAGCTTAAGAACTCTGCCTAGTACATAAGAAAATTGTGGAAGTAAATTACCCACTCGTTAACGAATTCTAGAAGAAAAAACATTTATGCCTAGGGGCGAATTCTCTTGAAAAAAGGGGCCGGTTCACTGAGAATTATACTTAATTATCCGTGTGAAGTCCCTTGTACCCTAGTAGGTCGCTGCAGAAATACATGCATTAACGACTAAAAAGGATTCATACAAGCCTTCCGTGAGGACAGTGACTACCCCGAAATCTTAAAACAGAGAGCGCTTAGCAGGCATCCAGGGAAACAATTAAACTAAGCTTTAACCAAATCAAGTTAAACAAACTAAATTAATTTATGAACGAAAGAGCGAAAATCGAACTAACTATATGAAATTGATATTAATAGATTCAACTGTGAAATTTATGAAAAGAGTAAATCCAAATTAACTTCTGCCACTAGTCAGCTTATTTAACATATTAAAAAGGTCGTTTCACGGTATATTTACACTCTCACTTACTATCCATCGTTATTGGAATGGACGAACTTAAGAATTCGGTAACTCAGTTAACGGGAGCCGTCAATTCGGTTCTCGAGCAACTAAGAGGATTTGAGTCCCGAATTGCTCGCATTGAACAGGGGGATTCGAGACAGGAAATTCACGATTTAATAAGGCGGCTTAGTTCCATTGAAAGTAGAATAACAAACATTGAAGGTGTAGGCTTGGGGGTACCAGCGGCCCAGCAACCCGAAATTCAAGAACAGTTGCGAGGCCCGAACAACGAGGCCGAATTAAAAGAAATTTCGAAGCTGCCGGACTCCGTGAAGGAGCTCCAGATATTTGAAGGTAATCCGGTTCACTATGTATCCTGGGTACATAGTGTCGAAACAGTCCTCAGGGACTACGCGATCGTCCGTAATAAGCCCATTTACAGGGCTATACTTCAACATATCAGGCAGAAAATTAGGGGGAAGGCCGATTCTGCGCTCGTTTCGTATAACGTGTTCGACGACGAGTGGACGGAAATCAAAAGGGTCCTCTCTCTGCATTACGCGGACAAGAGGGACATAAGGACCCTCGAACACCAGCTAAATCAGCTGAAGCAAGGTGGCTCTCGAGTCGATGACTTCTACGCCACCGTGAACCATCAGTTCTCACTTGTCATAAATAAGATTCGGTCAGAATCACACTCCGTCGAGACGATGAATGCATTGGTAGAAGCTTACCGCAATCGTGCATTGGACGTCTTCGTGCGAGGACTAAATGGGGACCTTTCGAGGCTCCTTATGATCCAGAGACCAAGAACGCTCCCTGAGGCCTATTCTGCTTGCCTCGAAATGCAGAACCTCAATTTCAGGAGTAATACTGTGCATGTGCAAGCACAGAATGTTATATCTTCCCCCGTGCATTATAACTTCAAGAATGAGAGGGGCCCTCCTTTGCCTGCAAGAAACCCGAATAGGTTTTCGAACGATGGATTCGGGCAGCGCCAATATCACTCTTGGAATGGAGGATTCCAAGGCGGGCCATCCACATCGTCGAGACCAGGGGACCCGAGGCCCCCAGTTAAGATGGAGGTAGACAGTTCTGTCCAGTCCAGAAACGTTAATTACATGAATCGGCCTAACAACCGGTTCAAACGGGAACCGAGGTCTGATAATTATAATCCGCGTAAACAACAGCGGCTGCATCATATGGAGTCGGTCGGTTCCGAAGCAATAGAGGAAGCGGAATCCGCTGACCTTGACCACGAGGTACCATCGCCGGAAAATTTTATGGCAGGAGCCTCGTTTCCAGCGTACCATACCTAGAGTATGTAACGCGGGACGGGGCTGTTCTGAGTTTTTTAGTGGATACAGGAGCTAACAAAAACTTTATTAGGTCAAATTTAGTTCCACATCCAGACCCCGTCCAACAACCATTTTTTGTGAGCAGTCCAGGCGGGAAGATTCACGTCAATAACAAAATAAGTGGAAAATTCTTCCGTGATTTGGGTTGCGAGCTAGACGTCACATTCTTTGTTCTTCCGAGCCTTACATCCTTTGAAGGTATAATTGGCGATGACACGCTAAGGCAATTAAAAGCGGTCATCGACAGAGAAAAAAACGAGCTTACTATTGCATCAAACAGAGTCATAACCCTAAAAAATCGAGCCTCCGCCGCAGTCAATTTCCTATTACCTTTGAGCGGCAAGATTTCAGCGTCTGCGAAGCCTAGATTGGAGGCCATTTGTAGTAAATTTAAAAGTCTTTTTGGTCCAGTAGGTAACGAAATGATAAAAACCAACGTAAGAGCCGCAATCCGTACTAACACGGATGAGCCAATATATGCTAAGTGCTACCCATACCCTGCCTGCATGAGAAATGAGGTTGAGCGACAGATTAAAGAGCTCCTGTCGGAAAACTTTATCCGTCCTTCGAATAGCCCATATAATTCTCCAATATGGGTTGTTCCCAAGAAGCCAAAACCCAACGGCGAGAAACAATATAGAATGGTGATCGACTATAAGCGTCTAAACGCTGTAACCATTCCAGACACATACCCCATTCCCGACATTAATAGCACTCTTGCCAGTCTTGGAGATGCAAAAATCTTCACCACCCTCGACCTGACTTCAGGATTCCATCAGATATTGATGAACGAGAAAGATATTCAAAAAACAGCCTTCTCAACCATGAATGGGAAGTATGAATATCTGAGACTTCCTTTCGGACTCAAGAATGCTCCCGCTATCTTCCAAAGGATGATAGACGATGTCCTCAAGGAATTAATCGGGAAGGTATGTTATGTATATATAGACGACATTATCGTTTTTAGCAAAACTGAGGAGGAACACTTGAAACACATTGAGACCGTTTTCTCCAAGTTAAATGAGGCCGGACTAAAAATTAATCTGGAGAAAACTAGCTTCATGGCCACTAGCGTTGAGTTTCTTGGATATCTTGTTACCCCAGAGGGCATTCTCCCAGACAGGAAAAAGATAAAGGCCATCGAAAACATTCCTCCTCCAAAGAACTTGAAGGAACTAAAGAGCTTCCTCGGTTTGACATCCTATTACAGGAAGTTCATTAAAGACTATGCTAAGATCGCCAAACCTCTTACCAATTTAACACGTGGGGATCTTTCAAATGTTAAGGCCAGCCAATCTAGAAACGTACCAGTCTCTCTCGACGACGATGCAATTAGGGCATTTGAAACTCTAAAGGAGTTACTCACGTTTGCTGATGTCCTCGCTTTTCCCAACTTCGATAAGGGCTTTAATTTGACGACTGATGCATCTGACTACGCCATTGGTGCTGTCCTATCCCAGGGTGAGCATGGTAAGGAAAGACCTGTGGCATACATCTCCCGCTCCTTGAATCGAACGGAGGAGAATTATGCCACCAATGAAAAGGAGATGCTTGCCATAGTTTGGGCTCTCGATAATTTGAGGAATTATCTATATGGAGCTAAAAAGATCAAGATATTCACTGATCACCAGCCTCTGACGTTTGCCTTGAGTAACAGAAATCACAATGCCAAGCTCAAGCGTTGGAAGGCAAGGATTGAAGAGTACAACCACGAGTTGATTTACACTCCTGGTAAATCGAACTCTGTGGCTGATGCTCTTTCACGATTAGGGGTAGAGGTCAATCATCTTTCAGATATCAGCACCGATACGGCTAGCGAGGCGCAATCGAACTCACGAACGGGGGAGGTCACAGACACCGCAACTGAAGGATCCCAGACGGGTACAGCTGAGGAAGGACTTTGCGAGCTTTCAGGTAGTGATACCGAATCCTGTACGGTGCACAGTGCCGACCAAGACAATTCAGACCTCATACCGCATGTGGAGGCCCCGATCAATGTCTTCAGAAACCAATTAATCTTTAGGACAGGTATCGATCTGCGCTCTCACGAGGAGCCGCATCCTGGCTATCATCGCCACTACATTTCAGTAAACAATTTACATCGCGGCAACCTCGTAGAGCTATTGAGGGAAAATCTTAATCCAAGGGTAGTAAATGGAATAAAGATTCCAGAGAAGTACCTTGGCTTACTTCAAAGGGTTTACCTGGAGAATTTTGATACTTACAAAATACGAGTCACTCAAAGAATAGTTGAGGATGTCGCCAATGAAGAGCGCAAAATTATAATAATTGAGAAGGAACATAGAAGAGCCCATCGCCTCATGCGAGATCAGTGGGTCGAACAAATACGACAGACACCCGCTGATTCCCGAATTCCAGTCAACGCCGTCTCCTAAATATCCATGTCAGATCCTTCATATGGATATCATGGAAATTCAGAATAACAAATTTTTAACCGTCGTCGACAAATTTTCAAAATTTTCCAAATTTTTTCATATTAAAGAAAAATCCTCCATTTACATTCGATCAAAATTAATTAAAATCTTACACTATTTCACTGTGCCTGAAATCCTGGTAACAGATAATGAAAGGGGTTTCCTTAGCCCAATTGTGCTAAACTTCATAAGAACGCTAGGCGTCAAGCTTTACCTGACCCCCTCCTATCGAAGTGAAGTGAATGGGCAAATAGAGCGAGTCCATTCCACAATATTGGAGATTTATCGATGCCTCAAAGTAGAAAACCCGGATCTTGGTGTTAAAGAACTCGTCGACGTAGCGGTAGACCGCTACAACAACACCATACATTCGGTAATCAAACGAAAACCTACCGACGTTTTCTTTAACCGTTCTCAGAGGGTTAATTATCAGAACCTTTTGAATATCCGCTCCAAAATCAATAAGGACCTGAGAGGTATTATTAAGAGGAATATGGAGGCTAGGAATGTGAGGTTAAATCTAAAAAGGAGTGCGCCCAGAAAGTACTGTGAGGGTGAGGTAGTGTACGCTGCCGTGAAATGCATTAAGGGAAAAAATAAACCATTGTATCGAAAAGAAATTGTCGCAAAGGACAACCGCGTAACAATAACTACGGCTAGTGGCAAAAGGATTCACAAAGCTCACTTAAAAAACTTAAAAAAATGTTAAACAAAAAAGCTCATATAAAAAAAAAGAAAAAGAAAAAAAAAAAAAAAAAAAAAATCGGGGGATGGTTCCCTGACCTACCTACCTATTAAGCTAGTGAAAAAGTAAAAAATAATTATCAATTTTAAGAAGGAAAAGATTAGTAAGTAAGGAAACGAAAAAGAACAAAGACTTATTAAAAAGTCTCCGATTAAAGTAAAAAATTCTTTTGAGCAAACTATTAAGTCCAACTTGGTATTTAGATAAGTAATGAATTAATAAAATTAATAAATCATATTGAAATTGTATTGCAGTTTAGCTTTCTTGGTTCCTGTACAGCCCTTGCACATTTTTGAGTACACATCACCAATCGTTACCGTAAAGGAGGGCAACGCATGGGTGATAAATGGCTACTTCAAGCTAATCCATGTTATTGATTTAAACAAATACAGCGCGCTCATCGAACGAACCGAACAACTCGCCGCAAAACATGTAGCAGATCAGGAAATGCAACTGGTTTTAACCTACCATCTGAACCAGGTAAAAGACCGATTAAAGGAGCTAGGGGAGCCAAGGACGAGACGGGCTCGATCTATCGACTGGATAGGGAGCGCATGGAAATGGCTGGCGGGCTCTCCTGACGCAACCGACTGGGGAAAACTTTTACAGACGCAAACAGACATAATAGAGAACAATAACGACCAATACAGAATCAACGAAAGACTCTTCGAGGCGACGCATGAGGTTATGAACAAGGTTAACAAAATGATTGATGGCTATAATAACGCGGTACAAGAAGGAGAGGCAGAGCGATTGAGGCACGACTTACTCAACAAGGTACTTATACTAAAAGAAGGCGTGAACGAAATAATAAGAGCCTGCCAAATGGCCAAGACTGGAATAGTCAATAGCAACATAATTAGACGCTGAGGAGGTTAACACTATCATTAATGAACTGGAAACTCTGCCTTACCAAAACTTCGTGGAGGCAGTGGAGTATGGACGACCCTCTGTATACAGTAATGGAACCCTTCTGTTGTATGTCCTATCTATCCCTAAGGTTGGGACCAATATTTTCCATCTTATAAACGCTCGTGCTGCCATCAAGGATGGTAGACAAATTGACTTAGACTATACGAAACTACTAGTTAATCACGACTTGACCTACGGACTCAAAGGTGACTGCTTCCATATAGGGAACACATCGGTATGCGACGGTAGCATTTTAGAGAAAATGGCAGAGGACGGATGCCTTCCCAGGATCCTTAAGGGTGGTATTGCAGCGTGCGACTTCAAAAGCACTAACGAAGAGGTCATAGAGCTTATTGGGGAAAACACGATCTTTGTGACAAATTTTAATGGTTCTGTCTTAAATAAAAATTCTTCTATTCCTCTAGAAGGTACCTACCTCATCCAACTAGACAACGACACGGTCATCATCAGGGGCCAGACGTACTATAGTGGATCCGCTTCGAGTCTACAAGCACTTCCTGCTGTCCTGGCTAATGTAACCAGCAAAAGGATCAGGCCTAATCTGGAATTTGTGCATGATATCAGCATCAAGAACATCGAGCTCATCAAAACCCTGAAAGAGCATTTTAATTCCTCTATCGTTACAGAAATCCTCATTATCATAGCACTAGCTATCGCCATCTGTCTCTTGTGGAAGAAAATCTATGGAAGGGTCAATATCCCGGAACTTCGCCTATCTTTCCGCCGGAAGCGTATCCCTCGCCCAGCTCAACGTTCAACGGAAGTCCAACGACCAGACGGTAATATGCTTTTCACACCAAGCCCAAAACCGGGTTTTCCTCGAAAACTCGTCGATGCATTCACACCGACCACCAACTCGTTTTCGTTTGACATTTCAATCAGCTGTGAGACACTAGTCGTTAAACTTCGGTGCAAACTTTTGTGGTTACAAATTTCGATCGCATTAATTAACACACAAAATTAATTCAGTGCATTTAAAAACAATATTAGCCCATCAATTAATTGTGGAAATGATTTTAAGATGTGAATTGTGACATTTGTTCGGTCAGCCATTTTTCTGAACATTGCAAAAGGTGTGTTTGTTCCTACAACCCAACGATTGGATGTCGTTTTCGTGGTGTTTTCGCGGAAAACGAGTGCAAACGACTCGTTTTGAAAACTGAAATATGTATGGGAAAACTTCTGTTTTCGATGATGTTTTCGTGTGCTTTGGCGAAAACCCGGTTTTGGGCTTGGTGTGAAAAGCTTATAACCTAAGCTGTTCCACATGTTCAGCGATAGATCTGCGGGACGCAGAAATTTGAAGAGGCGGCAGTTAACACGATCGTCCAAGGCCAGCTACAAAATACACCGCAGCCAATCGTATGGGAGTGGCTGCGTCATCACTTTCGCATATCTACCTGTTCCCACAGTCTGGGTGCAATGGATCGTATGGCACACGCGCGATCGTCTCCGGATGCGCGTGCATGGACACTTTGACCAGTCAGCAGTTTCACCGTGGGACCAGCGATTTCCTAACGGGAAATATTTTAGGTTGTGATTTAGTTGGAATCTGTACCTGGACGTGATCGGTTGAATCTAGAAAATAAAGATTATAACGTGATTTGAAATTATATTGTTTGACACGGTTCGTTAATTTTTTTCATTTACAAGGATCGAGAATCCTTTACTTATATTTAAAAAAATTTAATTGTTGACAACAACAATTGCCTTTAAAATATTTTTTTTTTTTTTGTATTTGAAATGTCACTACTCGATTTCTATTCACTTTTATTTATTTTTGAGTTAATTTCACCATGAAAAACGAAATTTGGGCCTACAACGCCACCTGTTAAGAATTTTCCGACTTTTCTTTTTTTATTCTTTCAAACAGGCTCGAGACCAGTCCTAATTGGTGCGAATCATCGAAATCCATCCAGTCGTTCTTGAGTTATAACTTATAAGCGTAGGAACTAACATCACTTTCTTTTATATATATAGACTAGCTGGCCCGGCGAACTTAGTTCCGCCCCAATTCGTTAATGTAATGAAAATAATAATTCCGAGCATGCACATTGCACATGCCTCTTTATGCAATTCGGTCAATTCAAATTCTTTATTCAAAAGTTATATTAAATACTCTATGACCTTAAGGCCCATTTTATTCACTCGAAGTTGAACACAACTTGGGAAGTTTCCCATATAAAAATCCCCAAGTTGTGTTCAACTTCGAGTGAATAAAATGGGCCTAAGTCCACTTTTGCTCTAAATTAACACAAATCAACTTCTGCTAGCTATTGTGACTGAATTTTGTTGTTTCACTTAAGGCGAACTTCAAGTTGTTGATGATGTGAATTAAATAAAAAAAATTGTTATGATTTAACAGATAAAGCAAGAGGAAATTCGAAAAAACGCTCGTGACAAATGAGACTTTATATTTGACTTAGTCAGTGATGTTGATTTCGATACTTGAGGAATAGTTTTTAGAAAATAGGCATCATTTCTTGTGAACTGTTTGAACTGTTTTACAATCAAATTTTTGTGAATTCTTTTTTTAGAATCAATTCACACAAATACATTTTGAATTTGGTAAATCTGGTACCTACATTCTTTAATCAAAGTCGCATTAAACATTTTAATTTACAACTGTGCGTCGTGTTTATTTTCCAACAACCTACTTGACTTACTCACCAAATCAAAACCTTGGATTATAGAGATAAAAAAAGATAGAATTGCCTATCAATCGACCAACATTCTGATAACAATTTCTTGAATCACCTTGTAGGTTGGTTGCAGTTCCTTTGTAAGATATGCAATTTTTATCTTTTTTACCAAAAAGGCATGATTTTTCGAAAAAGGCATTAATTTTTTAAGGGTTCAGACAGGAAAACTTAGATCCGGCTTTGTATCACTGGCGGTGACTCCAATCTAACTATTTCTCAACTTAAAGTCAAATTTAATGCTTTATTTCTTCTAATTTAGACTAAAAGTTAATTTGTTGCCAAAAGTCGCGTCTAAAATGTTTTATTGCTAAGGGCCAATAGAAATAACTGAAGTATATCGATATCGATGTGTGTCAATCAAACCGCAATGATTGACGTGCCACCTATCGGATCCAAAAGTATTCTATCCTTCAACCTGGAACCAACCATACGCATCCACAAATTTTAGTGGAAATCGCCTGAGCGGCTTGGGATATCAAAAACATTACCTATTAAGTCTAAAAGAATGTTATCTTTTAAGTCTTGCTAAACCTTAAATACATCAATACGAACAAAACCAAAAAGTTTCATGAAAATTGGCCCATCAGTTATCGAGATATAAAGTCATTGAGTTTCACACCGAAGGAATTATATTTATAAATTATTGTTATTGTATTATAATATTTCAGAAGTTAATTGAATTTAAGTTAAAAACGAAGCGTGTGCCTACAGCGCCACCTGTTGAGAATTTTATGATTTTTTTATAAACCATCTCTGATTCAAGACGAACAAAACAAAACAAAAATCATTCAAATCTAACTAACGCACATATCTATTTCCTTCTACATTTAGAGACACAGGAATCTCAATTTTGACTTCGGTGAAAGGGTTGTAGGGTCAACAAAGCAAGGCAGGCATGCTTGTTTAAGCCTGTGCTTAGCTCGTCGGTGGAGTGGGATCTTCTGCTTGGCTTGAAGACTACCGTACTTTTACATGCCTGAATTTTGATGCGAAAATTGTAAAATTTGTTGGCACTAAAGGGATAGGAAGAAAATTGGGAAAGGATTAACTCTAAACGAAATATTTGTAACTTTAATAGCCAAGAAGAAAACTAACCCCACCTATCAACTTGGTTGGTAAGCCTTCTCCCTTCTCTCTCCACACCAGTACCGAAGGTGTTATGGTATCTTTGAGCTGCCCTCCCCATAATCATACTCACGAATGAGCATTTTCCTAACAACCCCTACTTGAACACTCACAACGCTCAACAACTCCTGTTGCCTGTCATCATTGTCCTCGTCATCTCAATCACTCCTACATTTCAACTTACTCACACACCCTGAAAATGCTTGACAAACAAAAATGATGGATTCAAACACCATCAAACAAATCAACGTAATACACTCCATTTCAAAAATTCACTTAATGTATGTAACATAGTAAACTACTTATTAGGTATATTTAAGAAAAAAAAAAATCAAAATTGTTAACAACAACAATTTGCTTAGAAAATAATTAAAATATTTGACAACAACAATTGCTTTTAAAATTTAAAATATTTTTTTTTTTTGTTTTGGAAGTTTCACTACTCGATTTTTATCCAGTTTATTTTTTTTCAAAGTGATTTTCCCATGGAAATCGAAATGTGTGCCTGTAACGCCACCTGTTGTGAATTTTCCGACTTTTCTTTTTTCCTAAACCATCCCTGATTCAAGACGAACAAAATGAAACAAAAATCATTCAAATCGGTTTAGCAGTTTTCGAGCCTTTACCCGACTAACGCACAGCGATTGATTTTTATATAATAGATAATATGATAATATGATAATAAATTTTACAAAGTATTTAGATAAACATATTTGTTTTTTTTTTATTATTGTTCAGGATAAACAACGTTTACTTCTTTATTATTTGCAGGAAGAAACAAACACTGACCATGGGAGAACCAAGATAATACCCAATAAATTAATAATATTTAAAGCTTATTATTTTATTGAATGTGTGCATTTTATCGATTTTACCTATTTCTGTTTCGTTGTTATTTATGTATTGGGCATCCCTTGTAGTGTTACCCACAGAAATTACATTAGATTTTTTAAGTTTTATTTTTTTTTTTGCGTTTGATTCTGCGATGTTTTATCCATGACAAGCAAGTTTAACATCCACATAACCGACCGAGCCCCTTGCATATGGATCGCTCTGCCCTAGCCAGAACAAGGCATTCGCAGAGTCGACAGGAGCATCGTCGGAAAGTCCAATTTTTTGAGATGGTATCTTAGTGGCCAGTGACTAGTAAGATTACCCGTTAGGATCCTTAGATCTTCTTTGCTTAGCTCAAGTAACTTTTTTGTTTAACTACGGAGATGGGCTTATCAATCTTTTTGCCTGTCTTTGTCCTTTGGATTGCGTCCAGTATTCAGCGAGGTGATTATCTTCCCATTTCCTGAATTTTGAGTGTACGTAACTCAAAGGTAACCCTCATTATAAACATTATAAAACTTCGAATTCCGCAATTAGCAACAGCGATTTTCCATTCCGTTATTGACTGCGAGAACAAACGGCCAGAGGTGCAGCCACGCTTGCGGTTTTCGTCCCAATCAGCACTACTCAACTCTGCTCAGATAGTGGTGAGGCATCGTCACTACACCGTCAATCGGAATAACCGTACGGTACTACTGTTCAAATAAAGAATACATTCTTGTGATTAGCGGAAAGAGTTTTCACTTGTGATTTACAATGCCCCCGCTAAGAGAACAACGCAACAGTCATCAGCACAGCTTCCATTGTGACAGGCATCTTGCAGTAAATTGGTGTTCTAATTTTCTTTATCTTTTACTAGATTTCAATAAAATGTCGAAAGGCACAGTTACATTATTATAAAAAAATATATATATATGTCAGAGACCACTTGTGCGCCCCCACAAGATGCAAAATTATCAAAACCCACGCTTGATTTCAGATTCAACTGAAATCAACACTTTTACACTATCTCTGCAGATAAGCTGCATAAACAATATTTATCACTCACTATGCTCAGATGCAGATTTGCTGCATCAGCATTTATATTATATAAAAAGGGTCCATCTGACCATCATCAGCCCTCAGCTCGATATCAACTTCGTATAACTTAAGATTACCCCCCACCAGAGGTAAGGAATCTGAAGCTCAATAATAAAAAGCATAAAATACAAATATTCAGTCTTTTATTTCGTGGTGGTTTTTGTTCTCATTGGGAGAACAGAAAAATACATTTTTTTTCCGCGATCTTGATCACACATACAAAAGTTACATATATAAACATTTGGTCTACGTAGGTATTTAAGAGAGAATTTATATACCTTCTTTGTAATTTTTCTTGTTATTGTAATGAATAAATATTGTATCGCTAGTGAATTTAATTTAGATCTTTTATTTGAGTCAAGATGATTGGTAAGCACATTGTGTGATACAGAGGTGTGAAAGGTGAACGAACATGATGTAGGCGAACAGACGGAACATACACCTCACGGGGACGGGGCTTTTTGGCTTAAAGTAGAATTGGAGCTGTTGAGTAGGGTAGGGCGGGGCTAGTTGGACCACTTTTTTTTTGACGCTTCATAACTTCCAATCTGTTCATAATTAAGCTATGAAACTAAAGTAAATAGATACATTGAAACTTCGACTTTTTAATGTTATTAACAAAAAAAAAAAAACAATTTATCTTACAGTTAAATAATTATTTTGACTCAAATACACCAAGTCCAAGTGGTCCAACTTACCTCACCAGCGGGGCAAGTTGGACCAGTGAGTGGGGTAAGTTGGTCCGAAACCTAAAAAAACTGAAAAGTAATTTTTACGAAATACGAAAACGCTATAATTTCTTTCTAAAATGTATTTAAAATGAAAACTTAATGGAAAAACACAACATAAACTTCAAAAAACGAAAATAAAAAAACCGCTTTATGACGTTCTATAAAATAAATTTAGATAAGAATAAAAATATTGTTTTATAGATTATGAATCGTATAATCGTTACTGCAATTCATGCAAATAAAGATGCTTCCTTGATATATTTTGGAACATTTTGAATGGGCCCACTTTCGGCAAGTGTGACACTGCACCCACTCCTCCCCAGGTAAACTTCTTGAATATGCTTCCATACACATAAGACAAAACCAATCAAAATGTTTTTCTTCCTCACCACTGGCGGTCCAACTTACCCCGCACTGACTTTGTTGAACATTTTGTTTCACAAAGAAACAACTACACCAAACACTTCAATTCCACACTCGAAAAAATAAAATACAATAACGGGACACATGAAAAATGTTTACCTTATTCTGATATTTGCACCGCTTCACAAAAAAAGAAAGAAAAGAAATATTTTTTTTTTTTTTTTAGTTTTTACACTTAAAAATACAAATTTTAAACGACGCGCCCCTTTGAAAGTAAAAATGCAATTTCAACTTGTTTGGCTTGTGGCCGTAAGTCACACACTTCGATTGTGTGTCATCGTTGTCATGTAGGACTTTTAGTTTCTGAGCTATTCGAGTGGGCCTACTTGCCCCGTGGCGCAACTAGCCCCGCCCTACCCTACATTCTGCTTCTCTTCTTCTCTTTTCTTTCCCTATCAACACTTTTAAAATATAGATTACCTTTTCTTAGGTTTGATAACAGAATTTTTTTCCCTTTTCAATGTTTTTTTTTTTTTTCATTTCCTTGTATTCCTTTCTACTTTCTAAATTATAAAACGGTAATCCCAATTGTTACAACCCCATCTTCTAACAGTAGGAGTATTCTAACGTTGGTTCGGTAGCTATAAGCTATCGTGGAACGATATTTTATTTTGTAGTAGGCTTAGTAGCAGGAAGAAACCCACAATCCGACGGACTTATGCCCGGTTTTCCTCAAAAGTGCCACCCTCTGCTACACGGTATAATAACACACTCAACCCCGACCGACGCTCCAGCTTTTCCAAAACCTTGAAATTCTTGCTACGGGTAAGGCATCTGTACTGCAATAAAGGCTTACAAAGTTGATGAAAATAGCAGACTGTAGCCCTGTCAACAGCATAGGTAGATATTAAATGCACTTTTCACGGTTTTACCATATCATAGCACGGTGTTCTATTTTGGTGTTGAAAATGGCTATTTTCTTTCAATCATTCTGCAATTCATAACTTGTTCATACCAGTTATAATTATTATCCAGGGCACTAATTCCGTATGTCGATTATCGCCAGACGATAGTTTTGCTTCACGTAACTTCAATAATCATCTATCGTCCAGACGATATCGTTTTGACGATTGAACATTTGCTTCACGTAAATCAATAATCGTCGAAACGCTATCGCCCAGACGATACAATTTGAGCGATACCTAATGAGGTATCGTTTTGCATTAATTTGTATGTTTTGCAAACAACTGAAGATTTTTTATTGAATTTCAAGAAGAATACTTGACTTTATATATCTTTCAAATGCTATAATGTACATTTTAGACTTATTTTGTATGAACCTCACGCAAAAGCAAAATATTGTGGAAAGGTGTATTGGTGTTGGTGATTATATCAATAATTCAATATAACAAAATTACATGTTGATTTAGAATTATTATTGGAAAACGGAAAAGTAGTTTTTGCAAACGTTTGTGCTGCCCTCCATAACATTTGTATTGATAGTACAGCAATCGAAGAATACGAAGTGCAAACTTTGGACAAGTGGGGATGCTATCCATGAAGCTGACTATCAATAATACACATTTTCGGTGTTATTAATAAACTAAGGAACAAATTTGAATTAATTCCACTTTGCAAAATTCAAGTTTGCCGGCATCAAATACAAAATTGGTTGCCAAAAAACTCATTTATGACATTTTAAATGACGCACGTCTAATTGGAATTTTTATGTACCTAGTTTGAGGCTTGGCTTGAGGGTCTTTGCTCTCACGATTTGTATAAAATAAACGAGATGATAGTGAAGTGATAGAGTTACGAAAAGCAAATTGGTGACGAGATCGTTGACTACCTACTATCACTGAAACGATTATTATCGTTCTCAGAGTTACAGAATGAGTGCCCAGTATTTTATTATATTTCCCCAGTAATTGTTTACTTCCAACATAATATTTTTATTGCTAGGTACATTCGCCTCTTGTTGTCCTCATGACAACTGATTGTATTCCGTTATTTCAATTTTCATACAAAGAGCTTTAGATAGGTACATTCAAAATCTGCACCTTGAAATTTTTACATTTATTTGTTTTTAAGCTGCTGTGAATTGAAATAAAATATTATAGTTATTATTATTATAATAACGGACATCTGCTTCAGGGCAGCGGGCAGACCACACCGCATATGGCAAAACAAGGCGAAACATAGAAACATTTATCGTTTTTGTTTTGTAGAATTCAATTTCACGAATAACATTACCCACAATACTACTTGATTTTTTTTCTTGCCACTTGTGTGTGGCCAATTGAGTACATAAGTTCTTAATTTGCCCTGTTCTTTCTTCCTTTAGATATTTGTCTGAAAAGCATCCATTATGAAGTCTTTCGTTTGAAGGGTATCTCCTATTTATTTTTTTTATTTTTTTGTTGCACCCATCCTATTTGTTGGTCTTAGCATTAGTCTTCTGATTTCTTATTGATTGTACTTGTCCTGTTGTACTCGGCGATTCAATCTCATTAAAGTTCAACAAAAAGCTGATTCTAAACTGTTCAATGAAAGGAGAAAGCATTAAATGTCGTCAATGTTAATGGATTTCACTGGTTAATTGTTTTAGCGTTATCTGGGAAGCTTTTTCGTAGATACATTATTCGTTGATAGAGTTAATTGCCCGTTGGGATTTCTAACTTCTTAATGTAAGGGTTTTCGGCAGAGTTTAACTTTTAAATGCAACATAATAATAATTGAATACCTATCCAATAATATTTTATTATAGTCCCCAAATACATATTAATAAAATAAGAATCAAAGGTTGAAACATTCGTTTTATGTTTCTTCTATGATGTCATTTTCAAATAGGTAAATCCAATTTTTTAATGTAATGTTTACACATTACAATACTACAAACGGTCGTTAGGTTATTTCGCGAATGGTCTTGTGGTGCAATGGACCGTACGTATGCGACTTGCTTCATTTATTTATCAAAATAATAGTCTCAAAGTGAATCTCAAAATCCTAATTAGGATCTATGAAAAAACGCGGACACCAACCATTTTTTTTGTCGGAGGTTGTTACTATCTGAGGGAGCACTCAGACACAACTACTGGTCCAGACAGAAAGATAACAATGAGCTTCAGTGATGAAGAGCTTAGATGTTCGGCACACACCACATCAGCCCCAAAAGTTCTGCCACCTATTGCGGACAAAGCTTGGTGGACAGAAGAAAAGACGCGGACTTTTTACAGATGTCCGGACGCAGTCGTTTGGTCTGTCTCCACCCAGCACAGTCACTCCATCGACACTCGTGTACACGAGAAACCCAAGTATCTATGCATGACCTACGCACCAATCATCGATAAAGCCCACGGATCTCTGCGCCTAAAGGCAGAAAGTCGTTAGATCTGAACCGACAGAACGGCGACATCGTCCGCGTATGCTTGTTTTAGCTGAGGGCAGCCTCTGTTTACCTCTGTCATGACGCATTTGCCAGAATCCGCCTCGGCAATCAACATCCTGTGCATTAACATGGCTTTAATTTACACCAATGTTTCATCTACACTATGATGCTATCAAAAAACGCATTGTCAAAAGCACCCTCAATATCGACGAAGATGTCCAACGCGTATACTCCTTCTGATCGAAGTTCTGAAGCGTAGTTTCACAGCATTTTCCACGCTGACAATGCCTGTTGGATGACAGAAAGATGATGCGATTGAAAAGCAACATTGCGCAGGTGCAGCTCAAAAAGTCTCTCCAAGCTTTTCAGCAGAAAGGAGGACAGACTTATGGGTCTGAAACTTTTGGCGATAGTGTAGTCAGTCTTACCTTTCTTTGGTATAAACCAGACTTTAAACATTCACCAAGACCTCTCTACCTCTGTATTGTTCTTAGTTTAAGCCGATCTTTACCAGAATTGCCAAGTTCCTCCTTAAACCGAGCCCAATTTTTTTTCTCGGATTTCTCCTCTCTAGCGAAAGTAAAACTGCACAGTAGATTTGAAATTAAATTTAGCTATGGTCTGACATAGTGCTATCGATAGTCTTGGAATGCCTGTTGAACAGGGTAACACCGATTACCTGCTGTCTCCTGGCTGTAACAAATGTAGGTCGACAACCCACATTGTTGATGGTGATGTCAGACGATAAGGTGAAGTCCAGAAGACGATCCCCTCGTTTATTACATTTGCTGCTACCCCAAACAGAGTTTTGAGCTATAGCATCGCAACATAGGATGTGACCTATTTTTTTGGACTTGCAGTACTCTATAAGCTCAACAACAGCCTTTGGTAGTGGAGGAGTTAAAGAGTCGTAGTTGCAGCAACCAAATCTTGGCAACAGAACCTTTTTATTGTATATAACTACCGGCCGTAAGGTATTTCGATCAACAAGTCCTAGGTCTCTCGGACAGCTTGTGGTAAAGAACGTTATGCGAACCGCTCAACACACCAAGGCCACAGATGCGATACTATAGTGCTCTAATGTTGATAATAACATGTAATGTTAAGCTATGCTAACCTATGCATATACATGACTCATGGGTCCTGGATGGATGTTATGCTCAACCATGGGTTGTGGTCCAACTTATTCGCAGCAAAAACAACCGTACAGTGTTTTAAATTATATCACTGAATCGTTACAAGGCAAGATTAATGCTATAAAACGTAGGTATGCCTATATTTACGCCATGGGTTTTCCCATCGAGCATTGTTTGAGATTCAGAACAGCAATCAACATTTTGCCAAGGTCAATAATTTTATTTGTTTTATTTTGAAAATGTCATTCATTATATTAATATGATTCTTATCTTTTTTATCATCGTTTGTAACTTGTTTTCCTCTCGTTAATGCTAATTTGGAGTTAGAGCGCATTAGTATTCAGTGTTATCAAACACTTTGATCTACTTATAATTATTTAAAATGTTCTCTTACATTTTCATTTGTTAAATACACAAACAATTGGTTTGCTTTTGCGAAGCTTGTGGGTGGACGAGAGTGTGCTGTTGCATCGAGCATTTGATCTTGGTGGCTCTCGGTCACTTGGATATCGACCACAGCAGACACCACAACTGAATCACAAGCTAGGTTAGGTTAGGTTCATGTGGACCCATTGTGATGCCCTTATTGGGGGGTTAGCCGGTGTTGTTGGCTATAGTGTTTCCTTCTTGGTTACTCGACCTTGTCCAGCCATCCTGATGTGTTTATGAACCTGTAAAGATTAGATAAAGATATATCTGAACGTTCATGTAAATCATGGAAGTAGTATCTTCCAAGTGTCCTATTCCTCAAGTGACAGAGACTTGGGCATTGACAGAGGAAGTGAGGTGTGTCCTCGTGTACCTCCTCGTCGCCGCAACCCCTGCATATATCGTCGTTCTTGAGTTTAAGTTTTATTGTGTGGTATCTTAGGAAGTTGTGACCCGTTAGGGCTCCTACCAGTTTATACATCGACGTTCTATCAAATCGCAAGAGCTTGATAGTCCGACTTGGATTGTATTCCGGCCATAACTTCCGTGGTATTTCGCAGGTAGTTAGTTCTTTCCACCTGTTGTTGGCTTTCATCCGGGTCTTATTTTCCACCCTCTCTCTGAGATTACAGAGTGGTGGTTTGATTGAATTAATCGCCCGATCTTGGTCCATAGCAGAACCATTTCTTGCCAATTCATCAGCCATCTCATTGCCGGTTTTGTCACTGTGTCCAGGGACCCAGCAGAGACGCGTGGTGTGCTGCGAGCAGAGAACCTTAAGCTCTTCACGGCAGCGGTGAACTAGCTTTGATTTTATTTCGATAGCAGATACTGCTTTTATAGCCGCCTGGCTATTTGGTATTGATAACATTGACACCATATGGGCAGCTTCAGCGATTGCCAGAACCTCCGCCTGAAAGACACTACTGTAATCAGGTAGTCTGATTGACTGGTGTATATTTAACTCTTCAGAGAAGATTCCAGCACCTGTTCCACGGTCCATCCTAGATCCATCTGTGTAGATGGATATAGTGATGCGCGATATTTATCGAATCACTCGATTCATCGATATTTTCTTAAAAAAATATCGATGTTTTCACTCGATAATTTACTTTCGATATTATCGATGCATCGATTATTTACCACCGATTTTTTTGAATACCACAATACTGTGACAAAGCAAAAACATTTTCACACTCCACCAATTCCTTATCTACATACGTCGCATCCGCCGGCCGTCGCCTGATATATTTGTAGGTGTGTGTTACATTTGCATAGAGTCCTGTATGTTATGCACTGAAGAGCACATGCAAAACAAGTTCAACGAAAACCATTATTTTGGAAGTAAAGGGCCCAGTGATCCCAGATTGGGGGGAAAGTCGTTAATTTTATCGATTTTTTCTAACAAAGGGGGAAAAAATAGGGAAGGAATTTTTGGGGGGAAACAATCTAAAAAGGAAAAAAAAAACTTTTAAAATTTTATTTAAATAAAGTCCTTACACCATTTTCAAATTATACAAAAATACAAAACAAACTGTCTACTTCTACTTTGGCTGGAATTTTATATACAGAAAAAATTTATAAAAAAAAATTATAACGACTTTGTGGTAGAAAAAAGCTGCTTAAGACTTCACAATACATAGCACAATGTACAAACTTTGAGGTAGGTACAAATATATGTTTAAATATAATTCCTGTAATTTTTTTTTTATTTGCTTAGTTCTAAGATATTAAAATAAAATATCAAATGTTAAAATAAAACTTTAATAAGGGTTTTTGGTTTTGGGGGGAACAAAATAATTTTTATTATGGAAAAAATATCGTTTTGGTGTCACAAAAACGGATCCAAGGGCCCAGCCCATAGTTGTAATTGCGTGCTGAAAACCCCAACTTACTTTGCTTTGCTGAGATCGAAGCACAAAAAACAGATCTTTTAATGCATTTTTATGTTTTATTTGGCTGCCATTGGCTTATTTATAGATACTTTTAGCTATAACTTCTTGCAATTACCAGCATGTAATGCCTTCCTATACTACCTACAACGATACGAATTGATTAAATTTATCTATAGGTATCTAGATGTTGAATCGTATAGAACCTTTCCAGGTGATATTATCTATCTTAATGAGAAGGAAAATCTAGATTATACACAAAAATCAAAATTATTCATAAAAAATCGATATTATCGATATTATCGATTTTTTCGGGCCGATTTTTTGTTTGCATCGATATTTTCATTTCGATATTAAAGTATCGATATATCGATACGATCTTGAATTATCGCGCATCACTAGATGGATATCGATTTTCCTTTTGTGGGTTCATCTGTGTTCCATTCCTCCCTGCTAGGGAAAAAGCAGGGGAATGGTATGTCAAAGTCAAGAAGGGGAGACAAGTAGTCAGAAGTGACCGCATCTCCCACATATTTATTCAGAATCTGTGTGTGTCCCTGTTGCAGCGCAACATGATACAGGGAGAAAGGAAAACCACCCGCAATGCAATTGCCGTCGCATTCAAAAGCCGTCGGCAAAACACCAAAGACATTTTCACGTTTTGCTAAAATTGGGAATTCAGCAAATAGACCAGCACAGCACGCATTCACGCAAATCATTCATTGCCGAAATTGGGAGAGCATGAATTAAGTCACCGCTATACACACCGAGAAAATTAGCATCGTGGAGGAGGTTGCACAGCAAGTCCATATAAAAAAAATGCGATGTTCATCATTTTAGATCCGCCCACTGAGCTGCACTCTCAGCGCCTGCTATCGGTGTGCACATATGCATGCATTAGTGCAAACAGTTTACGTGGGAACTAGGTGCAGTGCCGGAAGAAGGGGCACAGCATTGACTTTGCTAATGCAAATTGAAACAACCCGTAATCCCAATAGGTCAATGATCTGAGCAATGATCAAACGGCAAAAACAGCTGAAGCAGAGGTTTCATGCGAATGCGGAAAGGGCGATGGAATTTCATTCCCAGTTACGCACTCAAGTCGGCAATAAATCCCTAATTTAAGAAATTAAAAACTGAGTTTTATTTTATTTCGGTCGTCTTTTTTGCTACAAATACGCTGCACTAGGCCTCTGGTCGATCGGTCGTAACAAAAACTGTTTGACCGGCGGCAAAATCAAATCCTTTTTTTCGGCATTTATTTTTACTTTTTGCGAGTGTCCTTGCGATACATAGTGGTCCTTCGAGCCGGATTTAAGGATTAAAGGATCCTGAACATTATCAGTGAACAAAAAACATTAAGGAAAAGGTGTTAAGAAAGTTCTCACAATAGTGTTCGGTGTTCTTAAGCAATTCTGACAACCCACGGACGGTGGATTGCATGACATTTCATCCAAGGAAACTGGTGCAGCAGAACAGAGGAATCCAAACCTACAGGTGTGTGGCATTTATTATAATAATTTTATAATTAAATCGTTGATCTTCATTGATCTAAATCAAATCGTGTGTTGTGTGTTCTGAGGGTTGTTTAATTAATTTCTCGTTAACTTCATCATGAGCAAAAGCAAAATTTCCAATTTTATAGAGGTGGTTCAAATCATTGCTCAGGAAATAGGCGCTGATTATACGGCTTATGTAGGCTTAGGCTCATCAAAGAAATCCATTCATATGAATGAAGCGCGGTTAGCAAATTTGGAGGCATCTTTTGACGAAGCTAGAGTTATTCACCAAAAAATTGTTGCTGCCCCCAGCGAGGAGGCAAAGGTGAAATATATGGAAGACTTAGCATTTCATAAATTAAAGGAGCTTTTCTTCAAATATTCTTGTGAATTGAAGGAACAGCTAGCAAATATTGATAGTCATCAAAGTGCTCTCAACAGCTCAGTCGTAGGTTCAAAGACACCGGTGGTCGAATTAAAGCTTCCTCCTAAGAGATTTCAAAACGTTCGATTGCTAAAGGACAATCAATTTAAGTTGCTGTTTAATCAACCACAGCTCACACTCGAATCAGCTGATGATCTGAAATTGCTATTGGACACAACCAATGAAGCTAAGCAATCACTCAAAACTCTTGGAGTGCCAGTCGAATCATGGGAAGATGTTCTCATCTTTCATACGGTGCAGAAACTTCCTTCTGCCACTCGAGGGCAATGGGAATCCCACATTTCAACGTATGTCGACTACCCTACATACAGCTTATTGGAAGACTTTATATTAATGAGATCAAGAACCTTGGAGGTGATTGGCCAATGCCCATCAGGTGGCAATCACCCAAAATCCAAAAATTTTACGTCAAGTACAATTCGTGTACATAATACTACAATCCCTAAGTGCTCAATGTGTCAAGGCTCACATTCCATTCGGAATTGCCTTAAATTCAAGGCACTAAATACGAAGAAACGACAGGAGATTGTCAAGAAAAGGAAACTTTGTTTCAACTGTTTGTCAAGTGCGCATTTCACGCAAAATTGCACAAGCGACTTTACTTGCTCAACGTGCCATCAACGGCATCACTCATTATTGCACATAAACGAGCCGGTTAATGTGATGCATGCTAATGATGCAAGCTCATCAGTAGAGGTTTCACTACCTGATCATTCATCTTCATCGCATCAACCATCAGCCTCCTCTGCAACTCACCATCAACAATCGATAGGTTCAGATATGCCAACATCCTCTAACATAACTGCTTCAGCATATAACGCGCTTATAGCCGAAAACAATCAAGTGAATGTTCTTCTGGCTACGGCCCTTGTTAAGGTTTCAACAACCGCTGGCCAACCGTTGCTGCTGCGAGCGCTAATAGATCCCGGATCTGAGGCGTCATTCATTACGGAATCGGCGTCTCAACTGCTAAATCTAAAAAGAGAGAGGAGCTGCGTCAATGTCCTGGGTATAGGGGAAACCAACACAAGTATATCTAAACACAGAGTTTCGCTCACAATACGGTCAAACGTGAACCAAAACTTCAGCTTACAGCTACATGCGTTGGTTCTGCCCAAACTCACAGCAGTGCTACCTACGCACACTATTCCACATGCTAATTGGAGGCACCTGCAAAATATTGAATTGGCCGATCCCTCGTTTTCCAAGCCAAGCAAAATCGACATTTTACTTGGTAGTGATGTCTATCCATTCATTCTCCTTGAAGGCATCATAAAAGGGGAGCCAGGGACTCCTATGGCTCAAAAGACGGAATTCAGATGGGTACTTTCTGGAGGCATCTCAGCCCTCAACAAAGGTAATACCAGAACATCTCTCCACATAACGACTGAGAGTCAAAATTTTGAGAATTTACTGCTCAAATTCTGGGAGCTAGAGGAAGTCCCAAGGAAGAAGCTATTGTCACCAGAAGAGGAGGCATGCGAAACGCATTTCTGCAGGACGCATCAGCGGCAGCTGGACGGCAAATTTGTGGTTCAACTTCCATTTAAGGAAGGAACACACCCTGTATTAGGTCGGTCGGAGAGATCAGCGCTAGTAAGGTTCATGCACCTCGAAAGGAAATTTCAAATAAATCCTTCCTTTTATGAGGAGTATCGAAGAGTTTTCGATGAATACCTGGAGCTTGGACATATGTCAGCGATCGACCCCTTACAACTGCACAAACCGCACTATTTCGTTCCTCACCACGCAGTAATAAAGGAATCGAGTTCAACCACAAAGCTGCGAATCGTTTTCGACGCGTCCTGCAAATCGTCTGATGGAACGTCACTTAATGATCATCTTTGCGTAGGCCCAAGGTTGCAGGATGATATTGTTGACCATATTGCCCGATTTCGAAAGCATAAAATCGCCTGTGTAGCTGACATTACGAAAATGTACAGGCAAATTTGGGTACCACCCACAGATTCAGTATACCAACTTATTTTATGGAGAGATGTGGAGGGTGGAGAAATAAAACCATATAAACTCAACACGGTTACATTCGGCACCGCCTCCGCACCATATTTAGCTGTTCGCACGCTGCAACAACTTGCGGCTGATGAGCGAGAGGATTACCCAATTGCATCGAAAATCGCACTCAGAAACTTTTATGTGGATGATGTAATTCATGGGGCAGATTCAGAAGCAGAAGCCATAGAAATGCAGCGGCAACTCAGAACTATGCTGATGCGAGGAGGTTTTCCATTACGAAAATGGGCAAGCAACTCGGAGAGGTTTTGGCATCTATTCCAGAGGAGGATAGAGAGGTAAGGGTACCACTATCATTCGACGAGGGAAATGCGATTAAAACGCTAGGAGTCCAGTGGCACCCTGCAAGAGACATTTTAACATTTAGAATATCACTTCAGGATTCAAAGAAGACTACAAAGCGAACAATCCTGTCTGACATTGCGCGACTGTACGACCCAATGGGTTGGATCTCGCCTTGCGTCATTCTGGGCAAGATCCTAATGCAGGAAATCTGGAAACAAAAACAAACATGGGATTCTGAACTCCCACCAACAATCGTTTCAGCGTGGCACAACTTAAAAACTGAACTCTACTCAATCAACGCTTTCGAGATTCCTCGCTGAATAAACTTTACTACTGATGCACAGATCGAAATTCACGGGTTCTGCGATGCGTCAGAAAAGGCATTTGCGGCAGCAGTGTATCTTAAAGTTACCACCGGAAGCACATCAATAACTAATTTGATCGTGTCAAAAACCAGGGTTGCGCCGGTGAAAAATAAATCACTGCCACGGTTGGAGCTTTGTGGGGCCAATCTCCTAGCACACTTAATTGCCCACACAGTGAAGATAATGGATCTCCAATCGGCAAAAGTGTTTGCTTGGTGCGACTCCCAAATTGCACTAGCCTGGATAAAGACACCGCCATATATCCGGACAACGTTTGTCGCTAACCGAGTGGCGGAAATCCAGGAACTCACTGATCCTAAGGTCTGGAATTACGTCCCCTCAAAGGACAACCCTGCAGACACCGCGTCCAGAGGACTTTATCCAAAAGATCTTCTCAACGATCAACAATGGTGGCATGGGCCTGAGTTCCTACAGTCGTTTGACGAACGACTGCACCCGCCATACCAAATCATAACGACGGACCTTGAAACAAAATCGTCACAAAATCCAAGGACAAAAAATGATTTGATTGCATCTGGGTACCCCATTAAAAATATTTTTCAGCTCTGCGTTCACTTCACAGCCTTCGAAACCAACACACTTCTTACTCGTTTTTCCTCGCTACAACGTTTGCTTAGAGCCACAGCTTATTGGCTTCGCTTCTTTACTAACTTGCGATTCAAGACAACTAAAGTGGCAACTCGGGTATCGGGACCACTTTCATGCGAAGAGATCTGCTCAGCTCAGACACGCTTAATCACCATCATACAGCAAGAAGTGTTCGCTGAAGAAATCGCAAAGCTAACCAACGGTGAAATATTCTCTAAAGCAAGCAAATTGGCAAGACTTTCGCCATTCACTGATGAAAAGGGGATACTGCGAGTCGGGGGACGATTAGAAAACGCTGATTTGCCCTACTCACAGCGGCATCCAATCATACTACCCTCGCAGAACTTCCTTACATCTCTCATAGTTCATGATACACATCTGAAGACGCTCCATGGCGGACAACAATTAATGATGGCGACACTCCAATCTGAATATTGGATTCTACAACTCAAATCTAGCGTCAAAAAATGCATACACAAATGCTTAAAATGCTACAGGCACAAGGCAAAGGAAATGAAACAACAAATGGGTAATTTGCCAGCACTACGAATCAACCAAGCGCGACCATTTCAAACATCGGGAGTAGATTATGCCGGCCCTGTTCAATTAAAGGCATGGAAGGGTCGATGCAGCAAAATCACTAAGGCATACATTGCAATTTTTATTTGCTTCTGCACAAAAGCTGTGCACCTAGAGCTTGTAAGTGACTACACCACCTCAGCATTTTTGGCAGCGTTCAAACGCTTCATTGCGCGGCGCGGAATTTGTACAAATCTCTACAGCGACTGCGGAACCAACTTTAAAGGAGCTGCAAACATCTTGGAAACAGAAAAATCCCACTTAGCTAGACACTGGACAGATGACATCGCGGAACAAATGCTAGCCAACGGAACTACATGGCACTTTAATCCTCCTGCTGCTCCGCATTTCGGCGGACTGTGGGAAGCAGGCATTAAATCCATGAAATACCACCTTAAGCGGATCATTGGTCATTACACACTCACTTTCGAAGAGTATGCTACGGTCTTAGCACAAGTTGAAGCTTGTTTAAACTCACGCCCACTGTGTCCGGTAAACGAAGATCCAGAGGATCTATCGATTTTAACACCAGGACACTTCCTAATTGGAGCATCACTAATGACCTCACCCGAAAAGGACTTAACTGAAGTCAACCCTAATTACTTGGACCGATGGCAGCTCCTGCAGAAAATCCAGCAAGACAT
Organism: Cheilosia vernalis; assembly: GCA_949126925.1. Taxonomy (NCBI): domain Eukaryota; kingdom Metazoa; phylum Arthropoda; class Insecta; order Diptera; family Syrphidae; genus Cheilosia; species Cheilosia vernalis. Next base: position 41,858,956 of record OX421358.1, on the reverse strand, counting down.
ATGGAAGAAATGGAGATCAGAATATTTAGTTCGTCTACAGCGGCGTCCAAAATGGCTCACACCAAATGTTGACATCAAGGTGGGAAATCTAGTAATCTTACCTGATGAGCAAACACCACCCACTCTTTGGCGTCTTGGCAGGATCACAGCGACGCATCCTGGCACAGATGGAAAGATCCGCGTGGTCACAATCAAGACTGCAACCACGTCATTAAAGCGTCCTATAACTAAGCTTTGCCTTCTTCCAATGCTCAGCGAATAAAAGGCATTTCCACACACGCCCGCACACACACACATTTTAATTATAAATCACATTCTTATCTAACTAATTAAACTAATTTACAATGAATTTAATTTATATAATCAAATTAACCTATACCTATAAACTATTATTGCCACACGCCATTCACCACACCCACCTTTCTCGTTTTCATGTACCTACGCACCCGCCGACGTCAAGGAGCACATATCGCCAACGATCATCAAGGGACATCAGGCAACCACCAGACACCTTCTGACCGCAGTTGAGTCCTTTCCCTGTGGCCCGGCAGGATGTTGCAGCGCAACATGATACAGGGAGAAAGGAAAACCACCTGCAATGCAATTGCCGTCGCATTCAAAAGCCGTCGGCAAAACACCAAAGACATTTTCACGTTTTGCTAAAATTGGGAATTCAGCAAATAGACCAGAACAGCGCGCATTCACGCAAATCATTCATTGCCGAAATTGGGAGAGCATGAATTAAGTCACCGCTATACACACCGAGAAAATTAGCATCGTGGAGGAGGTTGCACAGCAAATCCATATAAAAAAAAAATGCGATGTTCATCATTTTAGATCCGCCCACTGAGCTGCACTCTCAGCGCCTGCTATCGGTGTGCACATATGCATGTTTTAGTGCAAACAGTGCAAATTGAAACAACCCGTAATCCCAATAGGTCAATGATCTGAGCAATGATCAAACGGCAAAAACAGCTGAAACAGAGGTTTCATGCGAATGCGGAAAGGGCGATGGAATTTCATTCCCAGTTACGCACTCAAGTCGGCAATAAATCCCTAATTTAAGAAATTAAAAACTGAGTTTTATTTTATTTCGGTCGTCTTTTTTGCTACAAATACGCTGCACTAGGCCTCTGGTCGATCGGTCGTAACAAAAACTCTGTTTGACCGGCGGCAAAATCAAATCCTTTTTTTCGGCATTTATTTTTACTTTTTGCGAGTGTCCTTGCGATACAGTCCCGTTGTGTAGGGTTTCCAGCTTTTTGTTTGGCTGATCCTGAGGGCACTTTTGGCTGCAGATTCTTGCATGTATAGATCTAGAGGTAACAAGTTGAGGATAGCCTCCATTCCTGCAGTAGGTGTTGTCCTTATTGCGCCGGTTGTACCTATACATGCTAGTCTTTGTATTTTGGTCATTAATTTAAGATTCGAAGCTTTGTTTGTGGCTTGCCACCAGACTAAGCTACCGTATGTGAGTATTGGACGCACAACAGCCGTATACATCCACAGAATTGTTTTGGGGTTTGGTCCCCACCTTTTGCCGAAGATTCGGTTGCATGCGTAAAAAGCATTTGCGGCTTTTTTTACTCTTTCATTGACGTTTGGTTTCCAATTGAGCTTCCTATCTAAGATTATACCCAGATATTTGGCACTCTCAGCAACCCTAAGGGGTATACCCTCAATAGTTGGAGGATCGAAGTTTGGAATCACCCTTTTGTTACTGAGCAAGACTAGTTCAGTCTTCTGTGGATTGATTCCAAGACCGCATTGGTTTGCCCACATACTAAGTGTTCGTAATGCGTTTTCTAGTAGTTCGCTTATGGTCGGTAGGAATTTGCCTGTAGCAAGTATCACTACATCGTCTGCATACGCAGTTACTTTGACCCCTCTGTTTTCGAACTTTAGTAATATTTCATTTATGACAAGGACCCAGAGTAGGGGCGAAATGACTCCTCCTTGTGGTGTACCTCTTGAGGCTGTCACTCTAAGTTCAATGCCACCTAATTCTGCGTTCATATTTCTTTCATTGAGCAAACTCTCAATCACATTGGTAAGCGTTTGGTCTACGTTGTTATTGAGTAGTGCTCTCTTCACAGCACACGTCTTAACATTATTGAATGCTCCTTCAATGTCGAGGAACGCGGCTAGTGTGTATTCTATGTCCTTTAGGGATTTTTCTATGATGCGAGTGACCTCATGCAACGCAGTCTCAACTCCTTTACCTTTGATGTAGGCATGCTGAGCCGTTGAGATCGCGTTATTGTCAAGTCGACTGCGGATAAAAACGTTCAAAAGCTTTTCCAAGGTTTTCAGGATGAATGAAGTTAAACTTATGGGCCTGAAATGCTTAGCAGTCGTATGGCTGGACTTTCCTGCCTTCGGAATGAAGACAACCTTAACTTCGCGCCATGCCCTGGGAATGTGACCACATTCGAGGCAGCGCGTGAAGAGTCTCGTCAGAGCTGGTATAACAATTGACCTGGCTTTCTGGAGCATGATTGGAAAAATCCCATCCAGCCCAGGAGACTTAAAAGGGGAGAAAGTTTCAATCGCCCAGTTAAGTTTTTCCTCGGTTATTATACCAGCTGGAACTGTTGCTGCTGTAGTTGCAGTGCTTGGTGCAGACTGGACGGTTGTTTTGATACAACCCGGAAAGTGCGTTTTTAGAAGCAGACTTAACGTCTCTTCTGAAGACTGTGTCCAGTTGCCCATATTGTCTTTAAGATAACCTGGAACTGCAGGTTCTTTCGATAGGATTTTCCTAAGTCTAGCTGATTCTATTTCATTGCAAAAGGTATGCCAGGCTGTACGTTTAGCACTAGTGACAGCAGCCTTGAATTTCCGTTGACCGGCTTTGTATAAGTCCCAGTCTGACTGGGAATTGGTGCGTTTAGCTAAATTGAACAGGCGTCTGACTTTCCTTCTAATTTCAAGGAGATCTTTGGACCACCACGAAGAGCAATTGCTTTTCTTGATTGTCCGTAGAGGACAGGCTTTATCATATGCCTTACTTAGAATTTTGTTTAAATTCTCTGTGAATGCATCTATTAACCACAAGCTAAGTATCAGCAGAACAATTTATAAATTACAAGCTACAATTAAAACAACACCTTCTATTGCACATAGCGCATTTCGTCTATTTTTCATTTTTTCAATAGAAGCAAATATATCGTTTAATCCCATTCAAGCATGGAGAATCCACTGAGTCGACAAAATTCAGGCAGAGCGTTTATCCGCTTTCATAGCATGCCATTTTGAATTCGTGTAGGGTAGTGTTGAAGTGTTGATACATGTGGGCACTGGCCCCTGACCTACTGACTGAATGGGAACAGATTTCTGCGCGTTGATATATTTTTTGCAGGAGTGAGATTGCAGATGGTGATAACTTAAGCATCATTCAATGGAAAACATAAATGAATCAATATAAATAAATTAAAATAAATTTAAATAGACCAATGGGTCACACACACCGACCCAATGTCCCTTAATGACACTTTTTTCGTTTTTCGTATTGGGAAGCAACTTAACTGAATGAAATCTAAATGTAAATATATTCAACTCTTTCATAATTGATGCCTTGGAATAAAATACTACACTATGTGTTACTGTTTGATGTTGGACTTAGCTAAAACGAATTAAACTAAAAAGGAGGCAAACAAATAACAAAGAAAAGAAAACCTAATAACGGGTGATTTTTTAAGAGGTTTAGAACTTTTTTAAAAAAAAAAACACAAAAAATTCGAAAAAATGAATGAAATATTTATTTGAATCGATAGTTTGAACCTTGCAATTTAATGTTTAAAGATAATTTCATGCAAATGTTGACCGCGGCTGCGTCTCAGGTAGCCCATCCGCTGAGTCCAATTTTGGCATACTCTTTCACACATATCGGCCGGTATCTCACGAATGAATGCATGGATGTTGGCTTTCAGTGCGTCAATCGAAGCGGGCTTGTCCCTATACACATTAGCCTTGACATACCCCCACAAAAAATAAACTAATGGTGTCAAATCGCACGATCTAGGCGGCCAATTGACCGGCCCGAAACGTGAAATTAACTGTTCACCAAACTCGCCTCGCAATTGCGCCATTGTTTCGCGTGCTGTGTGGCATGTGGCACCGTCTTGTTGAAACCACATATCATGCGAGTCAAGAACTTCCATTTCCGGCAAAAAAAAGTTTGTTATCATCGCTCGGTAGCGGTCACCATTGACAGTAACGCTGCGATTCGCATCATCTTTGAAGAAATATGGCCCAATAATGCCGCCGGCCCATAAACCGCACCAAACAGTGGCTTTTTCGGGATGCATTGGTAGCTGTTGCAATGCTTCTGGCTGATCTTCACTCCAAATGCGGCAATTTTGCTTATTTACGTACCCATTCAACCAAAAATGAGCCTCATCGCTGAACACAATTTATCGATAAAAAAGCGAAAATGAACATTTCGAACCGAGCACGAATTTTGATAGTAAAATTCAATAATTTGCAAGCGTTGTTCATTTGTAAGACGATCCATGGTTAAATTGCAAACCAAACTGAAGCTGTTTGACAGTGACACAAGGTACTAAACACACGTCAGCTGTCAAAACCAGTGTTGCCAAAACCAAACCAGCTAAAAAATCACCCGTTATAAACTATACCACCCTAAGCCTTAGCTCTTGAACGATGAAATCAAATGCAAGAAAGCATAAGAGCAGTCAACTAAAACCATTCATCCAAGCGGTACTCATTAATCTACTTATCGTTAATGTGCTTCAAGTTTTCTCGTTGCATAATTAATAGCTCCTTCTAAGAGCTTTCTAGTTTCTTTGGTACCACAACACAACCCTCTAATTCCAGACGAAATCGAAATGAGAAGGACCGGGCAAAGTAAAGAAATGTAATTTAACGTAATGTAAAGAGACGTTGTTTTGAGAGTTTATTTTAGTATGCATGACCTGCTATTTTTCTTAGAATGAAATTATTTTGATTGCTACTGTGCTAGAGTATATGAGACTAGATGATGGCAATACTTTTCTTTAAAAAAAAAAATGTCAGTTCGACTGAACGTTTTTCCAAGCCACTACCTACATATATTTACTGCAGCAGAATTAAACTGACAATATAAATGTTGGTTTAGAAAAGAAGATAAATACACTTCTCTGTTGTAAATGTAGGGTTGTAAAAAATTACCTACTTTTATATGCTTTAATTCGAAATAATCTACTAGCTTAGGTTAGGTGACAATTATGCGATACATTCGGTATAATTCACTTAGACCAAGTTAGGTGCATTGTAATACCACAAGCAGAGTCGGTTGAATTGATATAAATTGTGCCCTAAAAACGCATTGCATTGATAGTCTATAAGACAGGTTAAGGGAGAATGGCACGGGGAAATTTCTAGCATGTACGTCAATAACAGTATTCTCTTCCTATTGTTGTCGGTCGGGAATAATGGTATTTAATATTGAAGTCCACGACCTTAGTTACGTAATCCTTTACTGTCTGTTTTAATATTTTTGGTGATTAGAATCCTGGAAAACCCTATGTCATTACTTCTTCAATCCAATTATTCGCTTGGTCGCTGTGGCAATTTTGGTGCTATCTGTCTTCCGCATAATATCCAAGTTAAGAATATTTAAGCATGTATTCCAGTACTGAGGTTAGAGTGGATAGGCGCTGGTCACACACACACAGCTCTCTCAATTTTATTGAGTAGAGATAGGTAGCTTAATTTGTCTATTGTTGGCCACCGGACAATAAGTCCTTCCATGAGTATTTATCTAAATGTCGCAATATACAGCCAGTGCATTATTTTCCAACTAGATACTAGACGAACGATTTTAGGCCCAAGATCTTGTTCGCAGAAGTGCAGTGATGTTAATATGTTCTTGTGCATTTTAGAAAAAATTGGTGCGGTTGCATAAACTTACAAAATTGGAAATTTTAACGCAATTTTGACGACAACTAAAACTTCTTAGATACATATATTTGAACAGATTCAAGTGGATGCACCAATTATTCCTGTCTTGCATTATAACGGATTTTTAATATTTAAGCAGTTACACCCCTCAACTGCCATTTCGTGCTGCCATACGGCCATATTTGAATTCATTGGCATCAGAGCAATATATTTTAAATATTTGAAATGAGAAAAAAATTAGCTACAGTTTGGTGTAATCACCTTCTTTCTACCTACCCTGGAAAACAGTTTCTTTTTCTGTCACAACGACTTAACTCAATGAAAGCAAAAACATTGCATTTGGAATAACGTCTTAGTTCTAAAGTATTATTGCAGTGCAATCCATTTATATCTTAAGTCTACTTAAGCCATTTTTTTCATTTTCAAAAATACAAATTCTTGAAAGGAAAAGAGAACTAAGTTGAATTAAGCCGCTTTTCCAAAATAAATTTTTATATAGCATTAAATTTTATTTCGACTTAAGCCGTTTTTCCATAACAAAAATTTATTTAAATTGACTTAAGCCATTTTTCCAAGCTGAAATATTCCGTTTTATTTGAATTATTTCGACATAAGCCAGTATTACAAATTAAAAAAAAATTTATACGCATTGTATCTATTTTGGAAAATTAGCTTAGTGCACATAAGCCACTTTACCAAACCGCATTTCGAAACAAACACTGTGTTATGTGTGAATAAGCTCTTCTACCCTGTGCAAAATTAAATTGGGCATACAAAATTTAAAAATAAAAAAAGGCTTAAGTCGATTTAAGCCCCAGTATTATTTTTATGAAATCATTTCATTTGTGAACTTTTCCGATGCGGTCGATTTATTAAACAGTGTGAAAATTATTCGAGTTAGGGCCGATTTTTCAATAGTCAGATAAATCGCCTGATTGTTAACTAACGATTAAATTTACTTCACTCTTTATCTGCTAGATATAAACTTTGAGTTTTTTCAATAATAAAATAAAAGCTAGATAACTATTCGAAGGTAAAGTTGTGTGAGTAAGACAGATGGATTGACTATATGCTGTGTTAAAGCATAGAGGATAGTCATGTTCAAAGCTTGACGTCTGTTAAGAATAATGGATGTAAGAGTAGTTGTCTATGGTCTATCTCTATGCTATATAATAAGTAACGATCGTTCTGAAAGGATTTAAAAATTTGTATGTTTTCGCTAATCACCCTTTGTCTTATATATTTGCATGTCCGAAAGTTTTCGCTAATCACCCTTTGTCTTATATATTTGCATGTCCGAAAAAGGATCTATAATAGTTTATTATCCTTTTTGTATACTTCCAGTAGTTTTTATGTTTATGGTGCTTGTAGAAGGATCTAGAATGGTTCATCTTTTTAGTTATTTTTTCTTCCTTTTATGACACTTGTAAAAGAATCTACAAGTGTTTATGATCCTTGTCCTTTTTTTATTGGTTTCTAGCATACCTGCTAGTCAGCATTTCGAATAGATGCTTTATGCGAAATGCAAAAAGTATAAAAGGAGGATCAGTGGTGAACGCCAGAGAGTCAGTAACACCCGGACTTGAACACCCTGAGGTCAACCCAGACAACGATTCATACTACGAGTATGAATCCGAGAAACAAGGTACAATTTATGTAAAATAGATTTAAGAAAACGAAACATTGTATACCGTTGGGCCCCTGTTGTTGAGCCAACGCATTTAAATATTTAAAATTCACCACCATATTTTGCTACCTAGAATTAAGTCAAATTGTATATAAAGAAAGTTTAATAAAAGTAAATGCTAAATGCCAATACCAAAAAACGCCAGAGAGTTGTAAAAGTGTTCTGCAGGAGTTTACTTCTATATAATCATATCATATCATATCTACAATAGGAACAAATCCCCCCAAATAAAACTTTGTAAAATAAGAATTTCCAATTTGACAGTTCGCCGACTTTAACTAGAGATTTATATTTTATCCGTCTCACAAAGGGGCAGATATCTTTATGAGACAGTTAGCTGTTATATTCTTCGAATAGCTGCTATTCGACTATTGAAAAATGGATTTATGTCTTATCTGACAGTTAACCCCTATCTGGTTGCCTATCTGACTATTGAAAAATCGGCCCTTAATTATTTAAAACTACTGATAACCGTGATGTGTTAAGACCTGGACAAACAAATTAAGAAAGTTATTTGAAAATTAAATACACATATCTTGAAACTTTGGTGCCTGTGTTAAATTAGTGAGTTTTGAAGTGAATATTAAAAATAAACTATTATAACCTACACTATATTCTGTAGTAACTAATATTAAAATTAAATAACAATATGAACAGAGCAAGGCAAATGTTGAAGCTTGCACTATTGAAAAGTGTTCAAAATGATGTTCCTGATCAGAAAAATGAGGATAAAGTTACAGGTACCTATATCCATTTCATGTGTAATTTTTACGTACACTAATTATTGTATCTCTGCAATTTACCATTTCGTGATATTACTACTTCTTAAAATTTGAATTCATTGTAAATATTAACTTAATATGCAATTATTATTATACCGTACTTATGTATAAAGCTTACAATTTTCTTAAAATATGATTATTGCAAAAAAGCAGGAAGCATATCAGGTTTGGTAAAATGCTAGATAGGTATATGAAGTTATATAATAAGCTAACAAGATTTTACCCAGATGATGAAAATATATCAACTGCAAGCTGCTCCAAAGATAGAATCGAGACAACTTTACCTAGGGAGCTTATGGGTAAATCACACAAATTTATATAAATTTATGAAAGTATATTATAAATTGATATAATTACAGATCTAGGAAACGAAATATGTATGCCGGTCGTTGCTGACAAAACTATTTCAAGTTTTTCTGAAATTAACGTCTGTAGTAACCTGAAGAATGCAGCAGAATCCAGTATTATGTCGGACGAATCTTTTTACGAAGATAGCGATGATAGCGTTAAGGACCCAGATTTCAAAATGCATGATCGGTCACCCCAAGACAACTTTTCTGAATCTGAAATTGAAGAATTGGCCATCCAGATAGAACAAAATATTTCTTCTGAAAATGGGAACGAAGAAAACAATAATAATTATTCAGACAGCATCCCAGCAAAAGAAACAAGAAAAGGAAGGACCCAAAAAAGAAATTTAGGTAAAAAATACGTAACTAAAACTGGAAAAGAGATCTCCGCAAGAACAATGAAACCCCTTATTGATTGCAAACGTAAATGCAAAGAAAAAATCTCTGTAGTGGATCAGGAAACAATTTTTAAACAATATTGGGAGCTGGGAAACTACAATCTGAAGTTGGCTTTCGTATCTGGACAGATTTCTATAGAGGAAAAGAAAACAACACGGACAAAAAAGCCTGCCAAAGCTACCCGCAATCGCCAGTTTACATATAGTTATTTTCTTCAGCTAAAAGGTATCCGATTGCAAGTTTGCCAGAAATGCTTTAAAATGACTTTAGGTGAAACTGACCGTTTCCTGAAAACCGTGATTGCAAAAAAAATTGAATCCCCAGGCACAGTTATAATGCAAGATATGCGTGGAAAGTCAACTCCAACTAACAAAATACCAGTTGCAAAAAGAAATGAAGTTTTAGAGCACATCAACAGTATTCCAGCATACGAAAGCCATTACACTCGTAAGTACTCCTCTCAAAAATATTTTGACAGCTGCCTTAGCTTATCCCTTTTGTATAAACTGTACACTGAAAAAACCGAAAAACCAATATCCATTACGAAGTACAGCGAAATTTTTAAGGGCCTAAATATTAAATTTAAGAAGCCAAAACTAGATACCTGCACAAAATGTGATACACTGGCCATACGAAAATCAGTAGCCACAGGAACTGACCTACTTACCATTCAAATGGAACAAAAACAACACCACGAAGAAGCAGATTCTGCATATGAGTCAAAGAAAATTGACATCGAGTCGGCAAAAAATTTACCAACTTTGAAGGTATTTACTTTTGATCTGCAGCAGTGCCTTCCAACACCCTATCTCCAATCATCTATCTCCTTTTATAAAAGACAGTTATACACATTCAATTTAACAGTACATGATTGTGTCGAAGGAACCCCACACTGTTATATGTGGCATGAAGGCGTAGGAAATAGAGGAGGCAACGAAGTTGCATCTTGCTTGTCCCAACACCTTCATTTATTATCAGATTTATCGCCAACTACTGAGCATATCATTTTTTACAGCGACAATTGTTTCGGGCAAAACAAAAATAAGATGGTTGCAGTGATGATGCTTATGCGGGTGTGTAGCGATAACAACACCCTGAAGCACATAGACCACAAATTTCTCGTGCCTGGTCACACACACATGGAATGTGACATTGACCATTCTATTATTGAGAGAAAGAAAAAAAAATCTGCTTTCAAAATTCACCATCCAAGAGATTGGTACCAATTCATAAGAGGAGTTGGATCAAAAAAAAACTTTTTGGTAAAGGAGATGTCTCAAACAACTTTCTTGAACTTTGGGTCAGCGGTAAAAAATAAATTTATTTTTCGCAAAGTTGATGACGAAAATAATAAGGTCAATTGGATTAAAATAAGATGGCTCCGATTTTCAAAAGAAACTCCATTTATTATTTATTATAAAAATTCGTTGGATGACAAAGAACGCTTTAAAATTCTTAATATTCGGAAACGAGGATGCAACCAAGTCAATGAAGATTGTCTTGAGTTGCTCTACGATGGACCAAATAAAATAAGTGAGGCAAAAAAACAAGACTTGATTAACCTACTTCCATTGATCGATGAGCAGTTCCACGACTTTTACAGGAACCTTTGCACAGAATGTAAGCCAGATTTTCATCCTGACTTAACCGAAGAAGCTGAAGATGACGGTCTTTAAAATTATATTGGGTACATATCTACTTACAAAAAGAAAAGCTATGTAAATTATAATATCAAAATTGAATTCATTGTGATAATAAAGAAAGAAAAGAGAACTAAGTCATGTTATGTTATCATTTAATTAATAGGAAAAGTGGCTTATGTACATATAAGTTAAAGGTAAACATAGAAACAAAAGTGGAAAAACGGCTTAAGTGACATAAGTCTTTTTAAATGAGATTTAGATAAAAGTCAAAACGGCTCAAGTCAGTTTTTTGTTAATAAATTCTAAATGTGAACAGATTTTTAAGAAAATTAATAAGATTGGGGAAGAGAGTCCCTAGTGTGACATATGAATAAAATTGCAACCTTCTACTCAAAATAGTTTGTTTACAATCATTTTTTTAAGTTTAAAATTGCCCTCCTGAAAAATGTGGAAAATAGACTTAAGCCATTCTACCTTTTGAGTAAAGAGTTTAAAATGCACGTTTGATGCAAAAAATACGGCAACTACCTATCACATTCTCTTTATCGATTTCACGTTTCCACTCGCAAATTTGAAAATTGAGGGAAGTTTCACAAGAGTGGTTTATCTACATGCTCTGCAGTTGAATCATTACACATTTTTGTAATACTTTTTCGTAAATAGGCATCTTATGAATTGGACGGCAATCACTGAATTGTTTTGCATTTGGTATCTTTTAAGTAGGTATTATTAGTGACTCTTTCCAGGATTCGGGACAAACACCCACAGCTATAGAGACGTATTTATTATCCTCTGTGGAACTGGTCTGGTCCTGCTGCAGTCCTTAATCATTTTGGAATTCAGTCCATATTTCACTGACAAATTGAACAAAAAAAAAGCAATCCGAAAAAAGCATAACCGATTCAGTTGCGACTAAAAATAAGGGCGTTATAGCAAAATATGTATATCTGCCACTCTAGAGCATTTGGTGCCATAAGGCGGCAGGTCCGGACCGGTTTTTTTTTTTGATTTGCCACAAAAAGCTAAATTTGGACTTGCCCCCCTTTTGATGCAAGGTACTCATTTCTTTGCACTATTGATTATTTCTATACTACTAACGACACTGACCTTAAAATGTATATTGCACTCATTTATTATCCCCTCTATATTATTTCTGTAGTTTCTGTAGTGTGTTTCTCCCTTTTGCGGTTCACACGCTCAAGCAATCTTAACAAATCAAGTGTCATAAAAAAGATATTTTCAGGGTGCTTATCTTTGCTTTTTTACTTTTTTTTAAAATATTAACAATTGAAAAACTTGAATTTTACTACACTAAATTTCAACTACGCAGTTGTGTACTTTGATTCGGGATACACTTTTCTTTCGTTCTTCATGCCTGTACAAATTACAAACGACGTCACGAAAGAGAGTCGACGGTCGAAGAGAGTTACAGTCAAGATTAGTGAAACTGAAAACATAAATAATGCTCTTATGACTCTTAACACATTCACAGATAGGAAATCTAAGAAAGAATTTTAATTTCAAAATCTACGGAGCACGGAGGAATTGGTTAGGTGTTGTCGATCTCCGAAACCACTCAACCGATTTCAATGAAATTTTGTAAATACACATCCAGTTGGTTTCAGTTTTAAAGATAGGATAGTTTTGGACCCGAAGCAAAGATTTTGACTTAAAAATTCAAGCAACGGATTCCGATGATTTGCAATTGGTTTCCGAGCGCCTTCAATTTCCCAGGCAATCGCTGGATATTTGTGACATCAATTATTATTGAATTCCCATGTTTTACAATCGTATCAATCAATCGTATGTGGCGAGCTCACGTGTGAGCAAAATCTTCCGCTTTGTGCGTCGTGTAACGTAAAGCACTTTAGTGAAAAAAATTAAGGTTGGCTGACACGTCAATCATTGCGGTTTGATTTAAACACATCAACAATGATATACTTTAGTTATTTGTATTGTTTTTAATATAACTTTTGAATACAGAATTTGAATCGACCGAAATACGTAAAGCAGCATGTTCATTGTTCGTTCTCGGAATTATTATTTTTATTACATTAACGAATTTGGGCGGAACGAAGTTCGCCGGGTCAGCTAGTATTCACATATTAGGATATCATTGATTGGGTAATGTCGGTAATGCGTTGGAAGAAACATTTTTTAAACTTAAACAGATAATTGAGTTTCATCAGCTAGTTTATTAATACAAAACAAAAAAACACAGCCTTCTTGAGTAGAAAGGGAATTTAAAATTTAAAAAAAAAAATAGAAAATAAATAACTTCAAGGCCCTTTCCATATCATCTGAGGACCATTCTTCCAACATTCTGTTCCCTAAGTTGCTCGAGTTCGACATTTTATCTAAAAACAACAAAAAATAAATGTATCTTTTATATTCCTAATAAAAGGCCTGTTAATATAATTTTTGGTGGGGGTTTTTAGGAACATGAAAAACTTTTCATTACAAACTTTTCATTGCTTGTCGGTTATGCCAATTTTTGCACACTGGGCCTTATTTGGACCACCTTAAACACATTTTATGTCATTTAATTGCTAATGGTCAATACGCTGTTCACCGATTTTAAGTTTTCTCAAAACTGATTTGAAGATTTTCTTTTTTTTTCATAATTACACTTTTTTTTATGACTTCAATCAATATAAATAATATAGTTATTAACTTTGACATTGCATGCAAAAAGTTTATTTATTTTAACTCGTAACAGTAATACAACAACAATAGCAACAACAAAAAATATGATAACGGAGTCAGAAGAAGAATCTCTACTCCGTTCTCCAATGTCACAGATGGGGACTGAAGAGGTAACCCTTTCATCTCCTATAAATGCTACATGGCCCTCATTCGAAATCTCGGGAACTCAAAGTTCCCAGTAACGAGGCAGTAGCAAATGCACGCTAAGAAGCCTCAGCAGAAGTACGAACACTTCACTGGAGCCCAAAGGCGTCGTATCGCTGCCCTTATAAGGGATGGGACTGCACCCGAAGGTACGAAACGGCTAGCAAGAGCCATTTATGCGCCGGTTCTCGCGCGGAGAGAAAAAGAAAAAGAAGAACATCTGAATGGACCCAGTACCATTAAACGCTGCAGATCCTCAGATAGCTCTCATCTGCCCCAAAATCACACTCAGATGCGACAAAAGTCTCAAGTGGTGATAAAATAAATAACAGGAGGAACCTAGCACATCAGGGCTTTCCTACAGGGATACTATGGCCCAATGTAAAGTCGCTATCATGCACTCCATGCACCCGGAACAGACTCTCACAGATCAAAGTAGTAAGGAGGAGTCTATTGGAAGAGATGGACAAATCTGACAAAAAATGCCCCATTCTACGATTTGTTGCCACCTCGGCTAGAGACGCATGGTAGTCGATCACCTGCTACGACACAGAAACCAAAAACTGACTCATGTCAATGGTAAAAAGAATCAAGCCATGAAAAGACGCAAACCTACGTATAACTCACGGGGACACGAAATTCCCAAGTTATTCACCTGCGTCGCCTTCGTTCCGGATAATGACAATATCACCAACGACATTTTTCTAGCTCGGATTGCCAAACAGAACTCAGTCGTATCCACGAAGAGCTGGCGAGCCCTCAGGATAACTAAGGAGAAGAGCGGAGGTGAGACCATCTCATTCGCTGTAGATGAGGTCTCAAAAGAATACATCTCAGTGGCGTAGCGAGGGGAGGGGGGGGGGGGGGAGATATTCCTTGTGTTGCTTAGCAACAGAATTTAATGAACGCTGCTCCCTAGCAAGCCATACTATATTTTATTACATTGCAGATATACTTCTCTTTTGAGTTCCTGTAATTTTGTTTTATTTTGCTCAAACGAAGTTAAGTTTGTAAACATTAAACATAAACATTCTAGTTGCCGTGCTCTTTATTATTGAAAATTAATTACCCAGGACCCTGTATATTGAAAATCTTCAGCGTTTTCTCTCATAATAGGTCTGTGCATTTACTTTTAAAACTTATACGAATTTTGAATACCATCCACCGAGATTCTTACGAATTTTTACTCAACAATTTTCTTGGTGTTAGAATTGGAAAAAATGCCCGTCACCGTACAATTACCAGATGATTTGAAATTTCTTGCCTTGTTTGGAAAAAATGTGTGCATATGTTTTGATTTTTCGAGTATTAAAATGGTATCAACAGGTGCGGAAATAAAATTCGTTCTCCTCAACATTCATTTAGAAAGTGGCAACGAAATTCTTCCTAGCTGTACACATACCCTGATTCATTAAGAAAAAGTTCGATTAATTTCAGATCACTTTCATCTCTACTTAGATGATGTAACTAATTTCTTAGTAATTAGACATTTTAACGACTTTTCGTATCACTTTTTTGAATATTTGAAAATTTTTCACAGATTACTACAAAAGCGTTCCCTAACTTTTTTGTAAGTGTCTCTATGAGAGAATTTATACCCACCACTTACATTTTGACAGTCTTTCCATTTTTTCTACAAAAGTAAAGGAACAGACCTAATGTAGATACGAACAGTTAACATTTGTGGCACAGCCAAACTGCTGATATTTGTGTGAATAGTAAAATTGTGTGTTTGTTTATAAGAAGTGAAGCTTGCAATCGTCTCAGTCGGTAGAAGGCATAATCCATAATAATAACAAAAATTGATAGATAATGATTGTGTTTAATTTGAATAGCGCACTTGTCCTTTTCCATGCTCTTGAGTTTTTTGTTACTTTTGTAATGTCTACGAGTACCTATCTATGCAGTTGAAAAAATTATAGGTGTTTCTTCTCCAAATTGACAGCATTTTCTTAGTTATAAAATAGGTAGATACATTTATTTTTTTTGTGGGTACACTCTTTCCGATTAGGTTCGTGTTATTTTTTGATTTATACTAAGTATCGAATACAAAGATAAGAAGTTTTAAATCCTGTTTTAAAACGAACTTATAAAAATAAAAAATAAGCAGTTATCTCGTGTTGTGCGAACGCGACGTGCTTTTTCGGTATATATTAATGCTTAAAATTTAGTGTTAATCACTTGTCTTTAGAGTTTAGAATTTCGGTTGGTACTTTACGGCGGGAGGGGTTCAGGTTCGAATCCCGCAAAAACCCAAATTCCAACTCAGGGTTTTTTTCACTGCGCCACCTCTCGCGAACGTCTGACAAACATCCGAGAGTATAACTGTCTTGAAAGAGCTTCTCGATTTAGCCGTTTGGAATCGGCATAAAATTGTAGATCCCTTCAATTCGTTCCAAAAATGAAATCTCACACAAAACGAGTGGTTGTGAGAAGCTAGGCCTAGGGTCCCTACAGACCTGTTGCGCCAAAAATTATATTATATTACTTTACGGCGTGACTTATCGCACAAGTGTGAGCGTCAAACTGCGTTAGAGCCAAAAATATATATTTTTCGCTTATTTACTAACGGAAAGCATAGCCGCTAACCGATGCACAAAGATTTTTAATTCTCGGCTAAACTTCTGTCATCTACATGTATTACCACATTTTTTGAAACATCTTCTTAATAAAAACAAATAATAAGATTTCTCCTGGTCCCTTCGTGTTATTTGAAAAAGCATATCACTGCAAAAAGAAATTTAGTATAGGTAAACTTGCTAAAATGTAGAAATTTGACAAAGTTTATTGGCATACATACTCGTATGTGTAGATAAGACTGGTTGAAACCGTAGACAAAGCTAGGGGCGGCATAAATTGGGCCTGCCCCGGGCGGCACCAACCCACGCTACGCCACTGATACTTCTTAAAACAAAGATGTAAGCTTCTTCTTAACTTCTTGCAGATATTCATAACAATAAAAGGATTATCGAGACAAGTCCAGAATAAAGACGTTAAGGCCAAAACTAAAGACAGCCAGCTCATCCTAAGTTTAGCGCCCAGAAGAGACTACTCGATGTGAGGAAGGCAACTAATCTTGGAAATATCAAATCCCAAGAGAACAACCAGACAGCTGACTCTATCACATCTGGAGCTAGCAGACCAATGGCTATGGAAGAGCTTCAGAGATCAAAGAATTCACAAGACTTGTCCTCAATGTCTATGGACTTAGACGCATGCCTGACCATTAGGGAAGCCTAAAATGTTTTAAATTCTTCCAACACACCCCAACAATAAATTCACTTTGGGATTAAGGTGCATCGAAATTAATCTACCGCATGCTAAAGCCGCTTCTGTGGTATTAAGCCATAGATTTAATACGGATCACCTAGATGTAGTCTTTATCCAGCAGCCATATATTAATAAGGACCAGATAAAGGGACTCTTAGGTGAGTTACTCTACGATTCCGTAAATGAAGGAAGACCTAAAGCTTGTATCATGTTAATACAGAACACACACAAACATGGCAGCAGCAATAATTTAGCTATCCACTGGAGGGGGTAAGACAGAAGCAACTATATGCCCAGCTTTCATATGTGCATGTTCTCACTTCGAGCTATGGCATGAAAAAACGACAGCCACTACGAACAAATCCGTATGAGAATATATTGCTTGGCACTATACCATGAGATAGACGTTTTGTGGTTTGAGCAAATTTCGAATAGGTATTTAATGTTTTGATGTCCACAGTTGTGGGAAAAACTAAAAATAGTAATAATTAAAAGAAAAACGCTTTTCAATTTTACAAGATAATTCATTTTATAAACTTAAACTTTTAAGTAATAAAAAAAATATAATTTATCACATTTAAAGAGCTTAGCTCCAACTAAAAACATAATTCATAATTCATTAGCTTTGGGGATCAGGTGCAACTGTCGGTTCATATAGGTAAGCGTTATTCATTCTGAGTTTTGGGCATATATTTAGACTTTTGAGTTCAAAAGCATATACAAACCAATCGAATCAAGAATCAATGGCCATCATTTATGATAGCCATGGCGTCTAATTGAAAGAATTTTCATTTTAATTTCTTGAGTCACCATGGCTATCCTATTTGATAGCCAGAACTAAATTCGTCCTAAGCGTCAAGGATGCATGGCTAAAATATAAGATGGCATTTATTTATTGTTTTATTTGTGCAAAAAGTAAATAACGAAATATTTTGTGTTGGCACCCCAAGAAATTTACGTCTATCTATCTATGATCATGAAGAAATAGTATGCGTTATAAGATTTTGGTGAGAAATCACCGCAAATTCGAACTCAGATAAACATGTTTTATATGATACCTAATACCTTTTAGCTACATTTACCTTTACTTCATAATTTATTTGATTACATGTAGCAATTCAAAATACTTATTTAAGACTTGGAATGTTAACATTTTATAAACTTATAGTACCTATATCCAACATATGAATAAAACTGATTTGCAATATAATGAAAGCAAAGCAAAGCAACGCAATACAATGAATGCAACTTAACCGTTTCTCCTAATTGTGTTGCAGAATTATTTAAATTATGTTTGTGGTGACATTGAGTTGTTACGTAAACAACAGAACAACTCAACAATTGCGTAATACACTAGTCGGCAAAAGTATTTTGACAAAATAAAAATAGTGAACTTTTGCGTTTATCTTTTGAACGGCTTTGTAAAGAATTCCTCCTAATTTTTTCCTCTTTATATAACTATAACTAATTCATACTTAAAAATAAAAAAAACAAGGTTTTTTCATAGCAAAGTAAAAAGATATAAATTAATTTGTAATTTCATGTGTTGGCATAAGTATTTTGACAAGAATATAAAACTAAGAAAACATTGTTTAAACTTAACAAAAGTAAAGAAATGAAGTCTTAGTTAGTAAAATGTATATCCTCCTTTGGCTTCAATAACTTTTTGAAGGCGCCTTGGTACCGAATCCACTAAATTTTGTAGAATCTCTGGAGATATCTCTTCCCAAAGAAAAGTGATCTCAGAAATTGTCTCCTCCCGTGTTTTATTTAACGAAACTGTTCTTTTGCGTTTCAAAAGAGACCAGACGTTTTCTATAATATTTAAAGCCGGACTTTGAGGTGGCCACTCCAAAGTGTTAACCCCAACATCTTTCAAAAATGTAGAAATCTTTCGCGCTTTGTGGCACGGGGCGTTATCCTGTTGCAGGATAAATGATTCACCAATAAGCCTTTCTCCAGAAGTAAAGGCATTATCATTTAGGATCATTAAATATTGGTTTTGGTTCATCGAGCCGGTGATAGGAACCAAGTCAACCAGTCCATTATACGCCACACATACCCAGAACATGACAGAGCCTCCGCCATGGCTCACTTTTTGACAAACGGGTCGTTTCTTTTGCCCAACTACCTTTGGCAATCTTACAAAAAAATTGTTTTTTGAAGAGTTATACTCAAAGGATCTTTCATCTGTCCATAAAACGCTTCTCCAAAACTGCTTTGACTGGTGCAGATGTTCCTTTGCGAAGGCCAGTCTTTGAAGCTTGTTTGCCTTCGATATATATGGCACTTCTTACCTTTAATTGTCTTAAAATCTCCTTTCTTCAAACGTCGTCGGACAGTGCGCTCACTGATTGGGTTCTTGGCCGTCAAATTCCATTGATCTGCAGCAGATTGAGGCTTCAGAAAAAATGTTTTTCTCAAATTCCCGTAGAAGGACTCGGTCTTGAGCGGGCGTTGTTTTGCGCATAGCTCCTGATCTCGTTAAGTTACTTATATGTCGTCATGTTTTTTTAAACTTATTAATTTGATAGTACACAGTTTGACGCGACACATTAAACTCTTTTACAATGTCTTTTACTGCCGTTCCAGCGTTATACTTTGCTACCATCGAAGATCTGGTAACGAAACTCAACTCTGCCTTTTTACCTATGGCTTATAACACCTTTTAATCAATGTGTGTTTTTTTATCAGCGTTTATGATCAATTAAAGTTAAATACAAAAGTTATTTGGCTTTAACGTGCTCAAAAGTTCGAACATATTTATTCAAAGGTTCCGTCAAACTACTTATGCCGCGCAAAAATTGTATGTCTCCATGAACTCTTATCAGCAAAAAGAGAATGGAAAAGGTAAACTGTACAAAATTTGGCATGCATAGAGCTAAAAATAGATTGTTTCTATTGCGCATCATTTTCGCCCCGTTCTTTAAAGATACCAAGCTAAGCTTCTTTCAATAGCCAGAAAATGATTTCGTCAAAATACTTATGCCGACGAGTGTAGTTATAATAACGGGTGATTTTTTAGCTGGTTTGGTTTTGGCAACACTGGTTTTGACAGCTGACGTGTGTTTAGTACCTTGTGTCACTGTCAAACAGCTTCAGTTTGGTTTGCAATTTAACCATGGATCGTCTTACAAATGAACAACGCTTGCAAATTATTGAATTTTACTATCAAAATTCGTGCTCGGTTCGATCCGCTTTTTTATCGAAAAATTGTGTTCAGCGATGAGGCTCATTTTTGGTTGAATAAGCAAAATTGCCGCATTTGGAGTGAAGATCAGCCAGAAGCATTGCAACAGCTACCAATGCATCCCGAAAAAGCCACTGTTTGGTGCGGTTTATGGGCCGGCGGCATTATTGGGCCATATTTCTTCAAAGATGCTGCGAATCGCAGCGTTACTGTCAATGGTGAACGCTACCGAGCGATGATAACAAACTTTTTTTTGCCCGAAATGGAAGTTCTTGACTTGCATGATATGTGGTTTCAACAAGACGGTGCCACATGCCACACAGCACGCGAAACAATGGCGCAATTGCGAGGCGAGTTTGGTGAACAGTTAATTTCACGTTTCGGGCCGGTCAATTGGCCGCCTAGATCGTGCGATTTGACACCATTAGATTATTTTTTGTGGGGGTATGTCAAGGCTAATGTGTATAGGGACAAGCCCGCTTCGATTGACGCACTGGAAGCCAACATCCATGCATTCATTCGTGAGATACCGGCCGATATGTGTGAAAGAGTATGCCAAAATTGGACTCAGCGGGTGGGCTACCTGAGACGCAGCCGCGGTCAACATTTGCATGAAATTATTTTTAAAAAATCACCCGTTATTACTGGTTAAGTTAAATGCAACATGTTTTCGCTCAAGGAACGTAATGAAAACTGTCATTTAACAAAGAATAACCTAAGTAAAACACAAATACTACAAACGTGTTGCAAAATATGAATATTAAAACCCGAGTGTGCTATTCGGGTTACAGTTCTTAATTTGTGAAAAGTGTTCTCATTGAAATTTACCATCATTTACCTTTAGATTTGTGTGGACAAATTTTTGCTTGCACCAAGGAATCCATTATATATTTACCATTTTACAAATTGGTTTTCTATTAAAAAAAATGCTGAAATGTGAATCGTAAATAATAAAAATATTGATGAAGCCATCAACAAATCCGTAAAATATGAACATAATACCGCATCTACTTATACTTACACCATTCGATCACAATCACCAATAAATTTTTGTCCCAACTGCTTTCGGAACATTACACTTGGGTATGCGGGAATATTTGCGTAGAATAATTTATGTGGCTATATCTTAAAGTTTTCTTTTCACATATCATTATTTCGCCTCCTACGTAGCTCGTAAAATACCTAATAGAGTCATCGACAAATTTCAAAGCCTAACAAATTTAACAAGACATAGTAAAAGCGTACATTATGCAAAAGCCACTGGAAAGTAACGATGCAATCAAGTTACAGAATGAAATGTCGATTAAGGATATACGCAGGAATGCATAGGTATAGATACTTGTGATATTGAGTTAGATTTCAATGGGGTAGTATTAACGTTGGGAATGAGTACTCGAAACTTTCTTGTGAGCAATTAATATTGTAATAAAGGTGGAACCTGGAGGAGATGTCTACTGGAATTATGCACTCGAATGTGTGTGACATACTCATACTCATACCAACCTACTAGTATCTACAAATCAAACTCCTTATTAAAATTCAG
This sequence comes from Cheilosia vernalis, assembly GCA_949126925.1. Taxonomy (NCBI): domain Eukaryota; kingdom Metazoa; phylum Arthropoda; class Insecta; order Diptera; family Syrphidae; genus Cheilosia; species Cheilosia vernalis. The sequence goes on along the minus strand of OX421358.1, from coordinate 41,837,338 downwards.
CAAGAAATTACTAATTGATATTTTAGAGTATTTTGGTTGGTTTTTATTCTTAATTACATTTTTAATCCTTATAAGCACGTGTGCGTGCAGTCAATGTTCAATAATTGTATTGTATTGCAAGTAATGGGCCCTGTACATTGCGACCAGAAGGGATCTATTCTATTGTGGTGGCCTCTATTATTTAACCCAAGGAGCAGTTGAGGCTCTTTAAAATCGTCAGTAGGTATCCTTCTTGGTTCCATTTTTTCCATATCTGCAGGACTTAAAAACGCCCCTTGCATGTGGATCGCTCTGCTCCTTGCCACAGCAGGGCATTCGCAGAGTAAGTGTTCCGTTATCTCCTCCTCTTTTCGTCAGAGCTATCATCGGAAAGTCCCATATTTTTGAGATGGTATCTTAGTGGCAAGTGACCAATAAGATAACCCGTTAGGATCCTTAGATCTTCTTTGCTTAGCTTAAATAACTTTTTTGTTTTACTACGAGTTGGGCTTATGAATCTATTTGCCTGGCTCTGTCCTTTGGATTTCGTCCAGTATTCGGCATTTCCTAGATTTTGAGTGTACATAACTCAAAGGTAACCCGAAGTAGGGCCAGACAATCCGCTCGGTCATTGCCCCCAAATCCCTCATGGCCTGTAATCCACGGTAACAGTTCTGTCTTTGGCCAGATCCTCAAACAGATTGAAACATTCCCAAACTAGCTCAGATTTGATCGAATATGATCTCAGGGCTCAGCTTCCTTCTTCACATAAATATGTAAAGCCAAAAGGCTGAGCATTGCCCCTATGGCTGCAGTTGGACAAGTTTTCATTGCCCCCGTTATACCAACGCATGCTAAGCGATATATCTTGTTTAGTTTTTGTTGGGCCGTTATTTGCCCGGTTTTTGGCCACCATGATATCGCTACATAGGTGATCACTGGTTTGATGATCGTGTTATATGTCCAATAGATCATAATTTTTGTTCTAAGCCCAAGGCTTTGCCTGTAAGACGCTGGCACATATAAATTGCCTTTGTCGCCTTCTTTGTGACTTGATCAAGGTGTGATTTCCAGGTGAGAGTCTCAGTCTTGTCTAGGATTACTCCTAGATATTTAACCTCTCCTGATAAGTCGATGACCGTTTTATTCAGCTTGATCGGTTTCAGTTCTAGTTTATTATTTCTTAAGAATTATATCAATACTGTTTTTGAGGGATTTATGGTCAATTCTTTTGTTGACACTATCTCAAGGTTCAGTTTAGTGCCCTTTTGCATGATCTCCGATATCTTGGAGTCATGCTTGCCCCTAACAGTGATTACTACATCATCTGCATAGCCTTGTATTATGTACCCCGATTGTGTGAGATGATCTAGGAGTTCATCTATGACTAAAGTCCATAGAAGAGGAGAAAGTATTCCTCCTTGAGGACAGCCCTAGTGGCCTTAAGTCTTTTGTGAGCCTCCATACGCCAGATTAATGATTCTGCTTTCTAACATGTTTAGAACCCATTTTATTATTAGTGGGGCCCAATAAATTTGTTTGCTAAATACCTAACCAGGATGAATATGTTTCAATTAAACTGCCATCAGCATTTTTAAGCTTTAAGTAAAATATTTTGTTACTGCTTTTCATTTTTCATTCAACGACCATAAAGTTCTATTTCATTACTTTAACTTTTCAGCCAATGAAGGCTGGTTATCTAAACTTTCGAAAAATGTCAACAGATTTAGCGAAGAGAAAATTGTAAAGTAATCCCACTTCATCTATTACACCCGAAGCTTCCATGTATTTTATTAATCTTAGTTAGTTCAATAGGTACGTTTTCGAAAAAGTCAAGGCCAATTGTGTAAGTTTGGTCAAGAAGTTACAAGTTTATTATTCCTCTTTAGTTTTCTTGTGCAGTTTTCTGTTTACGACTATAGAAAGGTAGCTAGAATTGTTCTTCAAATCCCAAAAACAAAATGTTGCTGATGATGTACGTGTACAGACAGATATAACGGGTGATTTTTAGCTGGTTTGGTTTTGGCAACACTGGTTTTGACAGCTGACGTGTGTTTAGTACCTTGTGTCACTGTCAAACAGCTTCAGTTTGGTTTGCAATTTAACCATGGATCGTCTTACAAATGAACAACGCTTGCAAATAATTGAATTTTACTATCAAAATTCGTGCTCGGTTCGAAATGTTCATCGCGCTTTTTTATCGAAAAATTGTGTTCAGCGATGAGGCTCATTTTTGGTTGAATGGGTGAAGATCAGCCAGAAGCATTGCAACAGCTACCAATGCATCCCGAAAAAGCCACTGTTTGGTGCGGTTTATGGGCCGGCGGCATTATTGGGCCATATTTCTTCAAAGATGATGCGAATCGCAGCGTTACTGTCAATGGTGAACGCTACCGAGCGATGATAACAAACTTTTTTTTGCCCGAAATGGAAGTTCTTGACTTGCATGATATGTGGTTTCAACAAGACGGTGCCACATGCCACACAGCACGCGAAACAATGGCGCAATTGCGAGGCGAGTTTGGTGAACAGTTAATTTCACGTTTCGGGCCGGTCAATTGGCCGCCTAGATCGTGCGATTTGACACCATTAGATTATTTTTTGTGGGGGTATGTCAAGGCTAATGTGTATAGGGACAAGCCCACTTCGATTGACGCACTGGAAGCCAACATCCATGCATTCATTCGTGAGATACCGGCCGATATGTGTGAAAGAGTATGCCAAAATTGGACTCAGCGGATGGGCTACCTGAGACGCAGCCGCGGTCAACATTTGCATGAAATTATCTTTAAGCATTAAATTGCAAGGTTCAAACTATCGATTCAAATAAATATTTCATTCATTTTTTTGAATTTTTTGTGTTTTTTTTTTTAAAAAAGTTCTAAGCCTATTAAAAAATCACCCGTTACAATGGCCAAAAATCTTCCTGATCACAGCACGCTGTCTTCCAAACGGAATTTCACACAATCGCAGTCCGTTGGTGTCAATGTTTGCGTCATGAGGCCATAAAACCAGTTCCTGCTATGATCCAAGCTACTTCGCCTCTGTCGCGATGAGATGCCTGTCGAGCTGGGTCTGTAGTGGGTCATAACATCCTATAAGAACCCACAAAGTTAAATATAATCGGTATACATAATTACCATCACCTGAATGCAAGAAGTAACTAACTCCACTCTTTAGAGTATCTGATGACACCTAATAATTGCACTGAGCTTTCATAAAAAAAAGGTGTTCAAAGAATGTTTTGTCATTTCCAATTAATATTTTTTGACTTATTTTTATAAAAATAGTTGATCTTGAAATGGAGGTTTGTATTTTAGGCTTTTCACACCAAGCCCAAAACCGCGTGTTCCTCGAAAACTCGTCGATGCATTCACACCGATCACCAACTCGTTTTCGTTTGACGTTTCAATCAGCTGTGAGACACTAGTCGTTAAACTTCGGTGCAAACGGTTTTGGCTACAAATTTCGATTGCAAAAACAATATAAGCCCATCAATTAATTGTGGAAAATGATTTTAATTTGTGAGTTGTGACATTTGTTCGGTCACACATTTTGCTGGATATTGCAAAAGGTGTGTTTGTTCCAACAACCCAACGATTGGGAGTCGTTTTCGTGGAAAACGAGTGCAGGCGACTCGTTTTGAAAACTGAAATAATGTATGGGCAAACTTCTGCTTTCGATGAAGGCGAAAACGCAGTTGTGGGCTTAGTGTGAAAAATCTATAATGCAAACAGCCCCTTTAACCTAACATAGATAAGCAATTGGACGAAACTCACAAGTCCACATCACAGGTACAATTTTTCAAGTCTATTTATCTGCTTGCATATATGTTAACGATTATCGGAAGATGGGAGCAAGCTGTCAGTTGCAAATATTGAAAAGGAGGAGGTGAAGATGGGCCTGCCTGTAAATGAGGAGAAAGCTAGACGCCACGATGGGCAGATACAACTTTTAAGTAGCTAAAGACTTTGTCTTATCTGGGATCCATTATCACCTCAGCGCAGAGATCAAACGAAGAATCACTCTTGCCAATCGCTGTTGCTTTGGGCTAAGAAGGCATCTTAAAAGTAAATCCCTCTCTCATATAACCAAGGAGATACTATAATCAACCCAGTCCTGCTGTAGGTATGGTGAATAAGATTGGACTCTGTCAAAATGTTTTTTTGTATCGATGAAGTGTCAAATATCAGGGGCCCTACTCTGTATTTCGTTCCGAAATAACAAATTTTCGAAAACGAATATTTCGTACTCTCTATTTCTATGTAGGTAAAGTGGACAGAAATCTGATGACAATTCCGATAGTGAAATTTTCGTAACTGGTAACTCGTTTCCGAATGTTGAAAGCATTAGAAAACGGAACTGACGACGAATGTCTTAAAGTGTAAGTTTTTTTTAGAAAAACTTAGTGTTAATAACAATTTAAGCAAATAAATTTAATTACAGTGAATCTTCGAGCAGAAATATGCACACAAAACAGAAACAATTCGAGATGTTGGTGGAGTTCATGTGTTCTCAAAGTGAGAAAAAACAAATTGAGCATTTTTGGGACTGCACTGCTCCTTCACCACTTCAGATTAATTATGAGTACGAGCAGCATTTGTCAGCACCTGAAGGACGCAGAGCAAGAACTCGGTCTTCTACTCGCAACAAGGAAAACGTTTTAAAGAAACAAATTGAAAACTAAATTTAATAACAACAAAAATTATGTGCCATGTCAACGAAAATTTAAAAACTACAGCCAAATATCAAAAAAACCGGCCAAGTGCGAGTGTCACTCGCGCTAAAGTCCAACACATCAGATATTATTTGAAATCTATATCATTCAATCTTTCCCCTCTTCATGAATTCATCACAATTTAGTTTAATTTAATTACTTAATATTTTTACTCTCAAAAATTACTCGCACATGAATCTCATTTTCTAATTATTACCTAGTACCCAACCCACGCCAATTTTCCATTCTGTATGCGACCTGTCCCAATTATAAAAAATTGACTAAAAATATATTACTTTTATTATGTTCTGTACTCCCCAAAAAAATGTATTATACTCCCCAACGAAATTAGCAAGCGGGAACTTTGGTGGTATACCACCAGTGACTCTCTTCTGTCTTTGATGGGGTCAATTGTGCACAACTGCGTAGTAGAGATTAAAACTTATGAGAGCAACGTATTTTACATGGTAAAATTATATTTTTTGAAAATATCTTGTAAACTATTAGATATATAGATAAGAACATGATCTACAAAAAAGGAATTTATGTATTTTTTTGTGAATCAAGAAATAAACCGTTTTTTTGGGCGAATGAAAATATTTTTTTCACCAGATTACTAATTAATCCAAAACCAATCGACGTATTCCTTCCATTGGTATTTGTCGTTTAACTAGAGGTTATACCGGATGTTGTGTGCAAATTGTAGCCTCCTATGTCAATCGGTTCTTTAGATAGACCTTGTAACAAAATTGTCTTAGTGGGTTCGGACAGACAGACAGACAGACAGACGGAGAGACATCCGAGCGAAACTAATAAGGTTACGTTTTTTTTCCCTTTGGGTACGGAACCTTAAAAAGGAATTACGATTTAAAAGAAAAAAAGTACAAATTGGCTAAAGAAAATTCGAGCACCGAAAAAAACATGAGTATGAAAAAAACAAGCTAAAAGTTTCCAAACTTGAATTAGGAAAAAAAATGCTACCTACAATTTCAAAGGAATGCAATATAAAAAATCGTGATATTAATGTACCATATAGTGCTTTGTATTTCTATACCTACGTGATATTAATATAAAAATTAGATCTAAGATTTTTTGAGTTACCTGAATCCTGAATTATTGTTTCCTTTTAGTTACGCATGGACTGAATAGTAATTAATAACAGGAGTTTATTTTCGGTTTTTTAAGTTACTGTTCCTACTTTTGAATGAAATACAAATTTAATAATAAATATAAATTAATATATTATGTGATATTTTGTGTGAATTCTCTTTGCAGTATTTGAGTAGGTAGCATTATCTGCTTCATGTTGCTGATCAATGCTGTCTGATGCTGTATGATATTGATCCGAAGGTAAGGCCATATTGTGTTCCAAACATATATTATGTTTATGTAGGGCACGACAAACATTCATTATTTGCACAACTTTTTCTGGAGCATAGTGGAGTTCTCTTGCTGCTAAAAGACATCGAAATCTTCCTTTTAGTAAGCCGAATACTCTTTCCATTAAACGTCTAGCTTTGCTGAACTTTTCATGAAGCGCTATTTTCTGGAGCGCTGCGAAATGAAGTCATATTTAAGTTAATGATAAGCAAATAGATTTACAATTCTTAGGTACCGAGAATCCAAGAAGATATATCTCCGTTTTCATATTTTTGAATTAAATATTCACGTTCATACGAGAGACTCCATACATATGTGAATCATGTAGGTACTGCACCACCGTACTTTGCATTTACTGCATGTATGAACATTTCATGGTTACATAAATCTGTAATTTTTAAAGGCACTTTAATTATTTAAAAAAATTATGAAGATCATGTTTTTTCCTTACGACCAGACAATACTCTGTTTTATTTTTCTGTTAAAATACATGTGCCCGTTCCCTTTCGGCCTTATAATTTGAATGTGTGTTTCGTCTACCACACCAATATAACTGTCGGAATTCCCGACTTCGAAAAGAAATATTGCTAGCTCCTCGCCATGTTATTTCACTCATTTTAAAATTTATAGAATTTGGAAACAATACTTTTCCTATCGCACTGCAGGCATTTGCAATAGAACTTGATGTTTGTCATATATTCGCATTGGATCATAAAATACCCTTATGTTGACCCCTTAAAATTATGTACATCCATTAGTTGCCAGTTGTCAAATTAATGAATTAATTAATGTCATTCCATTTTTTGAAGTCAAAGAACGTGGTCGATTAATTCAGGTTAGGATCTATCAATGTTAGTCGTGTCCTATTTGTTGCTGATAGTCTGCTTGCCCTAAACACTTTAGAATAACAGATAGTTTCAAGATAGCTGGAACTGCAGTTGATCTGAAAGGAGCAGAGAGTTCGTCTGGTATGGCATTTAAAACATACAAAAAAGCGTTCTTCGAATGGCGAAAGTTCAGAACAAAACTAAAATAATAAACAATAATTAAATAGTGAAATGAGTCTTTGTTACCAATACAATTTTACCTTTTATCACACATTTCCACTATCCCGCATAATTTTTCGTTCAATTCGTTCTTCATTATTTTCTGCACCCAAATCCATTTTTTTTTTTTTTTTTTTTTTATAAATCATGATTTGGTTTTAACCGCTTTGTTTGTTACTTGTTTTGATTTCTTGATTTGACAGTTTTCATGAGCAATAATTCAAGACTTGAAAGCACCAATCCGTAAAAGGTAAAAGCAATGTACTATTTTTGTCCATGAATGTTTAACAGAGTACAAAATTCCCAGAGCCCCAGATCTAACGGCGAGCTTAATGGAAGAGGTAGTAAAACTGTGGAAATCGGGATAGTCTCTATCACAAGCGTTTTTCTGACTTCAACTATTTTAATAATTGTACAGACAATATTGCAAAAATGAAAAACAGATTAGCAGAGGATTTGACAGTTTTCATGAGCAATAATTCAAGACTTGAAAGCACCAATCCGTAAAAGGTAAAAGCAATGTACTATTTTTGTCCATGAATGTTTAACAGAGTACAAAATTCCCAGAGCCCCAGATCTAACGGCGAGCTTAATGGAAGAGGTAGTAAAACTGTGGAAATCGGGATAGTCTCTATCACAAGCGTTTTTCTGACTTCAACTATTTTAATAATTGTACAGACAATATTGCAAAAATGAAAAACAGATTAGCAGAGGTTCTGGCTTAGCAAAACGGTTTAAGGAAAAAAAGGCCTTTAGTTTGAAGTACACAGCACGGGCGTTAAGGAAATTGCGATAGAGAAGATAGGAGATTCGGATGCACATTGGTTTTAAATGTCTGCAAATTGCACCGAGGGGGAAATACCGAGCTGGGTAAGGCATTCCACATTCGTGTTGTACGGCTTATGAAAGAATCTCTATATTTCAGAGTACGACCGAAAAAAGGCTGAAAAGTAAACTGATGGGCTTTACTGGCTTGGCGAGTATTGCGGTTGAATTGTTGAAAGGGTGGAATGCAGCTGGCAATTTCATTTGAGCACTGTTTGTAAAAATAGCGATAAAACAATGAGAGACTTGAAAATTGTTAACGTGCAAATGGACAACAAGATTAGATACTTACAAAAAAGGATTTTTTGCGTAGGAGAATGTGACACGAACACAGCAATACAGGTTGACTCTTAAATTGTAGCTATCATTAAGCCTACCATCATGGAAAACACGAATTTTGACAGAAAACAAATTTGCAAGAATTTTTACAAGTAGGTACAGATACCACAATAGTTAAAATTTCAAGATTTACATGTTTCGTTTTCATTAGCATAATAGACCCCTATGAAAATTAAACACATTTGTGTAGACAACATGTTGATTGATAGATACTGAATTTTTCACATTTTCACTAGTACGTGCGGTGGCGAAGCGAGGGGGGTGCATGGGGTGCACAAGGCCCGGGCGGCACTTTGCTAGTGGCGGCAATTTGGAGCTGCTACAATTTTTAAATATATAAAATCTATGAAACGGATTCTTTTTCCTACTCAACAAATTTATTTACAAGGTTTAACAGCATTAACACTGCTTCACAGTAAGTAATGAGACATTCCTTGCTTAGCAACAAAATCCAATGAACGCTTCTCCCTAGTATAAGCAACTACATTTTGCTACATTGCAGATATACTTCTCTGTTGAGTTAATGTTATTTTGTTTTATTTTGCTCAAACGTATTTGTGCGTACGTAGGTATGTACATAATTATGTATTACCAAAAAATACCCAATTGTTTGAAACACCCTCTAAATAAGAAACAAATAATACGTTTTCAACTGTGCCCTTCCTGTTTTTTTTTAAAAAGCATAGCACTGCAAAAAGAAATTTAGTAGAAACTTGATAAAATGTTACCAAGTTTATTGACATACATAATATGCGTACGAAAAACTAGCTGAAACCGTTGACAAAGCTTTTTTTTAGTGTGTGAAAAAATTACTAGGGGCGGCATAAATTGGGTCTGCCCCGGGCGGCACTAACCCACGCTACGCCACTGACTCGCGGAGATGTTTCTTTATCGACACTTGAAATATAAATGAACAATATTACCCACAGACGATACAATTTTTCTAAATTGCGCAAAAAATTTCAAAGCATTTTGATTTTCTACAATATATTGCACAACCTTGCAATGTTATCTACAGACGAACAATAATGTTGTGCAATATCAAATATTTCACAATAATATTGAGCGTCTAGAGGCGCCTTTATATGTTATAATAATTTGTTTATTCTAATTTTATAAGAAAAAGTTTCGATAGCACAGAACTAACATTACCGTCAACTGCCCTAACATTGACCAGTTTTGAACTTTGACGTTGAATTTTACAGCTTTGTTTATAGATATCCACAACTTTCGACTCTCAGATTATGGGGACTATCGTTCTGTATCATAAAACCAAGGATTTATCAAATTTTGTCGATTCATTTTTGATTTATGTAGGAAAAAGTGTGCGGTCAATGTTAGGGCAACAAGTTCCTAACATTGACCAGCGAAGAAAATGTACCAGCAAAAAAGATTTTTTAAGTATATTTTTTTATTATTTTATTTTTATCAGAAAAATTGAATTTTAACTGGAAATCCTTTACTGATTATTTAATATATATACATTATATATTTTTTAAATTGTTTAATACCTCAAATAATGTAAATTGAAAGAAACCTAATTTTAACATTTAATTTACAAGAATATTAAATTAATATTAAATTAAATTACGAAGAACTAGTTTTATGAAGTATTTAGGGTAATATATTCAGTTAAATATTTATAATTGTTAGAAAAAGTTAAAAAGAAGCAGTGGTCAATGTTAGGATCCAGGCGGTCAATGTTAGGAATTGTCATGAGCATTCGAATTGCTTTCACAAAAACCGTATTATTTCTAATTGCCTAGTATTTTTATACACAAACTATATATTTTTTAATATAAAATAACTCTAAACTACTCACCATAAATGTTTATTTTGTTATACAAGCGATTGTTTAGGTATAACGGACCAAAGTTTGCAACACACAAAACTACACTACTTTAGTACCACTTTGAAATTTGCCGCCAAAACTCACATTCATTCGACAGTACTCTTTAACGTATAATATGACATCTGTTGACTAATAGACGAACATGAAAAACCAAGAATTACTTTGAAATCGTACATGAACTACGCGCCAGAGTGGTTGAAAACATTTTCCTGTTTTTGGTCAATGTTAGGGTCCCGGTCAAAGTTAGGGCAGTTGACGGTACGCTAAAAAATAGTTTCCTTATGGAAACGATATAAAACGAAATCTAGCAAAATAACTTGATAGCAATTTGCCAATACAAGTTGACAATATAGATGCGTACTCCAGCATTGTGAATAATCCTGTGTAGGTACCTAGAATTCAATGGGCCTTACTAATAATCATTTTTAACCTTCACACTAAATATTTTCTAGGTCACAATATGCAATTTTGTATGGAAAATTTTGCCATTGTGAGGTCGAAAAATTTAGCTTGGACACTAAAAATGATTATTAGTACCGCCGAATATTTATAAGCGTATCTTAATTCCTAATCAAGCACGTTGCTTCAACGAATAAAGCACACTTGTGTCAGTTATGTACAAAATACACAAAAAGCAATAAATAGGTACATTATATTAAAGAAAAATCATTAAAAAGTAGGTATCCTCGTAGTAGGTACGTATGAGTTAAGAGGTAACAAATAATGAAATGAAAAACTTTTGCAATACCATGGCAGTTTTTATAGGTCACTTCAATTTCGTTGTTAATAAAATCTTTAATATGTCACCTGGGCACAGCTGGGTTCCAAAAGTTCAAATGAAACACTGAACTTAAAAAAAAAGAAGTTTTTCTATGCTGCGTTACAATAAAGATAACGAATCCTAGGTCAAAGAAGGACCACCTGAAACCAACTTTCAGATTTACTGGGAAACATGCAATTATTCATACATAGCTACCTACATATACACGCGCAATGTAGGTATTCCGACTATTGGACGTTACTTGACTATAAATTAGCTCTGAGAAAGCGAGAGCGAACATGACTTGCTTTCCTGCAAGCAATGGGATATCATATAGGTAACACGAATACTGAACTTAATCAGTACTAACTTAATACAGAAGCACATAGGGAGGCGGCCAGGTCCGACGTGTCGATTTCGTTGGTGAGGAACTAGAAGGTTGAAAAGAATAATTAATTCTGTAGCTTGCTATGCAAAATAATTCATGTGGGTTAATGTTAGAGAAGTTTTACTTTTTGTTGCTTTTATTTTTGGATTTATGAAGACTGTTTTTTTGGATAGTGCGTGTTGGATTACTCAAAGAAGTATTGAATTCAAATTGAAATACAAATATTATGGATGGATATCTGGATTTGTTTGTCCCTCGAATTTTGTATAGTTATATCTTATAATATAATACATCACTATGTATATAATGTGACCAAGTCACCGAAGCATAGGCAGGTAGTTTTACTGTACTGCACCATTTTTATTTTTTTTGAGAATTAACCCAAGATGTAACCATTAAATAAAATATTTCATCGTTTGCATTGAATTTCTTTATTTGTTGCTTACTATTTTTCTTTTATTGACTCAGAGTTTATCCATTGTAATAACTTCTTAATTAATCTTTTACTAACTTTCAAGGAAATATTTTTTGTTTTTAATTTTAAACATATAGGTAGTCTGGACACTAAGGCCCATTTTATTCACTCGAAGTTGAACACAACTTGGCAGTTTTCCATATAAAAATCCCCAAGTTGTGTTCAACTTCGAGTGAATAAAATGGGCCTAAATATGGTTATTTAGTAGTATCGCGTATAAATCACATTTGTGATTTTTCCTTTTTCGACTTTATATTTTAAACGGAACTAAATTAAAGGAAGTTTTTATATGACACTAGCTGATCGTTCCTCCCAAATTCGTTAATGTATAATGAAAATAATAATATTCTGAGCATACCTAACGCACAATACCTACATGCTACTTTAAGTAATTCGGTCAATTCAAATTCTTGAACTGTATGTATCTATGTAACGGAATATTTCATTGTCATTACTCGTGGGAACAAAAATGAAAAATAAGATATGCTAAATATTACGTATTCTGATCACTAACACTGACGATTGTCAATTCCGAAATGTTTGGGATTTATTTGATTTTCCGGTCGAAATTTCAAATTTACGGCACGGCGTTGTGATACATATGTAGCAAATGCAGAATGAAATGTCAAAGTGACGCGACACTTGGATGAAAGTTCAATGAGGCGGATGTAGCCACTCTGTCATTCAACAACATAAAGATGGTTTAATTATTCGGATATTGCTTATTCAAAAATAGTAGAATCATGATTAAAAAAAGAGGGTGAAAATTCGGGGTTATAGGTAGGTATTTTTTGATGGCAAATTTTAAAAAAAAATGTCATCTATAAAAATTAAATATACTTTACGTCCTACCCTCATACCTACCGTACCAAATATACAAAATTTCCGTTTCAGAGGAGTGCAAACACAAACACCGTAACGCGTTTATGTATTAGATATTTTAAGTTTCCAATGGTCAGAGACTGCACAAAGCGTAACATGTTGCGTGCCTTTTAACGTTAAAAATTATATATTACCATTTACATATATACCTTTATACAATGTTCATCCCTAATGCGAACACGGAGTTGGTTACACGAGAGTTTATAAAAGTCGGCTACGCCCAGGAGGCCATACGGCATACGGTTACCTACTAAATATAGAAAGGGTAAAGTCGGGTGATATGAGATATGACATGATATGACTCCATAACAGGCGCGCACTAATCCCCAGACACACATCTGCTCTCATGGCCAACCGAAACTGAGCTAACTGACAAAGTGAAAACTGAAAACACACGAGACGAGAGACGAGACACAACACACAACACTGTCAATAGTGTCAATACTGACTGAGACTGATCGGCCGATTTTCCGTTTCTTGCTACAAACTTTTTTTGTTATGGATATTGTTTGAGAATCGTATAAATGTAATATGTTTTCGGTTCGGAATTGTATTTTCTAATTGTACTAGTACAAAAATTGCGTTTAAGAGCGTATAGGTCATATCCCCTCTATATTATTTCTGTAATTTCTGTAGTGTGTTTCTCCCTTTTGCAGTTCACACGGTCAACCAATCTTAACAAAAGAAGTGTCAACAAAAAGATATTTTTAGGGTGCTTATCTTTGCATTTTTACTTTTTTAAAATATTAGCAATTAAAAAAAAAATATTTTACTGCATTAAATTTCAACTACGCAGTTGTGTATAAACAATGATTCCGGGAAATACTTTTCTTTCGTTCTTCATGTACATACACTACAAACGACGACGTCACGAAAGAGAGTCGACGGTAGAAGAGAGTTACAGTAAAGGGCACGTCGACCTATAAGATCTATTGTACCATAGGGCCAGAATAATGTTTAGGCGAGCAGATTCTCCACTTTTCTAACAAAGTTAATCAAGCTGCTGTCAGATGACTTCTTCATCTCTTCAGGGCTCAGAAGCTCCCTGTAGAAGATAGTTCTCCTGATTCCACATAGGGCTGGACACTTACATATTATGTGCCCAAGCTGTTTCGTCTTCTTCAAGACACAACCGACAAAGTGAGGAGTCGGTTAAATTAATTTTATTTAATTGATATCGTTGGTTGTGATGTCCTGTCAGGAAACCAGCCAGATTTGCGATATCGTGCCTTCTTAGATTTAAAATTCTGTGGCATCTTTTTTAAACGGCTGAATACCTAGCACGCTTGGCCTGTCTTAGACCTGGGATATTCTCCCAATATGAACTTCATTTTGTGTGATTTGGGAGAGTAGTAGAAGGGTTCTACGTCCGAGCGTTTGAAGGCCGTTGAAACAGCTTCGTACCTATTTGGAGGCAATAATAGGCGAGCTAAGGGCGTTTATAGCTGCTTGACTGTCCGTGAATATATGGATGTATATGCCTTTAGTACCTGTGTTGTATATGTGGTTAGGTCCGTGGAACCCAGCATCCACTCCTGTTTCCATTTTGGAACCATCCGTAAACCACTTTCGACCATTCTGGCAAGTAGGTGGGCTATTGTACGCCCATGCTTCTCTACTAGGGATCTCCGTAGAGAACCGTTTTTTGAAACATAAAGTCTTTGGAAAGCGGTCTGTTACCGCGCAGATTATGCCAACTACTGTAATTTCAGAGAAAAAATCCTTTAACTCAGGATGGTCGCTGAGAATTGTCTCTTTCATTTCGATTAAACTTGCCGAGCTGCGAATTGCCCTTTGTTTATGTATATGTGCAGAGGTGTTAGTCCTATTAAGGCTTCTATAGTCGCAGTAGGATAGGTACGCCTACGCATGGCTCCGGATATACCGAGACATGCAAGTCGCTTTACCCTTTGAAGCTTAGCAATGGCGTTCTTTTGTTTTGTTTTAGTCCGCCATACTAAAGAAGCGTATGTTATGATGGGCCTGATCATCATTGTGTAGATCTTAACACAGATAGGAAATCTAAGATAGAATTTTATTTTCAAAATTTTGCGTGGGAATTGGGTAGGTGCGCTGATGGTCTATCCGATACGTGGCGCTGTTGTCCATCTCCGAAACCACTCAACCGATTTCAATGAAATTTTATGGATGGGTATGGTTAGTTCCAGTTTTAAAGATAGGATAGTTTTGGATCCGGTAGTTCCACACGAAAGGCACGCACAAACCGGGCGGGTACCCCAATATATAAAAGAGACTGACGTCTGTGTGTGCACTCATAACTAGAGAATTGATCGTTAAATTTTTACAATTTTGGGCTTGGGGGATTCGTATTGAAATGGCATTTATGCTACTTTTTGTCGTGAAAATAAAAGTTAAAGGGGATGAGATTGGGAATGGAACTTAGTATGGGAACCGAACTTTGAAAAAAAATTTGACTGAATAGATAAACGGTTAGTGCTACTTCCAATACAACCTTATTGGAACTTATTTCAAATGTTTAATTTTTAAATTCGTTGGATGTTCGGGGCTCATCGCTTCACAATTTGAAACGAAAGTTTGATTTGAATGTGAAGAATCTCAAATCCAATGTTATGGAAGCGAAGATTTTGACCTAAAAATTCAAGCAACCATTATATAATTCTGCGGATTCCGATAATTTGCCATTGGTTTTCAAGCGCCTTCAACTTCCCATGCGTATCGCTTTCACTATGAAAAATAAAAAGTCGCAAGGACAATCGCAGGATATTTGTGACATAAATTATCCCATGTTTTTCAAATGGTCAATCGTATGTGTATGTCTGAGTGAAAAAGTGGAAAGTTGGCAGACACGTCAATCATTGCGGTTTGATTTAAACAAATCGACAATGCAATACTTCAGTTATTTATATTGTATTTAATATAAACTTTTGAATAAAGAATTTGAATTGACCGAATTACATAGAGCAGCATGAGCATTGCTCATTCTCGGAATTATTATTTTCATTACATTAACGAATTTGGGCGGAACGAAGTTCGCTGGGTCAGCTAGTTTTACTTAATTTGAATGTTATTTTGTAATGCTAGTGAGAAATCGGAGAGCATAAATTTTAAGATACTTTTTTCCGTTATTATAGAATTGTACTTTGTACCTAATTATTTCAGAGCTTCAAGCTAAATTTAACTTAAGAAGTGTTTACTTGTATAACAATTATATTTATACCCTCTTAGGGGTAAACCGAACTCTATTTCAAATGCTTTTAGAATTTTAACCATTTTAACAATTTTGATTTACCTGTCAACAAATCTGCTGTTGTTTAAAATAAATGCAACCAAAGGGTATCTACCGTGCTTTTAAAAACAATACAAAACAAAATAAACGTGATTCTTGGTTTCATATCAGTATTTCTGCATTATTTTATAAGCAATACAAATTAACATATGTTTTTTTACTATCGATACTATCGATAGACTATCGATGTTTAAGGAGCACTACTTTCCAGCGAACATCGATAACATCGATAATTCAGAAAACAATTACTGCTTCTTTATGCAATAGTTTATCGCCACTGTACTTAATATTTTTCTAATACATATATTCTTCCGGAAATAAATAAATTTAAATCTTATTTATCCGCAAATAAAAACACTGCTGCGGAGTATTTAAAATCCGAATCAAATAATTAAAATATTAATTACAAATTGGAATAAAAAATTCGAAATCGAAAATTCGGAACCATTTAAAGGTGGTTGTGTTTTGTTTTTTTCAAGAACTTTGTGATCAAATATTAAAAAGATTCGATTTCAATAACGAAGTTTTTCAAAACATTGGTCAACTTGATCTGAAAAAGTCTTGAATAAAGAAAACACAACACTAGTCAATCTTTCTAATTTGTTTCCAAATCTAGTTTTACCTAATGAAATACAAACGATTGACTCCGAATACAGAGAAATTGGAAATATTGATTTCAATAACTTGAAAATTTGGAGAACATTAGAGTGGAACAATTTTGGAAAGAAATTTGGTTAGTTAAGAGGAGTAACGGAGAAATTGCTCTTCCTTTGTTTTTAATATTTTGAGTTTGCCAAACTCAAGCGCAAATGTTGAAAGAAAATTTTTGCAAATAAACCTTGTCGGGTAACTATTCTCCGAACAGGGGAAGTTGCTGAAAATGTTTAGTTTAATTAGAAAAACTTGCACAGCAAGGGTTGATTTTTGATATTTATTTATTATACACGATTATGTCAATATAAGGAAGAGACAACTAGCAGACCGGACCGCTCAGCTTGAACGTTCGAAGAAAACCTTTTTCTGCCTCTCATAATTTGCCGACAATCAGCCCTCGTCCATAGCCACCCGTAACGTCGTTGCCCAAACTGCTGTTGTTGTGTCATCACCAATCCCACACATTTAGGCCCATTTTATTCACTCGAAGTTTAACACAACTTGGGGATTTTTATATGGAAAACTGCCAAGTTGTGTTCAACTTCGAGTGAATAAAATGGGCCTTAGTCTATCTAACAACTGATACCAGGACCATGCCTTGGATATCAAATTGTATAAGATCATGACACCAACGAGCGCCGAAATACCTGCTACGAACTGGGTGCGAGACATTGCCAATTCTAGGCTAGAAGTTGATACATTGGAAGGAGTATTACTTTGCAAATACTTTTTAAGAATTAAAAATTGTAATTGCTCCGACCTTACAATTAATTCGAAAATTACTAAAATGTTTAATGTTGATATTTACGAGTCAAAAGTTTGCAATACATAATTACTATTTCAGTTCCTATCATTTATTTCTTATAATCGAAAATTTTAGCTTTAAAAAAGTGTAGTTATAATACCATTAATATTTATCTACTATATAAAAATAAGTCGGGTTTTCCTTCCTGACGATATAACTCCAGAACGGCTCAACCGATTTGAATGATTTTTATTTTGTTTTGTTCGTCTTAGATCAGGGATGGTTTATGAAAAAAGAAAAGTCGGAAAATTATCAACAGTTGGCGTTGTAGGCCCATATTTCGTTTTTCATGGGGAAATGCACTTTGAAAAAAATATAAACTGGATAGAAATCGAGTAGTTTCAAATACAAAAAAAAAATATTTTAAATTTTAAAAGCAATATTGTTGTTGTCAATTATTTTAATGATTTTCCAAGCAAATTGTTGTTGTCAAAAATTTTGAAATTTATTTTTTAATATACGATATAGCTAGCTACCTAATAAGTTTGTTTATGTTTACTATGTTACATTAAGCAACTTTTTGAAATGAAGTAGATACTTTGATTTGTTTGTATCCATCATTTTTGTTTGGGAAGTACCTATTTTCAATATCCTTGCATTTGAATAGGTGGGTAAGTTCAAATGGAGGGGTGATTGAGATGACGAGGACAATGATGACAGGCAACAGGAGTTGCTGAGCGTTTTGAGTGTTCACGAAGGGTTTGTTACGAAAAATGAATGAGTAACAATCATGGTACTATGCTCATTCGTGAGTAGGGTTATGGGGAGGGCAGCTCAAAGCTACCATAACACTTTCGGTACCGGTGTGGAGAGTGAAGGGAGAAGGCTTACCAACCAAGTTGATAGGTGTGGTTAGTTTTCTTCTAGGCTGTTAAAGTTACAAATATTTCTTTTAGAGTTAGTGTTTATTGATGGCGAATAAAGTGCGCAGTTGGGCATGATATCACCTAATCGTCCAATACACGATGCATTCAACCACGAATTGGAAAGAGAACAACAAAACAATACGATACTGCAGCAATAGCCGAAGCAGTTCGTAAAAATGTTCTGCAATTGAATCGACAACAAATGATTGCGTATGACTCTTTGATGGAAGCTGTGAACAAAAGAACTGGTAGCATTTACTTTCTGGGTGCTCCCGGAGGTACTGCCAAAACGTTCTTAATTTCATTGCTTTTGGCACGGATTTGATCGCAGCATGAGTTGCCCTGGCATTGGCTTCATCTGGAATAACAGCAACTTTGTTAGAAGGCTACTGCACATTCAGCATTGATATTGCCACTGAACATGCAAATCAACCAGACACATTCTTGAAAAATCGAAGAAAAAATGCGAAGATTTTACAATGATGCAAATTGATCGATTGGGTCGAATGTACGATGGCCCCACAAAAGGTCAATGGTGGCGGTGGACAGGACGTTGAAAGATCTTCGTGTCAATCAAAACATTTTTTGAATAGCCATGGTTGTATTATCCGGTGATTTTCGGGAGACTCTTCCAGTTATTCCCACGATCAATTGCAGCTGACGAACTAAATGCGTGCTTGAAAGCATCAAATTTGTGGCTTCATGTCAAGACACTCCGATTGACGAGATCAAACTGCAGATGTGTTTTCGAAGCAATTGTTGGACATTGGTAATGAAAAGATTGCAGTTGATATCTCGAACGGACTTATCACTTTGCCCACTGATTTCTGCCACATGACCGATTCTAAGGAAGAGCTCATTCGAAGTGTTTTTCCGGGCATACCGCAGAATATAGAGGAGAAGATGTGTTGATTCCACGCATCCCGATGATTCCAACGGACTTACAATTCGAATTCAAACGACTGCAATTTTTTACTACAAATCTTTGCATTGAATTAATTTGAATTACTAACAAAATTTATTTAATCACCAAACTAAGTTTAAATCGAAAAAAAAGCTTCAAATAGATAAAAATTAGGTGGTACGAAGTTCACCAGGTCAGCCAACACCAGATGAACCGCATCAATTTCTTCAAATATATTTCATTTCGTCGATGGTGGATCAGCTGAATGTGCGGTGCAATATACAGGGAACACAACAGTTAAAGAGACGAATTATTGAACAGTTGCACGCAATTTTTCATTTAGAAAATCATTGTTTTTCACATGGGCAGCTATACGTTGCGTATTCACGAGTTGGGAAACCATCCGCTTTATTTGTGTTAACGTCAGACCAAAAAACAAAAAAAGTGGTTTACCAAAGAGCACTTCAATGAAACGGATAATTTGCGGACACGTATAACGCTTCGATTCAGTATTTACTTTGGATTCACTTTCATTTTTTACTTAGAGAAGTTCAACTAAATTACACTTCATTTTTGTAATCGAAATTAATTCATTACTGTTGTGAAATGAAATAAAATTTTCCATTTTCAAATACAAGAAAAAAATAATAATTTTTCTTCATCTTTTAATCCTCAAACGAAATGTTACAAAAAACGAAGCCATCTGGTGGCGAAACGGAGTTCGCCGGGTTTGCTAGTATATATATAAAATGTTTGTGATGTTTTTGTTTTATAGTTCTAAGATTTCAATAAACTAAACTATTTTTTTAAACCCATTAAGACTGACTGAAATCAAAGTTTTATGTTGGTTTTTAGACCATAAACTTTTATTTATTGACACTGTTAATATAATTTGTTTGTTCTTGTTCTTTTTCTTTTTCTTTTGTACCTAATAGTAGGTATTAATTAAAAAAAAAAAAATACATAAATCATATTTAATGTACCTAATGATATTAAAATAACAACTGCATATTTTTATCGACTTTCGCTGTTCTTCAAATCTACTGTTTGTAGAAATAGTAAA
This sequence comes from Cheilosia vernalis, assembly GCA_949126925.1. NCBI lineage: Eukaryota > Metazoa > Arthropoda > Insecta > Diptera > Syrphidae > Cheilosia > Cheilosia vernalis. The sequence goes on along the minus strand of OX421358.1, from coordinate 41,817,135 downwards.
AATATTTTAATTTGTATTGCGTATTAAATAATGCTGAAATACTGATATGAAACCAAGAATCACGTTTATTTTGTATTGTTTTTAAAAACACGGTACCCTTTGGTTGCAATCATTTTAAACATTGCAGATTTGTTGATAAATCAAAATTGTTATAATGGGTAAAATGTTAAAGCATTTGTAACGAATCATTTCTCACTTCTCATATTTCCGTTTCTTAACCTCTTACCATGTGCCGTTTTATATGGTTGTAGAACTACTATACCTATATATGTAAAAAAAGGCATATTTAAATAGAGTTCGGTTTACCCCTAAGAGGGTATAAATATATCTGGTATATAAGTAAACACTTCTTAAGTTAAATTTTGCTTGAAACTCAGAAATAATTACAATTCTAATAACGGAAAAAAGTATCTTAAAGTTCAAGCTCTCCGATTTCTCACTAGCATTTGTTAGCCTAAATGTAATCTACCCATCAACTCGATCTAGCTTTGTTGAGCAGGGAAATCCCTCCTGCTCATAGGTATAACAGTTTAGAGTAGGTCTGCACAATGCAGCTCGTCAAGTGAGACAGGCGTACTGAGTTAAGCTCTCGTTATTCGTATCTGATCGAACAGGGCGCTTGGCGAGTTAGCGCAGTGTATCACATTACAAAATAACATTCAAATTAAGTCAAAATATCGTTGGCTTACAAGTCAAAGGCACTAAGCAATAATTTTAAGAATTTTGGCTTTATATGCAAAACGGTTTAGAACGATGATAACTGTGTACTGGAATAACACACTAAGTCATTATAGATACCCATAATGAATTATTTAAGGTCTCACTTCGCACGAAGTCAGGAAAAACATATTTACTACTCTAACCCCCGTATTAATAAACGACGAGCAGCGGCAAGTTAGCACTAACACACATGTTAGCTTCAAATTCCTATTAATTAACGTGTGTATGGTTTCGGTCGCATTGGCTTAGTGGTTAGTGTGTTGGACTACTAAGCGAGGGGTTCAGGTTCGAATCCCGCAAAAACCCAATTTCCAACTCAGGGTTTTTTTCACTGCGCCACCTCTCGCGAACGTCTGACAAACATCCGAGAGTATAACTGTCATGAAAGAGCTTCTCAATTAGCCGTTTGGAATCGGCATAAAATTGTAGATCCCTTCCATTCGTTCCAAAAATGAAAACTCACACAAAACGAATGGTTGCGAGAAGCTAGGCCTAGGGTCCCTACGGACTTGTTGCGCCAAAAATTATTATTATTATTATGGTTTCACTGACAGAGGGACTTTACAAAATCTCGAAACTCGAATCCTTTTCGATGTTACGAATACCAAAAGCTAAGGCTTAGGTTTGCAAATTTGTGTAGATAAATTTGGGTTCACATTTCGAATAATAATTAAATATAAAATAATATCCTGGGAACATAAATAATTTTCAAATGACAAGACATCAATATTCGACGCGTGAGCGTGACATCTGAACATTCTACAAGAGAGAATCTGAGAGAGAATCGGTGAATTTCTGAGCGCAACAACCGCTTGAAAAACGAAATATGACAGATGTACTAGAATGTTTAGTACAATGCCGTGTAGTGCTGTCGTGCGTTAGGTGATAAAGAGCGAATAGCTAATATGTAGATGGAATATGTTTATTAATAAGAAAAGTTAACAAACGGATAGGGTCACTATCCGTCTGCTAGCTAAAACACGTGTTAGAGAGCGGATAGCGTTTTTTTATTAATACGGGGGTAAAAAAGGACTACGTTGACTTAGTGCGAGTAGCGCAAGACAAATTAAATGACTTACGCAGTAGGCCGTGGTTTAAATATGTATGAAAAGAGCGGTCGAATTCCAAAAGGTTTTCACAAATTGTATGCTTCATTAAGTGAGTAAAGACGCCCTAAATTTGCTATCAATCCAAATTAAATCTTTTCAAAATGAATAAGAGTTCTCGTTCGTGGGGAATTCTCCAATTAGCTAAAAAGAATATACAAAATACTTTGGGTAAGTTGTTTTGTTTTATTTTCTTTATGAAATAATTAATTATTATTATATAAAGTGTATTCACTATCCAGTGCAAATTGTCAAGAATCATTGTAAAAGTGTAAAATGAATCCATAAAAAAATACCCCTGCCCTATGTAAGTTTTTTTTTTTTTGCACTTTTGCTCTGATACTAGGACAGTTGCACTGGATCGTGAATACCCTTTAATATAGTAATAATAATTAGTTTCTTCGCAAAAAAAAAAATTAAACCCTTTTGCTATGAATGAATACCCCTATTGTTTCGTTCATAACTGTTTTTTTTTTTTGTTTAATTAAAACACTCGAAAAAAAGTACTTCAGAAGGGAAGAGCCACGAAATGATACTTCTTGGAGAAGCTCTGGAGCAAGACATAAACTTTGGTTGGTTAATACAATTATTTAAGGCTTAATCAAGCATACAAATATTGTTTTTCCATAGTCCTAGGTGAAGAAGCAGGGGTCTTGATGAATCCATGAGATCATTAAGAGTTGAAATGGATCAAACGTCTGATTTCTCAAACGATCAGAGATCCAAATTATCATTGTGAAGGTGTGAGAGCTTTGTTGGTTCCCAACACAAAACACAAAAAAACGATAAATCACCGATCCAAAGAATCACATCAACCAAAAACTCAATTTGTTAATCAATCAAATTTGTAAATAATTTGTAACCTATTTGCACGCTTGACACTGATGCATCACAATCGACGTATTGAACTAATCATTTGGATATTGCTTTATATACTGTATATCCAAATGATTAGTTTTAATACGAACGATTAAAAAAATCACTCGCGTTCAACTTTTCACGCATTTTATTTAATTAAAATCGGGATGAAAAAGAACCGACCAAACATGCGACGAGATAAAAACACGGAACTAAGTGTCAAATGTGCAATTATGATCATACAATGCATTTTCCTCTCTCACATGTGATAATTCAAGGGGAGCACAATGTCTATCCTCCTTTATGAACATACACAACCAAATGGTATGGAGATAAGGATAGAGAATGCATTGTATGATCACTTCTAACCCCCAAGCCAAATATGGGGCATTAATGTTAACGTGTTATACTCGAAAATACACAATGTAATCACACACAGTTCCCATGATACAATTATGATAATGTTTGTGTGGTTAATTCAAAAAGTCAAATTCAAATAAAGAGTCAATGACCACCTAATAACTATAATAAATTCCGTTAAGGCTATGAATGTACAGTAGTGCCTGACGGCGAGGTATCACGGGGACTAGCGTGAACAATTGCAATCACTTGTCCATTATCACTCCAACGACAAAGTAGTAAATATATTAACCATTATAACGTATCTCGGCCTTTTTCTCATTGTTTCAAGACAGCATCTTGAAAAATTTAATTCTGAGTACATCACAGCTCAGGACATGGTCCTTCGAGCCTTCCTTCCTACCTTCCACTTCTCAAGGTGCATTATGCACTCAAGTCAACGTACACCCTCAAAATCAACTTTACCCGCAACAACAATACAACATAAATACACATTTTATTCGAAATACGAATTCAACAGATACTTCAAACCAAACGTGTGCGTCACTATTGAATCAAACGCACACAAAGGTATTACTAGCCACAGCATTGGTTAAGGTTATTGCTTAGGGCAGACTTCAACTGGCCTATCGCAATATAAAGTTGAATTCACTATTCATTCATTGAATAACTCCTTTTTTGCTCTCACAGTCAATGCATTTGTCCTCAATAAATTGACATCCATGCTACCAACCCACCAATTGAAAACAAATGGGTGGACCCATCTAACCAACCTACCACTCGCCGATCCCTCATACAGCTCGCTAGGAAACGTTGACCTGCTTCTAGGTGCTGATTTCTACGCATCGATAATCTTGGAAGGTCTTGTCAAGGGCGAAAGTGGGACGCCTGTCGCTCAATGCACCGAGTTAGGGTGGATTCTGACTGGAAACACCAACAGCTCTGGTCAATCTACGGGTATCACCATTCAAAACCACTTTAACTCCTTGGAAGCACTGTTAAAACGATTTTGGGAGCTAGAGGAAGATCTCGAAAGAAGACAATTCACTCAGGAAGAGAAGATATGTGAAAAACATTTCCAAAGTACTTGTAAAAGAAGAGACGACGGTAGGTACGAGGTTCGACTTCCTTTCAAGAACAATATTCGTCCGAATCTCGGGAATTCTAGAAAACCAGCATTAGCCAGGTTTTTTTTCAAATTGAAAAACGAATCGCCTCGAACAAGATACTAAAAGAGTCCTATACTGCGTGCATCGAAGAATACCTCACTTTAGGGCACATGGAAGAGGTGACCACATCTTCCACATCATGCGGTATTCAAAGAGTCGAGCACCACCACAAAACTTCGCGTAGTTTTTGATGCATCATGCAAATCATCAAATGGTCAATCCCTCAACGACAATTTAATGATTGGCCCACGATTACAGTCAGACATTATAGATTTGATCACAAAATGGAGAAAGTTTTAGGTGGCATTCGTTGCGGACATCAGTATGATGTACCGACAGATTTGGATGGCCCCTACAGATACCCCTTATTAGCTGATTTTGTGGAGAAAGGAAAGCTCAGAGCCTTTAAGGACATTTTCTCTCAAAACTGTCACCTTTGGCACGGCTTCTGCGCCTTTTCTGGCAGTGCGCACACTACATCAGCTAGCGGCTGATGTTAAAACGTCTCATCCTAACGTACCCAAGGCACTTACCGAAGGGTTTTACGTGGATGACCTGATATACGGATCAAATAACGAATCCGAGGCAATCACTCTTCAAAGAGATGTTATCGACATCTTGAAGTCGGATCCTCTCGTTTGGATTTCACCTTGCATCATCAAGGCAAAGCTCGTTCTCCAACAACTGTGGCTTCAAGAATTATCGTGGGATACGCAAATTTCCAAAGAAACCGAAAATTTTTGGGTGAATCTACGAAATGGATTCAAGGCGTTAGAGGGCATTCAATTACCCCGCAGGATTCAGTATGAAGATTCAGATCGGGTACAATTACACGGATTCAGCGACGCCTCTGAGAAGGCTTATGCAGCGGTTGTATACGCCCGAATCGTCAAAAATAATGCGGAACATATAGACCTCCTAGTCTCGAAAACAAGGGTGGCCCCAGTGAAAAGCGTTTCTTTACCACGCCTGGAATTATGCGCCGCGCTTCTTTTAGCAAGGCTTTTACAACGCACATCTCGGGCAATGCAATTCAATGACGCAGAAGTCTTTGCGTGGAGCGATTCCATGATGACATTAGCTTGGATCAAAGGAACTCCACTAATAAGAACAACATTTGTGGCTAATAGAGTCGCGGAGATTCAGACTCTGACCAGCCCCACTGTTTGGGGACACGTCGGTTCAAAGGACAATCCTGCAGACATAGGTTCTCGGGGACTGTCCCCAGAGGAGCTCATTAACAACCAGTTGTGGTGGTACGGTCCCAAATTCTTACAACAGTTTTCTCCCACTGATTTACCAGCAGCAATCCCAATCGACACTAATCTGGAAAAAAAGGGTGTAAATAACCAAACTAATATTCGAGCATACTTTTATCAAGCCAATCTCCAATGTCCAATATACAAAACCACAATTCAAACAGATAGTAGCATACTGCATAACAATGGACAGAGAGTTTTTCGAACAACATTACACAGTTCGGCGGCTCATTCGCAATGTATCGGTATGGAGAAGATATTTTTTCAACTTAAAAAATACAAGAAACAGCAAACCACTTGACAGATATCCCATCACCGCTGATGAAGTAACATCAGCTCACAATCAGCTCATAAAAATCGTACAAGAGGAAATGTTTCCGGAAGACATCAAAACATTAAAAACGAATAACACAATTTCCAAGGGTAGCAAAATTCTTACCCTGAATCCGTTTCTCGACTCTGAAGGGTTACTGCGGGTCGGAGGTCGATTAACGAATTCCTCACTTCCCTTTAATCAGAGGCATCCTTTAATATTGAAGGATTCCCACCACTTCTCCAAATTAATTGTGAGTGACATTCATGGCGGCCTTCAATTGATGATGGCAGAAATACGGAACCTGTACTGGATTACCAACATAAAAAGACTGGTAAAATCGACGATACACAAATGTGTTAGATGCCATCGTCATAAGGCCAAAATGCAGCAGCAGCTTATGGGTAGCCTCTCAGCTGAGCGAGTCATATGCTGCAAGCCGTTAACCAATACGGGGGTTGATTATGCTGGGCCCATAAATAAAGCGATGGAAGGGCCGGTGTAACAAGATAGGCAAAGGATACATCGCAGTATTTGTCTGCCTCTCAACGAAAGCTATCCATATTGAGCTGGTAACCGATCTAAGCACGGCCTCCGTTATAGCCGCTTTCAAAAGATTTGTCTCTAGAAGAGGCACATGCACAAATATATTTAGCGACTGCGGTACAAATTTTAAAGGAGCCCATAATGAGTTAAAACGGGACGGTAAATTTATATCGTCCGAATGGTCCACAGAAGTTGCCAAAGAAAACTCGCCTCAAGAAACACAACATGGCATTTCAACCCCCCCCCCCTCCCTCATCACCACATTTCGTTGGACTCTGGAAGGCGGGGGCGCGGGGGTAAAATCAATCAAACACCATATCAAAAGGACTATCGGCAATTCCAAATTAACTCTTGAGGAATTATGCTACATTGCTAACTCAAATTGAGGGATGCCTAAATTCAAGGCCACTATGCCCCATGTCGTCGGATCCAGATGATCTGACAGTCTTAACGCCTGGTCATTTTCTAATTGGGAGTTCAATGCAAACTGCCTCAGAGAGAAACCTTTGCGACAAGAACATCAACAGTCTCGACAAATGGCGATATATTCAGCGACCCATGCAAGAGTTTTGGAAGCAATGGAGTATATCATATCATATACATCTTCTACAACACCGACCTAAATGGCTCCAAAGGCAGCCAAATCGTGATTGTCAAGGAGGACAATCTAGCGCCATCATCGTGGGTACTGGCGCTAGTGATGGATCCACATCCCGAGGCGAGCGGGCTTACGCTCGTCGCCACAATTAAAACAAAAACATCAACACTTAAACGACCAATCGTCAAACTTTCCCCCTTACCGGTATCAGAGCCCATGAACAATTCAAAAAATCATAACACATTACAAAAGACAATCAAAACAAAGTTTTCTCACCCTATGAACGTTAAAATAATCAAATATCACAAATCACTATGAACTTTTAAAATAATCAAACATAAATCTGAACAATATAAGCAATAAGATCACGAACATAAACGATTTGTAGCAAAATAATGAACTCAAACTAAATAAACCCACCCCATGCAATACCACCATCTATTGTAAACAAAACTGTAGTCAGATGTGCAGATAGACACATCCTTAACACTTTATGATTTTTTTGAATTTTGAACAAACTCTCGAAAACAAATTTCACTAATGCTAATTTTTTTCTTTATCAATTGCAACACGACACAACACTGCAACGAGAGGTGCGGGCATCCGGCCAACCAACACAACAACGAGGAAATCTAGTACCAGACACACAATGACGTTATGTCAACAAATCATGGCTAAGGGGATGCCTTGAGGAAAATCGTCGCATGTTGGTTCCCAACACAAAACACAAAAAAACGATAAATTACCTATCCAAAGAATCACATCAACCAAAAAATCAATTTGTTAATCAATCAAATTTGTAAATAATTTGTAACCTATTTGCACACTTGACACTGATGCATCAAAATCGGCGTATTGAACTATTCATTTGGATATTGCTTTATATACAGTATATCCAAATGATAAGTTTTAATACGAACGATTAAAAGAATCACTCGCGTTAAACTTTTCACGCATTTTATTTAATTAAAATCGGGATGAAAGATAACCGACCGAACACGCGACGAGATAAAAACACGGAACTAAGTGTCAAATGTGCAATTATGATCATACAATGCATTTTCCTCTCTCACATGTGATAATTCAAGGGGAGCACAATGTCTATCCTCCTTTATGAACATACACAACCAAAAGGTATGGAGATAAGGATAGAGAATGCATTGTATGATCACTTCTAACCCCAAGCCAAATATGGGGCATTAATGTTAAAGTGTTATACTCGAAAATACACAATAGGCGTTTTTCTTTTTTAGTTCAGAGCACAACCTGAACTGTTATACAAAAAGTTCGTGTTTCTTTTTTAGCTCAGACACTTCAGAGCTCGAATTTGTGTTTCTTTTTTTGCTCAGAGCATGATCAGAGCGCGCTCTATGAGCTCAGAATAAATTGACTGAGCATCCTGAGTAAAAAGCTGAGTAAACATATACATGCACACTTCCAGTCACATTTGAAGGACAAAAAAAACAGGAAAAACAAAGCATCCTCTGAACGCTCTGAGCACGCATGGTTCAGAGCGCGCTCATAATGCTCGAACTCTGTCCAGTGCTCAGCTCTGAACTAAAAAAGAAAAACGCCTAATGTAATCACACACATTTCCCATGATACAATTATGATAATGTTTGTGTGGTGAATTGAAAAAGTCAAAGACCACCTAATAACTATAATAAATTCCGTAAAGGCTATGAATGTACTACAGTAGTGCCTGACGGCGAGGTATCATGGGGACTAGCGTGAACAATTGCAATCACTTGTCCATTATCACTCCAACGACAAAGTAGTAGGTAAATATATTAACCATTATAAAGTATCTCAGCCTTTTTCTCATTGTTTCAAGACAGCATCTTGAAAAATTTAATTCTGAGTACATCACAGCTCAGAACAAGCTTATTAAGTGCCGACGAGGAAAAGATAACTTTATCAATCAATATTGAAATTATGCAAGACATATTGGGGTTTGAATTTTGTTGGCCAAAAAACTCAATTCTTCAGAACGTTGAATGCCTTGAACCAAAATACAGGCGATCATGAAACGAAAGTGCAGTTCTGCGGCAAACTGTCAAAAAGTATTTCTTAATTCATAACGACATAAAAACAAGAGTGTGTCAATTATTTTTGTTGAGTACCTAAGACCTACACTACATATCTCCAATCGATGTATAATAAGCGCATTTTTAGGAAGGGATGAGTTTGGGGGGCACTTTTCCGCGGAAGATAAAAGAGGCAAAATTGACAATCGGAGACGATACCTACACAGCTTAACAAAAATCTGAGTACCCTCCGCCTTGTTACGCAAGTAGCATGCCGGTCCCAAGCCCGGGTAAAGGAGGATGGTTTGAGGTAACGGCTAGCCTATCCTCAGTAAGTGTATTCTAACCCACAGGAGCCAGTGGTTAAAACTCAAAACATGATATGAATGGAGAAACAAGTGGAATTGTCTACTCCAGGTGGTAATGGCGATAGCCAAAATCCATCCGTAGTCTTCTCGACTACGGCCGGGGCACGGATTCTGGAGGCCCCAACATTCATACTCGAACCCTCATGCGACTCTTATGGCTCTATGTCCGATTCACTCGGTAAATTGAGCATGGGACAAGCTGCTGCTCACTGCGTTACCATTGACGGCCTGACTCGGGATACCTCCGTGGTTGAACGGGCTCCTGAAGAGGGTGACCTTGAGCGGCGCCTGTCTAAGGGACAGCAGAAGAGGAAAAGGAGGAAGTTGTCGGTTTTGCGGCGCAAAGAAGCTTTATTTGCTGAAGGCGCAAGCACATCTTTCAGCTCTTCGGCGGTGCCTTTGAAGAGGAATAGGTCGGTTGAGGTCTCACCAACTGAAGCCAGCCAATCCCTCGGATCGGGCGCTGCCTCCTCTTCTGCCGAACCGAAAAGCAAGAAGAAGCGACCCAAGCTCGTAAAGAGAATAAACCCTCAAGTCTGTGGGTCTGTTTGCGCGCGGTCTCCAAATGAAGCCGGTGCTGCTACCAGCAATGGAAGCGGTACTGGTGGAAGGAAACTGGACGCTGTGAGCACACCCGCAGGCTTCGAACGAAACAGCAACTCTTGCGGCTCTATATCCGATTCGCTCGGTAATTTGAGCATGGGACAGGCTGCTGCTCACTGCACTGCCACTGACGGTCTGACTCGGGATACCTCCATGGTTGAACGGGCTCCTGAAGAGGCGGGCCTTGAGCTGCGCCTGTCTAAGGGACGGCGAAAGAGGAAAAGGAGGAAGCTGTTGGATTTGCGGCGCAAAGATGCTTTATCGGCTGAAGGCGCAAGCACATCTCTCAGCTCTTCGGCGGTGCCTTTGAAAAGGAACAGGTCGGTGGAGGTCTCACAAACTGAAGCCAGCCAGTCCCTCAGATTGGGCACTGCCTCCTCTTCTGCCGAACCGAAAAGCAAGAAGAAGCGACCCAAGCTCGTACCTACAGGCGTGAGCTCCGGAGGCTCTCCAATCGTTGGAGCTGCCCGTGCACTTGTAACGAATGATGCAGGTGCTGAAACCAACTCAGGTTGCAGTACCAGCGGACAGAACGAGGTTGTCGCGGATGGCTCTATCGGTCAGAGCGCTTCTTTCGAACGCAGAACAGCTAAAGTGCGTGATAGTAGGTTGGCCTATAAGGATGCTGCTGTCTCCTCTTTAGTAGTTCGTATAGGGAAAGCAGGCAATGACAATAGTATGAGCGATGCAGAGTGTAAGCACTGCAAAGCCCATCTTTTGGAGCTTGTTGCGGCAACAAATGCTTGCATCCAGGTTGAGGGCTGTGAGTTCAAGGACGGAACCTTCATGGTGAAGACCTCCTCACAGCAAACCTCTGAATGGGTCAGCAGTATGGTGCCGAAAATCCCTCCCCTTGGGACCACACTTTTTGAGGTCTACAAGCCACCCAAGCTTACGCGTGCTGTCTGCTGGATCCCTGGGAAACTGGGGAAATCAGCGGACGTGCTAAAGCGTTTGCATACCCAGAATCCTGGTCTCGACACAAAAGCCTGGATTGTCCGTTCTCACAGGCCGAGCAAAAACCGTCACGATGAAGATGGTAGTTCTCTGGTTGTGAGCATAGACATGGCTTCTGCCGAGACCATTAAGTCTAGGTACGACATGCGACCCTATCTGCATCTTGGTAGGATTCATTTCCATTTCAATGCCAAATAGTGCAAATAGTGGTCGTTACCCAGAGTCTACATCAATTTTGTTTACTCAGATAAACCTACAGCACTGCAAGGCTGCTACTGCTCTTTTAAGTAGGAGACTTGCTGCCCGTAGAACAAAAAACTGCATAACATCCATCCAGGAACCATGGGTGTGGAAATATCGCATCTGTGGCCTTGGTGTGTTGAGCAGTTCGCATAACGTTCTTTACGATGAGCTGTCCGAGAGACCTAGGACATGTCTTGTTGTATCGAAATCCCTCACGGCAGTTACAATCAAACGGTTCTGTTGCCAAGATTTGGTTGCTGCAACTATTAGCTACCACGCAAACGGCAATTGGGAAACCTTTGTCGTTGCATCGGCTTACTTTCCCTACGACTCTTTAACTCCTCCACCACCAAAGGCTGTTGTTGAGCTCGTAGAGTACTGCGAGTCCAAAAAGATAGGTCTCATCCTATGTTGCAATGCTAATGCTCAAAACACCGTTTGGGGCAGCAGCAAGTGCAATATACGAGGGGATCGTCTTCTGGACTTCACCTTATCGTCTGATATCACCATCAACAATGTGGGTTGTAAACCTACATTTGTTACAGCCAGGAGACAGCAGGTAATCGATGTTACCCTGTCCAACAGGCATTCCAAGACTATCACAAATTGGAGGGTATCGCCAGATAGCACTCTGTCAGACCACAGATACATCGAATTTCAAATCTACTGTGAAGTTTCACCTTCGCAAGAGAGGAGAAATCCGAGAAAAACAAATTGGGCCCGGTTTGAGGAGGAACTTGGCAATTCTGTCAAAGCTCCACCCAAACTTAGATCAATACAGGAGGTGGAGAGGTCTGCTCAGGATCTGAGCGGCGTCATTACCCGTTGTTTTGAATTAGCGTGTCCAGTTACAAAAAACTCCTGTAGAAAACCGGTACCTTGGTGGAATACCGAACTGCAGTGTATCCGTAAAGAAACCAGGAAGCTCCTAAATCGGTCTTTAAAGACTAACTTAGAAGAAGACTGGAATCTGTATCGATCGAAGCAAAAAGAATTTAAGAGACTGATTCGTAAATCGAAGAACGACTCTTATAGGAAATTTTGTGAGGAGGTCGTATCACTGAGTGCAACCAGCAGGCTTGTTAAAGTCCTCAAAAGGGACAGACCAAGTAAGCTGGAATCGCTCCAAAAATCTGATGGTACCTACACTGAGACAAAGGCGGAGACTTTTAGTCTCCTGCTGGAGACTCACTTCCCGGGAAATCAGGTCACTACGCGTTCTTCAGTGGTACCGGCAACGGTGGCCGCTTCGGAACTGATTAACACCACGCGGCGTAGCTGGTATATTGCATCCGGAGTGGTGACGGACGAAGCTATCAGATATGCAATTGCATCGTTTGAGGCTTTCAAGTCACCGGGTCCGGATGGAATTTTTCCGGCTATGCTGAAACATGGTTGTAGCCAGCTGATGCCGACGCTGAAAAGAATTTTCACCGCCAGCTTGGCCCTGGCCTACATACCTTCTCCTTGGCGTATGGTTAAAGTCGTGTTTATACCAAAGTTAGGTAAGACTGACTACACTCTCGCCAAGAGCTTCAGACCCATAAGTCTGTCCTCCTTCTTGCTGAAAAGCTTGGAGAGACTGGTTGAGCTGCACGTGCGAAAAGTTGCTCTTCGATCGCATCCTCTTTCAGCGATGCAACATGCCTATCAGCGTGGAAAATCCTGTGAAACTGCGCTCCAGAACCTCGTTGGGAGGATCGAGAGTGCTCTTGATCGGAAGGAGTACGCGTTGGGTATCTTCGTCGATATTGAGGGTGCTTTTGACAATGCGACTTTTGATAGTATGTGCAATGCAGCCAGACATCATGGTGTAGATGAAACATTGGTGTTGTGGATTAAAGCAATGCTAATGAACAGGACGCTGATTGCCGAGGCGGACTGTGGCAAATGTGTCATGACAGGGGTAAACAGGGGCTGCCCTCAAGGTGGTGTTCTGTCTCCCCTTTTATGGTGTATGGTAGTTGACTCTCTGCTAACGGCTCTCAATCTTCCTGGAACCTACACACAGGCCTACGCGGATGATGTCGCCGTTCTGTCTGTCGGTTCCGACCTAGGGACTGTCTGCTCTCAGGCGCAGAGATCCTTGGGCTTAATCGATGATTGGTGCGCAAGTAATGGGCTTTCAGTAAATCCTCTTAAAACTACGGTTGTTCTCTTCACGAGAAGGAGGAATGTCACTGGTCTGACTCAGCTTGTGCTAAAAGGCGTCACTATCCCGATTTCCAATGAAGTCAAATATCTGGGAGTAATCCTCGATAGTAAGCTTCTTTGGACCAAGCATGTTGAATCAAAAACCGATAAAGCACTGTCAACTTTCTGGCAGTGCAAAGGCGCTTTTGGCAATACATGGGGCTTATCTCCTAAAAGGGTCCTTTGGATCTATACGGCAATGGTAAGACCACTTCTCTCATATGCATCGGTTGTATGGTGGAACAGGCTTTCGCGGAAACGTGTTACTGCCTCTTTTGCCAAACTTCAAAGAACGGTCTGTCTTGGATGCACAGGGGCCTTCCCTAGCACTCCGGGCTCTGCTCTAGATGCTATGATGAACCTCCCCCCTCTTGATATTTTTATCATGGGGTGTACGCTGAAAACCATCGCTCGATTAAAGAGAGGTGGTTTTTGGTACCACGCGCATTGGAGTTTTGAAGAACTTGTGCGAGAATTATCCTTTGACTCCTGTCTTATGGATATGCCCTCTGACGCAATGACACCAGAAATCCTACTGCGACAAAACTACCAAGTCAACTTTCCTCAGGCGACGGAATGGCTTCGGCCAGACTCTGAGCCAGGAAAAGAATGCCATCGTATATTCACGGACGGCTCCAGGACCGAACAAGGATCTGGTTCTGGGGTCTTTGTGGAAAGCGAGAACATTAGACTACACTACCCATTAGGTAACTATGCGTCTGTCTTCCAAGCGGAGATTTTCGCTATCCTCATGGCCATGCGCTATATTGTGACAAACAGGTGGAGGGCTAGAAGCATATGCGTTTGCAGCGATAGCCAAGCTGCATTAAAAGCACTGCTCAACCCTCTAACCTCGTCAAAATTAGTGCTGGAACTCAAGCTATCTCTGAACCTAGTCGGTAGGCTAAACACAGTGAATTTCGTTTGGGTCCCAGGTCACACTGGCATCCATGGAAATGAGATCGCTGATGAGCTTGCCAGGCTGGGATCAGAAGAAGCTCTCTCAGGACCTGAGCCGGCGTTGGGTCTGTCCGCATCTGCAGTTAGGTCATCCATTGATACTTGGGTTTCTCGTGAACACGAGCGTCGGTGGCGTGACTGTGCGGGGTGTAGACAGGCCAAACGACTACGTCCGGACATCTGTAAAAGGTCTGCGTCTTTCCTTCTGTCTCTCAGGAGAATTGACTGCAGACTGCTTGTGGGTGTCCTTTCGGGCCACCAAGCTTTTGCCAAACATTTGAATGTGTTGGGCTTGAGCGACACCACCATCTGTCCTGCGTGTGGAGAGGACGACGATACAGCGGAACACTTCCTCTGTAATTGTCCTGCCTTTGCTCGCAACAGATGGCGGATCTTTGGGGCTGATGTGGTGAGTGCCGAACATCTAAGCTCTTCATCACTGAAGCTCCTTCTAATCTTTCTTCGAAAGACGGGAAAACTATGTACAGTAATGTAAGGTGTCCGTTTTGGCAGTACAATGGACCAGTAGTTGTGTCTGAGTGCTCCATCGGATAGTAACAACCTCCGACAAAAAAAAAAAAAAAAAAAAAACCCTCCGACTGCCAAATAGTTAGGTATAGTGTCTGGTTAATATTTTTTTAGTTTTTTTTCTTTACAGTCAGTCGAGTTTTTTTGGTTTTTTAAATTAACTTTTTTTATTTTTTTAGTCTATGACACTCCGGGAAGTATTTGAATCTAATGGCACCTCAATCTTCAAAATCGGTTAAGCCGTTTGGGCTACATTGCGTCCCGTAGGAACGTACATAGGATACGCGCGAAACACATAACAATCCCTGTGCCCAGTCGGGTAAAAAATAAACCGGGAATACTTCAATTTAAATACGAATACGGAGAGCATTTTCGCAGCTTTAACTTTCTTAGCTTAAGAGATTTCGAAGAGGAAGAACGAAGAAACCCTGTTCCTAGTTATCTCCCGGTAAGAGAAAGGCCAAAACTTTATACCGAACCTCTTAAAATAAGCACAGCTAAGAAGAAAGACCGCATGAAAATGTGTAACTCACTATAGTCAGCTCATTTTTTGCTTTTGATCAAATAATAATTATCACTATCTAGTATCGCTTGTGGTCGAAAATCGACTATACCTTTTTAAAATGTATACCTACTAAAAAACGTACAACAATTATTCCCTTTATTTATTTATGTTTTTTATAAACGTAACGAAAAGAGCGACTTCTATAATAAATGGAAAAAATAAAGTGCACGACTTGTTAAGAGAAGATATCCATATGGACATAGAATCCTTTTTTTCTGAATATGTTTAGCAGTTTATTTACTACGATGGACAATAACAGGGCGTAAGAACACCACTCTGGGGCAACTTTTGGGTTTTAACAGAATCATATTAAGAATGCTTATATTATCTTTTATTTGTATTTGGGTCAAATTTGCGAATTAAAAATTAAGGACACAATCATTTTGAAAACATCAATTTGACTCTGAGTTTGCACTTTGGTCAAAATCGTTAATGCCGTTTTCAGGTAAACTAAACAAAACATTTTTTTTTTTTAAATTCAATTTTTAAAAATGCATTGTACGATAATGAAGAGTAAGACTGACCACATTACCTCAGAAAGTAATTTTTGTTACAATTGTATACAGTACTCCCCGGATATAAGCAACCCTCTTAATAGCAAAACCCTTTTAAAAGCAACTAATTATTCAGTGTTGGGACTCAAAAACGTCATCCTATGCACTACAAAGGTCCCCGCTTAGTATGAATATCATTGAAAACCCGGCTATAAGCACTACAATTTTTTCCCCAAGAGCATGTGCTTTTATTTTTAGGCCAAAAACTAAGTATGTGGTCATGTTAACCTAACCTACCTAAGCTTAAATATCAATTTTGGTTGAAATCATTAGAGCCGTTTTCGATCAAATCAAACTGGTACAAAAATGTTATATGGGAAGTACCGTTAATATTGAGGTTGCCTTGCAAAAAAAAAAAAAACCCCTCCCGAACTGTAAGCCCAAAAACTTCAAATCCGAGATTTGGATGTAATCCGGGAAGCCGTTTACGCTGTAGGCCTGTGGAAGGACGGACAGACCGGACAGAATTTTGCGAACCACTTTTTTTGGGTTCCTCTATTATCGTAATATCAGAATTGATTAATATCTCGAGTTCGAAATTTTGTATTTCCTTACTACGTAATGGAGAAAGTTAAAATTTAAAAACGTAAATGAGCTACTCCGTCGGAAACAGAATCTAATCTAACATGATTTATATTTTAATAGGTACGTTACTATGGTAATGTGGTGGCGACAAAAAATAAATAATTCCCCTAAATAAATTTCTTACAAATTGCTTATTTTTAGGGGCAGGTAAATTGCATACCTTTATGGGTTAATCATTTCTTCCGACAGGTTCTAATCTGAGATGATTCAATACGTTATTATGGAAACATGACGGCGACAAATTGATTGTCACCAAAATCCTTTTACTACCTGTTTTGTATGGGGAACTCAGAACTTAATTTTACCAGTCTTAATGGCGACATATAACCACGATTTTGTGTTTGTGCACATCTATGGCACAGCACCTTTCAAAAAACATAAGTTTCATTCTCCTCATTTCATATTAAATACCAAAAAAGCGTAGGGAATGTTCGGATGTTCACGTATTAATATAATTATTATATTGGCTTGTCAAAAACGAAAACAAATATTAGAAATAGATGTCGCATCGCATGTCAATTTTTTATTTGATGAGATTCATTGACAAATAAATTTGAATATTGAAT
This sequence comes from Cheilosia vernalis, assembly GCA_949126925.1. Lineage (NCBI taxonomy): Eukaryota > Metazoa > Arthropoda > Insecta > Diptera > Syrphidae > Cheilosia > Cheilosia vernalis. The sequence goes on along the minus strand of OX421358.1, from coordinate 41,800,057 downwards.
TTTCACAAGAAAACAAATCTTAAATAATGAATAACTCCAAACTATGTTTTTTGACTTGGAGCTTTTGGCTACCCAACGATATGACCTATACCTACGCTCTTAAACGCATTTTTTGTACTAGTACCTACTATTAGAAAATACAATTCCGAACCGAGAAAATATACGATTCTCAATCAATATCCATAACAACACTATTTGCTATGCTATAATAATAACAATAATAATTTTTGGCGCAACAGGTCCGTAGGGACCCTAGGCCTAGCTTCTCACAACCATTCGTTTTGTATGAGTTTTCATGTTTGGAACGAATGGAAGGGATTTCCAATTTTATGCCGATTCCAAACGGCTAATTGAGAAGCTCTTTCACGACAGTTATACTCTCGGATGTTTGTTAGACGTTCGCGAGAGGTGGCGCAGTGAAAAAACCCTGAGTTGGAATTTGGGTTTTTGCGTCTACTGCGCCTATGCAACTGCTATACTACCCCATAAAAAAAAGTTTGTAGCAAGGAATGGAAAATCGCCCGATCGGTCTCAGTCAGTATTGACACTATTGACTGACAGTGTTGTGTGTTGTGTCTCGTCTCTCGTCTCGTGTGTTTTCACTTTGTCAGTTAGCAATGTTTTGGTTGGGCATGAGAGCAGACGTATGTCTGGGGATTAGTGCGCGCTTGTCGAGTCGTTAAGTTTAATTTCGGTGCCCGTGAGTCGTGACTAAACGTTTTCCTTTTCGTTTGTGAACATTATACGGACATGTTAAAATTAATTCTTAATTCTTAACTAACCAAATTACTTTCCAAAATTGTTTCACTCTAATGTTCTTCAAATTTTCCCCGGATAAGTTATTAAAATCAATTCCTCTGTATTCGGAGTCAATCGTTTGAATTTCATTAGGTAAAACTAGATTTGGAAACAAATTAGAATTTCTTTATTCAAGACTTTTTTCGGATCAAGTTGACCAATGTTTTGAAAAACTTCGTTATTGAAATCGAATCTTTTTAATATTTGATCACATAGTTCTTGAAAAAAACAAAACAGAACCACCTTTAAATGGTTCCGGATTTTCGGATACATTAATACTGACTTCAATAAGTAGAAGCATAAAGAAGCAGTAACTGTTTTCTCAATTGTCGATGTTATCGATTTCCGCTGGAAAGTAGTGTTCCTTAAACATCGATAGTATTTTACTATAGTTTTTTACTATCGATACTATCGATGGTTCAAAAAATCTATGCGTTTTATGATGCTGTAACAAAAAATAACAAACAATAACAAAACTCTGACAAAAAAAAAAGAGGTAGATAACCTCTTTACTGCAACCTTTGCACGAAATAACAAGTGGCCGTTGGCGCTGGTGCAAGTGATTTCGTTTTTTTTTGTTTTTTTTTTGTAAATATTTTGTTTTTTCTTGTATCAACAAAGAAACAATCGTTGCATAGATATAAATGTGCATAGGTAACATTTATGTATTATGAAAACGCTGCGTTTTTCAAACTTTGTAGATGCAATTCACTTGAAGCTGGTTGTTCTTACGGTTAAATTAAAGTTTGGTCATTAATTATACTTATAATAGTAAAGTTAATTCTTCAAATTTAAAGTGAACAAAATTTAGTGAAAAATGAATCGAAGTAAAAAATCGGTTGTGTGGAATTTTTTTAAATATGTAGAAGGTGACAATAAACTTGTTAAGTGTACTTTGTGCCAAAAGGAGTACAGCACTCCGGTTTCCGGTAACAAAAGATATCTCTCCGACCACTTAAAGCGTAAGCATCAGTCGGGACGGGAGTGCTCACTAGAACTTCCCATGATTAATAAATCGTAAGTAAATAAAACTATGGATAAATTTATTCCGAAACTATCGATACTATCGAAATGTTAAGCTATCGATTTTTAAGGAACACTACTGGAAAGGAAAAATAAATATTTAACGGCTTATAATTCAAAAATCCGATCTACAACTGCTTCCAAAGAACTGGTTTGGGATGGATGTAGAAGCTTTTTGGTTTTAAATCCAAAAGTTTGATAATTTTTTTGAAACTGGTCTGTTCGTTTTGGGCTGTTTTAAATGTTATTATATATACACTACTCCCAGGATAAAAGCACATGCACATGGGTCTATAAAATTATAGTGCTTATAGCCGGGTTTTTAATCAAATTCCTATTAAGCGGGGACCTTGTAATGCATAGGATGGCGTTTTTGAATCCCAACACTGACTAATTTGTTGCTATTAAAAGGGTCTTGCTATTAAGAGGGTTGCTTTTATCCGGGGATTCCTGTATCACGAACCATACTTTCTGTATTATGATGGTATCTTGAGGGTTAAGGCAGGCATAGGAGACGCAGATTGCGAAGGAATAACAAAAAATGCATTTTAATACAATTCAATGTTGGATATGCTACTGAATTATGCCTCCCAGTCGTATTATTAGCGCCATCTACTCCATACCCAATTAAATTTTTTTTTATAATCAATGCAAAGCTCATTAAAGGCCCCGTCAAACAGAGCGCGTTTTACCGCCGCGTTTGACAGTTGTAATGTAATACACTGCAATACATATCCCCTGTCACACAGAGCGCGTTTTTAACGTCGCGTCAAATTCACGGCGGCCGGCGTTGAAACGAGGCGGTGAAACGCGCTGTTGTGAAAAATTACAGATTATTTTCATTGACGCGGCATGTAAAGGATTTTGAAATGGACAAATTAATTGCATTTGCGCGAAATTACCCATGTAAAGATAGGTATGGGTGATGAAATGTACAAAAATGTTGTCATAAAGGGAGAAATATGGGAGAAAATTTCAAAAGAATTAAATGAGGACGGTAAGCACACATATTTTTGTTCTTGTATTTGCAGATACTTAATTTAAATATGTTTTTTTTTTTTTCCTGTTGGGGGGAGGAGAAATGCTTTCTGCACCGTTGGGAGGTCTTTTTGGCGTTGACCATCCCCGTGTGTCCTACTCCCATTTGTACAATGAGTTTGTACAAGGTTTACGGACTAAAACTCCTCCTTCCCTTCGGTTTCTGACCCTCCCCCCTGGGACCGCTGTTCGCATTACTTCAGGGGGGCTGTAATCATACGCCCTTTCGGGCTCACTCTGTTTCGCGGGATTGCTCTTCTTCTCTTTTCTTTCTTCTGAGAATGCGTTGGGCGTAGGCGCAGATCTTGTTCCAGTTCTGCTCGCTGGCCAGCATCTTTCCTGTTATGTTGTCTGGAGTGATGATACCGATATTCGTCTCCAGTTCTCTTCTTTTGGATTCCCACCTGCTGCAGGCGAAGAAGGTATGATGCGCGTCGTCTTCCTGGGAGTCCCCGTACTGGCAGGCTGGACTGTTTATTTTTCCGATCTTGTGGAGGAAGGCGTTGAAGTATCCGTGTCCGGTGAGTAACTGTGTGACGTAATAGTTAACTTCACCGTGTTTCCGGTTATTCCACTCAGCCACGTTCCTGATAAGCCTCGCTGTCCATCGTCCTCTGCTTTCCGAGCTCCAGCGTTCTTGCCACTTCTGTTTCGTGAGTTCTTTGTCCTCTTCCGTAGCCCTTTCTACTCCAGCTTCCGTCTTTTTGTCGTAGACGTACTTCTTTTCTGCCGCTAAGAGGTCTATTGGGGTCACCCCTGCGACAACAAGAACGGCTGGCTCCGATACGGTTCGGTATGCGCTTGCAACACGTAGAGCTCCGCGTCTCTGCACAGCTGCCATCTGCTTTCTGTACTTTTCCTTTCGAAGTGCATCTGCCCAGATCTCACATCCGTAAAGGAGAATGGCATGCGTGATCGACATCAGGAGTCTTCGTTTGCTGGCCGTTGGGCCACCTACATTTGCCATCAGCCTGCTCAGTGACGCAGTCACTTTCGATGCTCTTTCCGCTGCATTCTTTATATGGTGCCAGAAAGTGAGGTTGGTGTTGATGGTCACACCCAGATACTTCACGGCGTCTTTGCTTTTTATTACCTCCTGGCCGATTTGGAAGTCGATTAAAGTCGGGATCCTTTTCTTCGTCAGAAGCACTATCTCGGGTTTTTCTGTAGCCAAGCCGAGACCGTGTACATCCATCCAAAAGGTTACTCGTCGCATGACTTGGTTTAGCTTCAGTTGCGCATTTTCAGTGTCTTTTGCCATTATGACCGCGGCGATATCATCTGCATACCCCACCAGAAAGGTGTCTGGCGGCATCTCCATGCGAAGAATGCCATCATACGAGATTTAAATACGTATGTATAGATTTAACAAAAAATACAGGATTTTAACAATTAATTTTCGGAATTTATTTCCATATTCATTCATTGTTAAAATAAGATACAAATTGTTTGAAATGCAGCAGCTGTAGGTCTTCGGTTCGTCGGCCTTCGTGTTGTCAGCGCTTGAATAGGTTCATTTTGGTTTTCGGTTTCAGTTAGGTATAGTAATGGTTCCCTGTTTTGTAAATGTAATTATGAAGAACACATGCAGCTTCTACAACATGTACAGCAGTCTTGACTTCACTTTCGATTGGTCTTAAAAAGATTCTCCACTTTTGTGCTAGAATACCAAAAGTATTCTCGACAACACGTCGTGCCCGACAAAGTCTTTTATTAAAAGTCCTCTTTGTCTCGTCTACCACGGAAACTGTTTTAGGAAAAGGGCGCATCAAATACGTTTGTAAGCCAAACCCTTCGTCACCTATAAGTACGTGAGGCATTGGTTCACTTGTTCCTGGTAGTGGTTTTGGTGGCAAAAGTGTCTTGCCGTCTAAAAAGTCTTCTTAAAATTTGGAGTTTTCGAAAATACCGTTATCACTTTGGCGTCCATAACTTTCAATATCTACAACAATGAACTTGTAAAAGGGATCAACAACAGCCAGTAACACAACTGAAAAAAAAAATTTTGTAGCAGAAATGATTTGATCCACTGCTAGGAGGACATTTTACAGCCACATGTTTACCATCAATGCTACCCACACAAGTTGGAAAACTCCACATTTGCGTAAAGCCAATTTCAGAAATTTTCCATGTTTCTTCTGTAGGTGTTGGCAAGTATATTGGTTGTAAAGTGTTCCAAATTTCTCTGCAGACTTGGTTCACGATACTTCCTAGCGTTGAACGTCCGACCCTATAGGAAAATGCTATAGTTTGATAGGAATCACCTGTCGGTAAGTATCTGAAAGAAAAAAAGAAGTAAAGGTTTTGGTTTCTATTTTCAGCTTAAACATTGAAAACAAAATGGAAAAATTTAAGAGATAACTATATTCGACATAAAAAGCTAATGATAGGAAGCACAGGGCAATCAACAAAAAAACATAAATGGCCATGGTTTAGGTTTAGTCAACTGCAGTTTTTGGACATAACCTTAGTTCCACGTGAAACATCTTCAAATGTATCACAGACATAATATGTACGAACAACTTTATGCACAACCCCTTTAGAGACCCCGGTTTCAAATGAATCGCATTCATCACCATTACTATCGCCAGCATCTTCTCCAATTCAAACCCAACCAACAGCGTTTACTTCAACATTGCTCTCGCAACCATTGCATGCGCCCAGAGCGAAACGACCAAAAAGGAACAATGATTCGGAAGAAGTTGAGAAAATAATCGACTATTTAAAAACCGAAAAACAGTCAAAAGTTGATGCCGTCGATCATCTTTTTCAAAGCTACGCTGATAGGTACATTCAAAAAGTTTTCTGACAGAAATAACATAATGATCAAATTAGAGCTCGCAAAATTGTTTGCAGAAACTGAGTTGAAAGAAATGGACGAACAACGTCAAGTTGAAACAATTTATTCAGATGACCACCAATCCGGATATACACAAATTATGTCTTCGACTTCACCTGCATCCTCAAATCCCCTGGATGATAGATACGACTATGGTCCCGATGATCCACCACAGAGAACGCAATAACTGTAATATTGATACCTACTGTTTTAATTACACACAATAAAAAAAAATATATTTATATTCCTTACCTTAAACAGATTGCAAGTCTTTCTCTTGTTGAAATATGTTTCCGCCAGTTTGTTATTTCCTTTTTAATTTTAGGGCGAAGCAATTCATGTAGTTCTTCGAACAACTTTGGGACATGCGGAAATAGGAAAAAAAAAAATTATCTTCATCTGATTCCAACTCTTGACACAACCGGTGGTATTCTCCGAAATCAATTCTCTTTTTATTTATCTCAAATTCTTTTTCTTTTCCTCGAATTACGTAGCGCGCAATTAAAAATATCAATTCTTCTTCCGAGCTGCTTGACATTTTGCTAAAAATGACGACAGCTACGGCAGCTACAATTCTGTTTGACGTCCTCTTACCGCGGCGTTAAAAACGCGTTCTGTTTGACGAAGCCTTAAAATTTTGTACAGTTGAATTGCAAATAGATTTGGAATCCGCGTTAGCTACTTTTTTCAGCGAGAGCAAACAATCAATAATTTTGAAATTGTGCGAAAATCTAACAACTGTACCTACTTAAAATTTTTATTGTTGAAATGTCCGTTGACGATGAGTCAGTAAACTTTTGTGTTTTAAAAATTTCAGAGATTTTCGTGTTGCACACATCCGAAAATATAGGTAAACCACAATTGATCGAAGTTTAAGTCGTCCATAAGTCACTCTTGGTTGGTTGGTTGGTTTAGGTGGCTGTATTTCCCGACGAGGGAAAAACACAAGTAGCGCATTGAGCGCCGTTTTGAAACCACAACTAACGGAACCTGATATGAAAAGGAGGTGAAGGAAGTTAAAAGAGCTCAAAACCAGCCTGTGGAGTTGAGAAATTTGATAATCCTGTGGAAATGGATGCCTTGGATGGCCAAAAGGTCATCAAAAAATGGTTGACCCAGTGCACTGCGTCTGGTTTTGGCTAGGGCCGGACACTCACAAAACAAATGGAACACTGTTTCACTCTTACTTGTGTCATCACAGCTACGGCAGTGGGTATTGTGGGGAATGCCAAGCTTGGCTGCGTGGGTTCCTAAAGGCCAATGACCCGTACTAATTGCCGTTAGTCTGGCAACATCTACACGCGATCTGGATAATAGGTTGTTTGTTCGGGCATTATCGTAGGTTGGCCAGATCTTCCTGGAAATGACACAGTTCGTCAGGTTCATCCAACTAGTCTCAGCACATGAGGCGAAGTGCAGGAGGATTTCTCTCTTTACATATCCCAGCGGAGGGAAGACTTCCTCCGCGTGAGACACGCACAGAGCTGAGCCAATTCTGGCAAGTTCATCGGCTTTCTCGTTCCCTTCAATGTTCCTATGGCCGGGAACCCAGACGAGAGTGATATCAAACCTATGACAAGCCCTGGTCAGTGTCTCCCTGCATTCCACAACAAGCTTGGACGTTGACTTCGTTGAACCAACAGCCTTAATCGCGGCCTGACTATCGACGAAGATGCCTATTTTTTTTTTGGGTGTTGCAATATTGTGGAGCAGTCTGCACGCCTCCTTAATTGCAAGTACTTCTGCTTGAAAAACGCTGGCTACGTTGGGTAGGCGAAGACTTTTTGAGATGTTTAATTCTGTAGAGAAAATGCCTGCTCCTACTCCACAGTCCATTTTGGAACCATCTGTGAAGATAGGTATGTCGAATTCATTAACGACCGCATTCTCCTCCCATTCTAATCTAGAGGGGAATCTAACAGAGAAGTTTTTATGGAAATCGTGTTTGGGTACTATGTAGTCTGTAGACATATGACCTATGCCGTCAGGAAGGGAAGAAAGAATGCTGGTATGGCCGTAAGACCTTTCGGACCAACACTTAGATTCCTTTAATGTGACAGCGCTACATGCTGCAATGTTTATTATATGCAGATCCACTGGCAGGAAATTGAGAATGACATTGAGGGCAGCGGTCGGACTTGATCGCAGGGCTCCTGTGATTCCAATTCCAGCTGTTCTTTGGACTCTACTTAATTTAAGGACGTTATAGGCTTTGCTTAAGGCAGGTCACCATACCAGTGATCCATAGGTGAGGATGGGACGTACCACCGCTGTGTACATCCAGCGAACCATCTTTGGTTGAAGTCTCCACTTCTTGCCGAAAGTTTTACTACAAGTGTAGAAAGCTATGCTTGCCTTCCGCACTCGGTGTTCGATATTGTACTTCCAGTTGAGTTTGGGGTCAAGCATGACCCCAAGGTATTTAGCGCTGGTGGATAAAGGAAGGATTTGGTTGTTTAAGCGGGGAAGTGAGAACGTTGGTATTTTGGTTTTGGTGGTGAAAAGCATCAGTTCAGTTTTACTTGGGTTAACGCTAAGACCACAACTTGTAGCCCAACCGCTAATCTTACCCAGCGCCCTTTCCATGATTTCACTTATCACGGTCGGAAACATTCCTGACACTAGAACGACCACGTCATCCGCATACGCAACGACTTTTATACCTTCCCTGTCGAGTTTTGAAAGGATTTTGTTAAGTACCAGAATCCATAAGAGAGGCGAGATCACCCCACCTTGAGGTGTTCCTCTGCTTACTGATTTGTTTAGATGGGTGTTACCAAGTTTAGCTTGAATGATCCTTGTTTTGAGCATGGAAATGATCCACGAAGTGACGTAATCCTCTACACATAGTTCTAAGAGAGATTCCTCGATCGATTCAGTGTGGACGTTGTTAAAAGCGCCCTCTATATCTAAGAAGGTAGCTAAGGTGAATTGGTGATGGGAGAGTGACCACTCAACTGTACGCACTACTTCATGAAGAGCTGTCTCAGTCGACCTGCCCTTGAGGTATGCGTGTTGTGAGTTACATGAGGGGGACCTTTCAAGGCCTGTTCTTATGTGAAGGTCGAGTATACGCTCTAAAGTTTTGAGAATGAATGAGGTTAAGCTGATAGGTCGGAAGTCCTTCGCGGATTCGTGACCTCTTTTGCCGACTTTCGGAATGAAAACTACACGGACATGTCTCCATGACTGCTTCTGTACATTTTCACGAGAAGGGGCAGCACTATCCCCTCATGCCTTTGCAGCATGATGGGGAGAATGCCGTCCTGCCCAGGTGATTTATACGGAGCAAAACTTTGAATGGCCCATGAGATTTTTTCCTTGGTTATAATGCGCTCTATTTCTTCCCGGTGTGAGGGAAAATTCCCCAGCGAATAAGATGGGGTAACGCAGTGGTCTTTACAACCAGGAAAGTGGGTGCTGAGTAGAAGCTCTAAGGATTCGTCGGTTGATTCTGTCCAGGTTCCGTCCGTTTTCTTAATGAAAGATGGACTAGAGCGTTCTTTGGATAGAATCTTACTGAGTCTAGCAGATTCCTTAAGAGTATCGATAGATTGACAGTATTCTGACCATGCTTGCATCTTAGCTGATCTAATGGACTTTTTGTAGAATTTTAGGCAGTCTTTATAAGGTTGCCAGAACTTATGCCTGTAGCAGATATTGAAAATGTCCCTAGTCATCCTTCTCAGAATGGATAGGTCTTCATTTCACCACGGCGGTAATTTTTTTTTTGCTGTGTTTAACGGGACACGATACCTTAAAGGCTGTATTCATCGCCCTTTCTAGAGCGAGCGAAATTGTGTCCAGTTCCTCACCTGAGTCAATTTCTAGGTGTGGGATACTGGGGAGTTTAGATTTTAAGACCTGACCAAATTTCTTCCAGTCAATTCTCTTTGGGTTTCTATATAGGACTGGAGTATCTACCTTGATACAAAGATTGAAGAGTATCCACTCGTGGTCCGAGTAGGACTTTAAGTTGGAGACTCTCCAATTCTCAACCCTAAAGTTATCGCTGTTTGTTTTGAGAGTAATGTCTAACACCTCTTCCCAACCGTTATAATTTTCCGTACTTGGAAATTTAAAGGTAGGGGTATTACCCACATTACATACACATAGGAAGTTAAAAGGAAATCAAATAAAGACTCACCTCGTTCATTACTTTCCTTGCTGCCCCAGAGATGATGTCTAGCGTTAGCATCACAGCCAATGAGCAGGTTACCTTGCCTCGCCTGTATCGCTGCAGTGAGCTGCTGTACTTCCTCTGGCGGGGATGGCCTGTCATGTGCCATATAGGCGGATGATAAAAAGGTTGTGGGACCCTGGGTGAGTTCTACCTTAACAACGGTTAAGTCACCCGAACTAAAATTGGGACAAAGGAAAGCGTTAATGTATTTTTTTGCTAAAATGCATGTTCTAGGCTTACCGACGTCTCTTTTGTAATAAAGGTTGTAGTTGTTGTCTGAGAGACCCAGGATGGTCAACTTCTTGACCCAGGGCTCCTGTATTATGCCGATGTCAATGTCTTCCTCCCTGAGGAAGACCAAAAGATTCTCCGATGCACATTTCGAGTGCTGGAGATTCGTTTGGATGACTTTCAGCATAATGGTTATTGAGTGTTGGCGATCGCCAGGTCCTCCAACAGTTTGTTGGCAGCGACGACGTCGTCCGTGTCGTCTTCAGGTCCTGTCGATCGGAAAATCTTTAGCTTGGCGAGCCTTATGCCAAACCTAAGCTTAAAGTCAGCCGCTTCAAGTGCCCCTAGGCACTCTTCATTAATAAGCAGCAGGTAGGACAAGCTGTTTTTCTGGGGAGCTTCTGCCTTAATGACAGCCCAGTCGTCCATGGGTATCTGCGGGTTTTGCATCTTGAGGCACTTCAGAAGACTCCCAGAGTCTATCTTCATGACGGGTAACCAAATGCGTGCCCTGGGTCTCGTGGGGATATCCTTGGCTGGGATGAGCTTAAGCGTTAAGCCATCCCAAGCTTCGCCAATCTTGGCGATGCATGAACCAAGAAAATCCTTGGAGTACTGGTCTACACACTTGATCACCCGGTACCCCCGAACAATTTCCGCGCAGTCAAATCCAGGTTGACTGCTATCAACACCAGAAAGAACGTGTTCCACAACCATCTCGGACAGTTTGGCTTCAATTCTACTCCAGTGTGTCATGATTGAATTGCCACTTTTAGACAGCTCGTCTTGTTACGTTCCAATTCCGCGCTGCAGGACAATAAGGGCCGACCGACTCAATGGAAAAGGGGTCGTGGGAAAATAGATGGTAAGGATGGGCGCCACGCGATTTACCTTACTGCCCTGAGATACTTTTCTGAAGGAATCGCGACCAGCAGAAGCGTTCGCGTACTATAAACTTATAAACCGTCAATGATTACAACTAATTTCTTTATTACATTTAGATAATTTGAATTCACAAACAACAAAAAAAAAGGAAAAATATCGAGAAAGAGAAAAAAAAAATATAAAAAAAAAGAATCCCAGAAGGGGAAAGAAAAGGAGAACCAATCTCACTCAAAACGAAAGAGGTTGAAAATATAAAAAAAAAATGCTTCTACCCTCGGATTCTGCAATCTGAATCCACCCCCATAGGCGCCGCAACGTTGCCACCCCTTTGTTCACACCTGGGTAATTTTAATCACTAATGCTAACCTACTTCACTTAAAATTAGTTCTCCTAGCTGTTGTTCAAATAAAATTAATAATACTGACTAAAGTGATTAACTACAATAATTACGGGTAGGTCAGAACAGCAAAATAAGGGACTGACCTCCGGTAATGAAAATAACAAGAAATAGTAAAAAAAAAAAAAGGAAATGAAACGTAATTTCAGAATATATATATATATATAAAAAAATGCAAGACTCAGCCTGGGACTCGAACCAGAGTCTCCTGTATTACAAGCTGGTGGCTTATGCTCCAGGCCACCGTTCACCACACAGACTCCAGACTTCTCGTCACAACTGAGTTCGAACTTTCATCCGCACTCGTCCCACTCGGACTCCCTCGGCTCGTTTGAGAGTAGCAGGAAAACCTCAGATTATCCTCTCTCTTAAACTAGGCGAATACTCAGATCACGCTAGAACACAGAACAAGAAGAGAACTTAGCCCTATCGCAATACGATTAAATCAATTCGCTTTTACCTTTAATCGATATTGAAGCAACGTTAACCAGAAACACCAAGCGCACCCACAGTTTTGGAAGTGTCGGCTCAAATGTTAGGCTCAGCTAACAGATGTCACAGTAGGACATCCTATTGTACGACAATGTGTTTTTTTTTTCTCCTTTCCTATTTTGCTGTAGTATTTTCGGATGTGCCTCTGCCTACTGTGTAGATAGATTTTTTTTCCACATTGGCCACAATCAGGGAATTAGCGAAGGTCACTTTTCTATCTTCCTTCTATTTCGACACAATTAGAGGATAGCACTCAAATGAAAAAAATAGCTATTTGGCTATGGAACAGAAATTACACTATCTCGATTACTTGTTTCGTTGATTTCTCTACAAGCACCCGCTTATCCCGAACTCTTTGTGTCAACTGCCTTGCTACGCTTTCCACTCCCACGCCAATGCTCTAGTTCTCATGTCCTTTTTGACCTCTATCTACTAGTGGCATTCCCAAATAGAAGAGAGAACAACAACCAAAGAAAAAAAGGAAAAAAATAAGCCACTGCGGCGACTTGAACCTTCGGGCCTAGATCCCAGGAAGCGAACATGCGTCCATCAGACCTTAGCCTCTTGGCTAACTCACAAACTTCTGGAGAGGTGAAAACTTCTCAACTCATTACACTCCCCCCTTTCTTTCAGAAGTTTTCACTGGGCAGGACTCCCTGCCGCTACCTGGTGATATAATTTCAGGTCTTTAACATGCCAAATACCTGCTTTCTTCCCATCTAACCCCTGTAGTTCATACGTCCATCCAGATACTTTACGCAGGACCTTGAAAGGTCCTATGAAACTAGGCGCTAATTTTGCGGTAAAGTATTTGGCAGCATCAGATAACACAAAATTCCTTCTTAGGACTAAGTCGTGCGGGAAAAATCGAATGTCTCGGCGCCGCAGGTTATACTGCTTAGCTGCGACTTGAGCCGCTTGTTGCATCCTAGACCGCACGTCGTTGATTACCGTACCCAGGGACTGGTGCCAAGCAAGCTCTTCGGCACGCTCTACGAGGAAACCCTCAGATGGTACCGCGGCACTCCCCCCCTTGACCGGCATATCACGCCCAAACAACACGAAATATGGGCTCGTTCTTAGGACTTCGTGTGTAGAAGTACGAATAGCACAGGCAACCTTTGGTAGGAGCATATCCCAGCATCTATGGTTGTCCGCTACATATGCCCTTAGTTTAGTTTTAAGCGTCTGGTTCACCCTTTCAGCCGGATTAGCTTGAGGATGGTAAAAAGCTGTAAAATTAAGTGTCACTCCATATGTTTCCCCTAGTCTCAAAAATTCTCTACTTTTAAATTGTACCCCATTGTCACACACTATCCATCGCGGTACGCCAAAGACTAAGAACACCTGTTCCTCCATTATGGTAACTACTGCTTTTGCTGTAGCCGAGCGTAGTGGAAAAAAAAAGAGGGAACTTCGTAAAGTAGTCCACCACGGTGAGTATATAGCAATAACCTTTGGTTGACCGCGGGAGTGGTCCGATAAGATCGATACATAACATCTCCCACGGCTTGGTTACATTTCCCCTCGAAAGCATTAGCCCCGCAGGTTTGTGTAGATCTGGCTTAACCATCTGGCACACCCTGCATTGTCGCACGTATGAGGCTACCTCCCTTCTCATTTTCGGCCAGTAGTACTGTGCTGACAATTTATCTACGGTTTTCTTAACCCCTCCATGGCCTCCTAGCACATCATCGTGATGTTCTTTTAATAAGCCCGCTCGTTGATCTTTGGCTACCACAATCTTCCACTTCTCTTCTTCGGACCTGGTAGTTGGTAACCTGGGACGTACGTATTTATAGAGTACCCCCGCATTCCCCAGGCGCCAGCTAGGGTACTTATCCGGATCTTTTGAGATGGATTTTACCATTTTATGGTACCAAGCATCCTGTACGGACATTAGGTCCGTATTATGCTCCGGCACGGAACGCGATAAAGCGTCGGGCACCAGATGCTCTTTCCCTTTACGGTGTATGATTTTAAAGTCATACTGCTGCAGTTTAACCGCCCACCTAGCCAACCTGCCCTGTGGGTCCCTTAAGTTATTGAGCCATACCAAGGAGTGATGATCTGTGACCACTGTGAAAGTACTACCCTCTAAGTACGGCCTAAGCTTCTCCACCGCCCATAACACCGCTAGGCACTCCCGTTCGGTTGTGGAAAAGTTGCGCTCTGACCTTGACAATGTTCTGCTTAAATAACAGATCACATTTTCCCCTTCATCCTCATATTTTTGAGTCAGCACCGCCCCAATCCCATACCCTGATGCATCTGTATGAACAATGAACGGTTTTTCGAAGTTTGGACAAGCAAGAATCGGCGCACTAACTAATTTCTCTTTTAAGGTGCGAAAAGAATCTTCGCAATCAGCGCTCCATACAAATTTTTTTTTCTTCTTTAATAGCGCAGTAATTGGGGCCAGTAAATCGGAAAAATTCGGAACAAATCGGCGGTACCACGAGACCATCCCTACGAAACGCCGTACGCCTGATACTGTTGTCGGTTGCGGAAACTCTACCATACTCTTAACTTTCGCCGGGTCTACCAGAAGCCCTTTATGGTTAACAATGTAACCCAAATACCTTAGCTCGGGCTTGCAAAATTCACACTTGTCTTTACTGAGCACCAAGCCAGCCCCTTTCAACCTACTTAACACCTCTCGCAGCACTAACAGATGCGCCTCGAACGTATCCGTTACGATGATCACATCATCCAAATAAACAAACACGTTTGGTTCGAGATCGGCTCCAAGTACTCTATCTATAAAACGCTGCCAGGTAGCTGGTGCGTTGTGAAGACCAAATGGCATCCGCGTAAATTGGAAAAGTCCCTTGCCTGGTATGGTAAAAGCAGTGAACTGCTTTGAGGATTCGGCTAATGGTATCTGCCAGTAAGCGGATTTAATATCCAGTGACGATAAAAATTTTGCGTTGCGTAGTTTGTCCAAGGTGGCTGATACGTAAGGGATAGGGTAAGCATCACGCTCGGTTACCCTGTTTAGTTTTCTAAAATCGACACAAAATCGAAAACTTCCATCCTTTTTCCTAACCAGCAGGATCGGCGATGACCAAGCACTTGTTGACGGTTCTATAACCCCTGCTTCCAACATAGCTTCCACCTCCCTATTGATACTCGTTTGGACAATAGGTGATACCGGGTAGTACCTCTGTTTTATTGGCTCCGAATCTGTTTTTATGGTATGCTCGACCAAACTAGTGCGGCCTAATTCCGTACCCATGTCAGCAAAAGCATTTTGGACTAATTCATCTAAAGCCAATTTATCATATTTTGATAGTTGACCATGCTCCTCAATGGAACACGCCATATCACCGAAGTGCCATATTCGGTTTTTCAGGTCGGGAATAATTGAGAAGGCCTCCCAGAAATCAGCACCCAGAATAAGGTTATGTGGTAATTTGGGAACCACCAGAAACTCGATTAACCTAATCTGGTTCTCTACATTTATAGGGATTTGAATTACCCCTGACACCTCAACTCTCTCTCCATTCGCGACTGTAACTGCCCCCTTAAAAATATTTAGCTCCAGATTAAAAACACTTAGTTGGTCCCATCCCGGACCACCAAGTATAGAGCTAGATGCCCCCGAGTCGAGCAATCCCAACATCTTCAACCCACAGATATTGACTTCTAAATACGGTCGCCTATCGCCCCCGTTCCGAATCAGCATATAATCAGCTGAGAAAATACTATCTACATTAACTCCCT
The DNA here is from genome assembly GCA_949126925.1 of Cheilosia vernalis. Taxonomy (NCBI): domain Eukaryota; kingdom Metazoa; phylum Arthropoda; class Insecta; order Diptera; family Syrphidae; genus Cheilosia; species Cheilosia vernalis. The sequence continues at coordinate 41,784,445 of OX421358.1, read as the reverse complement.
CGTCGTCCTTCCCCCCCCTTACTTTTCTATTATCCGAATATGTATCTCCTAAAACTTGCGGGCAATTTACGCACGCAACTCAACGCCCCGCAGCTGGTTGAGTTGTGCAATCGTTTCCCGCAGACAAGCACTGAGGGCATTCGCTCCTTCTTACTCCCTCTCGATTACAACCATAACATCGAAGAGGTTGAGGACATGTAGCGGCTATGTGACCTGGTCTACGGCAACGAAAACAAGTGACTGGTCTTTGAACGGGTTGAGACCCACTAGCGATCGCCGACAAAGTCGATCCGTCGCTTACCTCCACGTAGGACAAGTCTGGTTCTAAGAGATGCACTTGGCTTCTGGAGGGAGGAGGGATATAACTTTCAACTAAATATCTGGTAGCTTCGAGTTTCCTGCCTACTTCGACAAGGTGATTTAACGACGTGATGTTGATTAAGGCTAGTTGTGTTTGATAGAATGGCGATAAGTTTTTCCGAATAATACTCAATTTCATGCGGTCAGGACATCCTTCGCTCAGTCTTGAAAACAGCCCAACCATAACACTAACATACATTCCGATTGTTTCAGAACGTCCCTGTGTGCGATGTCGAATCTCTTCCCACAATCGGTCGTCATATCCCGGTGGCAGAAACTCCGCTCTGAGCTTCTCGACCAAATCCCTCCAGTTCTGAACCAACGGCCTGTTTGCTCTAAACCATACGGTCGCTTTCCCCTCAAATAAATCAAATGCTGAACTAAACAACTCTGCTTCCGTGCAATTCCTTGCTTCCCTAAGCTCGGCAACCTTTTCCAAGAAACAAGTGATCGATTGACCAGCCTCACCATTGAATTTAAGCCCCCACTTCATAACCGGTACACTCTTTGCGTGAAACAAAAGTGGCGACGAAGTCGCCTGTGGTTGGATCTGTATGTCTGGTGAATTTTGTGTGGAGGTGTGAGCGGATGGTTCCCGTTCGTCTCCGACTTGGAGGTGCAAATCAATCAGATTCAGCTGTGCAACGGCAGGAGGTTCTGCCTGGCTATCTGTTGCCTGAATTGGTTGTTCCGGATTGGTCGTCGCCTGGGCCTTATCAGTACCTACCCAACCAACAACATTTGCCTTGAGATCGATTTCAGCTAACAGTTCCACTACCTTGTTCCTGCTGTCAGAAACAAATTCCTGCTCGTCTTTCTCCACCGCTACCATTCTACCCAGACGTCTTACTAGCCACTCCGATTTAGCTCCTACCTTAATGTACTCCCCACATCGATCGTCGCCCGAAAAGGCCCTAACTAATGCCTCAATCTCTTCCAATGTTGAGACCACTGCCGACTTATCCTCCTCAAAGGTGTATGGATACTCTGGCAGCATGAAACTTGTGTCTCTTCTAAGGGCAGTCCTAAGCATTTTCCTCATATCAACGACCGTGGATGCGCTCAGCCCCCTGATCCTCAACTCGTACTGCAATTCCTCTGAGTTAAGCCTATTAACTTCCATAACTAATATCTGAGGTTTTCCTGTTTAGGTATACAAGGATAGGACACTAAGAACAAAAAAAAGAATAACAAGCTGTAACAAACTATCCGGTGGATGAAACGTGAACGGTGGCTAGGATTATTTATACCTGCTTCAAAGTAAATACCAGTATTTATGCTCTGAAGGAGATATTAATGTTTTAAAATGCCCCACGTTGGGCGCCAAAATGTTACGTTCCAATTCCGCGCTGCAGGACAATAAGGGCCGACCGACTCAATGGAAAAGGGGTCGTGGGAAAATAGATGGTAAGGATGGGCGCCACGCGATTTACCTTACTGCCCTGAGATACTTTTCTGAAGGAATCGCGACCAGCAGAAGCGTTCGCGTACTATAAACTTATAAACCGTCAATGATTACAACTAATTTCTTTATTACATTTAGATAATTTGAATTCACAAACAACAAAAAAAAGGAAAAATATCGAGAAAGAGAAAAAAAAAATATAAAAAAAAAGGATCCCAGAAGGGGAAAGAAAAGGAGAACCAATCTCACTCAAAACGAAAGAGGTTGAAAATATAAAAAAAAAATGCTTCTACCCTCGGATTCTGCAATCTGAATCCACCCCCATAGGCGCCGCAACGTTGCCACCCCTTTGTTCACACCTGGGTAATTTTAATCACTAATGCTAACCTACTTCACTTAAAATTAGTTCTCCCAGCTGTTGTTCAAATAAAATTAATAATACTGACTAAAGTGATTAACTACAATAATTACGGGTAGGTCAGAACAGCAAAATAAGGGACTGACCTCCGGTAATGAAAATAACAAGAAATAGTAAAAAAAAAAAAAGGAAATGAAACGTAATTTCAGAATATATATATATATATATAAAAAAATGCAAGACTCAGCCTGGGACTCGAACCAGAGTCTCCTGTATTACAAGCTGGTGGCTTATGCTCCAGGCCACCGTTCACCACACAGACTCCAGACTTCTCGTCACAACTGAGTTCGAACTTTCATCCGCACTCGTCCCACTCGGACTCCCTCGGCTCGTTTGAGAGTAGCAGGAAAACCTCAGATTATCCTCTCTCTTAAACTAGGCGAATACTCAGATCACGCTAGAACACAGAACAAGAAGAGAACTTAGCCCTATCGCAATACGATTAAATCAATTCGCTTTTACCTTTAATCGATATTGAAGCAACGTTAACCAGAAACACCAAGCGCACCCACAGTTTTGGAAGTGTCGGCTCAAATGTTAGGCTCAGCTAACAGATGTCACAGTAGGACATCCTATTGTACGACAATGTGTTTTTTTTTTCTCCTTTCCTATTTTGCTGTAGTATTTTCGGATGTGCCTCTGCCTACTGTGTAGATAGATTTTTTTTCCACATTGGCCACAATCAGGGAATTAGCGAAGGTCACTTTTCTATCTTCCTTCTATTTCGACACAATTAGAGGATAGCACTCAAATGAAAAAAATAGCTATTTGGCTATGGAACAGAAATTACACTATCTCGATTACTTGTTTCGTTGATTTCTCTACAAGCACCCGCTTATCCCGAACTCTTTGTGTCAACTGCCTTGCTACGCTTTCCACTCCCACGCCAATGCTCTAGTTCTCATGTCCTTTTTGACCTCTATCTACTAGTGGCATTCCCAAATAGAAGAGAGAACAACAACCAAAGAAAAAAAGGAAAAAAATAAGCCACTGCGGCGACTTGAACCTTCGGGCCTAGATCCCAGGAAGCGAACATGCGTCCATCAGACCTTAGCCTCTTGGCTAACTCACAAACTTCTGGAGAGGTGAAAACTTCTCAACTCATTACAGTCTATAACGGCAACTTGGAGGTGATCCCTCATTACCTCAGTGAAAGTTTTGGTTGCATGGGAAGTGGATTGGCGCTGGAGGTCAGTGAGTCTCGGAGCAATCTTCGACTTTTTGGAGGCATGAGAGGTCTCGTCTTGAGACCTGATCCTTTTCACGCTCTCTTTTTTCTGTTGCGGTTGCTTCGGTTTGTTTTGGTAGTTAACGTACTCGTCGACCACCTTTTGATATTTTGCCTTGTCTTCCTTGTCCCTGTCATGAGTCATACCAGTCTCCTCATTCTTTGCAATCTTTGCAAGAATGAAGACAGCCCTGTTATATCTCGACTTCAAGAGACAGCCGGAGGATTTCTTGGATTTGGGTGCACTATGGCTGGTGCTCCCAGTGGCGTTGCCAGTTTCGTTATGAGGCTTTTGGATACTATGACTGGTATCCTCAGCCCCTACTGTTGTCGAAGATTTGGATGACGTTGATGGTTGACTGCCGGAAGGAGTACTATGGCTGGTGCTCCTTCGGCTTGAGGGGGAAACTACTGTCTCCTGGCTAGAAGCCAGAAGATCCTCCTCAGAAGAGGTCCCTAAGAGGGATTCTTCCTTTTTTGTTTTTTTTTAATTGTTTTTTGTTTAAGTTTTTGTTCATTTTTTTAAATTCTGGTCCCACGAGTATGTCCGGAAAGGAAGACCAATCCCGGCAGAGCCGACTTACCGAGATGGGGCACAATCTTACAACCGACCTTGCCTGCGCGTCGGAGGGAGCTGGTTTTACCCCCAGCCTTTCATCCTTCGGTACGGTTTGCTATCTGCTCACACCACCACTGGAATTAGGTTGGATTTAAAGGTTTACTCCTACCTCAAACTAATGGATCACGATAAACGATTGAGACGTTAGCGTAAATCCTCGCCCAGTCACTCTTATAACGACATAAGAATCAGGAAATGCATTTTGTAACATAGGCACAACATAACCATTACCACTTTTTGGATAAAATAAAAATAAAAAAAAACACTCACTTTAGCATTCTTCAAATGGGATTCCGTTTTAGAATGCTTCGTAAGGTCGTTTTTCCCAGAAGATTCCTTTAAATAGGTATTGCATGCAATGCCAAATATTCCGGCTTATCCGAGGGTTTAATTATTAATTGTGCAAAGGCTCCCTTTTCTCCACAAGGAATTATATTTATGGGAACATTTTTGATTCCAGCATAAATCTATAAAAAATTGGAAACGTTTGTGCGTAAAGTGCCATCAAAATTACGTACCTTTATGCCTTGTGGTTTCCTGAGTCTGCTGACGTTGAGCCTTCGAAATTACAATCTACGACTTGCTCTTCGTCCCAAACGTGATTGAATTCAAATTCATCAGAGCCGTCCTCAACTCCATTAATTGGAGAATTCAGTTCTGATGTTTTTGATTTGATTTTAGCTAAAAATGGTAAAAAAAATATTGTATTCAGTTGTTCTGGAAACTGTAGTGCGTATTGCGTTTACTCGTTTTTGTTAAAAACTTATCGATAGCTTTTTTTACCTACTGCAATTTTGCAATCATAAAAGAAAATTATAGTCACAAAAATAACGGAACCAAACCAACCTTCTGTGTACAATTTAAAAACAAGAACGAGCAAGACACAACGCGAATATGCAAAAGAAAAAGTAGCCATTGCCAATTTGGCATAACGTAGCAGTAGCATAGCCAGTTGCCGGTAGCATCAGGCAAAAAAACGAAAGAGTATGCTCGGTAATCGATGCCGGCTAATAGCAAAGGGATGTGTTTGTAAGGTAAGGTCATATTAAATGCATTTCTTAATTTTTGTTGTTTATTTTTCAGAAATTGTATTTTATTTATCGATGCGTCTTTCGGTTTACCCAACGGAAAAAATCGTAAAAATATATACGAAATCGTAGAAATTGACCCGAAAAAAGCAAAAATCGGATCGGAAACCGTCACATAAAAAGCAGGTAGCAAATGCTAAGTGCGTTAGTATTGTTACACAGAAATTCGTATTGACGAAGGTCACGTAACTTAAAAAATTCCGGGTCATAACACTGGCACCTTGCATATACCACTTCCAATGAGGACAAAGTTGCTGACAGCGTTCATAGAATTTTATCCGATAAATTTTAAATTTGTTATGTAGGGAGGAAAAATGCTTTATGCACCATAAGTGCTGACCGACAATCCCCGTGTCCTCTGCTTTCCGAGTTCCAGCGCTCTTGCCACCTCTGTTTCGTTAGTTCTCAAGCCTCTTCGGTTGCCGTTTCCACTTCCACTTCCGACTTTTTGCCGCGGACATACTTCCTCTCTGCTGCTAGAAGGTTTACTGGTATCACTCCTGCGACAACTAGGACAGCCGGTTCCGGCACCGTTCGATAGGAGCTTGATATACGTAGAGCACCGGGTCTCTGAACTGCTGCCATATGCTTTCTGCACTTTTACAGACATTAGACTACTGAATCAGTGAAGAGGCTGTTAATCTGTTTGGGTAAACTGTCCCACAGCGGCTCACGTCCCACAGTGAATCTTTTAAATTTACTTAATCTCTACTTATAAGAGAAGAACGAATTAAAGAGAAAATAAACCGCGTTACGATCCTTTGTGAATTTACCTGGGAGTTGAAGTAGTGCGCAAGTTATGTTAGAGATAACAAATAACGGACACCACACATGCCAACCAGATGGCGACGGACTACCCTCGGTATCAACGGACCAAACAAACATCCCAAGTATCTTTCTGGGAAAAGATTAAGAGGAATGCCGAATGACCCAACTAAACAAGCTAACACTCGTTATCTATTTTTAGGTAGGTATCGTAAAACCATATCGATACCTCATATATATATAGGAACATTTTGGTTCCTTTAGTTAGTTATAATTAACATCGTAGACTGATACTACACGTTATTTAGCTCCTAAGATATTTTATAAATAAAATTTTAATTATTTTAAACAAAAAGATTCTTAGTAATTTATTTGGCGCAGTCGGTAGGATATTTCTCAGATCTATACCCGCATATTATAGTGAGAGAAAATATCCAGTGATAAAGTTAAAATTTAAAAATTAACTTACAACCTACGAAGTAAAATCAGTGAATGTGTTAAAGTGTTCAGGAGCAAGTTATAAAAGCCCAATACACGAAATCCGCAGAGGAAATTGATACAGAGAATCGCAACTGTTTGAAGAAATATTTCAAACAACTCGATTAATCAATTCACCAACTTCACTCGTTCTCCAGAAAGCCAACGAAAATGGCACAAGCGGACCAAAATGTCGCAATAAAGCGTCTAGAGGCAATCCCCTCATTTGCCGGAAAACCGGACGAAGACGTGCTATCCTTTGTGGAATATGTGGACTACATATATGCCCACATCTCGGAAGACAATAAACCGTATGCAACTCTAATTATCCGCAACAAAATACAAGGCGACGCTATCAACACAATGAGAAGAATAGTGACACCTTCATGGCCTCTACTACGAGCCGCTTTGATGGAAGACTTTGGAGTTCCGGAAACATTTGACCAAATCCTGCAGGACCTGCATCAGATCAACACCAGAGACATCCACACCCTATATAACCAATGTGAGGAAATACTGCTGAAGCTGAATAAAAAGAGTAAGCTAGAATTAAGCCTAATTTATAATCCCACAAATAATGCCAGTATTGTTATCAATAAATTTATAAGTAATTTAAACGTCAATCAGGCATCTGTGATTATATCACAAAATATAAATAACATCAGAGAAGCATATAGCTTACTTGTCAGATATAAGAACCTTAGCGAAAAATCAAACCCTAACCCCAAACCAAATAATTCAAATCAACCCCAGAGGCAATATCAAAATAATAACTATAATCAAAGACCTCAGTTTATACAGAACAATCAACAATTTCATCAAAGAAGGAACATAGATATGAATAGTAATCAGATTATGACAAATAATAATAATATACTTAGAAATAATTCCCAATTTAGGCAACCTTATAATCATCATAGGCAGAATAGCTATAATAATCCTAGAACTAGTAATTCAAGACAAGAGCCCATGGATGTTAATAATGTAGACGTAGAACATCATGAGGTATATTTTACTCATATCGAGGAAACCGAAGCACTTCCCATAATAACTGCAACCATTAATAATAAAACATTAAAAATCCTAATAGACACAGGTTCGACTACAAGTATACTGGATGAATCTGAACTATTAGAAATACCACGAAATCCTGTACGGATACCAACTCAAATAAAAATCGCTAATAATGCAACTAGTACCATTAAAGAAGAAATCATAACTAAAGTGCCTGTTGAATTCAACGAACATGAAGCAACAATGGTATGGAAGTTGATGAAAATAAAAAATAATAAATTCGATGGAATAATAGGTCAAAACCTATTAAAGCCCATCAAAGCAAATATAGACCTAGGAGAAGGATTTATAGAAATAAATAATAGAAAAACTTATTTCGAAAATTATAGGAATAAAAATAAATGTCCGTATGAATTCGAAGAAATCCGTACACTTAACTATTGTAACTCAACTGAAATGAGTCAATTAATTAGTGAGGATTTGAATAACGAAGAAATAAACGCTTTAGACTCTGTAGAACCAACGATCCATTCTCAACACGAAGAGGCAAATGACCACTTCCCCATAAAAGATACCTGTATAAATATGTATAGTCAGCAAATAATACTGACATTAGGTTATCAAACGAAAGTTAAAATGTTAAATAAAAAACGAAGAATATTCGTAGGTATAGATTCTTTAAAACAAAGAGATATAGAAGATAGATTAATACCTCTGATAGAAAACAAAATAACGGGAATTTATGTAAACCCTGTAGGAAATGAAAGTGACTTCAATTTACTACAACAACAATTAATTAGATTATACGGAAATAGGATAAAATTTATAAAATGCATGTCCTACGCAAAAGACATTAACTCAGAAGAAGAAGCTGTTCAACAGATTAAATTGTACCACGAGAAAGAAACCAGACATTCTGGAATCGAAGAGAATTACCAAGGATTAAAAACAAAAATCTATTTCAAAAATCTGAGACAACTAATTAACGACGTGATAAATTCATGCAATATTTGCAAACAAAGCAAGTACGATAGGCACCCCATTAAAAAGAAATTCTGCTTATCAGACACACCAAAAGATATTAACGAAATAGTTCATTTGGATATCTACTGTATAGCTAAGACAAAATATTTAACTAGCATAGATAAATTTTCTAAACTAACCACAACCACATATGTACCCAATGTTTCACACGAAACTTTAGAAGAAACAATCTTACAACTAATAGCTCATGGTAAACCCAAACGATACGTTATGGATAATGAGTTCAACTTCCTCAGAATAGCAAAAATGTTAGAAGAATTAGGTATTGAAAACTTGCTGAAAAAGTACGTGCTATTTTAAATGGAAAAATTACACCCAACATACACGAAATTCGCATGGCTGTACACAAAGCAACACTTTATTATAATAACTCGGTTCACTCAACAACAAAACATACCCCATATGAAATTCAGAAGGGTAATTTTGCTAAAGAAAAAATATACCAACACATTCACACAAAAAAACTAAAAACTATCAATAAAAGGAATGAGAACCGTGAAAATTACGAAGAACAGAGATACCAAGGCTTTGTTAAAAACTCTAGAACAGAACGACATAAAACTGAACCACGATATAAATTTAATAGATTAGATAACCAACACCACAACAACATACAGAAAGAAAGAAAATCAAAATTTAAGAATAACGACAATATAATCAAAGCAAAACCCAATAGCACATACACTCAAACTAGAAAACAAACCACTAGAATACCAGAGAAGATTAGACTCATTAAAAGAACTTATTGAAAAAATCCAGCGTATAATACTAGCTAGTAGATTGCAAATAATGATAGAAAGTCTAAAAACTTCTGAAGAAATCGATGAGTATGATGTTGATCTGTATAAGATGAAGAAAATTAAATTATCCATTGGAGAATTTTACAAAGGTTAACTTTTGATAAATATTTCCTTACTTAAATACCTTATAAAGACAATGAAGAATTGTATATTGAAAGTGAATTTTTGATTAGAATAAATGAAAGTTACTATGTCCATAAAGAAAATAAAGAAATAAGACATCTAATACCATTGTTAAACTGTCTCAATAAATTTATAAAGTGCACTAAGAAAATAAATAAAAATAAAAATGTTATAATAGAATTAATGAAAGGAGCAATACTTTCAGTAAATATTGATGTTAAAATAAATGATAATTGTGATGAACGAGAACTGATTGTAATCAAAAGAAATGCTTTGATCAATTTCGAAAACTGTACATTAAAAATTAATAATCAAACGTTTTCTAACAAATATGAATGTAAAATTAAAAAAAATACTGATTTAAACATAAATAATATTAACGAAATAGAAGAAAATTCCATTCACACAAAAACATAAACCTTAGTATGCATGGAATTACTTTAATTATAGTTATAATAATTCAATTTTTTTTAAATTACTTGTTTCGGGAGAAACAGAAGACAAAGGAGGGAGGAGTTATGTTAGAGATAACAAATAACGGACACCACACATGCCAACCAGATGGCGACGGACTACCCTCAGTATCAACGGACCAAACAAACATCCCAAGTATCTTTCTGGGAAAAGATTAAGAGGAATGCCGAATGACCCAACTAAACAAGATAACACTCGTTATCTATTTTCAGGTAGGTATCGTAAAACCATATCGATACCTCATATATATATAGGAACATTTTGGTTCCTTTAGTTAGTTATAATTAACATCGTAGACTGATACTACACGTTATTTAGCTCCTAAGATATTTTATAAATAAAATTTTAATTATTTTAAAGAAAAAGATTCTTAGTAATTTATTTCGCACGTCTGAGTCAGTTGTGCTCAAGAAAAAGTGATTTTACTGATAAGTAAATTAGAAATGGTGATTCTTATTTTTGTTACATTTAAAAAATTATTATGCTTTATGAGATTTGTGGAATACAATTTAAAATGTTAATTATTAATTATTATTATTATTAATTAAAATATTCGTCACTATTATTTTTCATTAGTTATAAGTTTTGTGTTATTTTTGTTAATGTTATGCTATTGGTCCACTGTTGGACAGTTTACCCTACTACAGACCCATTTTCCGAGTTGCAAACTAAACCAAGAGTCTAGACTCTAGAGCCTGTGAAGAGGTCAAGGTAGTCGACGTTCTGAAGGCAGGGAAATCCAGAGACACAACTACCAAGGTCTTGAGACCTTCACATCAGTCGGACATCAATTATTCTTAAAACTTTTGAAAAATTAATAAGTGTCCTAATACGTGGTCGGCTCAACATGCATATACAAAAGGCAAAGGGGTGGAAGCCGCATTGCATGAGGCCGTTCGCACGTCATTAAATAATGACAATTAATATACACTAGCTGCGTTTGTGGACATTGAAGGAGCCTTCAATAATGTTTAAAGACTTCAAATCTCGAATTTTGATCATTCTCCAACTAATGTGATCGTGAGCTTGTTCAATGTTCAGTGATAAACGCGAAATTAGGTGACATTGACCTTAGAATAACTGCTTCGAGAGACACCTCACACGGAGGAGCCATCTCCCCCTTATTCTGCATCCTTGGCATTAACGAAATACTTATGAAGTTCAACAGCATGGGAGTCATGGTAATTGTATATGTCGGATGATGTAGATATACTCACAAGAGTACAGTTCTAACAGACCTATTAGGTAGCTCACTTAGGGTATTATGTAACGGGTGATTTTTTAAGAGGTTTAGAACTTTAAAAAAAAAAAAAAACACAAAAAATTCGAAAAAATTAATGAAATATTTATTTGAGTCGATAGTTTGAACCTTGCAATTTAATGTTTAAAGATAATTTCATGAAAATGTTGACCGCGGCTGCGTCTCAGGTAGCCCATCCGCTGAGTCCAATTTTGGCATACTCTTTCACACATATCGGCCGGTATCTCACGAATGAATGCATGGATGTTGGCTTCCAGTGCGTCAATCGAAGCGGGCTTGTCCCTATACACATTAGCCTTGACATACCCCCACAAAAAATAATCTAATGGTGTCAAATCGCACGATCTAGGCGGCCAATTGACCGGCCCGAAACGTGAAATTAACTGTTCACCAAACTCGCCTCGCAATTGCGCCATTGTTTCGCGTGCTGTGTGGCATGTGGCACCGTCTTGTTGAAACCACATATCATGCAAGTCAAGAACTTCCATTTCGGGCAAAAAAAAGTTTGTTATCATCGCTCGGTAGCGTTCACCATTGACAGTAACGCTGCGATTCGCATTATCTTTGAAGAAATATGGCCCAATAATGCCGCCGGCCCATAAACCGCACCAAACAGTGGCTTTTTCGGGATGCATTGGTGGCTGTTGCAATGCTTCTGGCTGATCTTCACTCCAAATGCGGCAATTTTGCTTATTTACGTACCATTCAACCAAAAATGAGCCTCATCGCTGAACACAATTTTTCGATAAAAAATGGAAGCAGCGCGCGATGAACATTTCGAACCGAGCACGAATTTTGATAATAAAATTCAATAATTTGCAAGCGTTGTTCATTTGTAAGACGATCCATGGTTAAATTGCAAACCAAACTGAAGCTGTTTGACAGTGACACAAGGTACTAAACACACGTCAGCTGTCAAAACCAGTGTTGCCAAAACCAAACCAGCTAAAAAATCACCCTTTACATGGAGAAAACAACACGGCCTTGGGGTCAATCCCCAGAAAACTGAGTTTGCCTTGCTCACGAATAAAAGTTATAATACCGCAGTTTGAGCCACCAGCTCTGGAGGGAACACCCCTAATGGTGGGAGATAGTGCGAAATATCTGGGAATTATCCTTGATATAAAACTCAATTGGTAGCCATTCAATTAGGTTAAGAGAATAAAGCAGCGACTGGCTTCAACGCATGCAACCGCATCTTTGTCAGAAGTTGGCGTCCAAACCACAAATTGTCCTGTGAATGTACGCGTTGATCTTGCGACCAATACTCATATATGACAGCATTGTATTTTGTGGCATGTCGCCATCAAAGCAAACCATCTTAAGTCAATGACTAGCAATCAATCAATCAATATACTTTTGTTTAGAATATGACAAATATATGACAAATTTATGTCTTTCTACTGGAAAAAGACAAGTGACAAACAATAAATAAAATTAGAAAAACGTTTGTTTTAAGGAAAAACAACGACTAAAAAATCTCAATGGGAAGTCAATGACTAAAATTCAAAGAATACCATAATGTAGTGATAACCAGCGCTATAAGTACCTACTACACCTACAGCTGGACTGGAGGGGATTCATTTCGGAGTAGGCAAGAATGGAACACATACGAACCAACGAAAAAAAAAAATGCATAATATCCATCTGAATATTCTCAGAAGAATTAAGTATACAATTCTCAATCCCACTACCTAATATCAGCATTGTCTTCAAAGCGTAGGTTCTGCCAATTGTAGAATGGGCCCGTAGGTCGTCAATGTTGACAATACCTCATAGTGATGGAAAGGCTCAAGGTTTTTGCATTCTGGATCGAACACTTTAATCGCTCTTTGTGAAAGCGAAATAAAGCCGACTTTTGGAATTCGGCTTTATTTCACATAGACAAATAATTCCGAACATAGCTTGAGAAATAAAGCCGAAACAAATGTTTACAGAATTTTCAATTGTAGGTACTTGTTAGAAAAACAAGTGAACTTTGTTCGTTCTAACTCGATGTGCATTTCGAATTATTATTTTCTCAAATTTATTATTCTTTGTATTTTAGCGTTTGAGAAAATAATACATCGTTTAAAAAAAAACCGGCCAAGTGCGAGTGTCACTCGCGCACCGAAGGTTCCGTATTTGGCTAAAGTCCAACACATCAGATATTATTTGAAATCTATAATATCATTCAATCTTTCCCCTCTTCATGAATTCGTCACAATTTAGTTTAATTTAATTACTTAATATTTTTACTCTCAAAAATTACTCGCACATTTTCATTTTCTAATTATTACCTAGTACCTACCCAACCCACGCCAATTTTCCATTCTGTATGCGACCTGTCCCAATTAAAAACTATTGACTAAAAATATATTACTTTTATTTTGTTCTGTACTCCCCAAAAAAGTGTATTATACTCCCCAACGAAATTAGCAAGCGGGAACCCTGGTGGTATACCACCAGTGACTTTCTTCTGTCCTTGATGGGGTCAATTGTGCACAACTGCGTAGTAGAGATTAAAACTTATGAGAGCAACGTATTTTACATGGTAAAATTATCTTTTTTGAAAATATCTTGTAAACTTTTAAATTTTTTAGGCAAAACAGTATTCAGCACATATATAGATAAGAACATGATCTACAAAAAAGGAATTTATGTATTTTTTTGTGAATCAAGAAATAAACCGTTTTTTGGGCGAATGAAAATATTTTTTTCACCAGATTACTAATTAATCGAAAACCAATCAATGTATTCCTTCCATTGGTATTTGTCGTTTAACTAGAGGTTATACCGGATGTTGTGTGTAAATTTTAGCCTCCTATGTCAATCGGTTCTTGAGATAGACCTGGTAACAAAATTTGCTTAGTGGGTTCGGACAGACAGACAGACGGAGAGACATCCGAGCGAAACTAATAAGGTTACGTTTTTTCCCTTTGGGTACGGAACCTTAAAAAGGGCTGAAATACAAAGAATAAGAAATTTGAAAAAAATTTGTTTCGAAATTCGAAATATAATGAGAAAATAATAGTTCGAAATTCGCGCAAAGGTGTTATTTCACGGCACCCCCTTACTTACTTACTTAAGGTGGCGCTACAGTCCGGGGTGGACCTGGGCCTCAACCAACAAGCGTCTCCAGCCAGCGCGATCTTTAGCTAGCTGTCTCCAGTTTCGCACGCTAAGTTGGTTAAGGTCCCCTTCCACTTGCGTGCGCCACCTGAGTCGCGATCTTCCTCTACTGCGCCTTCCTTCGGGTATGGATTCGAAGATCTTCCGGGCCGGAGCATTCGTGTCCATTCGCTCTACATGACCCAGCCACCTCAGTCGTTGGACCTTCACTCTTCTGACTAGGTCGATGTCGCTGTACAGCCCGTACAGTTCGTCGTTAAATCTCCTTCTCCATTCAGTGTCAATGCAGACGGGACCAAAAATCACCCGAAGGATTTTCCTCTCGAAGCGGCCTAAAGCGTCCTCATCCGCCTTTGACAAGGTCCATGCTTCTGCACCGTAAAGCAGGACTGGGATGATGAGGGTCTTATAAATGGACACTTTAGTTGCTCGAGAGAGGGCTTTGCTACTCAATTGCCTTCTTAGCCCAAAGAAACAGCGGTTGGCAAGAGTAATTCTACGTTTAACCTCAGCGCTGGTGTCGTTGTCTGAGTTCATAGCGGAGCCTAGGTAGACAAAGTCCTTTACCACCTCAAAGTTATATCTGTCTATTGTGACGTTCTGTCCGAGCCGTCGGTGTTGGGTGTTCTTTTTAGTTGACAGCATATACTTCGTCTTGCCCTCATTAACCGCCAAACCCATCTTCGCCGCCTCAGTCTCAATACTCACAAACGCGCCATTAATATCACGCTGCGTTCTGCCAATTATGTCAATGTCATCGGCGTATGCGAGTAATTGGACGGACTTTTGAAAGATAGTGCCTCTGGTGTTGGCGTTTGAGTTTTGCACTATTCTTTCAAGAACGATGTTGAAGAAGTCACATGACAGCGCATCGCCTTGTCTAAATCCTTTTTTGACATCGAAGGTCTCGGTAAGTTCTTTACCGACCTTGATGGAGCAGCGTGCATTCTCCATCGTCATCCTGCACAAACGGACGAGTTTGGCAGGGATGCCAAAACTAGACATTGCTCTGTATAGTTCGTCCCTATAAATGCTGTCATATGCGGCCTTAAAGTCGATGAAAAGGTGGTGGGTATCGATTTGAAGTTCCTGGGTTTTCTCCAAGATCTGCCGCAGTGTGAATATTTGGTCTATGGTGGACTTTCCTGGCCTGAAGCCACACTGATATGGACCAATCAGGTTGTTTACGAAAGGCTTCAGGCGTTCACACAAAACGGCAGATAAGATCTTGTAGGCAATGTTTAGAAGACTGATACCTCTGTAATTGGCGCAGTTCAGAGGGTCTCCTTTCTTGAGGATCGGGCAAACAATGCTGAGGTTCCATTCATCGGGCATACTTTCCTCCGACCATATTTTACAGATGAGTTGGTGCATGCTCCTAACCAAGTCATCGCCTGCCGCTTTGAATAGCTCGGCGGCTAGGCCGTCTGCTCCAGCGGCTTTGTTGGACTTCAGTTTAGATATAGCTATCTTCACCTCGTCCAGGTCGGGTGGACGGTATTGTTGATCCTCATCGTCCAGGTTGAACGGTTCATTCTGCCTGACAGCGGAATTTAAGTCGTCATCGCCGTTAAACAGTCTGCAGAAGTAGTTCTTCCATATCCTCAGCATCGACTGCGATTCTACTACGATGTTCCCTTGTTCATCCTTGCAGGCTTCGGTTCGGGTTCTGTAGCCTTGTGAAGTTCTTTTTACCCTTTGGTAGAACTTCCGAACCTCATTCCTGTTGTAACATCTCTCTATTTCATCGATCGCGCGCTTCTCATGCTCTTTCTTTTTTCTCCTTAGAAGCCGGTGTTCGTCTCTTCTCTTCTGCGCGTAGAGCTCACGAGCAGCTCTGGTCCTCCTTTGCAGCGCCGCTTTGTATGCCTCTTGCTTCGCTGCATGTGCTTGCCGGCACTCGTCGTCGAACCAGGGGTTTCGTTGTGGCGGTCGGGTGAAACCCAGCACATCAGAGGCGGCGTCTCTGATGGCTTTTTGGCAATGTTGCCACTGGTCTTCAATACTTGATGCTGGCTGCAGGACCTCTTGAGAGATTGAGAGAGACTCGATCGGAAGAGGATCTGGTGATCTCTTGCGATTGTAGCCGTCCGACGTCAAACTTCCTCCCAGTATTTACTTGTTTTGGCGGCGTTCGGGATATCCGAAGGTGTACCTTGGCTACAACAAGGTAGTGGTCCGAGTCAATGTTGGCCCCTCGGAACGTTCGGACATCCATAATACTGGAGGAGTGCCTTGCGTCGATCGCAATGTGGTCAATCTGGTTGACGGTTGATTGATCAGGAGATCTCCATGTGCCTTTATGAATATCGAGATGCGGGAACCGCGTACTTGCTATGACAACATTTCGCCCCGCCGCGAAGTCGATCAGCCTAAATCCGTTATCGGAGGTGGTGTCGTGTAGGCTGCACCTGCCGACGGTACTACCAAAGATGCCCTCTCTTCCTAACTTGGCGTTAAAATCGCCTAAGACAATTTTAGTGTCATAGCCAGGGCATTGCTCGTAGGTGTGGTCCAAGAGCTCGTAGAACCTTTCTTTGGTGTCGTCGTCTTTCTCCTCCGTGGGGGCGTGCGCGCATATTAAGCTAATGTTGCCGAATTTAGCCTTAATGCGGATTGTCGTGATGCGCTCGTTTACATAGTTGAAACTTAAGACTTCTTGCCTAAGTCTGGCGCCAACGACGAATCCACATCCGAATAAGCGCTGTTTTTGTTGCCGATAGCAGTCGCCATAATAGATATCGCAGTTTTTCATCTTCTTCTTGCCCGGGCCATCCCATCGCACTTCTTGGATGGCGGTTAAATCTGCTTTATAGTGGTTCAGGGCTTCCGCTAGTTGTTCGGCTGCACGCGGTCTGTTAAGGGACCTAACATTCCACGTACAGATCCGAAATTCGTTGTCCTTTGATCGTTTGCCAGGTTCGTCAACAGTTAGATCATCCGTATCCGAGGCTTGTTGGTGCTTCGCAACTATTATATTTTTACGTAGTCGGGCAGTTACCCCGGCGTACAACCCCCAACCTGGAGGACCAGGCCCTTTGTGCGACCCCTTGGACAAAAGGAGCCGGGATATTCCGGAGTCAGTAACCCGCTGCGGGGATGTGAGAGCTGCCGTTGACCTATTAAGGGCTCTTCCGCCACCATCTCTATTTCAACACCCTGACTAGTGTTGAAAATCCTCAATGACCTCAGCTCCAAATACGTCAGAGTAGCCCATTGAGGTATCTGCCATGTTGACTGTTGACGCCACCGTTGATTCAGCTTTGTGAATTCATCCGCCGTACGTCCTCTTTCTGAGGGGCTCATGTAAGACTTCTGAGACTCGAGCAGACAGTCAATCCGACAGCACCCCCACGACCAGTAAAATATCACGAAGGCTTTGGCCAGAATAAAACAAAGGCCGGACCAACAAACAGTTTGATAGGTCATCGTTATCTTAGGGGGTAAACTTCTTAAGAAACCACCATGAAACTTACTCTCAAAAATTACATAGGTACGATTAATGAAAATTTGGCCTTATTTGGATTGAACTTATTTCACAGCCCCCTATGAAAACAAACATTTTTCGACATAAATTTTTCGCTCTAAATATCAAGCAACGTATTAAAATGCAAAAATTATTTCCAAAAGGATGTATTTTTTCGATATGTAGATGTCACTATAAAAGAAACGACATAACTATCCAAAATTGGATGCGTTTTTTAGTAGATATTCATACTTATAAAATGTAGGGTCGATTTTCGATGCCAGGCGACATGAGCTTGATTATATAATATTCAAAGCAGGTACTTTCGTGCACCGATTAAATACTTACATTTTTTGTTATATCGTGTATACAGCTCATGGTCATGACATTGCTTATTT
The DNA here is from genome assembly GCA_949126925.1 of Cheilosia vernalis. Classification (NCBI taxonomy): domain Eukaryota; kingdom Metazoa; phylum Arthropoda; class Insecta; order Diptera; family Syrphidae; genus Cheilosia; species Cheilosia vernalis. Next base: position 41,766,394 of record OX421358.1, on the reverse strand, counting down.
ATACAATACAGCTGTCTTCTGTGCTTCCACGTCATAAGCTTCATTAAACAAAATTTTGCAATCTAAATTTGTTATCACGAATATAAAGTCGACTGATGCCATGCTGTAGGTACATACTATGTGCAACATCTGTTATACCCAATATACTCGTACATACTTAATAATCTACTTAGCATAGGTATGCCCATACCTATGTATTTCGTAGTACCTACGTACATATATCGACATATATACAGTATACACTTTAAAATACATGCACCCATCCTTTGGAAATCCAAGAATCCCTGCTTAGGGTCATTATACCAGCCTGTGTTGCTGACACGGCCACAATGCATGCAAGATTGTAAATCGACCATCATATAGCTTGGGTAAATTGTACCGAAAGGCACATAATTTATATGAAGAGCGTGAGTTTAATGACAAAATTATAATGATTGATATAAATGACATTAAGAATAGCCGCAGTGATTGCTTATTGAATTAAACAGGATAGTTGCTTTACTTGCGAAAAGTTCTTGCCAAATACCTACTCGAACATAATATTGATTTAGTTCATATTCAGAGCCAGCGCGAGTGCATACTACATTGCATCATTATATTAATACGTGAACATCAAAAGTTTCCGTACTACATAATATGTACACTTTTTTAGTATTTATATTTTTTGTAATAGTGGTATAGTAGAATGAAACTTATATCATTCCAAAGGTACTGCGCCATAGAGGTGCAAATCTTAAAAAGCTATAGGGTCGATTTTCGACCACAAGTGAGACTTGTTTTTTTTTTAAATGCTGATGGCAAGCTAAAAATGCTGCTAAAAAAAATATTTTTTACTTGGCCCATGATCTGGGATGGGACTATAGTTCCATAATCAGTGTCTGCATTTCTGGCCTACCGGGACATTCCATATAACTGATTTCGAAAATTTTGAGTGATTATTGCAAGGTAATAAGCTGCTTTAAAATAGTAGTACTCATTATGACAGTAGCAAAATTATGGAAAGCCGCCAAAAAAGGCCCAAAGGTTGGTAGGTAACAAGTGTAATTTTTTAAGATACTCTGTAAATTAAGAATTTTCGTATCATATTTGGAAATAAAAGCTTTTGAAAATTTTGCAAAGTGTTTTTTCAGACTAACAAAGGTCAAAATAACAAAAAAGTGGCAAATTGCGGCTTTAGTCGCACAACGGTCGCGCTGTCTCATATAGGTACGAGTAGATACTTCCCTACAGCAAATATTGCGTTTTTATGCGGACAATTCTTAAGATGTGAGCGCTCATATTATTTATTGTTATTCAGTACGTACCTGCACAATTAGCTTTAATTTATTGCAACATATATTTTAAAATCGGCGTGCTTCTCTCGCAAACAAAAAATTTACTCGAGTCAGAGATTTTCTTCCTTGCAAGAACTAAACTCCCAACAAACTGAATACACCTCCTTACTTGTGTATAATATACACTCTTTACACATTTTCCATTAATTTTTCCCATCAACCTTTTTTGGTAAATTTTCAGCATTTCATCAAAGTTCCACAGGTGCTATTAGCCAAAAGTCTACATTCCTTTGAAGTGTTGAATTGAAATATCTACCCTTGTGTTGAATAACCTTTTCCTTCGCGGAAGATGAATTAAAGTGGGGAATGAACTATTCTAAGAATTTTTGATGTTGATGTTGAATGTTTCAGGTGTACAGATAGGTATACCTATAAAAGTAAAGAAAGTTTAAAGTGGGCGTTCCTTTGTGGTTTTGTACATAACTGGTTGATAATAATATCTGTTCGTTATTTTTCTTCGTAATAGCAGCCACTAATTTGATTGTATTAAAACACGGATATGGGACCATCTTACATCACTTTAAATGTAGGATAAGTATGAGATATGAGAACATTGGTGCCGTGACATAAGGCCATGCGACATAAGGCCATATTTCGAAATATGGCGTTATGACACTTTCACAAAGCGACATAAGGTAATATTCGAACATATGGCCTTTTGTCGCTTTGCTAAAGCGTCAGGCCATAATTTTTTGCGACATAGGGCCATATTTAAAAAAAAACCTTGGTACATGCTTATATTGTCAATAACAAGAACCTTTCTTTACGGTTAGAAAGGTGTTATTTTGTTGTGAGATCACTCGGTGCCGTATGCAAAAGTGTAATAAAGCCAACTTTCAATAGTGGTGGTGGGTGCGCTTTCAAACTATGAAATGCGTATGAGGGGGGGGGGGGGCATACTGCCCCTCTGCAATCTTCCTGCTTGGATTTACTGTTGGATTGCTGGGTGGGAGCAAGGTTGGTCTTATTACTCAAATTTTGTTTGCGTTATTGCGGTTTTTTGGAATCAAATAATATATATATGTATGTACATACAAAATAAAACATCTTTATTTAATCTTTTATAGCTTCAGCTATCTAGGTTGACAGTAGAATAACTTGAAAATGACATAAGGCCATATGTTCGAATATGGCCTTATGTAGCTTTGTGAAAGTGTCATAACGCCATATTTCGAAATATGGTCTTTTGTGAACTACATTGTATATGTGTGCGTAAACTCTTTCCAATTTAACTATTTTATGAACTAAATATCTAATTTTTATTAATTGAGCAGACATACAAACATGCAAAGCCCATTTTCTTTTTTCCAGATTAAAAAAATAGTTCCTTGTTCCTCAACAAAGATTGTTTGCTTTTAGTAATATTAACCTGCAGTTTTAAGATGGTAAGCAAAAAAATCAAAATTGTGCTTCAATAGCTACCTCGAGTAGTTCATTGGTAACAGAATTAAATCATAACAAAAATAAAAATGTTTGATCTAGGGATTGCCCCACGGGGCGCAGGAAAAACACCCAAAAAAGGGGGTTTTTGGTACTTTATGCAATATCAAGGCCGAAAAATAAAATTGTGCTTCAATAGCTACCTGCATCTTTAAAAAGTGGCAGAGCAATGGTATATTGTCGTTAGTTTACAGTCTTCTATATATATATTTTTAATTTGATATTAGTAAAATTAATTCGAAATTGCTGCCGTATTCCACGATAAGGGTGAACATGGTCATTTCCAAATTGAAAGCAAACTCAGTTTTTTTTTTTTTTTAATGGACCAAAATAAACTAGGAGCTTGGAGTAAAATCGATATTTTCGAATGCATTGTGTCCTTCATTGTCATTAGAATCACCCAAAACAGTATACTTTTAGTATATCATAAACACTACTTCCAACCATAAGCATAAACACCAACATTGCCAATCTATTCGTGTCAAAAACAAGAACTTAACCTAGCAGATGAGAAACTTGGAATTTAAGATTGGTATTTTATACCTTGAAGGTAGAAATTTAATTCAACAGGCAAATGTAGCTATGTACCTACCTAAACAAAATAAAGTGCACGATTGGGCCCAACGAAACTTCCTCCTTCATCAAATGTACGGTTGGTTGTTTTCATACTTTATTATGTAGTTAGATAAATATCTGAGAACCGATGCTAGATAAAAGAAATGTTAATTCATCTGGTACGGCAGTATTATATCAATTTATACATGTGAACTTTTTAAGCGCCTACTGTACTCTTAAGACCAAAACACGTGCTCAGAAATGCTGGACGCAGTGCAGGGTTCACCTATAGGCGGATTCTATAATCGCGAACGGACAACTTCCAATATTTCCTGTTCTAATATCCAGGGCCGTCTTAACCTAGGCTGGGGCCCTTGGGCACACAAGAATTTGGGGCCTTTTTGGAAAGTACAAAAAGCGAATTATCATAACATTTTGTTAATAAGTGTGACCAATTATTATAGGTAATCATTAATCAAAGACAGTCATTAATGATATTAGAATGCTGCTGGTTTTTTGGTTATGATTACGATAACGGTTTCTTTCGGGATTTCTGTTGAGCAAAATCTTCTATTATATCTTTAAAGTAAATTTTTTTAAGGATATCACTTTCTATGCACATAATTGACAAATTACTCAATCGTTCTTGTAACATTGTTGTTCGCAATTCATTTTTTATTCTCTTGAGCTGCTAAAATGACATCGTGTTTCAGCACGGATCGTATCGTACGCGTACCCATGCGAAGGTCTTAGTGGAAAAATCAGGTCCCTACGGACCTGTTGCGCCAAAAATTATATTTATTTATTATAAATTTCAAGTTCGAAAGTATTTTTTTCAAAAACTTTAACAGTAATAGGTCGGTTTAAAACATTTTTTTTTTGCACTTTATACTTTTTTTTTGTATAGGCGCAGTGGCTTATTGGTTAGTGTGTTGGACTACTAAGCGAGGGGCCCCATGTTCGAATCCCGCAAAAAAACCCAAATTCCAACTGAGGGTTTTTTCACTGCGCCACCTCTCGCGAACGTCTGACAAACATCCGAGAGTATAATTGTCTTGAAAGACCTTCTCAATCGGCCGTTTGGAATTGGCATAAAATTGTAGATCCCTTCCATTCCTTCCAAAAATTATAAACTCACACGAATGGTTGCTAGAAGCTAGCCCCAGGGTCCCTACAGACCTGTTGCGCCAACTATAGGCAAAATTAGGCACCGAATTTCGATCTTTTGCTCTCAAATAAAACGTATCCACTATCAATTTCAATCACAGAATGCGATAAAGTTTACCTACCTACCATTTCGTTGTCCTTACGCATGCCGGCACGCACATATAGGCGTTCCATATCACCAAATTACATGAAAAAACTGATTTCTTATGGCATCAAGTGATTCTTAAAGATTATGCCTGCTGCTGCTACAGTAATATGAGAATCGCATATAGCGTTATCTCTATACTTCTTCCCACTCCACCGGCTTCCATTATTCGGCAATTATATTTTGATTTGCTTTTGCTGTGTCATAAACTCACATGGTAACATGACCAACCGTAAAAGGCATAAGGCAGAAAAGCTCTTTGCCTACACAAATGAATGGAGCGAAGTGAAAGGTGCAAGAAAAAACAAGAGCCTTATTCTCAACGCTTATTTTGAAAGCTCCTTGTCTGGCAAGGAAAAAATAGGAACCAAATTTTTGTACAGGAATAAAACATCTATATATTTTTATTCTCTGTGATGAAAGTTTTATACATCATTCGGGGATTCCCCCAAAAAAAAATGTTTTGAGAATAAATGTGTGAGAGAAATTGTCGGTACTTCGGGGCCCCCTGAGAATGGGGGCCCTGGGCACGGGCCCCGTGTGCCCTTATGGTGAAGACGGTATTGCTAATATCGCTTTGTTCACATTTTAGTACTATTCACATGAGAGCCAATTGCGAGTGAACTGCGAACAAGCGAATATTCGTAGTTTTTGACACTTCAATAATTCTTAAAGGTTCAGTTCGATAGAATTTTTTCATTCGTAGGTTTGTGGATCGCGACTGTTTTATGTGGATTGTGAATAAAGTGTGACAGTTTGCGGCAAGAATTTTCAATTGCTGTAGGTAATTGTGAATTGAGCTATTTAAATCAATTGAGGTTCGATTACTAGATGTTAGATTAATTTAATTTAATGCTTTGGCGGTATGTGAATAGTTATTAAAAAAAGTTTTAAAAAAATGTGATTTCAAAATAAATATCCCCATCACAACATCATAGTGTAAAGCCGGTCAATATTTGTTAAATATTGGGAGAAAGTAATAAATCTGTGTAGGAGCGTCAGAAGAAGGCACATTTTTCTTACATCACCCCTTTTTTAAAGACTTTTTAAAGTTAAATTTAACGAGATCTTAAAAGTAGATATAAAAATGAGTTGATATAATTTATAAACAATATTTAATTAATTTTTATATATTTATAAATAAAAATCAAATCTTCAATGTTTTCATTTTAAAATTTGTCATTTGAAAACGAATTGCATCTACTGTTTCGTAGAAGTACCTACTGTCTAACTAACCTTTTAACGACATCTAATTCTAATGTGATTTGGTTTTTTTGATTTTATTTATAAAAGAATTTGTGTGAGAATGATATATTTACAGTATATATTGTATTGTAGAACTAAAACTAAAATTTGTAATCTTTCTCAAAAAAAAGCTGTCAAAGAAAAAAGTGCTAAAGCTAACTTCTCTGCAATTTAGGAATTTTCGCACATTATTTAACAATTATTGGCTCTCCTAACACTGTAATTGTGTTATGATAGAGAATAAAGTTATTTATTTGGAAATCACATCTTTTCTAAAATGTTGCTAAGTGCCTTTCCAAAAAAATTCGCATTTTCAGTGTTTGCTAGCAAGATCAAAAACTGGAATAACTAAGCCACCAATTACTTACATGCTTGCATTGTTTTCCGCGAATTGTTTGCAACCGCGTTTTTGTTATAATTGTAAGTAATGTGTAAAACCAAACCAAGATAACAGAGCCAAAACCTGTTTGACTGGCTATACATTCTTGTTGCTTGCTCTTCATTGAAAATTCTCTAAGCTTATCAAAAAAAAGTGTTTGGTGGGACATAAGTCCAAATTTTACTTTTGGAACTTATGTCCCTATGGTGTGGGACACTTAAATGGGACACAAATCCCAAAAGTAGAAATTGGGACTTAAGTCCCTGCACACTGTTTTTTTAAGATTTGTTTTTGAATAATTTATGATTTATCAGTTATAAACAACTAGCTGACCCCGCGAACTTCGTTTCGCCCAAATTCGTTAATGTAATTAAAGTAATAATTTCGAGCATGCACATTGCACATGCTATTTTATGTAGTCGCTTAAATACCAATGGCAAGCCGTTCTGAATAAGCGCAATCCACTGAGGTTTGCAAAGTGCTTTATTTCGACAATGTCCATTATAATTTTAATTATGCAACTTTAGAAATAGCGCTTTATTTTATTTTTGAATGGGAGGTGCCACAAAAAGTTTTCCTATACCGCTTATGTTTTGCAAAGTACCACCTATAGTGTGGTATCCTATATTTCAGCACCACCTATCGGGTCCAGAACTCAAGTAGAAATTGATGGTTATAGTGTAAGCGCTGTTCGTACATTTCAGACATATTTCCGTTTGTAAGTTGGTTCGCACGAAACAGAAAATGTGAAATGAAAATACTGATACCATTTTCAAACCTTCCCATGAATCATGTTTGTAATTATGACATCATGCAGGTCTGGATTGGTTTCGGGATCTGGAACCTCGGCACATAAATGATTTCGACTAACCAAATGAAAATGTGCGCATGAGGCAAGCCTCTTTTTTGCCATTCAATCGAATACATCCAACATCGAGTATAAGCAAAGACACGATGCTTAACAATATAGTCCATCAGCGACCGATGAAATATTTGTAACTTTAACAGCCATGAAGAAAACTAACCGCACCTGTCAACTTGGTTGGTAAATGGTAAGCCTTTTCCCTTCTCTCTCTACACCGGTACCGAAGGTGTTATGGCACCTTTGAGTTGCGCTCACTATAACCCTATTCACTAATGAGCAGAATACCACAATTGTTACACGCTCATTTTTCGTAACAACCCCTATACGTGCAAACTCAAAACGCTCCACAACTCCTGTTGCCTGTCATCGTTGCCCACGCCATCTTAATCACCCCTACATTTCAACGTACTCACACATACTTATGCAAGGATCCTGAAAATACATGTCAAACAAAAATGATGGATTCAAAAACCATGAATTAAAAAACGTATCTACTGCTACTCCATTTTAAAAAGTTACTTAATGTAACATAGTAAACATAAACAAACTTATTGGTTATATTTAAAAAAAAATGTCAAAATCGTTGACAACAACAATTCGCTTTGAAAATAATTAAAATACCTAATTGACAACAACAATTGCTTTGAAAATTTAAAATATTTTTTTTTTGTATTTGAAGTGTCACTACTCGATTTCTATCCAGTTTATTTTTTTTCAAAGTGCTTCTCCCCATGTAAAACGAAATGTGTGCCTACAACGCCACCTGTTGAGAATTTTCCGACTTTTCTTTTTTCATAAACCATCCCTGATTGAAGACGAATAAAACACAACAAAAATCATTGAAATCGGTTGAGCCCTTCGTGAGTTATTAAGTCACAACGCACTTGCAACAATTTTGTATAAACCGAATACGCCGATGGACGTGGGCAATTGAAGTGGGAGTTTCTGATTGTGCAAGGCTTCAAGTGGCTAGAATTATTTTAAGGTGCATATTTCAAATGGCTAAAGAAAAGAAGAAGTGGCTAAAATCGTAGTTCCAATTGAATTCTTATTGACAGTGCGGTATTGAGTTTCACAAAAATATACCGTGAAATAAATAGTATTATAATAGCTTGTATTAATTTTTTGATAAAAAGTAAGTGTGTCGTCTTATTTACAACTTATATTAACTTAAAGCTATTTATTTTGATTGAAATCTTTACATTACGTTTTCTTAAATTATGCGGACAAAACAGTAACAATTATATAGTTCGAAAAACACCATTGTTTAACTATTTAGCCGAAACCTGAGTACCTACCTATTAGAAATTATAGAGATTGTTTGAAATGTAAACATTGCATGATCATGAGCAAGAACAGTACTTAGAATTAGCGTTTTCAGTGAATCGAATTGAAAATTAAGGACATCGTTTTCAGGTAAACTGAAGATAGCAGAATAGGTACTTCCAATAGGTATGTAAGAGAGATGGTCTATAATCTTGTCCCAAAATTAGATGAGATGTACAAAAAATTGCAAAAATGAAGCTAAGTGCACTGTGCAATTGCATGGAACAATTTATGTCCAAAAGCCAACTACAATATTTAAATTGATTCATGCCTGCCATATTCAAAATGAGGGAGAACTTGTAGGATTTAGCTTTATTAAACATCAAAAATGTCAATCTTACAGATGAAATAGCCAGAATGGATTTGGTTAACTTCTTCTAAAAACAATAAATATGATTGATATCTATCTATACGGAGAAAAATGCGTAAGCCAGGCAAGTTGTTAGGTCCAACAATGATGAAGCACAACGCTGCAAAATAAGACTCAACTTCTGTTTGGAGTAGGTACATCATTTTAGACTAAATTCTATAGTTAATAAGTTAATGGTAGCTATATAGCATCCAACTGCTTACAGGGTTTGCTTGGTTTTCCTTGAATGTAAGAATCATTTGGCGAAAGAAAGACCTCATTTCGCCTTTTCAAGATTATGAGGACTGTGAAAGTTAAGATAAATAAATATTGAATTTATATTCTTATTATTGTACTTATGATATACCGCATACAACACGTTTTGTGTGTTTCTCAGGACCTGGGCACTCATTCCGTATGTCGATTATTACCAGGCGATAGCGTTTCGACGATAGCTTTGCTTCACGTAACTTCAATAATCGTCTATCGTCCAGACGATATCGTTTTGACGATTGAACATTTGCATGACATACATGAAAATTCAAATCAGACGTCCGTCGTATAAAATGTCATAAATGAGTTTTTTTGGCAAACAATTTTGTATTTGATGCCGGCAAACTTGAAAATTGCAAAGTGGAATTAATTTAAATTTGTTCCTTAGTTCATTAATAATAACAAATAACATCGAAAATATGTATTATTGATAGGTCAGCTTCATGGATGAGCATCCCGACTTGTTCAAAGCTGTCCAAATGTTCCACTCCGTATAGGTACTTCGATTGCTGTACTATCATTATCAATACAAATGTTATGGAGGGCAGCACAAACATTTGCAAAAACCACTTTTCCGTTTTCAAATTACAATTCCAAATCAACATGAGGATGATGACAACATGTAATTTAATGTTATAGTGAATTTTAGATATAAGTTTTGTATGTATGTAAGCATCAATACACCTTTCCACAATATTTCTTGCTTTTGCGTGAGGTTCATACAAAATAAGTCTAAAGTGTACATAAATCGTTATTTATATATTTGGTAGCATTTGAAAAATATCTGAAGTCGAGTTTTCTTGAAATTCAATAAAAAATCTTCAGTTGTTTGCAAAACATACAAATCAATGCAAAACGATACCTCATTAGGTATAGCTCAAATTGTATCGTCTGGGCGATAGCGTTTCGACGATTATTGATTTACGTGAAGCAAATTTTCAATCGTCAAAACGATATCGTCTGGACGATAGACGATTATTGAAGTTACGTGAAGCAAAGCTATCGTCGAAACGCTTTCGTCTGGCGATAATCGACATACGAGATGAGTGCCCTGAACTTCTGGGACAGATAATATCATATGTATGGTCTGCAGAAATTGCTCTCCATATTACTGTTTAGACCATGTTTAGACATTCTTCTTATAACACTCACTTTTGTTGGTTTTACGGTAATATCTTTTTTTACTGTTATGATGTGGTTAATTAATTTTTTTAAATTTCTTTTAAAGATGTCAATGTGACTTGATTATAAATTTAAAGATAAGGAATGCTTTTATTAACCTGATGCAAAACCACTTACTCACATTAAAATTAATTGTTTTGAAATACTCAAAGCATAACAATCTATATTCTTGAACGTATCTGATAAAAAAATGTATCAATTAAGGATAATTAGATAGAAGCTGTCTTTTCAAAGAATATCCTTGGGTCGGTGAAATGAAATAATTTCAAAGTTGGCAGCATAGAGAACACAATTTCATCATCAGCCTTTATATCCTATTGCAATATTCCCCGGAAATTGTGCTGTGATGACGATAATTGCGTTCCTTGATTTTTTTTTCTCTCTTCCTTGTTCCTTCTACAGGAGATTATGAACTGATTGAAGCAGCGACTTAGAGTTCCAATATTAAAAGCAATTATGTTAACTTTATATGTCAACTATTGGTAACATTTTAGCGGTTGCCATAATTACTACGCTATGTTCACAAATAATCTGCAAATGATATGACATTAGTGAACTACATAATAATACAAAATTGCCTGTTCAAATGGTTGCCAGGTTTTGTCCCAAAATTTGACGATTTCATTTGCAGATGGTTTGGCTGCAAATAATTTCTCTGGCAATGTTGACAGGTAGAAAATTTGCGAACTCACAACGGTTGGCAGACGTTTGCTTAGAAAATATGTCTGTTCCTTCATCGTATTCAAAATGGTTAGTAGACGTAGACATAATATAAAAATCAACTGCTGTGCGTTAGTCGGGTAAAAACTCGAAAACGCCCCGACGATTTGAATGATTGTTCCGCGCTGAGTTAAGCGAGAAATCGATAAGTTTGCTTGGAATGGATAATTCTCAAGTAAGGGAATCTGAATTTTAAACTGATGACAAAGAAAAAAACGCGAACACCGATTTAATTAAAGAATTGATTGATTTACCATAGTAGTACTTTCTCCTTTTCTCCAGCTGATGATGGCTTAGGTATAACACTCAGCTATTTTTTTAAGTCAATCACCCTGAGCATCCGTTAGGAATAGTAGGTGATCTATATCGGATTGCAGTAGTGTAGTTATTGTGTAGTTATTGTGTCTATGGGCATACTTGATTTTGATGACTGACAGTTGACTGTTGTCGGCCCTTTGTCGTTTTTTTTGGGATGTTTCGGACTTACCGCCATACAATTTTATATACCTACTTTATAATTTTGTTGCGCAACCTCAATCCAACGAAACTTTGTATCATATAGCGTTTGATTTGATTGTGAAGAATCTCAAATCAAATGTGATCAAGCGACGATTTTGAAAGAAAAATTCGAAGCAAGGATTCTCATTTCTCGGATTCCGCTTATTCAGAATGATTTACCATAGCAATTTCCATTCAACTTCAAATAATAAGTCGAAAGGATAATCGCCAGATATTTATGGCAACAAACTTGAATTCCCGTGTTTCTCACATGGTCAATGGTAGGTGTATGGCGTGCTTAAGTGTAAGCAAACCTTCCGCATTGTACGTCATGTACCGTAAAGCACTTTATTTAAAAAGTGGAAGGTTGGCCCACACGTCAATCATTGCGGTTTGATTGAAACACATTGACATTGATATACTTCTGTTATTTCTATTGGCCCATGAGTAATGAAATATATTGGAGACGCGACATTTGGCAACAAATTACCTCTTAGTATAAATAAGAAGAAATACCTAAAGCATTAAATTTGACTTAAAGTTAAGAAATATGTAGTTAGATTGGAAACACCGTCAGTGATGCCAGCCCGTATTGAAGCTACCATACTTAAACCGTAAAAAATATGCCATTATCGAAAAAATTATGCCCTTTTTGGTAGAAAAGATAAAAATCGCATATCTTACAAAAGGCAACTAACCTAAAGGTGATTTAAAATTGATAACAGAATGTTGGTCGATCGATAGGTATTTCTATTTTTTTTTATCTCCATAATCCAAGGTTTTGGTTGGGTGAGTAAGTCAAGTAGAGAATTAAAATAAGTAAATAAAAATTTGGGATGCGACTTTGATCAAAGAATTTACAGGCTACTAGCAAAAGCGGACTTCGGAATCGAACTTTGTTTTTGTTTCTTTATTTTTAAGTGCCACTGTATTTAATATAACTTTTAAATAAAGAGATTGAATTGACCGAATTACATCAAATAGCATTATGCATGGTCGGAATTATTATTCTCATTACATTAATTAATTTGGGCGGAACGAAGTTCGCCGGGTCAGCAAGTATGAAATATAAATCATTTCGAGCTTCACTTTAAGATCCACAATAAAACAGCCCATAAGGTTAAGAAGAGTCAGAAAGAAGATTTCGAGGACTCCACGGTCTCACAGTCGCAGTCGTCGTTAAACTGTGAACAAGTCTTCCAGGACTCTTTGGCCAAAAATGAAGAAAAATTAAAATCGCAGTTTAGAGCGGCATTGTGCAAAAAAAAAACAGGACGGGATCGGAAGATCTGCCTATGCATATTCGTACCTACATATAAAGATCTTGATATTTTTTTTTACTAACGGAAACGTTTTCCAAATTGAACTTGATCAAGTAGTAGGGCAGAAGAGGGGCATTAGCCCGGAATACATTTTCTAACAGCGAAGGAAATAATGGTACTTCCCGGAAAGAACTGCTTAGAAGAGATGCCGATGCCGATAGTTCTTTTGACGAAGACGATCAAACTTTACCCGCTACATCAGGGTAACTATGTATATATGAAATCGGAGAAGGTATCATATTTATGAGTGTAACGAATTCCGAGGAGGAATAATCACAGTCTAGTAATAGCCCTGTTTTTTTGAGCTTCGTTCTCAGCAAAGCAAAGTAAAGTAGGATTTTCAGCACGCAATTACAACAACTACACTCTACTTGACACTTCGACGACTCACACTAGGTATTCATTCCCATAGCAAGATTCACTTTGGAGTAAATGTATACTTCTGAACACCAGGGGGAGAAATTTTTGTTGCCCTCCTTGTATAATATGAATCTGTTCACAAAGTTTCTCTATTTACAGTACAGACTATTCGTTGGTTGGTGGAAATTCATAAAGAAATGCATAAGTGAACTAATTTTCAAAATAACAAATAAATATAAGGGCTTGTACTAAAATATGCAATAAATTATTTTTTATGTAAGCTGCAAATATTGTTTTAGACAAATATACCTTATTAAACTTGTAATCGTAAGATATTAGTGTATTAATCTTTGAGATATATATTTTTTATATTTTTTAAACCCCAAAATATGAGGAAGGATCAATATCCTTTGAAAAATTTATTCAAAAAAATTGTATTTCTTTGACTGAAAAAAGTTCCTTCTTGTGATGTGCCCAATCATGTTGTATCATGCTACCTACTGAACAGGCCCAAACCTACTGTTCAGAAAGCTGCTGGGAATCGTTTAAGTGCACATTTTCCTACTTTACTTTGCTTTGCTGAGATTGAAGCTCAAAAAAACAAGCCTAATATAAGAAGAAGGTTCGGCTCTGTTCAAGAACGATTTTTACAAAGAATTTTAGAAATGCAGAAGAAACGCAATGACTATAAAAATAAAGTTCTCAACTTTTTGCATGATCTTGAAAAGTCCTGTTAAAATATTAAGAGAACGAAAAGACTGAGTAAGATGTATGTAGGTACCAATTTCTTCTTAGTTCTTAAACATAATTTTGTTAGAGTACTACGTCCTGAAGACATGATCATAAATAAAACTAACATTATAAACCTGATCTACTTCTTATTCTTTTGTTATTTTTGTTAGGTTTCTTTTATGTTTTTCACTTAATTACCTATGCAATAATATAAACTGAAGTACATACATATGTACTGGAATGAAACTTTTATCTGTCTGTTACAAATATAAATACAAACGAATGTAATTAAATGCATTTCTTGATAAATTGAATCCCGAATAAGATTTCTAACTGTTTCTCCATACTGTGTGGATGCTGTAGTTTCAGACGGATCTTCTGTTGGATGCTCGTCGGGAAAATTAAGGTCGTTTTCATTTGCTAGATTGTGCAAAACGCAACAGGCTCTTATAAAGTAACATTTTAGCATCCCTTGGTTTAGAGTAATAGAGCTGCCGAAAATTGAGCATACATTTGCTATTGAAAAAATTCCCAAAAAATGGTGGCGCAACAAGAGCTCAACCTTATATAAATATCTATTTGAGCACTTATTAAATGCCCATTGCCTATATGAGGTGGCGAGATATTTGGTGCATGAAAAATGTAATGATCTTTAAGATTTATTACTTTACTTCCACAAAGTGCTTATCATAATATCAGAGAGTTTTTTAGCTGGGTAGCAGCTATCATGGCACCAACCAGGAAATTTGATAAAAACACTTAAAAATGTTAGTTTTTCCTCGCAAATTACTTGCATCCTTCCCTTTATGATCTGTGTTATCATCTTTACATTTTGCTGGTGGGTCAATAAAGATATGAGTTCCATCGATGCAACCTGTAAATAAACTAAAAATACAGAAGAGTTGCAGCATATAAAGGGCGGGCCATTTAGTGGTTTCTTTTTAAATCGTGGGTTATTTTGACACTGACGGCTGGCTCCAGCTCGAAATCTTGACAGAAAGCCAGTATCATACCTCCACGGAAAGAAATGAGTTGTATTTGTATTACCCTAGAACAACGTTGAGAAATATCGGAAACTTATTTCCCAAGTGAGTGCTGAAATGATGAACCCACGCGACTGCTGTGCTGCAAGTTTGTATAAAAAGTTCGTGAGACTGGTATAAGTTCCCTAATTCAGTCAAAATAGATAAACACCGTTCGGAAATAATGTAAAAACTAAACTATATGGCTTTACAGACGTAAATTGATTATTACTAGAACAATATATACGTAGGACCAGGTGTGTGCGTCAGAGATATGGGTTACAGATTTATGAGACATTATTTCTGAGAACTAACATTGTTACCCTACTACTCCATCCAAATTTTCTTATCGTTACAATATTGAAAACTAATGAGATAGGATGAAATAGATTAAATTTCTAATTAGGATATGATTACAGGTTTTTGGATATGAATACAATTTATCTGAATCGTATCTTAATTGAGCATATAGGCAAGGGAATTAAACAAAAGTTTCATAATGAATATTTTAACTCCAACCGAAATTTCAAAATATTACTTGGAGAAAATTGTACCTAATGCTTATTTCAAATCAATAAAATTATGTGGAGAATTAAGATATAATAGTTACCTTTTTTAAGTATGGCATAACATGCGACCTGTCGCCTTTCTACTGCTGCTTTTCCTTAACAAAGGTAACCGAGAGTTCTTCAAACAAAGTCTTAATAAAATCAACGGATTTGACTCTTATCACAAATGTGAATGAATTATCACTATTGGTAGATATGCTATTTAAATAGCTCGTCAACTGTTTTAACAAAATTAAATTCCTTCACTATCATAAACAACAGAATTTCACATTTCCAAATGATGGAGATGGAGGTCATCCTCAAAGCCCGTGACTTTCGTATTAAATCCTCTAATAATTTTAACTATACCCACAACTTTTGCATTTAAATTTTTTCATCTTTTTTTTGGATGAGAGGTGCCAAAACCCGTTTTCCCAAGTACCTACCTACATATCAGGTCCAAAACTATCCTATAACTGGAACCAACTACCAACAATACCCATCCCATTGAACGACAACTGTGCCACCTGTTGGATACAAAAGTATCTTATCCTTCAAACTGGAACCAACCATACACATCCACAAATTTTCATTAAAATCGGTTGAGTGGCCTCGGAGATCGAAAACATTTCCAAAAGTAGGTATCCTATCTTTTAAGTCGTGCTAAACCTGAAATACAGGAATACGAACAAAACAAAAAAAGATTCATGAAAATTGGCCAATCAGTTATCGAGCTATAAAGTCATCGAGTTTCACACCGAATGAATTAGGTACATAATATATTATTGTTATTGTAGTATTATATTATAGAAGATAACTGAATAACGACATTTGTCACAAATCGAATTAACCACCTCCCTAGTTTTTTTCATACAAATATTTATTTTTCCCAAAATAGGTAGTATAAATGTAGCACAAAATGTCATGTTAAGGTCATAAAATGTGTTGAAATAGGGAAGCAGGACCATCAAATGTAATAATACTTCACTTGTGAGCCGTTATGACTGGTTTTGAATTCTGTGACCTGTTTTGTGAGCCTCACAAATTATGAGTGTGCTGATAGAATACGAAAACCTCACAAAATCAATTCCACCTCACCTTGTGAGTGTTTTGCGACTTGTGAGGTTTGCCAGAATCGGGCTGTAAGTTAATTGGCGAAACAAAAGGGCGAGGGAAAAGTCAAATATGTGATACTTGCCAGAGATCGGCAACGAGAGATCGCGAACAAATATGCATGAAAGGGGCTACGTTCGGCTTCGCTCAGCGAATGATTTGTTTTCGATGACGTTGAGACCAGGGTTTTCAGAATAAATTGCGATAAGTTTTCTATAATTGCAGAAAAAATAATGGGCGCCATGTAATTTTGAGTTAAATTACGAAACATTGAGAATTCTGAAATCTTAACGAAAACAAAAAAAAAAAAATAACTGTAGTCACCACACAACACATGGCATATCTTAATATACTAAGGGTACCTATTCAATTAATCTCATAGTTTTATGCAGTTCGTAAATTTATAAATTTCTGTATTGCCCGTTGCCCCTCTCGGAAATGTCATTGCATAATTTGCTGCACATAACGATATAGCAATATTAACTATCTATTTGAATTATTTTTTACCGTCATTGCTGCAAATCTGAAAACATGTAAAGCAATTCACACAACCGCTTGTCACAGTTTGACATTTGTACATTTGCGTAACCTTCCGTAGCCGATGTCCGAGCCTAATTGGTCGCGGAAAATTATGACATGAGACCTGCGTAAACTATTCTCCATACAAAATCTGACAGTTCATTTACGAGGTGCCAAATTTCCGCAGTTTACGCAGTTTATGAGGGTCTTACGCATTTAAGTGAATACCCTTAATAAATAATAATTCTACAGATGGGGCTGCAGTCGGTATCTAGGTTATTTATCTACACTGCAACTGCAACTATAAATGGCTGGATCGACTTTTTGTGTATGCATTAATTCATTCTTTTATTTCATTAATTTTACAATTCATTCAATGCGTTTTATTTTTTTGTATTATAGATATTAAATGTGTTTGGTTATTTTCACATATTAATTATTTTTGGACGGTGTCTTTTGATATTTCAGGTGTCGCATTTCAGTGAATACCTACTAAATGTAATATATTCACTTATAAGTTACGTAGATACATAAAACAATGCCACTTCTTCGTGAACGAGGAGGATATATTAGTCGGCTGACTCGGAATTCACAATTAGTCCAGAACCGTCGGTTAAATAGATCGGGAGAATATTAATTGACGGACAATGAAAATTTAAGAAACCAGGCTGCAATCACACGTGCTAATGAAAGTCGAGAGCTACGCAACAAACACCTTCGATCTAATGCATTGAGACAAAGACTGACCCGTCAACGACTCACCGACACATTCAGAACACGTGAACAACAACGTTTGCAAGTGTATCGCGCATTGACACGTCGCCTTTCAGAATTCAGACAGATATTGCCGGTCATTCCACGCTCTATTTGCGCGGATGAAATTATCACAGAGCGCCAAGTGATAAAACAAGACTGAACACTGAACAGTCTAAACAATAAACTAAGAAAAACGATCAAATGAAAAATTCCACTGTAGAAAGATATTTTACAAACCTGACAAATGATGCCAGTACCTACAGAATACTCACTGTGGAAGGCTACAAAAAAAAAATGAAAAGACCAAAAGCATACATTCCACCCGTTAAAAATAGCAGTGGAAACTGGGCGAAAACAAATAAACAGAAGGCGGACCTATTTGCGGAATATCTTGGAAACGTTTTCCAGCCATATGAACACATTAATTGTCTCCATCAAATGGAAGAAATGTGCGAAGACGAGAGATTGATTCCAGCAGTAACCTCCAAGGAAATATCCACTGAAATTAAAGATAAGATTAACTCGAAAAAAGCTCCGGGATTTGATTTAATTACAGGTGAAATTCTTAAAAAACTACCCAAAAAAGGTATGAAAAAAATAGCACAGAAAATAAATGCAGCATTTAGACTAAGGTATGTTCCACGCATGTGGAAAGTCGCAGAAGTTATTATGGTACCGAAGCCGGGAAAATTGCCCAGTGAAGTTACCTCATATCGCCCGATCTCATTGCTGCCAATTCTATCAAAGCTCTTCAAAAAAATTCTTCTGAAACGGCTAAATCCGATTATAGAAGAAAATACATTGATACCAAACCATCAATTTGGATTTAGAAATAGGTACTCAACTCTAGATCAGGTTCACAGAATAACTGACAAAATAGAAAAGGCCTTGGAAGAAAAACAAATGTGTTCTACCATCTTCCTTGATGTAACACAGGCTTTTGATAAAGTCTGGCATGAAGGATTAGTCCATAAGCTACAAAAATATCTTCCCAGACGATACTCAGAAATACTAGAGTCATATATAATCGAATTAAGCAAGAAGATGAGTACTCTGCATTAAAGTATATAAAAGCGGGAGTACCGCAAGGTAGTGTGTTAGGACCTGTACTTTTTCTAATATACACGAACGATCTACCACAAAATGACGAAACTACTGTTGCCACATTTGCAGATGATACGGCTGTACTTGCTGTCGGAAAAACCGTGCAGGAAGTTACAGACAAACTGCAAAGGACAGTATGTGATATATCTGATTGGACCAAAAAATGGCAAATAAAACTAAATGAACTCAAGTCAATCCATGTTCACTTCACCAATAAAAACGTACAACACATAGGTACCTGTGTACATTAATAACAAAGAAGTTCTCTATTCGAACTCAGCTAAGTATTTAGGCATGACTCTAGACGCGAAGTTGCGCTGGAAAACTCATGTAAAGAAAAAATATGACGAACTAAATATCCGATACAATAAAATGTATTGGCTCATAGGAAGGCATTCATGCCTCTCAATATATAATAAACTGCTTCTATATAAGCAAGTCCTAAAACCAATTTGGACATATGGTATCCAGCTTTGGGGGTGCACAAGTAAGACAAACCTTCAAAGCATTCAATGCTTCCAAAACAAAGTACTACGCAATATTGTTAATGTGCCATGGTACATACGTAACGCTGATCTACATAGAGATCTTAAAATAGAAACGGTAGAGGACGAGGTCAGCAATGTCGCAAGAAGACATGAAGGTAGGCTTCGCAATCATGCAAATTCAGAAGTAGTCGAGCAACTTAATACCAACAATTTAGTTAGAAGATTACGAAGAGTAAAGCCATTCGAACTAGTTAACTAGGAATAAAGAAAATAAATATAAAATTTAAGCACCATCACACTAACAAAAGTGATAAAGAATTAAAAAACAAAAGGTATTAGACCAACGCTAGTACCTTACTGAATAGAATCATAGGTAATAAAAACAAATTGCTGATTAGTTTAACGACTAAATGCGATTATTGGAAGGATGGCAACACCATGCTTCCCTCGGGTGTTTTTAGTGGGTGAGCCAACCGCAAGTCCCACACTATCGCAAAGCTCGCATGCTATGTCTTTCAATGATTTTACATCCAGCTACACGCAAAACAAAAAAAAATTAACGCATGTATAAAACAATCATATCTATGGCAAAATGTCAGCACATAACGTCTTAACACAAATATAAATACGTGTTCAATTGCAAAACGATCCATTGTCACTATCATTCTAACAGCAATTGCTCAACATTGGAAATGGAACAATACCATTGCATAGAAACACACAATGCATCAATACGAAAGATGCTTTGATTAAAAGCATATGTCCAGATTAACAAGCTAATTATATTAATCTTACGTGGCTTCGTGATCGAACTCTTTTAGCTGCAAAAAATAGCGATGTCGACGCTATTACTTCAGAATACAACAGTCATTGCCCGGCAATAAGATATTGTTCAAATCGATCTACACTGTTACCGATCCTCACGAAGCAGTCTGGATTTACCAGGAATGCCACAACATAACTTGCAATTAAAAGTTGGCTCACCATCCTTTGCTTCGGAATTTAAATGCACGTAAGCTATGTACCGGTACAAGATTATTCATAAAAAAAAAAATTATATGGGCAATGTTCTTGAAGCTACAATTTTGAACGGCAAATTTGAGGATGAAGTTTTTCTCCTGCCAATTAATTCCTTCAGACTCATCCATTCCATTCAGACGTCTGCAATTTCCAATTCGCTTGGTTTTTGCCATGACTATTAATAAGTCACAAGCTCAAACAATGTCGATTTGTGGCTTGGATCTAGATAATCCGGTCTTTTCACATAGCCAATTATATGTATCGTGTTCTCGCGTTTTAAAACCGTTAATTTTATTCATTTATACTCCCCAGCAATCGACTAAAAATATTGTTCATCAATTCGCGTAATGATAAAATTAAACAAACATTATTGATTATAACGAATTTATTTTAGAAAAATTTAATTTAATTAAAAAAATAATAACGAAATTATTATATTATCTATCTCTCATTTCATACTTTGTTTAATATCCTAATCACTTGAAATATCACAACGTCTGTCGGGTTTGCTAGTATGTATAGGTAGGTATATGAGCTCGGACCCACTATCGCGTTGCCTCGAAACAAAGAAAATTTATAAAATATTAATGGGTCGCGTGTCCCGTTTCCTCCGGGATTTTGTCGGAATGAAGGTCTCCTGAAATTAACACAAAACCTAAACCAAACATATACACTTCTATATCACTCTACTTATATTTTCTTTGTTTAGTGCCTGTTGGGTTCCTTGCCTATTAAATTTGTTTTGCTGTTGTCCTTCTGACAACCTTCACTCTCCGTCCTATCCTCTGTCCTCTCTCCAGGATCCTTTCTTCCTTTTTCGGGGTTTCACTTTCCACTATTCTACTCCACTACCTAGTTATTAAAACAAAACAAACCTCCATTGTTTACTAATGAATTATAACCAAAATGTTGCTTTCATAAACTAACTATTAAATAGACTGACAGCTTCAGCCAAAAAAGAGGGATTGCCTACAAGCTGGATTTGACCTTGAGTGCAGCCCAGTTTGAATTCCAGCCTACAGAAAAAAACCAGCCTACAATTGCGGTTTAAATCAGATGTCATGTAGCCTGAGGCGGATTCTCATTTCAATATCGACTGCGGGTCTGTGTTTGTAAATAATGGGTT
This sequence comes from Cheilosia vernalis, assembly GCA_949126925.1. Lineage (NCBI taxonomy): Eukaryota > Metazoa > Arthropoda > Insecta > Diptera > Syrphidae > Cheilosia > Cheilosia vernalis. The sequence goes on along the minus strand of OX421358.1, from coordinate 41,744,806 downwards.
TTCTTAGTTCCAGGTTGTGTTGCTGAGATCGAAGCTAAAAAAACACGGCTATTATTAGGATTTTCTTATTTTACCTATGATGTTTACATTATGTAAACAATGGAAATATTTATCATTTGAAAAATTAAATTAAATCAGTGTCAACAAATAATTGTTTGGAATCTTACTATGTACATATTTCTTTATTTATTTTTCTATATATATTTAAGTTAAGATTCTTGCCCTTACAGTTTAAAGAAAATACATTCATATATTGATTTTCAACTACAAATTGGTTGGTCATCAAAATTTCTAAAAATTTATTTGATATATTGTTTTATTATTTGTTGAGGGGTATGACGTATGAAGGTTGCAAATTTTTTTGGAAGGTTACATTTCGAAAAGTAATGCGAAAAATAATGTATAATATAGTTTAAATTATTTGCCATGTTAAACTTATATATTTTTCAAGGTATATTTAAAATATTACTAATGAAGCCTATATAAAGAGCGGTTCAAGTATAGTCTGCACAAAAATAGTATAAAAAACAACAGACCAAATTTAGTGGATAGCACAAAAAAGTTATTTTCTAAAAAAACGTTCATTATATTTTCGACTGAATGAATTGTTTTCATTAATTACGTTAATGTGAAATGCTTTTGATTATTAAATTGTGGAAAATATATTTTTCCCCTTGTTGTGTTCTGTTATTACCTAAACGGTAACTTCATAAAAATAATATAGTTCAAAAATTATACTCAATCAGAAATGTACATATAATATCTCCCCTAAACTCCAACACATTTTAATATTAGTTAGATCTCCGCTTTGAATTTGTTGAATTTTTCCTTTCGACTTTCGCTGTCCAAATAACTTTTCGCCAACAAAGACAACAAACGAAAATAAGCACAATAATATTTGTAGGAACAAAAATGCCGTATTATATTATGAATGAATATTTCTCAGTTTATTCCTTTATTTACATGTTGATTATATTAGTTACTAACCAAAAATACATGTTTTCGTGGTGAAATAAAACAAAAAATCTCAACTGTGGGAACGCATCCATCAGCTGATCGAAAGCAATATAATACCCTAAACTCAGTCAGTGTTCTTAGCATTCTCTCTTTATTTTTCCCACGAAGCGAGGGCATTTTTTCCTTTTCGCCGAACTCAAATACCCTCGATTTGTTTATGAAAAAATATTTCTTCTAAAAGTAAAAGTCGATGACTAACTTCTCTCGCAGTCGGTTGTAGATTTTCCTAAAATGTCTAAGTCTTGTGCTAAATGCAACCTAGTTATAAAACGTTCACAAAAAGTTGAAGTTGTCGAGTGCGGATATTATTGTGGTCGTCATTTTCATAAGAATTGTGTCGATTTATCCGACGATGATTATAAATCATTATCTAATCCCAATTTGTATTGGAAGTGCAACTCTTGTGCTAGTCTTAACCTTGTCACATTCTTAAACAGTTTTCACGCGCTCTCTAATAGTGTAATTGAGATTAAAACTGATCTCGCTGCTCTCAAAACCCTGTTAAATAGCAACTCTCCACCGCGTAAAACAGCGAAAAAGAATTCGAATAGTTCTACAAGAGGCACAGACTCGTTCTCTTCTTGTTTGGTGAATTCTGTTAATTGCCCTCAGAAGAACGATCCGATGTCATCTGCTGCTTGCCGCAACCTGGAGAAGGATCCTGATTCAACAAAAAATTCAACGTCCTTATCGGAAAAAAATGTTAAACAAGCCCAATCTGAAAATAATGTTAAACCAACTCAATCCAAAAACAATAATTCACTAATTCCCCGTATTGAAGTCAATGCAGAATGGAAGCCAGCTAGCGCTATGAAAAAATCTTCAAAACCCAGAAAAATAATCGGCACTGATACTACTACTTCTCTTGGTGTATTGTCTGATTACAAGTGGATTCATTTGTCTAAATTTGAAAAAAATACAAAACCTGATGACATTATAAATCATATTTCAATGAAAACCAACATTCCAGCTAACCAATTTAAATGTTATATGTTAGTTAAAAAAGACTCTGATTTAACTAATTATAAATTTGTGACATTTAAACTGAGTGTTCCGTCTTCAATGCTATCAGTGGTTATGGATTCTTCAGTATGGCCATGCTTTGTCCAAATAAAAAAATTTGTCTCACATCAAACTAACACAATACCAACAAACATACAAAACCCCACATTGTCATCGCCCCCGCCGCCGCCACCATCACCACCTCCACCAGCCGCCGAACTCCCAACACCGCAATTGCCTCACTCTACACCATCAATCTGACAATCATCATTTCCACCATTATCGTCATCACCAATGCACTCTACTAGTACATTGCTCTTCAAAGAACCAAATCTCTCTGCCACGTCACTCTCATCTCTTCAACCATCAGGGATATTAACATCAACATCGCTTAATTCTAAAGATCATTGTCAACTCAAAACAATCTCTGGCTCTTCTTCAAACGATTTTCTTATGTATTATCAAAATACCGGGGGGCTACGTACTAAGTTAAAACAAGTACTTCTCTTTTTTTCATCTTCTCAATACGATATAATCGCTCTCACAGAAACTTGGCTTAATGATAATCACCACGATGCTGAGATGTTTATTGATAATCAGTATGCTGTTTTTCGCAAAGACCGCAATTATGATTTACTTGATCGTGAGAGAGGTGGTGGAGTGCTTGCTGCTGTGCGCACTACTTTTCATTGCACTCAAGTTGATTTGCCGTCACAATACGAATCTCTTTTTATAGGCATTTAGTGTGTTGCATTGTAGTTCGAACGTTTTTTCGCCAAATTCATGATACCTACTTAAACAATTTGGATGCTTTATTTTTGTTTTGTATGAATCGTTTTTCGGGCAACAAAATTTCCACAAAATGTAGAAATTCCACTATGTAGGATGACTGCTGAGTGTCAGTATTTTATTGTACCTCCTCCATTCACATTTTTGTTTTGTTTTGTTGCTTTACACGTATTCACGGATACGAAATTTAAGAGAGAATTTTGCTTTCAAGATTTGCGGGGGGAATCGGGTAGGTGCGCGGGAGCTGACGGTCTATTTAATACTTAGTTTATGTGACAGTCTATATAATACTTAGTTTATAGTTGCTTTGCTCGCAACGCCAAATTAAAAAAAAAAATAACTAGCTATGAAAAATTCAAAACGTAACTTGTATTCAAGCTGGTCAGCCAAGAAGTGATTTCCAGGTTTTTTCTTAGTTCGAAGTCGCTTGGCTTTCTCACGCGCACTCTCTCATTCATTCGCTGGTGTTAGACCTTAGAGCTTAGACCCCAACGGTGGGATCTTAAGTTGGCATTCAGCAATGCCTTCCACTGCCATTAACCACCACATTCAAACATATTAGCGGGCTAAAAGGTCAATTTAGTGCGACACCAATGCGCTACCGTAACCGTAACAACGTAACCCGGTAATCCTCTCAAACTTACCCTACATCAAAGATAATGGAATACAGAGATATATATCTTTCCAGTGGAAGGGCGGCTGCCTACAAGCTGTTTTCCAGAAAAATTCATGAAGTCACACACACCTGCTTATTTCTATTATAGTATATGTGAGTTCATGAATTGGACTTTAATGCAAGAATTCGGTATTCTCTAATGTGTATTTCACTATCTTTTTCAGTTTAATCAACACCTCCACAAAAACTAAACAAATTCAAAACGTAACACAAAACAATTAAACACCGCGATGCTCATAAAAGCAAGATGATTCGCGGTCGGCCATTAGCAACATGCCACACGTATTCACAGACGGGGGTTGAAATTACAAAAACAACAATGTAAACAAATGGGTTTTGGGGGGATAGACGTACGAAAGATAACCATCTCTTTTATTCATTAATCTCTGCCCTACATTCCTCTCTCTACTGGAATTCGCCTTGAAGCTTGAAGGGATATTTCCAATATATTTGGGAACACAAGTGCGAGGAGATACGATACAAATTGGAGAAAAAACATTTTATTTCGATCGAAAAAACAATCTAACATGTGATGATGAAAACGGAATGACATTTCTACAGCAGCTGATAGGTGTCAAGATGAATGACAAGTACGATCGCGAAGATTCAACAGATGCTGCCAGTTGTCCCCAAACTGTACAGGTCCACGTTCAGGGAAATAGAGTTTAACAAAAATGCCGTCAGCCAAACAAATCTAGATGCTAATTTAAGTAATTTTTCTTTAAATATAGTTTCATACAATATAGCAGGTCTTAGTAATAAATTATTGTTTAATGATTTTTTTGAATATTTAAATCATTTCGACATATTTCTATTATTTGAAACATTCATCGAAAATAAAAATATGGAGCGTTTTGAATCCTACTTCCTAGAATATACTCTACATTGGATGCCAGCAACACGAACTTTTTCTCATGGCAGAGCGAGCGGAGGCTGCTTGTATGGCATCAAAAACGAGCTGAAAAATAGAACCCAATGCGTGTTTATCAATGAAGCCAACCGTACTGTTATTGAAATAACCACGAAGAATGATAAGCTGTACTTAATACCAGTTTACATAAACTGTAACAAATGGAGGGACGACTTTGCGAGCCTGAACGATTTCTTAGTAGAATTTGATAAAGAAAGTGTAATGGTAATCGGGGACTGTAACGCTAGAGTAGGAGACACACAGCTTTTAGAGGTCGATCCACAGTCTTTATCTCAATCTTTAAATCTAACTAGAGGTGCAACGGACAGAAAAATCGATGGCAATGGAAAAAAGCTCATAGAGTTTTGCGAATCTTTCGGTCTAACAGTTATGAACGGCAGATCCAAAAGTGACCAGAAGGGCAATTTAACGTTCTTAAGAGGCACAGCCTGCTCCACTATAGACTACTGTTTTATTCGCGGAAGGTGGTTAGAGTCTGTATCTGATTTCAACGTCAACGAACAAACTTATTCGGACCACCTGCCGATAACAGTCACAGTACTTCTAAATACACAGATAAAAACCAACGCGCTGGAGCAACGGCTTCTACCTAAATTGAGATGGAACGTGAATTACTCTGCAACTTACAAACGAAAGCTTAATCTTGGACTCAGCTGCATAAACGAAAATGAAATCGCTTCAAGTTGTGGTGTAGACATCCTTGTTTCCTGTATAACGGATGCAGCGAAGGCCTTTCAAATGCCCGGAAGGTATAAGAGAAAACAGCAATGGTATGATTGGGAGTGCGTAGTTGCAAGGAGAAAATCATTTGCCTACTTGCGGTTAGTCAGGGAGTTAGGCAGCAACAATGCAAAAATCATGTACCAAGAAGCAAACAAGGCATATAAAAACATATGCAAACAGAAGGAAGCAAGATATTTGGAACAGCTGACGAGAAGTCTAGTGGGAATTAAGGACAGTCACACGTTTTGGAAAATGGTCAAAAGTCTTAATGGTATGGTGTTCGCACGAGGAACGGAAATTGAAACGCTAGTGCTTGCCGAACATTTTCATTCGTTATTGAACCCACCATGTAGTTCTAACGTGCTAAGTTATGCTCTGCCATATGTTTCAGTGGACTCTCTAGACAGAACAATTTTGTTACAAGACGTCTGCAGAGTACTGCATCGATGCAACTTAAATAAAGCGCCAGGAGAAGACCGTATTCCCTATGAATTTTTCAAGTTTGCGACAAATGAGTTCCTAGAAAAATTAACGTTAGTTTACAACTACATTTTCGATAGTGGCGAGGTACCAGACAATTTCAGAAGGAGCATCATATTTCCATTACATAAAAAAGGAGACACAAGCGATCCGAACAATTATAGAGGTATTTCCTTCATGAACACCATAATGAAGATATTTACAGGAATCCTATTGGAACGTCTGACAGATTGGGTACGTGAAAACGATTTGCTAAGCGAGTTCCAGGCGGGCTTTAGGAAAGAGTACTCAACAGTGGACAATATATTCACTCTTACCAGCATCGCGCGGACATACCTTGACAAGGGCAAAAAACTCTATGCGTTCTTTGTCGATTTTAAGGCTGCGTTTGACACAATTGACAGAAATGCGTTATTCTACAAGTTAAGTATTTTAGGGGTGTCAACAAAAGTGCTTACAGTCATCCAAAACCTGTACAGGGAGAATAGGGCGGCTGTATGGAATGGGAACAGATTATCCAATTGGTTCGAGTCAGAGATGGGAGTTAAGCAAGGTTGTCTTTTAAGCCCACTCCTCTTCTCCTTATTCCTGGATGACCTCACATCGTATCTAAATGGCGGAATCGTGTTTGACGGACTTCAGATAAAGCTTTTGCTGTACGCAGATGATATTGTTATCTTGGCGGAGTCTCCGACGATGATGCAAATGATGATAAATAGGCTTCAACAATATTGCGCAATATGGAATCTCAAAGTGAACACCAATAAGTCAAAAATAATGGTGTTTCGAAATGGATCGGGAAGATATTCAAGACATGAAAAGTGGTTTTGGCAAAACGAGGAATTAGAAATTGTAAAGGAATACAAGTACCTTGGCGTAATCATAACGCCTACAATGTCGTTCAAAAACCATCTACGAGAAAAACTTAAAGAAGCGAAAAGGGCTATAAATTGTAATTGGAAGGGTATACTGGGCAAAAAAAGCGTCCCATCAAGTACTAAATTTAAAATTTTTGAGGCGACCATGCGTTCCATTATGTGCTACGCTGCTCAAGTTTGGGGTATCACTCGATATGAAGATGTAGAAAAACTTTTTAGATACTTCATCAAAAAAATGTTCAGACTGCCCGATAACACACCAAACTATATGTTGCACCTAGAAACAGGACTGCCTCCTCTCTATATTTTTACTAATAGATTGCACTTCCAATATATATTAAAAGTAATGGAGCTTTCCAGTCATCGCTTACCTCATATAATAGCAAATTACGCAATTCACCGCAAAGTACTATTTTTCAAGGAATGGAGTAGAATAAGTAGTGAACACAATGTACCTTTAAGTGAAGTTAGTGTAGAATCGTGGAAAGCATCCATACATAAGCTGTTGCTCAATATCGAAGTAGCCTCCCGCGAAGAATTTAAAACACAAGCCCAGCAAAGTGAAAGTAGGTGTACCTATCGGGTACTCAACTATGATCTTATGGACAAAAACTACTTTCATGACCAAAATAGTTTAGAAACGATCTCAGTAATTTTCAAGGCCAGAGGAGAGCTTCTTCATTTAAATTATATGCCGCATCGATCCGATAGCAATGCGGAATGCACTTTGTGTAACTTACATCTTAAAGAAGACATTCAACACTTCATTGGAATGTGTCCAATTCTAAAATCAATAAGAATTGCACATTGGGGTAAAGCCATACTATCAGAAAATGAAGTCATACAATACTTAAATGGACCGAATTGGAATGTACTTTCCAGCTATGTTAAATATGCTATGAAATATCGTCAACAAATTATAAATGAGGCATTTTAAAACGGACGTAAATACTTTTATATTGTTAATTGATTAGTTTTTAAATTTTATATTTTTTATTTCTTTGTTTAAATGTTATGTAAAAATTCTCTCTTTATCCGGCTGACGGCATCTGCCAATGCTTGTTATTGTGAATCATGTAAACTGAATTCAATATTGTTAAATAAAATCACAATTACTACTACTACTACTACTACTATTTGGGATTGGGTTGGGATTAGCAGCCAGCCGACTTCGTACTCTCTTCTCTTCTTCCAGAGTTTGCCTTCTTCAATAATCAGTTATATAGTAAACAGAACAAAGTGATTCGTGGAAGAATTTGCAACCCGGCATTTTTGCCACGAATCAAACAAAGTTAATTTAACAAAAAAAAAAGAATAAGAAAAAAAGGATGCTGGTTGGCGCAATTATTCCCCAAGGAATCCATCAGGTATCTATTATTGGTTTGTTTTCTTTTCTTCGCGAATAATTTAATCTATCTCGGCTTTTGTTCTCTGTGTCGCTCATAATTGTTGTCTTCCTTCATTTTGTGCTGCAATCGTCTTTGAACTGCCTGTGTTTTAGTGATCTTTCTATTGTTGTGCTTCTAAATGGCTCCATGAAATTATGCCCCAATGAAAAATGACCCCAAAAAAATTAAAGAAGGCCCCCAAAAATGGGGTAATATTCCATAATGCAATATGACCCCATTAAATCTATGCAATATTGCCTCAAATAAATGCAGAATGGGCCCAAATTGTTAGCATCAAAAATGAAAAATTACCCCAAAATAATGCATGGCAAGCAACAACAAAAACGATGACAAAATTGGGGAGTATTTTCATTATTTTGGGCTCTTCTTGCAGATTTTTAGGGAAATTTTTAATTTTCTTATTTTGGTATCAAAACAAAATTCTACTAGAAGAAACGGAAGTATTCCGTTTTTACAACGGCGTCAATCGTTTCAAGGACAAAATATTGTATATTTTCTTCATTTAAAAATATCAAACTTATCAAAGAAAATATTCCTGAAGGTCAGCGCCGGATTTTAATAGGTGCAACTTTTAAGATTGTTCCGAAGGGATGTTTCAAACAACTTCTCGTCATATAAGTCGAATATGAGCTGACTTTAAGCTTTAGAAAATTAAAAAAAATAACTAAATAACTAAAAATTCGCGCGAATTTTAACTTTTATTTTCTCAAATTTTCTTAAGCTGAAATTTAAAGTTATTTGAAAACCTGAGCTGACTTTAAGCTTTAAAAAATTAAAAAAAACATAATTAAAACTTTAGAAAATTTGAAAAAATAAAAGTTAAAAATTCGCGCGAATTTTAACTTTTATTTTCTCAAATTTTCTAAAGCTGAAATTTAAAGTTATTTGAAAACCTGAGCTGACTTTTGTAAATAATAGTCCAATACATTAGGTACTTGTTAGTTCAATTACTTTATTTAGAATATTAGATTGCTTAAGAAGTAGAGTGACAATGCTTGCGGGTGAGGTTAGCGAGTGTGCCATGTGGTTGGATGTCATGATCGCTCCGGGGATGACAGATGTTGTCGTTGGTATAGTTTCACGCGTAGGTGGCGTAGGTGGATTAGAGTCCTGAGGGACAGGCCACATTGCAACTTTATGCTTTAGAAAATTAAAAAAAAAAACATAATTAAAAGTCAGCTCACGTTTTCAAATAACTTTAAATTTAAACTTTAGAAAATTTTTGAATAAAAAAAATTAAAATTCGTGCGAATTTTTGTTGTTATTTGGAGCTCTGTACATTGTATTTGGGGTCATTTTTCATTACTTTGGGGTGATATTTCATCTATGGCAAACTATTTTTTTCCAGCATTTTAAAAAAGACCCTGATAATATTACATTGGGGTATAATCTTCTATTAATATTATAATCTTCTATTATTAATATTATAAAGCTGAAGAGTTTTTTTCGTTTGAACGCGCTAATCTCAGGAACTACTGCACAGATTTTGATGAAACTTTTTTTGAAATGTTAGTTAAGATTCTGAGAAGGTCATAGGCTATTCCTTTCATTGACAAGTCTATTTTTGGGAGCGTTTTTGACCAAAATGTGTTTTTTTCCTTACTTTACTGCCTTAAACTCGCCATTACTCAAACAATTCTTAATCAATGCAAACAAAATAAAATACTTAGGAGAGCCAACACTTTCATAGTTATTTCAAGCCATCAATCAGCTTTCTACGTCCTCTAGAAGCTGAGCTACAACCTAAAATCTAACACGAAAAAAATAAATTTATTTTCTCAAATCGAACTTTATCAGCAGCCGAGGTTCTTGATCGTCGTTCTGCTTTGGGGTGGTTGGGTGGGCAGGGTGGCGCACATCGCACAAGCACGTTCATATGAAAAAAAAAACTGCATGGTGTTTTCTCCGAATTAAGTGAAACGAAAGAGATAGAGAAGTATGCGACGTGAATGTGAATGTGTATGTAATCAACAGCAACAATATGTTTCTGAGGAAATGCGCAGGTGGCTGATGAAGTGCGCTGATGGACGTACATTATGGTGGTGTATATGGAAACTGAGTTCAAGGTTTTTGTTTTAACGGTTGTTATAGTACCTACGGCGATACCTACAGTAAAGAATTGAAGAATTCAAGAAGTAAAGACGATATATATGAATTGTGTTGTTTGATTTATTGTTGGTGTGGACTGTGGATACAAATTTCCGTTAAGGCTTTTGTTTTAGTGGCTGTTTTGATATTACCTACGTTGAAACCTACAGTTAGGAAGTGGAACTTTAGTAGGTACTTACACTGTTGAATTTAATTTTCTTAAATTAGGTTTTAGGTACCTAAATAGATTTGTTTGATTTATTGTTTCACATTGACAATAGGCCTGTTTTTTTTTAACCTTCGATCACAGCAAAGTAAAGTGGGATTTTCAGCACGCAATTACAACAACTATTGCGGGTCTCGAAGTGTCAAGTATAGCGTAGAAGCTCAAAAAAGCACGGCTAATGTTCACCGCTTTGTTTTAGCTAGAGTGTTGATTTGAAACAAATATGCCGTCGAGAAAACGGGCAAATCTTTCTCGAAGCTCAACAAGGTCTAGAAATATGAGACGAGTTAGATCACAGAAAACGGATGAAAAATGTCGGACCCCATCGTTACAAAGAAACACATATACCCCGTGAGAATTAAATCGGAAGTGGATTTTTGGAAATTAATTATGCCGAATTTGTTGGTATCGGTTGTTTGACTCAGGCCTGTGACGTTATGCACAGCGGGTGTAGACCTCACCAACGACTGTTTCTCGCACGGTCGATTATAGGTGTCTCCTTCCCGAATCAGCGAAAGTAAACATGCATACGTGTATGCTCTAGGCAACAGAACCTCAAATACTGTATTTCAAGAAGTTTGTAAAAAAGTTATCATAAAAAATATAACTATCTCATGTATTGAAACTTAACTATTATTATCTCTTTTATTGGAAATTACACAGTCTCACGCCGCGTACGAAGTTGCGGGCACCAGCTAGTTTCACAAATAAAAATGAATTTTCACCCAAAAATATTAATGAAAAGAGGCCCCACAATAATGAAAAATCACCCCAATCGGACTATCAAACGTTGTTGTTGCTTCCTATATAATATTTTGGGGCCTTTTGTCATTTTTTTTTTTGGCCATTTTTCATCGGGGCATAATTTCATGGAGCCCTTCTAAATATTGTGTCACGCACTTTTAGTGCAGGTTCTATGGAGGAGTGCATTCTCTATGGCCGTCCGCCTACACTCTCTGCTGCTTCTCCGTTGCTCCATCGTCGGGGCATGAACTTATGAAAGGGAGCGCACTTTGGATGTTGGCACTATTGTGGTGTGACAATCGTTGAGGTGTTTTGTATTGGCTGCCTGTTGAAAATTAATTGGTAACAGAATTTACACTACAAATAATATACTTCTATCTCTTTCTTATATATACATTGAATACTATATAAAGAATCACCATTTCCCTTTAAGCGATTAACATTATTCTCTAGACTTTTTTGTAATAAACCTTGATTTTGACTTGGACTTGTTTTATTTACCACGGGCTTTTTAACATTTGGTGCCGAAACCCGGGATCAAAAGTCAAATTACAAAAATAGTTCACTTCAATTTGCATTTAAGTCTAAAGTTACTTGAATTTGTTACGGAACCGCGACTCACAAAGAAAAATGGAATTATCTGCACGTGCTGCGTACAGAGGCCAAGTGACAAAAATTGTAAAAAGCGCGCTTGATTTCTTGAGAGATCCTAGTTCTCAAATTGTGGACGATAATTTGCAAAATTTCGATGAAATCGAGGAAGAGCTTGTGTCCCTTAGTCAAAGATTGACGTCCGCTAACGCAAATCTAAACGCAATTAATGAAGACGTCAAACAAAAGGGGCTCTTAAAGCCGGATGATTCCCTCGAGAAAATTGTAGATTACCAGGACCAGGCTATCAACGCGCTCTCTCGGCTCAGCATGCGATTGGAAAAACTTCATCTGAAGCAGAATCCAGTTCCAGCTGCACTTGGAATAGCTGATAGTGCCATTAATACGAGGCCGACAGCCAACGGTTCAAAGTTGCCGAAACTTCCCCTCAAACGCTTCGATGGAAATTACAACGATTGGCTGCCCTTCTGGGAACAATTTCGGTGTGCAGTACATGAGAATGTAAGCTTATCTCCTACTGAAAAGTTCAATTATTTGGAATCGGTGCTTACTGGCGATGCGAAAAAATCCATTGCTGGTTTCACCCCGTCAGAGAAATGCTACGAAGCAGCGATCGCTCTTTTACAGGAGCAATTTGGAAGCACCGAAAAACTTATCGACAAGCATATCCATCAATTGGTAAGTCTCTCTCCAATTCGCGAACAGACCGACGTTGCGGGGCTACGAAATCTGTATGGAACTGTTGTCTCTTGTACCCGTTCGCTCACTGCATTGCAGGTTCCCACATCCCATTATTACGTCATGCTTAAGTCTATATTGTTACGATGCCTACCAACTGCTTTGCGTATCGAATATCATCGACAAGAGGAGCAAGTTGAACATTTGCAAGAAACGGTTCATTCTTCAAGCCACAGTGAATCGTCTTTGTCACAAATTGAGGGAGACGAAGTCAAGGGCATAATGCGGTTTCTCAAACGTGAGGTTGAATCACTGGAGAAAAGTGGTCTCTTACACACTCATACAAAGTCAAGACCAACCGTAACCCAAACAACAGCATCTAGTCTGGTGACAGTGAATGCAATCGAAGACGCATGCTTGTTTTGCAAATCCATAAAACATAAGGCAAAAGACTGCGATAGCAACATTTCCATCGTCGAAAAGAGAAACCTTCTGCGAAACACTGGCAGATGTTTTCGTTGCGCTAGACGGGGGCACTCGTCGAAGAAATGTAGAAGCGGTAAATTTCTTGCATGCAGTAAGTGTAGTGGTAAACACATGACATCGATGTGCGATCCGCAATATAAGAATTCTATCGAAGGGAGCGGAAGAAAAGAAAGAGAGGAAAACGGAACGGTTGCAGATTCGCAAGCAAAAAACAGTGCTATGAATTTATGTGCACATAATGTAAAAACAAATGTCTTTTTGAAGACAGTAAGGTGTGTTGTGTCTGCGCCCAACAAAAATATTTCAATTCGAGCTGTCATCGATGGAGGTAGTCAGCACACGTATATACGCCAGAGTGTCGCAAACAAATTAAACTTAAAGGCAATTGGGACGGTCGAGTTGTCTGTAATTCCATTCGGCAGTAAGGAAGCGAATCCGATAGAAAAATTCGTTAAAGTTAAACTCCATTTAAAAAATTCATTGAGCCTCGATACTGTGATATCAGTTGAGGCTGTCATAGTACCGGAAATCTGCGTGGATGTTTTAGAGGTTCCAGAGAGTGATTGTCCACTTTTTGAAGGCATTAGATTGTCAGATGTTCCGTCAACACTGATGGAAGAAGAAGAGGGATTGAGCCTTCTCATCGGATCCGATTTCTACTGGTCGGTCGTTACTGGAAATCAGCGTCATCTAACTAAACGATTAAGGGCCATCGAAACAGTATTTGGATGGGCCCTACAAGGAGTCCATCTCTCCGTAAGTGATAGTTCTTTTGCATCTAATGAAAACTCTTATTACAATTCCAGCAGTCTGCTTAGCTTAAGCACTATACATGCGGATCTCACTCAGTTCTGGTCGCTGGAAGCTATTGGTATTAAGAGCAACGAAGATGAAAATCATGAGCTTACAGAGAACCTGATAGAAAGATGCATCACTAGAGATGGGTCGAGGTACGTCGCAAGTTTACCCTGGAAAGCTGATTCCATCCTAAACGACAACAAAGGTCAGGCGGTGCAGCGCTTAAACACACTTTTTCGACGTTTGTCAAGGGAACCAGAAAGACTTTTTGAGTACGACGCTGCTATGAGACAATTAATTAAGGACGGCATTGCAGAACCAATCGATCTCAATCGCCATCGATCGCGTGTATTTTATATGCCCCATCGGCCAGTCTACAAGGAGGAAAGTACAACCAAACTGCGTGTGGTGTTCGACGCGTCGTCGCAAACTGACGGAAGCGGCTCCCTGAATGATCATCTTTGGGCAGGAGCGAACTTATTGCCGGACGTTCTAAAGATCTTGCTGAACTTTCGTTTAGGACGCATTGGTATTGTTGCAGACATCCAAAAAGCCTTCCTTCAAATTATGTTAACTGCTGAAGATCGTGATAGTCATCGCTTCCTATGGTTTGAATCGCAGATAAAGTCAGTCACTGATAGACCAAGAATTGCAGAATACCGCATGACTAGAGTAACGTTCGGGGTAAATTGCAGCCCTTTCCTGTTATGTGCGACTATTAAGCATCTCCTTAAGCATGAGGAAATGAATTTTGCCAAAACATGTGCTACGCTAAAGGACAGCATATACATGGACGACGTAGTCATCAGCGTTGACGACGAAGATGAAGGAATACGACTTTGCAGCGAAACATTAGCTGTTCTGGAAGGAGCATCGATGACGCTTCATAAATGGAACTCGAACAACGTCAAGATTCGGGATGCGATGCGCGGCACCCACGCACCTCACAGGCAGAAGGTATTAGGATTGATTTGGTTCATACACAGCGACGAGTTGTCCGTTGCTATGGATTCTATCGAGAGTTTTCTTGTTGCCAGTTCATCTAAAGGGACCAAACGCCACCTGCTCCAAACTATTGCAAGGATCTTCGACCCAATAGGTATTTTTGGCCCTTCTATTATCAAACTAAAGATTCTTTTTCAGAGTTTATGGAAAAAGAAGATATCTTGGGACGAAGTTCTTACCGGTGACTCTTTAACGGAGTGGAACGAGTGTGTCGTTAGTATTCTGGAGCTAAAAGACATGACAATTCCTCGAGCAACGCTTCCATTGCCTTCCCATAAAGGAATTGTTGAGATCCACATATTTGCAGACGCTAGTACGAAGGCATACGGTGCAGTAGGGTTTGTGAGATACATTGCTCCTAGCGGACAAATCAGTGTTTCATTCTTATGTGCTAAGAATAGAGTCGCTCCTTTGAAGGTCGATGGCAGCAATGAGTTAACGCTACCCAAGATGGAGCTTCTAGCCGCACTAGTCGCTGCGCGGCTACATTCATATTTGCAGGGATGTTTGAAGTTATCTTCCGTCACGTACTGGTTATGGACGGATTCTAAGATTGTGCTTAGTTGGATCCAAGGCAACATGCAGCGCTGGAAGCCCTACGTGCAGAACAGGGTCGATGAAATTAGACGCCTGACGGATATTTCGCAGTGGAGCCATTGCAAGGGGAAGGAGAATCCAGCGGATCTCCTTACGAGAGGAATTAGCGGACATACCCTTCGTAATTCTTCACTTTGGGCTCACGGACCACAGTGGCTGAGTGAAAACTATATCAATTCCGTGGCCAATGAACAGCTAGAACCTACCGCCGTTCTTTTAGCTCTTTTGGATGGGCCTGCTGCTTCAACGAACATCACAAAGGAAGCTGAACTAGTGAGCTATGAAAATTATAGTTCTTGGAATCGTTTGGTTCGAGTAACCGCATACATTTATCGCTTTGTCCGACTCACTAAACGAAGGCAATCGAGGATTTCTTCTGAGACTGAAGTCAAACATCCGCACTTGACAGCTTCTGAAATCGAGAACGCAGAAAACCATTGGGTTCGGTATGTACAAAAACGTAACTTTTTTAATGAGCTTTGTCTGTTGCAGGAGGGAAGAGTTGTGACGAAATCTTCAAAGATCTGCGAGTTATCTCCCTTCTTAGACAACAACGGTATTATAAGGCTGGGCGGTCGTCTGCAATCATCAAATGAACCGATGGTTGTGAAACACCCGATTATACTTCCAGTGAAGTCACACATTGTCAATCTGGTAGTTGATGAATACCATCAACGGACGCTTCACGCTGGAGTCAATATTGTGCTGACTCAACTACGAAAGCATTTCTGGATTATCAAAGGGCGGCAGTTAGTCAAGAAGCGCATCAAAGCATGCAAGGTGTGCAGAAAGCTTTGGGGGTTACCGGCTTCCCAACCCTTTGCGCCTCTGCCTGTCGAGAGGGTTACGTTATCCAGGCCATTTGATAGCGTTGGGGTCGATTTTGCTGGCCCACTCTACTGCTATGACGAAAGGTCAGCCGCTTCAAAAATTTACGTCGCTATTTTCACATGTGCAGCAGTGCGAGCTGTGCATTTGGAGCTGACGAGGAGTTTATCGACTGAACATTTTATAATGGCTCTTAGACGTTTCATTAGTAGACGAGGCGTGCCTAGTACGATATTTTCCGATAATGCTCGTACTTTTCGGAGAGCTGCTATTGAGTTGCGCAGCCCTGATTCCCTCTGGGACGAAGAGGTCATCCAGGGATTCCTATCACGAAGAAAAATCAAATGGAGGTTCATTGTAGAACGCGCTCCATGGTGGGGAGGCTTCTGGGAAAGACTAATTCGAACCATGAAAAATTTGTTAAAGGTGACAATCGGCAAAGCAAAGTTGAATTTTGAGCAGTTGCGAACCATCATCGTCGAGACCGAAGAAATCATCAATAGCCGTCCACTTACGTATGTAAGCGCAGATCCATTGGACCTATCTCCCCTGACGCCTTCGAGTTTCCTTTATGAGTCTCGGAGTCTACCAGTACATTCTTCGCCAAGAGAGCCAGATGCAGACATGCTTAGAAGTGCCTGGAAACAGCGAATGAGATATGTCACTATGTTGAAAAAGAGATGGCGACTTGAGTATCTACAACTTTTACGTTCCTTCCACTACAAACCGAACAAATCATCGATCGAGCTGAAAGAAGGTGATGTCGTTTTGGTTGCTGATCAATCTACGCCACGCATAAATTGGCAAATGGCAATCGTGGAGGTGGCATTTTTGGGTAGAGACCAAAGAGTGAGGTCTTGCCAAATCCGACTTCCTGACGGAAAGCAGTTTCGACGGCCGGTTCAACTACTATATCCACTGGAACTTCAACTCTGCCGGGCCGAGGATGTTGAAAATTAATTGGTAACAGAATTTACACTACAAATAATATACTTCTATCTCTTTCTTATATATACATTGAATACTATATAAAGAATCACCATTTCCTTTGTGAATTGAGTTGCGATTTTCCCTTTAAGCGATTAACATTATTCTCTAGACTTTTTTGTAATAAACCTTGATTTTGACTTGGACTTGTTTTATTTACCACGGGCTTTTTAACACTGCCTATTGGCTGATGGCTTGTGACCGGCCTGTTACTACATGATTCCTAATTGGTTGCACCCTTAGGCTCCAAGTAGGTGGTCCGAAGGATGATGGGGGCCTCGGATGCTCATCGACATCCCAGGACCTAGACCACAAAGCCCAAGAAAAAGAGGGACCATGGGTAGGAAAAGAAAGGACCTGAGAGTGGACCTTGTATATTTGAAAGCAACTGTAAATTAGTAAAGAGACGACTAGTGAGGATCAGCGATTCGCGGTCGACTCGGTAGGTAGAGGGCAGAGTTAGTCTGGCCGATGAATGAAGCAGATCACTCGTAATTGTTATGCTAAGAAGCTATCTTAAAGTGAATTAATTTTAAAGTTCTTTAACCTTCGCATGGATGACATTTTTCAAGTACCCGCATGAACAGAACAGTATCTAGCCGGGATTCGTGTACCTATACTTTGTATGCAATTTTTATTTATAGGCCTATTATCGTTGGCGAGTCGAACAAAAAATCCTGCGAATGTGACTTATTTGTATTATGGTTAGCGAATTGAAGAAAATTCATTCGCCTGAACTGTCAAACCGCTGGCGAACGTAAAGTCGCCTTATTGCGGTTGGCAAATTTGTGAAATTTCATTCGCCTTAAACGACAAATTTTAGCGAACAAAATTATTTGGTGAAACCACAGGTGAATGGAATTTATAATCCAGAAAAATTAATGGAAATTCAAGAAAAATGTATAAAACCCATTCAATTCATTTAGAATGTATATATTTAATGAAAATTGCCTCTGATAGTTTCGAAAAAAACAATCCCAGCCAAATCCAGAAGCTATTTGAGCTCATGGAACAAATATAGCCATTCCAATGTGTGTTGCGTCCACTAAGCTAACCACCCCAGGAAATCCGGTTTTAACGAAAAATGAGGAAAGGAGCTCATGGATTGTTTTTATTTTCGGTCATTTCTGTGTTTATCCATTTTTTTCCACCTCCGTGTTGTTTTCTTCAATTTTTTTATTTTTAATTTTTTTTGTGTTGACATAAATGTTTGAATTGACGTCATTTTCGTTTTTATTGCTTTGGTAGCCCTTGATTTCTAGGCGAATGAATTAATTCGCCTACCATAATCGTGCAAGGCGAGTGTTTCGACAAGCAACTCGACTTACGCGAATTGTTCGACTCGCTAACGATAATAGGCCTTTTAATATTGCTTTCTTACACTATTTTCTGCTTTTTTTCATATTATTAAATAATTTAAATTAAATTTTGGGAGTTCGAGAAGAAGTTTTGTCTACAGAGTTTGGATTTAGCCAAAGCGTCACGATTTGCTAATAAATGTCCTTAAAAACAATAAGGCCGTCGAGTTATTATTAACTTTCCATAGCAATAAGTCAGTTGTGGGACTTGCCGTTGGCCTCTTGCTGTATTCTATAATTTGATCGATACAGCCACCCTTACTGCTCATATCATTTATGCTAAGAATAATCCGCAAAGCCAAATAGGTGTAAAAAAAAGTGGAAGAATTAATTTCCTTGAAACCCTTGGTGAGAATTTGTGTATCTACCACATATTATCAAGGACAGATCTCAAAACCGAAGAGTGATAGGCAAATTTTGCATACAAAGTGGAATGGAGAGCATTTTAGGAGAACGTATTGGCGCAATCAATGATGATAACGTCGAATTTATTCCAAATGAATAGGTATACGAAAAAGGTGACAGTGGTCGTAACCGTGTTATGCCACTGAAAAGAGAAAACGAGCTACCCGTCAAATCCCGAAAACCAGTATGTGCATTGTGCACAGCCTAACGCAAATAATGTGTCAGAATTGTTACATGCTTTAAATTTTTTTGTTCTTCCCTAAGAACAGCTGTCATTTATTCAAATAAACACTATAACCCAAGACCGGCTGTTTCTAATTTAATTTCAGTGGATGTTCAAGTTTAACTTTCATTGTCAATTTTTGTTACAATGAAGGAATTTTTTCTGTTTTTCGTACAAAATATATAAATATTAATATATCTACCAGGGTAGATACTGTTCATCTAGGTAAAAAAAAAATTAAAATTTAAGAAAAACTTGCGAACAGGTAAATATCAAGTAAAAAAAGGGCACGGGCAAAAATCCTCATTCTTCAGTCCTTCACGTGGGTGCCCGCCTGAAAATGGCTAACCTGTAAAATGGTTAGTGTCAGCCAAGGATTTACGCTAACGTCTCAATCGTTTGTCGTGATCCATTAGTCTGAGGTAGGAGTAAACCTTTAAATCCAACCTAATTCCAGTGGTGGTGTGAGCAGATAGCAAACCGTACCCAAGGATGAAAGGCTGGGGGTAAAACCAGTCGCGTACGAGCTCCCTCCGACGCGCAGGCAAGGTCGGTTGTAACTTTGTGCCCCATCTCGGTAAGTCGGCTCTGCCGGGATTGGACTTCCTTTCCGGACATACTCGTGGGACCAAAATTTAAAATATGAATAAAAACACAAACATAAAGGAAAATAAAAAAACAAAAAAGGAAGAATCCCTCTTAGGGACCTCTTCTGAGGAGGATTTGCTGGCTTCTAGCCAGGAGACAGTAGTTTCCCCCTCAAGCCGTAGGAGCACCAGTCATAGTACTCCTTCCGGCAGTCAACCATCTACGACATCCAAATCTTTGACAACAGTAGGGGCTGAGGATACCAGCCATAGTATCCAAAAGCCTCTCAACATAACTGGCAAGGCCACTGGGAGCACCAGCCATAGTGCACCCAAATCCAAGAAGTCCTCCGGCTGTCTCTTGAAGTCAAGGTATAACAGGGCTGTCTTTATTCTTGCAAAGATTGAAAAGAATGAGGAGACTGGTATGACTCATGAGAGGGACAAGGTAGACAAGGAAAAATATCAAAAGGTGGTAGACGACTACGTCAACCACCAAAACCAACCGAAGCAACCGCAGCTGAAGAAAGAGAGCGTGAAGAGAATCAGGTCCCAAGACGAGACCTCTCACGCCTCCAAAAAGTCGAAGATTGCTCCGAGACTCACCGATCTTCAGCGCCCATCCACTTCAAAGGCAACTAGAACCTTCACTGAGGTAGTGAGGGATCACCTTCAAGAGCTGTCTAAAAGTGGCAACTCCATCATGACACACTGGAGTAGTATTGAAGCCAAACTATCTGAGATGGTTGTGGAACATGTTCTCTCTGGTGTTGATAGCAGACAACCTGGGTTTGACTGCGCGGAAATTGTTCGGGGGCACCGGGTGATTAAGTGCGTAGACCAGTACTCTAAGGATTTCCTTGGGTCATGCATCGCCAAGATTGGCGAAGCTTGGGATGGCTTAAAGCTTAAGCTCATTCCAGCCAGGGAGATCCCCACGAGACCCAGGGCGCGTATTTGGTTGCCCGTTATGAAGATAGACTCTGAGAGTCTTCTGAAATGCCTCAGGATGCAAAACCCGCACATACCCATGGACGACTGGGCTGTCATTAAGGCAGAAGCTCCCCAGAAAAACAGCTTATCCTACCTGCTGCTTATCAACGAAGAGTGCCTACGGGCACTTGAAGCGGCCGATTTTAAGCTACGGTTTGGCATAAGGCTCGCCAAACTAAAGGTTTTCCGTTCGACAGGACCTGAAGACGACACGGACGACGTCGTCGCTGCCAACAAATTGTTGGAGGACCTGGCGATCGCCAACAACTCCCAATAGCCATTATGCTGAAAGTCATCCAAACGAATCTCCAGCACTCGAAATGTGCATCGGAGAATCTTTTGGTCTTCCTCAGAGAGGAAGACATTGACATTGGCATAATTCAGGAGCCCTGGGTCAAGAAGTCGACCATACTGGGCCTCTCAGACAACAACTACAACATTTTTTACAAAAGAGACGTCGGTAAGCCTAGAACATGCATTTTAGCAAAAAAATACATTAACGCTTTCCTCTGTCCCAATTTTAGTTCGGGTGACTTAACCGTTGTTAAGGTTGAACACACCCTAGGTCCCACTACCTTCCTATCATCCGCCTATATGGCACACGACAGGCCATCCCCGCCAGAAGAAGTGCAGCAGCTCACTGCAGCGATACAGGCGAGGCAAGGTAACCTGCTCATCGGCTGTGATGCTAACGCTAGGCATCATCTCTGGGGCAGCAAGGAAATCAATGAACGAGGTGAGTCTTTATTTGATTTTCTTTTAACTGTCGATCTATGTGTATGTAATGTAGGTAACACTCCTACCTTTGTTTTTCCAAGTACGGAAAACTTTAATGGGTGGGAAGAAGTGTTAGACATTACGCTCAAAACAAACAGCGATAACTTTAGGGTTGAGAATTGGAGAGTCTCCAACTTAAAGTCCTTCTCGGACCACGAGTGGATACTCTTCAACCTTTGTATCAAGGTAGATACTCCCGTCTTATATAGAAACCCAAAGAGAATTGACTGGAAGAAATTTGGTCAGGTCTTGAAATCTAAACTCCCTAGTATCCCACATCTAGAAATCGACTCAGGTGAGGAACTGGACACAATTTCGCTCGCTCTAGAAAGAGCGATGAATACAGCCTTTAAGGTATCGTGTCCCGTTAAACACAGCAAAAAAACCTTACCACAAGCTTGGTCAGAATACTGCCAATCTATCGATACTCTAAAGGAATCTGCTAGGCTCAGTAAGATTCTATCCAAAGAACGCTCTAGTCCATCTTTCATTAAGAAAACGGACGGAACCTGGACAGAATCAACCGATGAATCCTTAGAGCTTCTACTCAACACCCACTTCCCTGGTTGTAAAGACCACTGCGTTACCCCATCTTATTCGCTGGGGAATTTTCCTTCACACCGGGAAGAAATAGAGCGCATTATAACCAAGGAAAAAATCTCATGGGCCATTCAAAGTTTTGCTCCGTATAAATCACCTGGGCAGGACGGCATTCTCCCCATCATGCTGCAAAAGCATGAGGGGATAGTGCTGCCCCTTCTCGTGAAAATGTACAGAAGCAGTATCCTACTAAATCATGTACCTCAGTCTTGGAGACATGTCCGAGTAGTTTTCATACCGAAAGTCGGCAAAAGAGGTCACGAATCCGCGAAGGACTTCCGACCTATTAGCCTAACCTCCTTCATACTAAAAACTCTAGAACGTATACTTGACCTCCACATAAGAACAGGCCTTGAAAGGTCTCCTTTATGTAACTCACAACACGCATACCTCAAGGGCAGGTCGACTGAGACAGCTCTTCATGAAGTTGTGCGTACAGTTGAGTGGTCACTCTCCCATCACCAATATACCTTAGCTACCTTCTTAGATATAGAGGTCGCCTTTAACAACGTCCACACTGAATCGATCCAGGAATCTCTCTTAGAATTAGGTGTAGAGGATTTCGTCACTTCATGGATCATCTCCATGCTCAAAACAAGGATCATTCAAGCAAAACTTGGTAACACCCTTCTAACCAAATCAGTAAGCAGAGGAACACCTCAAGGCGGGGTGATCTCGCCTCTCTTATGGATTATGGTACTTAATAAAATCCTTTCAAACCTAGACAGGGAAGGTATCAAAGTCGTTGCGTATGCGGATGACGTGGTCGTTCTAGTATCAGGAATGTTTCCGAACGTGATAAGTGAAATCATGGAAAGGGCTCTGGGTAAGATTAGCGGTTGGGCTACAAGTTGTGGTCTTAGCGTTAACCCAAGTAAAACTGAACTGATGCTTTTCACCACCAAAACCAAAATACCAATATTCTCACTTCCCCGCTTAAACAACCAAAGTCTTCCTTTATCCACCAGCGCTAAATACCTTGGAGTCATGCTTGACCCCAAACTTAACTGGAAGCATAATATCGAACACCGAGTGCGGAAGGCAAGCATAGCTTTCTACACTTGTAGTAAAACCTTCGGCAAGAAGTGGGGGCTTCAACCAAAGATGGTTCGCTAGATGTACACAGCAGTGGTACGTCCCATCCTCACCTACGGATCACTGGTATGGTGGCCCGCATTAAGCAAAGCATATAACGTCCTTAAATTAAGTAGAGTCCAAAGAACAGCTGGAATAGGAATCACAGGAGCCCTGCGATCAAGTCCGACCGCTGCCTTCAATGTCATTCTTAATTTCCTGCCAGTGGACCTGCATATTAAAAACATTGCAGCGTGTAGCGCTGTTAGATTGAAGGAATCTAAGTGTTGGTCCGAAAGGCCTTATGGCCATACCAGCATCCTTCTTTCCCTTCCTGACGGCTTAGGCCATATGTCTACAGAATACATAGTACCCAAATACGACTTCCATAAAAACTTCTCTGTTAGAGTCCCCTCTAGATCAGAATGGGAGGAGAATGCGGTCGTTAATGAATTCGACATACCTATCTTCACAGATGGTTCCAAGATGGAATGTGGAGTAGGAGCAGGCATTTTCTCAACAGAATTAAACATCGCTAAAAGTCTTCGCCTACCCAACGTAGCCAGTGTATTTCAAGCAGAAGTACTCGCAATTAAGGAGGCGTGTAGACTGCTCCACAATAGTGCGACTCCCAAAAGAAAAATAGGCATCTTCGTCGACAGTCAGGCCGCGATTAAGGCTGTCGGTTCAACTAGGTCAACGTCCAAACTTGTTGTGGAATGTAGGGAGATACTGACCAGGGCTTGTCATCGGTTTGATATCACTCTCGTCTGGGTTCCCGGCCATAGGAATATCGAAGGGAATGAGAAGGCCGATGAACTTGCCAGATCTGGCTCAGCTCTGTGCATGTCTCATGCGGAGGAAGTTTTCCCTCCGCTGGAATATGTTAAGAGAGAAATCCTCCTGCACTTCACCTCATGGGCTGAGACTAGATGGTTGAACCTGACGAACTGTGTCATTTCAAGGAAGATCTGGCCAACCTACGATGATACCAGAACAAATAGTCTTTTAGCCAGAACACGTATAGATGCTGCCAGACTAACGGCAATCAGTACGGGTCATTGGCCTTTAGGAACTCACGCAGCCAAGCTTGGCATCCCCCACAATACCCATTGCCGTAGCTGTGCTGACACAAACAAGAGTGAAACAGTGTTCCATCTTTTTTGTGAGTGTCCGGCCCTAGCCAAAACCAGACGCAATACACTAGGTCATCTCTTTTTTGATGACCTTTCGGCCATTCAAAGCATCCATTTTCACAAGATCATCAAATTTCTCAACTCCACAGGCTGGTTTTGAGCTCTCTTAACTCCCTTCACCCCCTTCCATTTCAGGTTCCGTTAGTTGTGGTTTCAAAACGGCGCTCAATGCGCTACTTGTGTCTTTCCCTCGTCGGGAAATACAGCCACCTAAACCAACCAACCAACCAAATATCAAAAAAGGCAAATTTTACTATTTCCGTGGGTACATTTCAATAATTCAGTCACTGAGTAGAAAGGGTTTCAATATAAGTTTCAGACTTTCCGACATATTTCACCAAAAAGATTCAAATATCTACCCGGGCACAAATCCATGCGAAGGTTAAATAAATATCTTTGAGTTTTTTGGGTTTTAAGTAATACTTCTTGGATGCTTCTTCTCTTCATAATGTTGCCCAAAAACAAATTTGTTGTATGTGTTAAAGATTAGATTGTGCTTGGGGATGTCATCTCTATCGTTTCCAAATGTGAAAATGTGTGGTCTATGATAGTAAAGGAATTTAATTTTGTTAAAACTGTGCTATGGATGGTTCAATGGATCATAGTGATAATTAATCCACATTTGTGATAAGAGTCAAATCCGTTGATTTTATTAAGACTTTGTTTGAAGAACGTTCGGTTATGTTAAGGAAAAGCGGCAGTAGTAAGTTAAGCGTTTTAAAAAATGTAGCTATAAATATCTTAATTCTCCACATAATTTCATTGATTTGAAATAAGCATTATAATATCGGTGTTGTGCACTCTGTTCCTCATGGGGATGAAAGAGATTATTGGATACCTGTAGAGCTTCAGGTTATAGCAGCCATAAGATATTGGATCTAAAGATTCGAACACATAAATGTCTACGCCCTATATTATGTATTCATCCAACCCACTCTTTGCGTAATAAGTATGTCAAAGAGTGTCTTTCGCTTCGAAAAGACGACGCTATGTTGGTATGCCATCACCAGGATCCACTCAAATCATGGAAATTATTTG
This sequence comes from Cheilosia vernalis, assembly GCA_949126925.1. Classification (NCBI taxonomy): domain Eukaryota; kingdom Metazoa; phylum Arthropoda; class Insecta; order Diptera; family Syrphidae; genus Cheilosia; species Cheilosia vernalis. Next base: position 41,719,601 of record OX421358.1, on the reverse strand, counting down.
GTTTCCAGCCATTATCGGCTTCCTGCAAGTAATTGGTGCAATTGATTGCGCAATGCACAGGAACACACATCAAAATTCCTAAGGTTGGTGGAACATCGGAACCGAAGAGGGTAGATATTACTCGTTTAACATACAAGTACCCAAGTACCTAGTATGCGACTCGTCATTATTGACATTGTTTGCCATTGGAGGGGAAGCACACATGATTCGAGGATTTTTAGATAAGGTCGAATCATGGATTAAGTTTTTTTCTTTGCGCCACCTCTCGCGAATGTCTTACAAACATCCGAAAGTATAACTGTCTTGAAAGAGCTTCTCAATCGGCACACAATTATAAATCACTTCCATTCGTTCAAAAAATGCAAAACTCACACAAAACGAATGGTTGTCAGAAGCTAGGTCCAGGATCCCTACAGAACTGTTGCGGCAACTATTTATTTTTTAATCAAGGTACGATTTCAAAATGGCTAGTTTAGAGGCCGGTTGATTGGAGATGGAGGATATGTTTGTGAAAACATCCTCTTGACTCCACTACTAAATCCTCTGCTCATATATCTGCCCGCAATGCGTGCTTTGGTGTTTGGGAGCAAAGATTTAGTATCCAACTAACTGGTATGAGATGTTCGTTAAAGAATATAAAAATCACAGTTATCGCTTTAGCTGTTTTGCGCAATTTGGGTGGTGATAAAGAAATGGAAGCTGAAGAAAATGATTTCGAAGAAATATCCCAGCCGGTTCATAAGAGTGAATCACGAAGTATATTTATAGACCAGCATTTTCAATAAAAATTAACACATTTATATACCAATACGTCCTGACGTTTTCGTCAGCAACCTTAAAGACTATATAAGGCGTTTTTCTCTTTTAAGCGTGAGCATAATGAGCGCGCTCTGAACCGAGCGTGTTCAGATCATTACATTACATTTACTTTTGTCTAACTTTTTGTATAATATACGATTTGACTTAATTCTAGGTAACAACTGGTGGTGAATATTAAGAGTTTGTTTAAATCTATTTTACATAAATTGCGGCTGTTTTCTTGGATTCATACTCATGGTATGCATCGTTGTCTGGGTTGACCAAGTCCAGGTGTTGATTAAGTGTGCTCATGTATTTATGTGCACATGTTTTTATGAAACACACACAATCTGTCAAATGTGACTGTGTGTATGCATATCAGTGTACTTAATCAACTTTTATGAAAGTTGATTTACAAATTCCGCGTGGTTTTTAACAATCAAAAAAAGAAAAATAATTAAAATGGATAAGCTAATAATTGTTGTGAAGGAAGCATTTAATTTATCCTTCGACGAAGATGAGGTAGAATATTGCGAAACAAATTGTTCGAGAAAAATTGCAAGAAGATGTTGTTCCAAGTTTTTCGGATAAAACATTTAAACAACATTTTCGCATCAATCCAGATGTATTTGAAAATTTGTGTATTCAATTAGATACGCCTTATTGAAGAGCATAAATATGGGCCAGGCAGAAAGTCGACGCTGATAGGGAAGCAATTAATGACAACCTAGTGGTATTTAGGAGCCCAGAAAGAATGATGTATGTAATTACATTATGATTTATGTGACTAAAACCACTTGTATTATAGATCAATTGCAGGCAGATTTGGCGTATGCATTGCCAATGGTTGGATAATTATATCTAATAACCACAACAATTTAATTCAATTGAATAGATCCAAAAGATACATTCGATGGCCGACTACAGAAGGAGCTCATAGAACGGCTGCGCATTGTTTAAGGCAAACTCACTTGGCAGGTAGTGACCTTTTTTTATAATCATATACATAAATCGATATTCATAAATATTCATGTGTAAAATTTATTAGGTAACTCTAGGAATTATTGGATCTATCGACGGGTCATATTATATTCCAATACGAGCCCCAATTGTTGCGCATAACTCGTACATTAATCGAAAAGGATTTCATTCCGTTTTACTTCAAGGTATGTATATGTATGTGTAATCACCAAATTCAGTTTTTATACTGCTACACCGGCGAAGCAGGCTCTATTCATGATGCACTACTGTTAAGAAGATCTGGATTAATAAACTAAATCACTTTAGGTAACATTTAATTAATTTGCAATAACAATAGATCATTTTAGGTGACTTTATTATCGGCGAAAATCAACATTAGCCTATCAACTAAAACAGTGGTTAGTAACACCGTACAAGTGTTTACAAACCGATGATATGGATGATGAATTCATTACAGTAGAGGATGACTACGATACAGATTCGTTTGATATGCAATCCGCTCAGTCAAAAAATGAAAGTTTCTTGAATGCATTATTTTAGGCAATTATAATTTATTAAACTTTTAAATAAATGACTACACTTTTATTATTCTATAACATAATCAGTCTTTAGTGACATTTGTTAAACATCTTAAAACTACAGAAAAAGAAAATTCCCTTCAAATATTCCACCATTTTTTTGGAATAAATGCAAAAACTTGTTGCTGTTCTCTTCCTTTGTCGCCCTTCAGCTTGATCTTCTCTACTTCTGCACCTTCTTTTTCGTAAATTAGTGGAAAACATTGGCAGTGGGTGGTCCACTTCATATTCAGACTCGATACTCGCAAAAGCTGGATCGCACTGAACAACGGCTATGTCCTCCGATGAAACTTTTTTTGTAAGTTTTTTTTTAAGTCCCTTCCATTTAGAGTCGACCTGTTCATAGAATAGAGTTATGCCGAATACATTGTTTATCGAGCATGCAATTTCTTGGTATGCAGTCTTTTTGACTCCATTTTTCAAGCGTTCGAAATTGTCCTTTAGTAAACTAGCTAATAAGCATGACAACATGCTTTTCGTCCATTTAAACCCTGTAATAAAGCGTATGAATAAATTGAATATTTATTAATTGTTATTTATTAAATTTGTTTATAGATACCTTCTGTGTCAAATGGGATTGAAGTGTGTATGCATAAGTGTGATCAGCTTTATACTCAGGATGCGCAGTCAATTTATTTTTGAAGTTAGTTAGACCATTAGGTCGACGTTAGGGTAAAATTATATTTATATTTTATGTCTTTTAAGGTCTTAAGATAAGGCTAGATGTTGTTGTTATGTATTGTCATGTAAGTTCTTCAAATAACCAAAATAGTTTGTGTATATATATAAAGATTTTTTGTTTGCATGTGTGTAAGAACGGTATAATACAATTCTAGCAAGTTCAGCGGTGATCAGAACTGAATTCACTTATAGCCCTTTTTTATTATCAGCCATGATCTATATAGATCATCGATTTACATGCACTTACAACAACAGCATATGATCCTGCTTCTTATCGTGATTCGTGATCATCTGAATATTATTTCTACTATTGCTCGCAGCGCTGTTTGGCGTTGTTTGTTTCATTCTTGAATGTTGGTGTTCCTGTAAACGATAGCCAAGCCACACAGTCACGTTGCCAGACTAAAAAGTTCAATAGTCTTCATAGCACAAAAAATCAATAAGCATTTTTCCACATCCAATCAATTTTCTGTCCTTCGAGATTTTGCTTTTTAATTCTGTATAGGTATGACAAGACCAGCGAAATATGCCATAATTTTGTAAGTAGGTAAATGTTTCATAAACATTTATTCAACAAAAAAGTGTTCATGAAATGTTTCGCAGTTCGTAAACAACTATTGTTTCACAATTTTCCCGCCAGAAAGGTGAGAGTTATTTTGTGTTTTTACATAAAATACAAAAAATGTCCAGAAAATCTTGGTACCTATATCTAATGAAAAATGGCTGCAAAAACTAAAATTATTTTCAAAACTAATTATTGGGAAAAATGTTATTGCAACTGTTTTTTTTGAACAAATACCTAACTTTAAATTTATGTGAAGTGACGATTTTATTAAACAATCAACATGAGTATTGTTATGAAAAGTATAATGCTTTGTCTAAGAATTCCAATTTAAGCGGACTAGATGTGCAAACTGCGGTTTTCATTGTATTTCGAACTGTTGCGTTGTAACTTGTAAGCCGATTTCCTTTTAAAAATAAAACGCACCATAATACGGAAGCGGTGTTGTTGTTTTCGAGACTCTGGCTGTGAATTTCATAAACATTTTAATATAAACTTAATCGCCGTCTACACCAATAAAAAAAGAAATGTTCGGCAAATGTTTATGAAATATTTCTGAAGCAAATCGAGAACATTTAATAAATATTTACACAAATATTTCGTTTGCCTTAATACCTACACCTTATAATGCAAAGAAAAACCGAAACAATAGCGGAAAATATTGCTTATTTGTTGAATATTTGAACATAAAATTTTAAACTAGTTCTTAAAATACTTTCACCTTCAAAAATAAAAATTATTAATTTGATTCATATGCCAACACCCCCGACAAGCAACTGAAATGTCATGTCAATCGACATCATATTGTGACGTCACGTTGTACAGAATGCTTGCAAATGCCTGGTGGCGTGTTTTGAAAACAACTGTTGCCACAACTCGAATATATAATTTGTCTATGATCCGTATTGTTTTATTTTCGCTGATAATAAAATACGCCTTATATTTAAGTAGGAAGTAAAGGGCAAGAATGAGAATGCAATCACCCTACACACAACACACACCATCATGGAATAGGAAGATCTAAGCCGAAGGAAGAATTTAACCAATTTAAAGGGGATCCCCAAGAGGGAAGCGGTTAAAGTAAAGTTGTAGAAACGTCTGCAAATTCTTGTTCTTTTGTTTCCGCCAAGCGCCGAACCGCCGCCATCTACGCGTCTCCTATATCAAACCATCGCCGCACCAAGCCCAGCTCGCGAAAAGCAGTAGGGGAAGGTCATGTACCTTGGTCCGAGTGCCAATTTTCAGAAAAGTACAAAGTACAAACCACACAAAAACCGTTTCTTCTGTGAAATGTTACTCTTCTGTTTATTTCTCTTCTCAGTTTCTTTTTGAATTATATAGCTGTACTAGTCGGCAAAAAAAAAATTTTTTTCTATCTATTTTCTGAAGTTGTGTAGTGCTTAATTTTATGTCTACTTTCCGATACTTTTATCGATTTCGGTAAGTATATTGATTATCTTTTGGTAGGAACAAATTTTTGTACGCATGTGCTTTAAATACTACGTAAAAATTATTATTTTTTGGTTAAAGTGGTGTTCGTGTACCTTGGACCTATTATAGCGCTTGTACCTTGGTCCGGTCAAAGTTACACTTTATTCGATTTTTTTAAACAAAATTGGTTTAGTGTGTTTCAGGAAAATAAGCCAAGAAGCAAATTAGGTAAACAATATTAAAGTCCCTTGTTAGGCATTTTTTTTGGTAACGAAAGTATTTTTTTATTTAAAACTATTACTTGAAATAAAAAAAATGTTGTCAAGCACACAAACTTTAAGACAATGGTTTGTTTACATGCTGCTTTCTTGAAATAAAATAAGAATGGTACCATTTTTTACTATTTATTTGAAAGAAAATAAATCACGTCTTGTACCTTGAACCGTTTGAGGCTAGGCTAGCATATAAAAGATAAGTTTTCTTTGGAATGGAATGTAATATTCTTTTGGTAGTTTCGCATTATCATAGATAAGACTTCAGGTAATAACTAAAAAAACAAAAAAAAAAAAAAAAAAACTAATGAAAAAACGTTATGAAATCCGGACCAAGGTACATGATCTTCCCCTACCTCAGAAAACTTGGGAGATTCCGTATTTTGGTGAGATGAGACAAGGTTGGTTCAACGGTCACAAGAGCGCGTACGGACAAATCTCAACGGATTCTCCACTGAGGAATTTAGAGGTCACCCCTCCAACAGCGCCAACAAAAAAATGCCTCACAGTGGTCAAACGAAGGACATGATTTCGAATATAAATCAGTGAATTGTGAACGAGTGCAATATAGTTTTTTTTTAAATTTTATTTTCTTTTGAAAAGTAATGAAGTAAGGAATTTTAGTTCGATTAAGTTAAGTTTTTTTTTTTGTATATTTTTTTTTTAAATTCCGAATTTTACAAACAGTTTTATTGCTAGACGAGTTACTCGCGTAAATAGAATTTTAATTAAACTTTTAAGGTGCACAATCTCTCCAAGTGCTGCGAGTTGGACGACGAGGGATCCTAAACGCCCATAGAAGAAGCGACCTAAGCTTGTAAAGGAACAGCGAATTCGAATTGATTTTAAAAGTAACCCACCTAAAAATTAATTGCAGAATCCGAAATTAACGAATGGATTAAGTGTCGATTAGGGTGCCCCTTAATTTTTTTTTTTGAATATCTTAACGAAAGACCCCGCAAAAATTGCGTATTGAATAGCATATAACGGGACAAAAAACAAAAAAAAAAAAAAATCGGAGGTTACTTTTGGGCCTCTGCCTCATAGCTGATATTTTTGAAAATATATATATTCATCTTGGGTGGGATTTTTAGCATTTTTGTTTCAAAAAAACGTTAAAAAATTTCTTTTTTTTAATCCTTAAGTTCCCAAGACTAAGGGCGGTATTCATCGACCAATATTAAACCAAGAGCTTCGTAAACCTATTCACCAATGGTTATTCGTGCATATTTACGAGCGCTCATAAGACTTGAGAGTGGTCCCGACCACTCTTAAGTTGAGAGCAGAAATAACTTCGAAATCAGCTGTCGTTTGTTTACAAAATGGAAGGGAAGGGAAGGAAGCCAAATCTTTCCGATAAGGAAAAAGAACAAATAATTAGTATTGTGCTTAAATACGCCAGCATAAATTTCAAAAAACTGACTGCATCAGCACCGTGGAAAAAAAGAAGTGCTGGTAGCAATTAACGGATGAGTTTAATGCTTCCAGCACTTCGTTAAAAAGAAGTTCAAAGCAATTAAAAGCATACTTCCAATGCTGGACGAAGTGTCAGGAAGATCGCTCATATTCGCACAATAAATTGAATAAAAGAATACAATATGTTAGTCTAATTTTAATTAAACGAATTGATTTTGACAGTTAACATTTTCGAATAACAGTTCAGAAACTCATTTTAGACCGCGTTTGGTCATTCGAATTTTATTTTTTCGCATATTCGAAATAGCATAGATACAAACCTAAGGGTGCTTGGTGAATACATCGAAAAAACTTGCTGTTATAAGCCTCATAAACTAATAATCGATTTAAGAGCGCTTGATAAATACCGCCCTAAAAGAGTTCTCGTTCGTCCTAACTACGAGTAGAATAAGACTCGACTTGGACTCACTCAACCAAATAATAATGAATCATCTAAAACTCAATTGGTATGCAGACAACTCGTACCTTCTCGAAACTAAATATAACGGTCCAGCTCTTTAGCTAACCACAACTAAGATCAATGACGCGACGTTTTTAAAAAGTACAACGGAGTCATTCGGTTCGCACCAACATAATTTTTATCATAGAAAAAACGTAGCCGGTTCCTTAATTTCTTGTGTGAATAAATTTGCATGCACCATAAATATTGTATGTGTTGCAACGATAAGCAACTTTCTTAGGAAAACTTTTAAATTTTTAATGTTGTAGCAACTGTATAAGAAAAACGGTTTAATTTTGTTTTGTGTTAAGTTGTGTCGATCTAAAAAATATTTAAAACGTAAAACAAGAAACAATGTGTCAATTTTCGGCCACTTCAGTGAACTAAACAAAAATGAATTAAGGCGTCGGTTCCAAATGTGTGTCAAAGTCGATACACAAATTCGAAAAAAATGCATGTTATCAGAACAGACTACAAAATTTCTGTGCACTTTCAAACACAAAATTGTTTAACATTGCATCTTGTGAGCGTGATTGCTTTAATGACTGTCATTGTGTACTGTAAAGGATAAAAATGTGCCTTTTAGAGAAAGATCGTTTTTAGTCGACCAGAGAAATGACAGAAAAATGGTGATCGGTGCTATTGACAAGGTTGAAACCCAAAAAATTCAAAAGCGAGCTGAGTCTACTACTGTATCAACTTTTTCCGATACAGTAGATTCAAACAAAACGTTAGAGCAAGTCAGCGCAGTTCATTCAATGGAAGTAGTGCAGCCACAGGCCCTTTTCATCAAAGCCCTCAACGTCAACATCATCAGGTAAGTGGAATTTACTTACTCTACCATCCGTAGCAAGAATTTGTGATCGATATGGACTTTCCGTACGATCTGCTGCAGCAGTTGCTTCAGCAGAAGGTACTCCAGGATGTTCGAATGATTGAAAACACGAATAAGTTATTGATAAAAATAAAATACATGGAGCCATATCAAAATCAAAAGAAGGCCTATCGAACCAATGCGATAGTGTCGTAATTTTTCAAAAACAAGGAATTTGATTTGATTTGATGTGACGGCACTGCAACCAATACTGGCTGGAAAGGAGGGATAGTTCGCTACATGGAGATAGAATTAGGTCGACCATTACAGTGGGCAATATGCTTACTTCATGCTTATGAATTGCCACTACGACATATCTTTACGAAATTAGATGGATCTACTTCGGGCCCTAGAGAATATTCTGGCCCTATCGGTAAGTCACTAACCGATTGCGAACTTAATGATGTTGCTCAATTTTCACCTGTTACCGGTAATGTACCTGAAATCGAACAAAAAATCGTTGATCATTTGAGTACAGAACAAAAATATCTTTTCGAAATGTGTCAAGCTATAAAAACAGGTTACTGTTCTCCCGGACTACCAAATCGACAGCCTGGAAAAAAGGCGCATTCAAGGCGTGTCACAACTGCAAATAGATTGCTTAGACTTTACATTAGTTCAAGTAACCCATCTGAAAATCTGAAAGTTCTTGTGGAATATATAATGAGAGTGTATGGACCAGTGTGGTTTTCGATAAAAAACAAACCGTTATTGATAGATGACCCGCAACATGTTTTTCAACTCATCTCTTTTTCATGATGGTTGCCAGACAACCTTAAATCAATCATTGATCCTGTCATTGAGAGAAATGCTTTTTTCGCACATCCTGAAAACGTTTTAGTGCAATGCTCTTCGACGAAAGGGCCTATGTCAGAGAGCTTGCTCTAAAACGAATAATTAAAGCAAGGCAAACCCATACATCAAACCGAATATTTAAGCCGCCAAACATTAAATTTAACGCTACGGACTACATGGATATAATTTGTTGGACAGAATGTCAAATTACTGCCCCACCTTGTCTAGCTGAATTGACTGATGATGAACTTTCTTCACTGGTGCAAAGAAAATAACTAAAAATACCGGAATTTCCTTGTCACACGCAAAGCGTCGAAAGATGCATCAAATCTGTGAACGAAGCAAGCCAATGTGTTATTGGAGCAAATTCGAGGGACGGACTTATAAGAAAGAATTTAGAATCACGAAGCAAAATGCCTTCTTTTAATTTCAAGGGCCAATTTTCAATATAAATATATTTTTTTTGTAACTTTTCTTGAAATATAAATATGTAGGTATCTACCTATATTAATTTTTCTTTTTAACTATTTTCGTGAAGTTTTTTTAATTGTTTCAATGACACTGAAATATGTTTTATTGTACTTTCTTTTAAGATCTTTAAGCCTCGGTAGAGCCCCGAAAAGCAAGTACATATTCAGAATCTACTCGTTAATACGCAACTTTTGAGACCCCTTTCGATAAAAAATATTGGAGATTTTTTTTTTTCTTCATACAGCGACGGGACACCCTATTGTCGATGTGCACGCAATCACAAAAAATATAACCATTCACAATGTGCTTATTCATTTTCTTAATAATTTTTTTTTTTCGGGAATTTTCTTCGGTTTTCTTCTTGTTTGACCGGAAACCAGCCCGAATTGGTGCGAATCATCGAAATCGGTCCCAGCGTTCTTGAGTTCTAAGCGTAGTTACTAACGCCACTCTTTTTTATATATTCAGAGAAGACTAGACTTGATAAAACAATGTTTAAATGCTTGTACCTATTGTACGCACTTAAGCGTGTTGTTTCACTTGTCTATGAGAAACTAACCACCATGAACACATGGAGGAATGGAGAATATCTAGTTGCTGATATAACAAATAAACTTAATTCTACCCTTTGTCTGGCTTTTCCTTTCAACCGGAAATTCTCAATTTCCGTCTTATTTTGTGTTCTTATTTTACTCTTATTCGATTCCAATAGTTGCTGAAAACGTAAGAAAGAAGCTATTCTTGTCCTCTTCGGAGCGGAAATGGGTCACTGCAATAGCAATGACAACTCACGAACAACACAATGGGTATGTGTGTGCTTCGTTTGCGAAATGCAGAAGATATGAAGCTGATTTAATTTTTATTTTTTTATTTTTAAAGAAAGAGAAAAGAAAATTCTGCCAACAATTGAATGGATGATAGGTTTTATTTTACTTGTGTTGTACCAATCCAATCAAAATAGGATTGCTATAAAAGCTCAACTAGAAATACTTCCCATTGCAGAAATGCAAAGTGCATTTTCAATTGGGTATCTTATAGGAAGCATGGACATTTATGTATCATAACAGAGAGACGTAAAAATCGTATCAGGTATAAGTAGTTATAATAGGTAAGATTCCTGCATAAAATCAGCAGTGGAATTTATTTGCTTCTGAACTAAAAATGTTAACAAGAACTAGGGAGGTAACGAGTTCGATAAATATGGGGGAAGCTATTGGTATATCGTATATGCCATAACATGGAAAGGAACAGGAAAGTTAACAATAAACAGTAATGGTAATATTATAAATCGAATCGTTATACCGTGAAAGTGCTAAGCAACAAAAGCAAGTGACAGGCGATACCACGGTTGAACTCGAGTGCCAAATTGACACCCATGACATTTTTGGTACAGAACCTTTTTTATGTTAAATAATATACATAGATATATATATTTACATTTATTGAAAAATTACAAACACTATTTCCTTACTCGAAACAAAACTATACAAATTTATCATCAGTTCCAGAGTTCAAATTCCAGAGAAAATATGTAGTAGACAAAATAAAATAAACATGGAATTATGTCAACAAACAATTACCCCCGTGTTACTACTCGCAACTACTCTCCAACTCGTATGTTACCTAGCACCTAGCTAAATAAATAACGCATTAGTTAAATTTTCTTATTAATAAATGAAAATAACTCATATAATAACTAGCTAATGTTTTCTCTAAAATACCTACATAGAGCTGGCATCTCCTAACCAAATTGTACTGAAAACTGCTAAAAAAAAAAACTATTACATATTGGTTGTCATAACGGCTGGCTAGTAAATTTCAGTTGTGGCAAATGAAAAAAAAAATAAAAATAAAGGAAAACAAAAGAAGATTTTTATTTAATTTTCAATGTTTTATTTGTACCTAAACTTTTTTTCTCCATTTTTTTTTTCGAGTTGGGGCCATGGTAACCGCATCCTCCCCTAACATATTCACCAAATATTTACAATTTAAATTTAATTTATTTGTCATTTTGAGGGGACCGAATTTTTTTATGATTTATTGACTCGCTAAACGCTAACATACCTCCTGCCATTAGTTAGTTATATGAAAGTTACGAAGCGTTAGTTATCTTCTAAAAATGTCTTTTAATAGCAATTTGAGTTTAACTTATGTGCTTGCCAATAGTTAGGCCTAACATGTAGTTACGCGACAGTAATTAATACGGCTGTTAAATTCTAAAAGACACATCCTGAACCCAGGTACTTCGACTCCGATTCTGATGAGGACAACGAACCACTAATTGTTTTAATGTCCATGTTGAAAAGTTATGGCAAACATAAAACAGTCGTAGAGACTCCAATAAACCATAGTCTTTGCAGCAGTAAAAGCAATGATAATAAAATTTAAACTTAATATTGAAACGAACTTTAATTTTCTTAGTATGTTTGGAAATGTCTTCTGAACAAGAACCTCCCATTTAGCATAGAAGTGAAGAAGATCCAAAGCTTGCAGGACATTCTGTTAAAGTGCTCCAACTCCCTCATTATACTGGAGAACAGCGGCTCAATAGCGACTCAATTTTGCAGTTTAACCGGAAATTCAAAATGGAAGAGAAGTAGATGGAGAAAACGGGAGCCAGAAAAGTCGAAAAAAATATTCCAAAAGACTACTAGGTACAGAACTGTACTTACAAATGACAAACAAGTTTTTGTTTTGAAGAACGCGTGGATATTTGCAAAAAATTCTGGAAATTGGATTCCTTACGTCAAAAATACTTTATAATTTCTAACGTTAAAGTTACCGAACCAAAAAGAAGACTAATGTCTACAGTAAGGTCACGGCCTTTTTCAAGATCTTATCACCTATCCAGTAACGCAACCAAGCACCGTGTTTTTGGCAACTTTTTTTTTAAACGCTTTTCGTCAAAGGAAGAAATAAATCAGGGATATTTGATGTTGACGACAAACAAGGTAGCGTTCCCAAAAAACAAGCATTCCGAAATAATCATGTCGCACGTTAAGCCATTACTGCAGAAAGAAAACTTTCAAGAGGTACCAGGACAAAAAGCTGTCCATTTTAAAAATGTACGAGTTGTACTAACTGTAGGGAAAAGTAAAAGTAAAAGTGTTCTTGCCCCCTTGCCACATATCACCTGCTTTTATCCATGCCAAAAAACTACTCTACATAGACTTCGGACGGACCTTAAAAAAGATAGAACAGAAGAGAAAAGGAAAGAAGAGAAGCAAATATGCTCCAAGGACCTATACCAAAACCCCTGAGGGAGGACGGGAAAGAACCGCGAAACTAATCCTAACTATCCTAAATTAAAACTTATCTAAGCTAACCCTACCTTTAAACAAATTTCGAAACTCAAACAAAAACAAACTAATGAAAAAATAATAGAAGTGGCAAAAGAAGAATTAAACCTTAAATCTACCATAAAAAGGTTCTGCACTTAACACTAAATTAAATACTACAAAAATTCAATCAACCATATAAAAAAAACTTTACTTACGTTTGCAAAAATTCGTCCCCGTTGTTCTGGCGACAAGAAGAAACGTTGACTTCTTAATTCCAAATATGGCTTAAAAGTTAAAACTTATCGCGAACAAAACAAAATGCTAAACACAGAATCGCACTACAACTAAAATTAACTAAATATGCCTAATTAACTAAATATACCTTAGGTACTCTAATTAAAATTAGAAAAAAAAAATTCATAAAATCTATGCAAAGCTAAAAACTATAAAAGCAAAATTAGCACTTCACAAAAAAAAAACTTACTGCTCCTTGGCTGTCTGTTGGGTCCCCTTTTTAGTGGGACACTGTGCTTTTGTGCAGGATAGCGGAGCACCTTGCCTTCGACACTACTGTTCCGTTGGGGAATGGTGTCCAGTTGATGTTTGTTGCTGTTCTTTTTTTTTTTTTTTTTTTTTGTTGGGGGAATGAGGGGAATGCTTTCCCGAGCCAATTTTGGCCGACGCCAAGGGGTTTTTGTATCGGACCGGTATAATGGAGGAGACCGCTGGCTCTTTGTTCCGCTCTTTGGGCTCCGTCTGGCTTGTGACTAATAATAAGCCGAGCAACGGGAGCTAGGATGCAAGTACGACTTTGGAGACATTGGACTCTCGTCCGTCCGCCTATTTCCCTCTAACGCAAAGTCTTTTTGCCTACTCTACCTCCAGATTCCCACCTTTCAGACGACATTTGTTTCTCTTTCTTATATATATTTTTTTTTATTTCTCACGCGGGGGTAATATTTTTTTTTGACGATCTATATTATATGACCTACAAAAAAGGAACTATGATCTAAATCAAATTAGGTGCTTCTGAAGCCGCCATAGGGCATTGACCAATCTCTGTCAACAGATGCCTGATTGTCGGCTCGTCGAACAAAAGAAAATTCAAAGTCTGTTGCACAAATTGCCCCTCATTTTGTTGTTACGCCCTTGCTACTCCTATCTTTGTTTTGCCAATACTTCCTTATTGCTTACTTTCTCTATTATCGTGTTTCCTTCTTTTAAAATTGATGCTTTTGTGTTTGTATCCTAATCCTAACTACTGTTACCTGTTTTCCCTCATCTTCTTGTGAGAGAGAGTCAAAAATCGCGCTTAAGAGAATACTGTCTGTCTTCCTTTTTGTCATATTCGTCAAATCAGGGTTTACCTTTGTCATTCTATATAAATTATATAACAAATACCTGCACTCAATCATACATAAAATGGAATAAGTAAATAGATACGTAAATAAATAAATAAGTTAAAATGTAACGAACACATATTGCATTGATGGAGTGCAACAGACAGAACTGCGCGAAACGGCACAGACGGAATTGGAAGGAAACAGCTACCAAAAGGGAGAAACAAAACTTGACAATCTTAGCAAATTCAAAACGTCTAAATTAAAGCTTGGAAATATCGGATGGACATTTTTAGTTCTACAGTCGCTAGTTGATTCCGATCAATTCACTTTCGTAGTAAAAAAAAAAAATGGTCCACCATCAAAGACCGTTTGCTGGGTCTCTTCGAAAGTACAATCAGCGCTATCCGCAATTCCCAAAGAACAAGTTTTGTTCCCTGGAAAATATTCCTCCAAACCATCCATTAGCTTCCATGTCCTTCTAAAATTTAATAAGTATTTGGGATAAAATAAGCTAGGAAAATATCAAAAATGAAAACTTACTTTCCAATTCAAAACGCGTGTTTCGCCTGACAAATTTCTCTTGTTTTGACATTTGGTGTTTGATCAGCACGAGCAGTATAAAACACCACTGTCCATCTTCCTCGGGCGTGCGAGTCGAAAACCATCTCTGTCATACACTGTGATAGCATGCGTCGTAATTCCAAATCAGCTAAATTCGCTTTCACGAAACGAGAAAACGACAATTAAGGTTAGGCGCGACGACTCAAAAGGTGTGTCCAGACCAACGAAACATATCATAAACATTTATAATAAATGTTTCATAAATATTTCATTAACATTTATAACCGAAAAAAATGTTTATGAAATGTTTATTAAATATTTCGTTGGTCTGGACACCAATGAAACTTTTATGAAATGTTTATGAAATGTTTCGCAGTTTCCCATTCGTGATGGGAAATAATTTTTGTTTCACATGTTTCCGGGCAGAGAGTAGGCGCTATTTTGTGAATTTATGTGAATATAAAAATTAAAATGTCAAAAAAAATCTTGGAGTAGGTAATGAGGAAGTTATCTATTCATTTAATGAAATTATCTTTTTATTTTTTTTAATTTTTTTTATGGTAATGAAGCACGCTGCTAAAATTTCTACCGCTTTAGAGTTCATCATTATTTAGTGCAAAAATGGATAAAAATTAAACATTTCATAAATGTTTCAAAAATATTTCATCGGCGTCCAGACTGAAGGGATGTTGAATAAATATTTATGAAATGTTTCTGAAGCAAATCGGAAACATTTTATAAACATTTAATAAACATTTATTAAACTAATGTTTCACTGGTCTGGACAAACCTTAATAAGACCAATTCAACCGATAACGAATTTTAGTACATGCTATAATGTTTTGATGTTTTATTCACAATTATATTAGCTGTTGTTGTGCGGGTTAAATGTTTGTGGACAAACTATGTACGACTTAGTAAATAGGTACATAAATGTATAGATTTTATTCATAAGGCTAGGTATTAGAACATTATTAGAGGTAGGTATTTGTCGAGCGAAAAAATTGTAAATCAAAAATTAATGTGGTGTTCGATTGGGCGCTCTCAGCACTTTTTTGCTCTCAGAGCAATTTTTATGTTTGTTTGGTACGAAAAAAACAATCTTTTTCAGATTTCAGAGCACTTTTGCGAATCTAGATATTTTCTCAGATTTACCAATACACTTACTTACATCTGATTTGACAGTTCGAACAAGTAGTATAGTAGTTTAAACAAACATTTTTTTTTTTATGATAATCGATATATTGATGCCATCTTCATCCTGTGCCACATCAACATCCTCCTCCTCTTCGTCTTCGGAAAATACTGGCTCATTCTCATCCTACGAACAATTTGTTCAGCTGCAATATTTATTATCTGCTAGAGAAAAAAAGAACAACAGTTCAAACCCTAATCAGCCCAAGTCAATTTTCTCCCTAATCCACCCAGGTGGTGACCCAAAGTCACCGTATTAAAAAAATATTTTTTAATTTTTTATTTATAACTAAATACTAACTCCATTTGTAATGTGTTTAATTTGTTTTTTTTTTATTCGGTTAATTTATTTTTAAGGTACAAACTTGGCATACAACTGACTTTTCTGAGTGTTCGTTGCAGATGCTCTTCTTGCATTTACAACATATTTGTTTTGAAGCTCGTCCTTTATCATGAGAACACATGTAACATCGTTTCCTCTTTCTAGACGTTTCTTTGCTGCAGATGGCATTATTTTACCAATAACATGTCTTAGTGGTTCTGATAAATACCTAGTCTTGCGGCGTAAAATGTGAGGTGTAACTAATCCCATTGCAAGATCTCTGAGAAAAAGTGGTCTTGCTTTGTGCTTTTTAGGGGCATTCCAATTTGGATATGTTTTCATCCAAATCACATATGCAGCTATACCCGTTGCATCAATGAGGTTGTGGAAAATTACAATGGGCCACCTGTTTGACTTGCGTTTGACTGAAAATGCATGGCACATCTGATCCAAAGTATCAACAGCCCCTTTAGTTGAGTTGTAATATAAGTTAACTTCTGGTTTGTTTTTGTTGTTGATGTCCAGTGTTTTGGTGTGATGCATGGTTGATAAGAACAAAACTGATTTGTTTTTTTTTGGGACGTAACTCACTAATATCATTTTTTTTCTGAACCCAAATAAACTTGACTCCATATCCTTGCTTTTATTAGGAAGAAATTCTTTTGGAATGCATGCTTTATTTTTTCTTAGAGTTCCAACACTGGTGAGACCTCTGCTCAATAAATTATTTGCCAGATGATATGATGTAAAAAAATTATCAAACGTAAGATTGCGGTTCGATCCAGAGTAAGACTCGGAAAGCATCAACACCACATTCTCCGCTTGGTTACAATCTCTTTTATTCCCTTCCTTTCCAAGGTAAGGAATACCAAACAATGGATAAGATGTAGAGCTATCACATATCCACCAGATCTTCATGCCATATTTATCCGGCTTTGAAGGGATGTATTGTTTGAATTGCACTCTTCCTCGGAAAGGGACCAGTTGCTCATCAATTGTCAGGTTCATACCAGGCACATACATCTTCTTCAAATTTGTCATAACAGAGTTCCATAGCTCCCTTATTGGTGCAAATTTGTCTTTCTTTCGTCTATCTGATCTAGTTGATGTGTCATCAAATCGTAAATGTTCTGAAATTTTGGCGAACCGATTCTTTGACATTGTTGCCCTGAACACTGGATGGCCATGAACTTCATCCCAGAATTCTGTAAAATCAAAAATGCCTTCTTTTTTAGTTCCAGCGTAAATAAGCAGTCCCATGAAACTTCTTATTTCAATGACGTCAGTGAGCTTCCATTTCTGTCCTTCCTTTTCTGTACCATGACAGTTCGTAAATTTGACAATAAGACCAATAATTGTACTATCAAAAAAAAAGTAGAATGCATCACTTACGTCGTCAATATGCTTTCCAGGCGGTAAAACAACTTTATCTAATTGGCCTCTAATAATGTTATGACTCGCCGACCTTCCCTGACTGAATGGTTCAGAGTTCCATTCAGTTCCATCCTTCCCAAGATATTTTTCAGCTTCAATGATTATATTATCATCCTCATCCTCACCATATATATCTATTTCATCGTCCAATTCCTCGGAGATTTCAATTGCATCTTCCTCATTATCTTCACTATCCAAATTTTCAAAGTCACTTTCGTCATTTACTTCAAAATCGTTATCATCAATGTCCGAGTCAGCTTCAATCGCCATTCTTATATCCTCTTGTGTAAGAATTTTTCTTTGAGCCATTACTGCTTGAATGTCAATCTGTATATAACAATATAATTGTCTTTTACATCTTCTATAGTCCATGAAAAAGCCTACCTTTCAATATTCACAAAAATGTAAGAACACAAACTGCAATCAACTTACTTTAGCACAAAATATTTGAACTGAATAACTTGTGTTCTAATGACACCTGGTGCAAAGCGAAGAAAAAATTAACGAACTCAAAATAAATTTTCCCGTTAGTAACTATGGCAATTCAATCCACCTAGCATAAAAGAATACACAAGGCATGCTTTTCCGTGTATTCTTTTATTTTTACAATACAGGTGACTGTGAGACACCACCTGGGTGGATTAGGTTCGCAAACAAAAAAGGCGTTATATCCATTGTACAGTTATACATTCTTCACTATTTTTTTCATTTCTATGTAGTGTTACCTTAGGGAAACAAAGTCAATGAGTGCGAAAGTGATTGCTTTTCAAAAATTTGTGAAAATTACTCTCGAAACTGAAACGGTGACCCAAAGACACCGGGTGGGCGGATTAGGGTTAATTTTGTAGAGGATGTGGTAAAGATGTATTCGGAAAACGAAGTGAATAAAGTGTAATAAGTGTAAAATGTACGTTAACTAACATATTGTGTTTTTTTAGTTTCGTCGTAATATTAGGGTACATCGCAGAGCTGCTTTGAAATTGACAGAGCAGTTCAAGAATTCTCGGTGCTACAAAACAAGACTGAAGTCTGGATGAAGAGTATACCAATCAGCGCTGAAACCAAACGTTTAGTCTTCTTGTGGTATCTATAAAATATTATATTGCAGTGAATATAAAGATACATCGCTTATTTTATTTCAGGTTTGCTGGCAATAAAAGCTCATATAGAGAAATTTCGAATTTATTTAATATCCGCGGTACTAATAATCATTTTTAGCGTCCAGGCTAAATTGTTCGATCTTACAATGATGAAATTTTCCATACAAAATTGCATATTTTGACCTAGGAAATATTTAGTGTGAAGGTTAAAAATGATTATTAGTAAGGCCCTATGTCTTTTTCAACTGCACATACCCTCCTAACACTTTTCCTTGAGCCAAGGACCATATACAATTTCCTTCTACTACCGCAGAAAAAATTGAAAAGGCAAGAGGATTTGCGCAGGTATATGAAAATATTATATATTGTCTATATATTCATGTCATTTGTATTTCAGATTGCAGGAATACCTAATGTCATCGGATGCATAGACGGCTGTTACACTAACTTATATTCGGAAGCCAGTAGGGAAAATTCGATCGGTAAATCGTCATCGTCTATCACCCTTCAAGGAATTTGTGATGCGGAAAAAAAATTCCTTGATGTTTTCATAGGTGCACCGAGCAAGATTCATGACGCGCGAATAGTCAAGCTTTCTTTTATCGAAAGATATTCCTCCAAAAAACACTGTCAAACATTCGTAAAAATTGAAAACTGCTTTAGGCCCATTTTATTCACTCGAAGTTGAACACAACTTGGGAAGTTTTCCATATAAAAATCCTTAAGTTGTGTTCAACTTCGAGTGAATAAAACGGGCCTAAAGCTTAGACAGCTAGTGCGACTAGATTCTACAACTGTGGAGAGAATGCCGAAGTTAGTAATTGGCTGCTGTGTCTTACACAACTTGTGTAAGCAGAAGGCTATTTGTGGGAACAAAAATGAAGACAATACTGCAGATGATTTAGGCCCATTTTATTCGCCATCGTTCAACTTGCCGATGACTCCGAGGTTGATCAACTTCGGAGTTGATTTTAAAGAGAGAGTTGAGTGGCAAGTTGAAAATTGCTTTTATTCACTACTTTAATTCTCAACTCTGCTGTTGAAATGCAAAAGTTGGTCTACTTGCAGTTTCTAAAATATACCTGGGATGTTTGTGACAGATGACACACAACAGGTCTGATCTTTTACTTTTAAATCTTAAGCTAGGTATGTTCAGTTAAAAGTTTTTTTTTTGTTTTCATTCGGTGGTGAAGCACGTAATAATAAAACAATAAAAATTCGAAAAATGGAACAAAAAGATGCAATCGCGATTATTTTGGCCGCGTACGTATTTGATAGGTGCCGTGAAATAAGGCCAAATCTGAAAATTTGGCCTTTTTTCACTTTACAAAAGTGAAATAAGGCCATATTTCAACTGTTGGTCTTATTTCACTCGGACAAAGTGCAATAATGCCAACAAAATTTGAGTAATAAGACCAAACTTGCACCCACCCCGTAATCCAACAATAAACCCAAGCAGGGGGTTGCAGGGGGGCAGCATGCCCCACTATATTTCATAGTTTGAAAGCGCAATAACACCAATTTGGCGTTATTGCGCTTTGTCGGAGTGAAATAAGACCAACTGTTGAAATATGGCTCTATTTCACTTTTGTAAAGTGAAAAAACGCCAAATTGTCAGATTTGGCCTTATTTCGCTTGGCTTTATTTCACGGCACCAATTTGATAGCAGAGAGGAAGATGAATAGACACACAAACTTCGCCGTGTTTGGACGAAGGGTTGAGTGGCGAGCATTTCAGCGTCGGAGCGGCTGAAATGCTTCCCCTATCTGCCGGGGAAAATTTTCGGTAAATTCATTTCCTTACCTGATTCAATGTACACAATGCACAGAAAACGGTTTTAAATTCTAGATGCCGAGAACACCAGAGGCCTGGGATTCTGTTGCTACCAAATTTAACGAACTATGGCAAATTCGAAACTGCATTGAAGCAGTGGATGGAAAGCATGTGGCGATGATCGTACCACTCTATACTGACAGCATATTTTATAATTTAGTTTATGTTTTCTGGAATTTTTATATTAAAAATAATTTCTGAACAACAATAAAGATAAGACAAAAAGCAACTAAAAAGGATCATAAACATTTCCAGATACTTTTACAAGCATCATAAAACAGAAAATACAACATATACCTAAAAGAAAAAGTTATTAAAAAGGATCATAAATATTTCTAGATCTTTTTGCAAAGGTCATAAAAGGAAGAATACAAATAATGACAAAACAAAAAGCCATATAAAGGATGTTATTGCAAGCATTATAAAACGGAAAACACAAATTGCGCTCGTCTTCTTCGCTGCCCGAATCAGACGATGGCCAATCTTCCCAAAAATAATGTGAACGATACATCGTTTAAGTTTCAAAAATTAATATTTGTTTGTTTTCTCCACTTGATTTGAAGTTCGCACAGTCACAGAAATGTTTAACGCAATAACCACAAAGAACAACAATTATGAATGCTCTTCACGTCTGTATATACTATCCTAACTCTCCATTAACAATGCCGTGCAGCCACACATCTCATTGTGCATTGTGTATGTGTTATTGTAATGTCGACTCTTATCTCCCGCATGGAATAAACTAAATAAAGCATAGAGCAGAGGTAGGGATTAACCTAGCTAGATTCCCCCTTTTGGGGGAACTGAGTTGAGGCTTCTAGTCTAAGAGACGACTCAGGCCAGGCCTCTGCAATCTTTTGGTTTACGCCTGACTCGCAAACAAAAACTGCCCAGCGGTCTCTAATAAACGGTTCCGACATAGATTGGACACAAATTAACCGGAGCACTGGAGCGGAGAAGGCAGCGATCAAAATAACCGTATAGTTCGACGGCAAAACCTCACGATAGCGGGAATTTCGCGCCTAGCAGAACCTGTGCTCCACTGGCGGGAGAAAAACACCCCATGCATAATAGAAGCACTGAAGAACCGGCCTACAATAGAGGTCGTACAAGGACAAGTAAATCTTCTGGTTATGAGTGAGTGCATTTAGACTTAAATAATTTTTTTGCTTTGCCGCCGCAACTTCATTATTTTTTTTTTTACCTTTTATGAATAATTGCGTTAAATTTGAAATTTAATTTATATAATTGGATTTTTTTTTTTACATTTTGACGTCTTTCTATCGGTCGTGGTATTAGTAGGATCTTTCAGCAGGTGTCGACATCAACGATTTCTCCAAGTTCTGCGATGGGTTCCGGTTTCGGCATGTGAGAGTTCGCGCACGGGTACGCTAGTTAGGTAAACTGTCCCACAGTGGCCCACGTTCCACAGTGAACCTTTTAAATTTACTTAATCTCTACTTATATGAGAAAAACGAAGTAAAGAGAAAATAAACCGCGTTACGATCCTTTGTGAATTTACCAGGGAGTTGAAGTTGTGCTCAAGAAAAAGGGATTTTACTTATAAGTAAATTAGAAATCGTGCTTCTTATTTTTGTTCCATTTAAAAAAGTATTGTGCTTTATGAGATTTGTGGGATACAATTTAAAATGTTAATTATTATTATTAATTAAAAATAGTATTTCAATCAAATTTGTGAAACGGTTTTTTTTATAAAAATATTTTTCTCCAAAAAAGGCACTTGTCCAACAGTGAACCAGCTCCTAGTGGTACACAGTGAACAATGGTAGATAAATATGGTAGCATTTCGCTGCTTCAGAATTCCGTATTTTTATTAAGCATTTAGCAACGAGCTTACAGCATTTAACATTCGTTACTATTATTTTTCGTTAGTTATAAGTTTTGTGATATTACTGAAGTCCTTGAAAGTCATTTTTGTTAATGTTTTGCTATTGTTTATTGGTGTTATTACTTTTCGTTGCTTTTTTTACTTATGTTTTTGTATTGTTTTGTTTTTCTAATGTTAATATTAAATAAAAACTGAATTGTACCAATTACTTGTTTTTGTTCTTTATTTTTCTTACGGAATAAAAAATAAACACTATAGGTTCACTGTGAACTACCCGGTGGTTCATAAAGGTTTATAAAGACGACCAGGTCAGCAGCTCAGTAGCATCGTAGGTATCCCAAGTAGAAAATTGTAACTATTTTCCAAGTTTACTTTAAATTATAGTCACCACACGGTATATTTGACTTGGTTTTGTGTCGACAAACTCCATACCAATAAGATGGTAACTATCGGACATTTTTGTTATCAGTGCGTTTCTCAGAGATACAAATGTCCTTCACTGAAACATTTTGAAGCATACAAAAATAGTGAGGTTGCTTTTTAATGTTACCTACCACTTAACAGCTACACGGAGCGACAGTCTAAATTATGACCGCCGAAAGTTACAATAGTATTTTGGCGCTTTTATTTACAAACAATCTTCACACATACTACAAACTAATGTCTGCTGTAGATGTACACCGACGAAGTAGGTACAGCATTTATACTCACACACGCAACGAACTCCTTTCAATGTAGGTGTGGTGCGTTCACGCATTATTAAATGACATTGCTCACCAAACGTAAACTATTTAAAAGCGGAGATGTATTCATACCACGCATCGAAATGATTCCATCTCTGATATTCCATTTGAATTTAAACGACTTCAGTTTCCTGTTCGCCTTGCGTTTTCGGTTACTATTAATAAGGCGCAAGGGCAAACGTTAGGAATTTGTTAAGTGAATTTATAGTATCCAGTTTTCTCACATGGACAGTTCAGAAAAAAAGAAAGAAACTCCTGTCGAAGCCTAACAGTGGGTGATGATGTTTACATGAACGTTGTTTAAACAACTAGTTTAAAGTTATCAAATGTCTTCAGGAGCAGAGAGACGTCAAGTCTTATAATAACCGTGTCTGTCACATTATTATCAACTCTATGTATACCCTCATATTTGTTCATTGAATGTAGATCATTAATGTATAACCCAGCGAATGTCAGGCTTTAGGTCGATTATCTGAATAAGTAACATATTAATGTAGCCTTGACAAAACGTTTTTGTTATCTTTTTTGTATTCGGAAAAGCACCGCAATTTTGCCACGAAAATAAATTCAAGGAAAAAAGTTAGTGTATGTATGTAATAACGCATGTGGATGAATAGAAATTCAAGTAACGGGGAATCTTCCTCTAAGACCGCATTTTAATTTGCTCTGAACAAACGTGACCCGAATTCAGATATTTTTTATTTTCAATTTTCCCTGCTTATACCTACCATTGCATTGTATTTTAGAACTCTGGATCTCGATGGCCCTTCATTGATATTCTGTTTTTTTTTAGGATTTCTTTGTCTACTTGGTTTTTGGTGGGAAACACTGGTTACGACTCCAAGGACATTATTTAAATTAATTTTTTTTTAAGATTTCCGTGTCTACTTTTGTGTTGACATCGTTCGGTAGGTACTTTCCTGAAGTAATTTAGTAGATGGAAAAGAGACTTTTCTAATTTGCATTTTGATAATCTATTTGTTTTCTTGTTTCCTTTTTTTAACTTTTTTTTTCTCTCGTTCGGGTTAATAAATTTTGAATTATAAAGGTAATTTCGAAATTACCTACGTGACAGTGAAAATGAATGTCTGCAAAAGGGTTTCTTACTTTCTTTTACCAGGGTGGAACCAATCCTCAAACAACAATCCCCTAGAGCTAGATCGGTCCCTAACTAGCTTTCTCCAGTTACGCACACCGTGTTGGCTTAGTTCGTCCTCCAATTGTGCACGCCGCCTAAGGTGTGTTCTTCCTATGATACGATGTAATCCAGTGGTGAACTCGACAAGCTGGTGTGTTGCTGTTCATACGCTCCACGTCCTTCAGCAACCTTATGCGTTGCATTCTCAGATTTTTAACTAGGTCAACGTCACTATATTGCCAATAAAGCTCTTCCTGGTGCATGCTAGTTAACACTTCATCTCCCTCTGCTTAGAATATATCGGCCGTTATGGCATCCACCCCCGCAGCTTTGTGATCTATTTGGTTGACGGTTTTTGGATCTATGTCATGTCCCTTTGTGTATGTTGAGGTGCGGGAAACGGGTGCTGGTTTTTAAAAAGCGGCATAGTAAAGTGAACATTATTTACATGTAGGTATGTTACGAAAGAACGGCATTATTCGATTTTTTTTTTTGGCGAAGAAAAATTGGTCTACTATATCGGTGTAGAAAGTTTATGATATTTCTAGCATTATTTCAATTAGGTACATATTCATGTCACATTCTATTTATCGAAAAACTAATAAATATCATTTGATATTCTGTGAATGATAGGAGATAGAATAATGTTTTTATTTTTATTTTGGACTCCATTAATTGTTTGCAATCTAATCTTCTGCAGTTTATGTGTAACAAAATCAGAAAGTACTTGGAAAGGAGCGCATCGCACATAGTAGATTTACAATTAAAAGTTTATTCGATGTTGTAGGTACTACAACGGCAAACAATTTGAAATACACTGCTTAAAATGAAAATGAATTCTTTAGGAGAAACATTTTTTAAGAGATACCTATAGGTAGCTAGCTACTTATACTAAAATAACGAAGTCTCTAAATTACATACATCAGAGACCCCAACTCGCAGTCCTTGTCCGCTTACCTCTACTTTTTTTTTTTTTTTTTTAATTTGCCATTTTATTTTTGTATAGATGCTATGTCAATTTTGTTAAATGAAACTTCTCTATTATTTTCAATATATTTATTAATTTATTTTCCGAGAACCTTTCCCTTCGAATATATTTAAATCAATGCCCCAATTCCCATCTCATCCTCAATCCTCATACTGATCAGGTTGCTATGTTTATGTACATTATTACCAAGGTTATCAATTTCTGGATCAACGAGGCACAAGGGTTTCATTTTGTCGGACGAGAACACGGAATGATAAAACCTATTTGACCTCTGAATGCCTGGTACATCCTTGATGACATACCTATCGTTGGGAAGCACGGCCGATACAATGAATGGTCCACGATATTTTGGCTCCAACTTCCGAGATTCACTAGTGGCTGCTGCCTCTATCGATAACGATCAAGTCGCCTTTGCTGTAAATAGTAGGTTTCTTGTTACGACGATCATAGCGTTCCTTCCAATTTGTTTTTTTGATCTTCAATCTTCTTGGAAGCTTCTATACGATTTTCAGTTACAGAAATGTTATTATATAATGTAGAATATCGCGAGGCCTAAAATTGAATAGTAATTCGTTTGGGCTTTTTTTCGCTGTGTTATTAATGGTACTGTTAATCGTCCATTGTATATTTCGTAATAGTTTGTCCCAGTCCCGTCCGCAGTATCTGTTTCTGTAGTAGTCATTGTCACTTAGTAACGTCCTATTTGTACGCTCAACCTGCCCATTTGTCCTAGGAGTACGAACTGCGTTTTTGATGTTTCGTATAGGCAGTTCGCCTCATACTTCTTTTTTAATGCTTTAGATGTATAAGATGAACCTCTATCCGTTATCAATTACGTTGGCCAGCCAAACATCACAGTCCATTTGTTAAGAAATTTTAAAACGTAGGAGATTTTTGTATCTTTAACTGCTTTTATTATGGCGTACTTTGTAAACGCGTGGAGCTCTTAACGAATGGGCCTAAATGGTCCAAATGAACACAGTGAAATGGAATAGCTACGGTCTCGGAAATATGTAATTCGCCCGAATATGACCCTGATCAATAAAATCCCTGCCAATGAGAACGTCTGTCCGAAGTAATACATCATCAACAACCTCCAAATAAATGTTTGCAATCACGCCATCGATGGATAATTTCGCTAATGTTTTTCTTAATGATTGATGCAAATGATGCTGACTGGTGCAACAGGTCTTAAATGCTACAAATGTAATTTTCATAATCATCGTACATTCATTTCCAAAATCGCCAAATGTGACTGTTCGTTTATTAAAATGAGTTTATGGTATTCGCCTGGGAAAGTTACAAGATTCACACGCCGTCCTCCAGTACTATTATCGTTATTTCTTGTAATTAGGTTCCGCATAAAACACTGCGCTTCTGTATGACCACTTTTGCTACACAAGTTGCATCTAGATCGACGTGGCGCCCTTGGACAGTTTATTGAAATGTGCCCACGTTCTGTGCAATTAAAACAAATCATTTTGCCTATTTGTGCAACATATGGCTCGGGAAAAGGACGACGTAAATAATTCGGTTCTTGACTTTTGGTTTGAGTATCGTGGATTGATTCCTGTCGGCATTTTGAGTCAGATTCATGCTTTAAAGAGTTTTAATCTTAAAAAGGAGCTCATTGGTCGAGGGAAAAGTAACACCAGATAAATGATTTGCAATGGCAGGATTTCTCAGGCCGCATATAATATATTTGCATATAGCCGGATCGGATAAATTTGCTTTATTGCCCATTGCACACATGGAAAAAAATAGGTCTCTAGACCCTCGCCACTACGACGGAAATAATTGGAAAGTTGCGAATGAATATCAGCTTCATTGACAATACAGGGAAAACTGTCTTGAAGTGCCTGAGAAAAGCTTTGTTCAGTGAACACGCCCCTAGTCGTTTTATCTATTTATTACCGCAATTTTTCTATTGTCGTTTTAATATTTTTTTTTTTCCTTTTTGTTTTAATTTTGCATTTTTTAATAATTGTTCCCAATATGGTTGAAACCTGCGATATTTGCGGTACTGGCATAATGTCTGGTGACTCCATCAGTTGCGGAGGGATATGCTCCAGGGAATTCCACACCAGATGTGTGATGCTTTCCGAAGCAGCCCTTCAGCTGATGAAGACAAATAATGGACTTTGCTACAAGTGCAAAATCTGCATTGGGATGCCTTTACTTGGATTAATTTCCAAACTTAGTGCATTAACAAATGAACTGAGTTTGGTTAAGTTAGAGATTCGGGAGTTGAAATGTAATTCCTCGCAAAAAAACTGTGCTTCGGATTTGCCGCCGGAAAAAAGTTGTCCTGCTGAAACGGGTGTTTCTTTTAATGACATACCCGTTTGCAGTAATGCACAGCCGCCGTCTGTGGAAACGGAAAATGCCTCCGAAAGCTCCGCAATATTGAGCAAAGTATCGCAAAAAAAACCGCGGAAAAAGAATAAACGCCCGAAAAAAATAAAACCTTCCAATGGTTCGGTTCAGCGTTGCCGCTGAAAAATTTCAAAAAGGGGAATAAAAAGGGGCCCGAGCCAAAAAACGGGGCCACCACATAAATTACTATTAAAAACAAAAGAAAACAGATCAACAGAGACAATTATTTGTAACAAAAAACTAATTTATTCATCACGAAACACTTCTTTTCATATGTTTGCAATCGTTTTCGGTCAATAAAGAGTAAAATTTTATTTAAACTGGAAAAGGGGCCAATTTGATGAATTTTCAAAAAGTGGGGGCCAAGGGTCCTGAGCCTCAAAAAGGGGACATTTTGCCCCTAAAGGGGCCAAACAGCAACGTTGGTTCGGTTAATACCGCGTTCGATTTAGTTGCGACTCCTCCAATGGAGCTGCATGCTGCCGGTTTTCATGTCGATACTAGTGAAAGTGCACTGCGGAATTATATATCAAATAAATTGGCCATATCGAATGACCAATTTGTTTGTTATAAACTGGTTAAGTCGACCGCTGACTTAACCAAGTTACGTTTTATAAATTTCAAAATTAAATTACCGGACGAATTCATCGCCCGCGCATTAGATTCTTCCTTTTGGCCGTCGGGAATTCGCGTTAAGAAATTTTTAACAAAAAACGGAGTTGTCTTGCCCGTTGCAGAAATCAAAACATAAACATTGATTCTGTGCGGCGGCAACACACCTCCGTTGTCAATCATTTTTCGTATTCCGTTTATTATCAGAATATTGGTGGTATGAGAACAAAAACAAAAGAGCTTTTTGTTGCGCTCTCTGACCATCAATATGATATTATTGTCTTAACGGAGACATGGATGCACCCACATATTTTTTTCGGCTGAGATCTTCGATGCTTCGTATGTGGTTTACCGAAATGATCGCTGCCGAACAAGCAGCGAGAGAGGTGGGGGAGTTTTAATAGCTGTGTCATCTCTTTTTCAAAGTAGGCAGATTGAATTGGAGCATCGATCGGTAGATGTTGAACAGATGTGTGTGTGTGTATTGATTTACATTACATGTGTTATCAGTTGTATGTTTTCGTCTCCTATGTTCCTCCTGGTAGTGCTTTTAATGTGTATGAAGGCATTACTCTTGTTGTCAGTGGTCTTGGAGCTACTCAAATACCTTGTGTATTGGATGACTTTAATATTGGTGATGTCACATGGAGAAATGTAAATGGTGATGCGAATTTAATACCTTTTAACGTAAATCATGATTATGAACAAATAGTCATTGATGGTCTTCTTTCTTTGGATTTATTTCAAATAAATTTTATTCGTAATTCTTTTACTAGAAATTAAGATTTAATTTTTATTAATAATGAAATTAATTATAAAATTTCAGAGGCTGTGGATGTTATTGATTCCAATAAAATCCATCATAAAGCCTTACTTTTAGAGCTTAATTTTTGTAGTTTTACCGGTGAACGTTGTAGTAATGATTCCGCGTTATCTAATAACGCAAAAACCAATTTCAGTGCACTGCAGGGATATTTAAATGATTTTGATTGGGTTGAAATGCTAAAATCACCCGATCTTAAAGGTAGGTAATTATGATATATTTTTGGATAAAATAAATTCTGGTTTTGATTTATTCGTACCAAAGATTCGTACAAAAGATTGGTTAATTTACGTAATGAAAAAAGGAAAGCTCCTTCGCGTTATTTATCTCATAAGACAAATTCTAATCGTGAACTTTTTTTTAGATTCAGGAAAGAATATGAGTTTTTAAATCGATTTTTATATAATCAATATATTATGTCTGTTGAGTCGTCTGTAAAGCGCAATAGTAAATCGTTTTGGAATTATATTAATTCGAAAGGAAATACCTAAGGTAATGGAATTTGAAAATGTAAGTTCAACAGATGTTTGCCAACTTTTTTGAGTCGGTGTACAATGATCAATGAGTGTCAATTGCAATTAAGAGATGATCATTACGATATGATCTCTGATGCTTTGGATATCGGTTTTTATGGTTTTGATAAACGTGTACAGGTTGATGTACTCTACACTGACTTCACAAAAGCCTTTGATAGAGTGCATCACACCTTACTTTTGGCTTTGCTAAAATCGTTGGGTTTTCATTCCTCAATGCTAAAATGGTTTGTTAATTACCTAACGCTAACCCATAGAAGGTAAAGGTCGATAATTTGACTTCTCGTGTAATTGAAGTTACGTCGGGCGTTCCACAAGGTAGTCATCTGGGCCCGTTGCTATTTATTTTATTTATTAACGATGTCCACGAAATATTTAAATTCTGTAAAGTTTTGACATTCGTTGATGATTTGAAGTTGTTTTCTCGGGTTAATAATATTTCTGATTGTATTCGCTTTCAATCAGATATTAATAAGTTATCAAAATGGTGTAATCACAATGCTCTAGAACTTAACATTTCTAAATGCAAGGTGTTTACGACCTACCGTATTGCTGCACAATTTGCATTACGATTACGCCATTGCTAAGTCTAACTCGTTGTTGGGCTTTCTTATGCGTAATAGTAACGACTTTCGAAATGTACATAGCCTTAAGGTTATTTACTGCTCATTAGTCAGGCCATACTTAGAATATTCATCAATTATTTGGGATTCACCATATGTCTTACACAAACTTAGACTCGAAAGAGTCCAGAAGAAATTCACGAGATACGCGGTTCGTAAATTATATGTGTTTGATGAGCTTCCTAATTATGACAGCAGATGCACATTAGTCGGCTTGCAAACCCTCAGTTTCAGACGCACTGTAACTTCTGTCATGTTTGTTCGCGATATTATTAATTATCATATTAGGTCACCAGAACTGCTTCATTTTTAAATATATATGCCCCCAGAGGTCTCTGCGGGTTAGAAGCTTATTTTATACAGAAAGGCACACAACCAGGTAACAACGAGCCTATTACAAGGTGCATAAGCACATCCAATGATCTCTGCAATGAAATTGATTTTTGCTTATCCAGATTAGATTTTAAAAATTGAGTTTTTTCATTGGTTTTTGATTAAGTTAATTTAATATTTGAAGTAGTCTATAAGATTGAAAATCGGTAGATGACGCTAAGTCGCGCAACAAACAACAGTTGTGTAAAGCGTTACTGAGAGGTCACACTAAGAGAACGTAGTGTTTTGTGTGTCCTCGATGATGGTACAAAAAAAAAAAAAAAAAAACTAAGCAATTGACGGGAATAGTTCCCTTTGACCGTCGAGCCAAATTCGAGCAGCCCCCTTTAGCTTCGCCGACATGGCGAATACCTAATACCAATTTATCATTCCATGCGTAAGTATTTTGGCAAAGATGTTACCCTATCTATGAATTGTGAAGCTGTTAGACCAATAAGTTGGTCAGCTGGATCGAAATTTGGCAATATTTCCATTACATCCCGTGGGTTACAGAAAAACTGTGTATTTTCGCCTCGAACTGTCGTAGTGTTTGTCTGCAATTCTTGTTGACGTGTTTTCCGGTGATACTCGTCGCATCTATTTTCTAGTACGGCCAATTATTTTGCTTGTAAATGTTTAACCTGTTTTTCCAATGATTCGTTTGACTCGTTTGAGGCTGAATTATGTGCTCTGTCTACATGAACTTCTGTACTAACTTCACCACGCTGTTTCAATACATCTAACAGCAACCTATGTCTCAATATATCTACTCCTCCTTGTACCGACAAGTTCCTTGTTTTCAGATATTGTTTCAATGTCGTAGATGTCATGGTCTTAATAGTTTGTTCTGTCATAACACACAGAGTAGAAAAAAAAAACAATGAAAATAAAAGAAAAAAAGAAAAAAAAAAATAAAGGCATCAAGAAAGAAGGAAAAAAAAATTTGTTGGTATAAAATAAAAATATGAGATAGTATGTCCTGCATTTCTAATCGAATGCGAATATTGTTCACAACACAAACAAAAATTAGGTATACAGCGACAAATATTTTGTTTGTATTGGAGGCAAAAATATCAATAATATTTGCAACGCCTACTTTGAATAACGCTGTGTCTAACATCCTCCGAGTCAATACGTTTCCGTTTTCTTGTTCTTATTGACATTGTACTTCACCTTCGTTTGTTTTTTTTTTTTTGTTTTCTCTTTAACTGGGAACAAAAAAAAGAAGAACAAACAAAAAATATTTTAAATAAATGTTCCCTATTCTCGTATTTTTTTTTGTTTTTTTCGTTTGTGTGACATTTATGTTTTTGCTCGTTTTTTTTACTTTTTAATTAGCAATTGCTTTTTGTTCGGTGGGTCGAAATAATATGTTTTTCTAAATTCACAATTTTTGTTCGATTATTTTTTTTTTTTTTTGGACTTATCTATAGTTTTTTTTTATTTTGTTTTTAATCCGTTTTATGTGCAATACGTCCACACTTCAGTAACAATTTTTCGATCCATACTTTATTTATGGCATACGTCCTTTTCTGTAATATTATTATTGATTACACACTTTAAATGTTCGTAACATTAATTATATTATATACTAGCTGACCCGGCGAACTTCGTACCGCCCAAATTCGTTAATATAATGAAAATAATAATTCCGAGCAAGCACAATGCACATGCTATTTTATAGACGCTTAAATACCTCTTTTGTTGAGACAAAATTGCAAAAATTCCGCGGCAACGAAATCAATCCATTCGAAGCGTCAACAGGAACATGACTATTACCGATAGTTAGCAGTTATTTTTGTGTTTCTTTCTATGTTGTTCAATATTGAGTTTTTTTGTTCAATAAAACTCCATAAAGTTTTGTTCAATATCCAAAGTGACTTCCTCGTTTATAACTAATTCAAAATAAAAGAAAAATAATTTCTGTGACTTTCAGAAAAAAATCAATACCAATCAAAAATTTTCTGATATACTTAAACAAAAGTTTTCAATCTGAACTTTAAAAATAGATTTCCCAAACAATTTGAAAAATGGACATTGAACAAGATAGCATCCAGTCGACGCAGGTGTAAGGTCTCAATCCACTCTCTCTGCAAAATATGATTTTGATCATCCCAAAACTGAAGCTACGATGACAGCTCCTTCAAACTGATCACCTAAGCTAACGCATCTATTTACAAAGCAAAGAATTGTTGTGGTAGCAATGAAAGAGAGACAAATTATAGCTGCAGAAACAATTGCAAAGGCTATAACTGAGTCAGATGAACTAAAGAGGGAATATTTGGACATTCTTAAAGCGTGAGTTGTTAACTTAATACAAATTAATTTCTTATGTAATATTATGTTCCATTACCAGAAACCCCAAACTTATTCCAAGGAGTTGAAGTGAGAATATAATTATTATGTTATTGAAACCTGAAGACTAAATTCAGTTAATTTACTTTTTTCCTTTAATTTGTGTTTAATTCTTTTTAAAGACAGAATGCAGTCTCTTTTAACATTTAAAGCACCTTTTCTATTTAATGAAGACATTTCTTCATTGGATATTTGGACTTAAATCGTTCTTTAAGGAGACCAAAAGCTCGTTTTATAGCTACATCAGTACAGCGTTGCCGCTGAAAAATTTAAAAAAGGGTGACTCACATAGCAAAAAAAATAGCAGAGCAAGCAAATACATTAATTTTCCAACCAAATATAAGCCCGTGAATAGAGCGAAAATTATTGGTATGAAAGATGACAAGTGGAAATCATATTATTTCCCTCATTATGCAACAGAAGACGACAAGTGTCAAGACCCACTTGTAGAACTGTGATTCAATAAGGACAGGTGCTTTGAATAATTTCAAAAGCGGGCAAGAAGTGGCGTAGCTCTTAACTAGGGGCCGCAATTTGGAGCTGCTATGGGAAAGGATGTCCGTCACCTTACAATTACTAGATGATTTGAAATTTGTTGTCTGTTTGAAATAAATGCGTGCATTTGTTTTGATTTTTGGTATTTCTTTAAAGCTTGGTTTTTTAGCGCTGAAGAACTGCTGATATTTGTGTGAACAGTTAACTCAAATAAATTCATGTAGCTACAAAATTGTGTGTTTCGTTTGTTTATACGAAGTGGAGCTTGCAAACATCTCAGTCGGTAGTACCCAGGCAAAATAAAAACAAAAAATGTATACATATTGTGCCGTATTTATTAGATTCGCTTACGACGCCTCTACGACGTTGTTTAGTTAAACATCGCGTAAAGATTTACGCAGCTTCTACGTGGCTTTCATGAAATTGTGATTTATAAACATTTTTCTGAGGTAATTTTGCTAAACGAGGTTTGTGTCTAAATAGGTAAGAATTTCAATAAACTATTACAGAAAACAAAGAAATCTATTACCTTTTTGCCCTCAAACCGACATCAGCTCTGATGATCAGCTTTGTAAATGAAAAATCTTTATAAATAATATTTTCCTGCGTAAGGGCATTTTAGAGGGTGCGTAGAGATAAGCAGACTCTACAATGAGTTTATAAATAAGGCTGATTGTGTTTAACTTGAACAGTGCACTTGTCCGTGTCCAAGCTCTTTAGTTTTTTGTTGCTTTTGTAATTTCTACAAGTATCTATGTATGTAGTTGAAAAAATTATAGAATAAAAATTCTCTTAACTGTCAGCATTTTGTTAGTTTTCTTTTGGGCCCTTCCTGTTATTTAAAAAGGGAACAGGGATCATCTGCATAATGAAAGATTTCGCCTATCAAAATCAACCGCACAAAATTTTTCTGCAAGAGTAAACAGTAAAACAAAGGGCACTAGAAATAAAAGTTATTCATTTACCGTTTACCAAAAGCTTTTGATTGCTGTACAATGGTACTATCCTGATTCACAGTATGCAAGAGTGTTGCGCAATAGTACTCTGTATCACAAAATGGTAAATGGATGGAGACCTTTCGAAAACGCTGTTATCATAACCCATACCCACAAAACATGGCATATCCCATGGTCTCTCTAAAGCTTTTCGTGAAATATGAAGGCGGATAACCGAGCTTCTTCTCTAGCAATACGATTTCCAACTTTTTATCCAAAAAAAAAGTGAGCAAGATTATCTGGGAGAGCACGAAACGAGGTCCGTCTAAAGAAAGCGATTATCCCTTTTTATGAAGTAGGGATCTGCCAGAGGAAATGTCTACTTTTGAGACTCCCGATGAGTTCTTTTTATACCTATTTACTGATGAGCTTTTCACTAATGAATCTAATATGAATGCATTGAAGACAAATATTTATAAGCCAGTCAATATAACACGAACTGAAATGCAACAATTTGTTAGTAGATGTAATGTCTGTTCATGCAGCTTGTCAAATTACCTTCCATAAGATGAAAAAAATAAAATAATCCATAGCTCGGCATCATTATTTCCCATTTAATGTTGTTCGTTTGGATTCAGTCAGTCATTTTCCGGAATGACAATAAGCAAGACAATAATGTAAAAATTATTAATGTAAAAATTATTGTCTTTCATCTTCTGCACTAAATGCAAAGTACCTACACAAGAAAGAAATTGCTTTGTTTCATTCCATGTAAATAATTAATCCCACATGTTATTATATTTTGTAGATAACAACTTCATGAATTTTCTTATTTATTTCTGTATTTTTATGTCCAAATAAATTTATTGCACGAAACGCCATAGGTATAATGGCATAATTGTTTTATGTTGAAAAATGACTTCCTGCATTTAAAAAAAAAAATTAAACACCTTCTAAGTTTTCAAAACGTATAGAGGGTTAAAAATATTGCTCACTGACATTGATGCGAAAGTGGCAACGGAACTCATCCAATTTCGAGTACCTTCATTGAAGAATCCCCACAACATAATGATCATCTAAAAGTGCTGCTTACGCACATAAGTTATCCGATTTCCACTGGAAGTTAAAACAAATTAAATATTTTAACAAATTTTGGTGTAGTTATAATATACTGTTGCCCTGTAAAGCAAGTATTGCTTCATTGAATAGGGAAATCCCTCCTGCTCAAAGGTATCATAGTATTGGTATAGGACTGCACAATGCAGCTCGTCAAGTGGGTCAGACGTATTGAGTAAAACTCGCAGTTCGTATCTGACTTTCAAGGGCGCTTGACGAGTTCGGGCAGTGGAACAAAAATGGTGTTTATATTTTCAGAAGTGGGATGTGTTTCCCGAGTGTGTTTAAAGTACCCTATAGTGGGATTTAATGTAATGGAAGCATAATCTGAAAGTGGTATTCATAGAAAAAGTGTTTGAATTGTTTATAACTGGTGATGTTTGTTGGTCAGCTTATAAACAAAAAAAAGAAGGTGTACAACTAACGAAAAAAGGGCTCATCAACATATGCGTGTTATTCACAATTTTTGGGAAATCGGTCCGTAGGTTAGCTAAACCTCAGATTGGGTAAGCAATCATTTGAGACACAAAAATCACAGCCGACGGAAGAAACCGGCTAAATAATTTTCTTGTATTGAGTAGATACGGTATACAAGTTAACACCGCACACATTCCGAACATAAAATATCGATATCGGATACCTCATCTCATCACACCCGACAGCCAGATTCACATACAACGGCAACATAAGCACCTACACACCACGTTTCTTTTGCTGAGCCAGCATCTAGAGCAAGTGCAAATGGACACCAATCCCAACTAAAATTCCCACATTCCTGCACGTAGAGATTGAAAACATAGATAATTAGTTTGTCATTTTCAGTTTCAAGAATCAAATTGTTGCGTTAAATTTTATCGAGTCCTTTCTTTCCAACCCATGGTCCCTCTTTTCTTGGGTTCTGTACTCGAGGTCCTGGGATGTAGATGGGCATCCGAGGCCCCCATCAGCCACTCGACCATTTCCCTGGAGCCTTAGGGGTAAAACCGAATAGGTACTCGATAGTAGCAGGCCGGTCACACGCCAACAGACGTGCGGTCTGATCTACCACCACCACGGTGGAGAGTCTGGCTCGATGGGCATAGGTAAGTCGATCCCTAAGTTCATTCCCGACGATCGAGAAACGGACGAGCAGCAGAGAGTGTAGGCGGACGGCCACAGAGAACTCACTAGAACCCGCACGGAACCCACACGGAAAGTGCGTGACAAAACAACAACATAACCAGCACAACACATAAACACCAAAACACAACGAGAATCATCAGATTGTGGACGATCTACAAAACGAGTAAAAGCGACATTCATTCATTTCATTTCATTTCATTTCATTTATTTTACAGAGTAGGTACAAATAAGACTTAATGTCTTTTATAGTACATAAATTACAGAATTAATATTAACAATTTTCAAGTATATATATATATAAGTAAAAGAAGTAGAAGAAATAGATGATGGAGAAGAAGTATATTATTTAAAATAAAGTGAGAAATACAGAAGAAAAAGAAAGGAAAGGAAAATGTAGTTGTTGCAGTTAGGAGAAGTGTTCTAATGCGGAACTTTTGAACTTGGTAGCTCCCATTATTTGCCTTGTCGATGCTGGAAGAGAGTTCCAAAGCCTGGTGACATGAATGAAGAAGAGACGAGAAGAGTTCAAGTAGTTGAAAGAAGGCATTATAAGGTTAATTGTTCTAGTCGATTGCGCAAATTGAAGCTTATCGAATAGATACTTGGGCGATCTTTTATGAATAAGTTTATGCATGAATTGGCAGCACCTTATTTTTAGATATTGCTGAAACGTACACCCCAGAACAAGTTTATGATATTGAGATATATGTTCGTAACGATGCAGCCCATACACATACCTAATCATATCATTGAATGCAACAAGCAGCTTGTGTTCTGAGTGGGAGTCCAGCTTACAATAAACAGCTGTAGCATAATCAATAATGGGCACAAACAGGGTTTTAACCAGTCTTAGTTTCGTGCATGTTGGGGTGAAACTGGAAGATAACCAGAGTTTGCGCAAGCCAGCATAGATTCGGCCAATGACATAATTGATATGGTCAATGGAAGAGAGTGATCGATTCAATTTAAAACCAAGATTGGTCACAACGTTTACGAATTTGATTTGCCTGTTATTTAAGAACACTGGTGGTAGTTCATCCGTATCGCATTGTTTTTTGGAAATAAGTATCATCTGAGATTTGTCTGGATTCAAATTAAGCCCATTACATATTGACCAGTTGTAAATTCTCGACAGATCCTCATTTATTCTAAATATTAAATCCTCAACCATACCAATTGGTCGTGATAAGTAAATTTGGGCATCATCAGCGTAAAGATGAATAGATTCATCAGAGCATACATTAGGGAGGTCATTGATAAACAAACAAAATAAAATTGGTCCTAATATTGGTCCTTGTGGCACTCCAGCTACTAGTGTACCAAATTGGGAGGATCTGCCATCATGAACGACCCTCTGGAACCGATTACCCAGGTAATTAACCATCATGCGCACCGATCTTTCGCTAAAACCAAAATACAGTCTGAGCTTCTGACATAATACTTTATGATCCTCTCTATCAAAAGCCTTGGAGAAGTCAAGCAAACATAGTACCGTTAAATAATCCATATCAAAGCTAGTCCTAACATCATCCAGAATTTTAATCATAGCTGTAGAACAGCTGTGATGTGCTTGAAAGCCAGATTGAACTGGGGATAACAAGCAATGTTGATTTAGGTAACTTAAGATTTGATTTGCAAGGATTTTCTCCAAGACTGTTGATAGACACGGTAAAATACTGATTGGGCGAAAGTCGTTTGCCGATGAGGGCTGTGACTTCTTCGGAACGGGGATGATTTTGGCCAATTTCCAATTGTCTGGAAAAGAAGAGGTCGTAATACAATAATTAATAATGTGTGTGAGAGAGCTCAAGATGTGGGGTAAAATCATCTTTACAAAACGAATAGGTACTCCATCTTCACCTACAGCATTTGATTTTATAGAGCGAATGGTATTGACGATATCAATTTCCGAGACGACTTCAAAATCGAAATCAAACTCAAAAAACTGCTGACTTTCAGGAATGAAATGTGGGTTGTTTATGGCACCAGAGAGAAATGCATTATTAAGCTCGTTGGCATCAAGTATACTCGTAGTATCGACGGCAGCATTTTTCCCGACACCAATTGAACGTAAATTACTCCAGAGCTTTTTTGAAGTTTGGTTAGTACTTAGCTTGGATAGAAAATATCTCTTTTTAGCTCTTCGCGTTATAAAGGTGGCACGATTTCGTGCCCGACAAAATATTTCCCAGTTGACACTAGTTCGACTTTGCTTCCACCTTGAGTACAACTTGTTACGGGCTTTCATGGCATTCCGAACCTCGCATGTGAACCAAGGACAATTTCTGTTTCGTATTACAACTGTCTTCAACGGAACATGTCTATTAAAGAGGTCCAATAAAAGGTTTTGCAGATAATTGACCTTATCATTCACATTTGAGGCATAATAGCAGTTACGCCATGGGATTCGAAATGCATCTAACTGCAGGTTGTAGTTGTCCACGGAGGAAAAATCTCTGAACTGGAACGACGATGGTAAGTGACAACGAGCAAAGTGAACATTGTACGTGCAAAAAATTAGATCATGATCAGACACCCCTTCCAAAGACAGCTGATCCTGAAGTAAGACATTGTGACGGTTTGACACTATAAGCACGTCAAGAAGACTGGGAGGAGCATTTGGGGCAAAACGCGTAGCATAAGAATTAACAACCGACAAACCAGAAGCAGCAGCAGAATCTAAAAGTAGACGACTTTTGTTATCAGATTTTAAGAGATCAATATTGAGATCACCACAAATTATAATATGCTCATATAGAGCAGTGAATTCCTGGATTGCAGAAAATAGTGGCTCTAAAGAATAACAACGTTTAGGGTTATAAGCAACGCCAACAAAACATTTTGTGTTGCCATCATTAACATCCAGCAAAAGATATTCTATCGTACTACCAACAGATTTTTTAAGCTCTTTACACTTGAGAGCAGTACTGCAGTACACCGCTACTCCTCCACCAGTTGTGGCAGGAACCCTATCGTTGCGAAAAAGTTTATATCCCGGGATTTCGTATAATAGATCCAATGCATCATCATTTTCTGGGTCAGACCATAGCCAAGTTTCGCTGATACAAATAATATCGACCGCAGAATTCACAAAAATACTACCTATGTAATCTAGTTTGGTTAGATTTAGACTGCGAGCATTTAGGTAGCAGACTTTAAACCCCTTGCGTGCTCTAGATAAAATATTAATCATTGACCGCACTGCGACTCCATCTTCATTAACACCATCAGGCGTCGAGAGATTATTTAAAGTCATTGCAGCATAGGACAAAAACAATTAAATAAAGTGCAAAGTAAACAAACAAAAAGTATTCTAGACGTAGGGCCTTACCAATAATCATTTTTAACCTTCACACTAAATATTTCCTAGATCACAATATGCAATTTTGTATGGAAAATTTCGCCATTGTGAGTTCGAAAAACTTAGCCTGGACACTAAAAATGATTATTGGTATCGCGGGTAGAATATAGTAGCAACAACAACTAAACAGAGTGTTAGTAAATATATTGGGTGAAAAGAGGACAGAATAAGGATAGAAGGAAAAGATGAGATAGTAAAAAAAAAATAGGTAGAAGAACATAATGGGCTAAAATATTTCTTAGAGAATAGATATAAATAAATAAATATATACGTATGCATGATGACAGTGCTCCAGATCAGTGATAAGGCCAGCGGAAAAGAGTGTGCAAGCAGGCAAAGTCCTCAAGAGAGTTTCGTTGTTGTCAGAATCTTCATTTCGGTGTCATCTCGACTCTTTTTAACATAAACGAATCCATTGCGTGTTCTCGCAGAGAAGAGTAAACCATCTCTACGGAGTCGGAGAGCATGTCGTAGTAATGAGCTGTTCTCTGGCGTTAAGCTCTCATTGATGTAGATGCGTGTGCTGTTCCTGGTAGTGGTGGTGGTGTTGTGGACATCGGACGTCTGAGAGCTGTTTTCTAGCTGTGCAAGTTTTAAGCCTCCCTTTGATCGAAAGGCAGCAAGAAGTGCACTTTGCTCGGTGTGCGAAGAGAGTCTGATAAGCAGCGGACCATCGGTGGATTTGGTTTTTAAGCGAAAAGCGTCGAAGTGTGGTGAAATTTGGTGATTCAGATTTGCAGCTATGTCTTTTACCAAATCAATTGGATTTTCGTTTGGTTTTCTTGGTATGCCGCGTACAATCACATCACGAAGCCGTTCTTTTCGTTGGAGGTCCGCTAATTCCTCTTTTAACCTCCGATTGTGATCCCGAAGCTCTGTGATGTCGCTCTCAAATTGCTGCACTTTGTTGTTAAGAGAGGCAATGGCATCGCTAATTTTTTTGTTAACATTGCATTCAAATTCTGCCAGCAACAATCTAAATTTTCGCATTAAACTATCTTCCAGTTCCCGAAGTTGATCAGACAGGGGTGATTTTTTGTCGGAAAGTTTAGTGGGTTGTGGGTGCGATTTTAGTTGATGTGCAGTTGCAGGCGATTTGTCTGGAGTAGATGTAGAGGCCACTGCAGATTTCTCTTTGAGCCCTTGTTGACGTGTGGTTGACATGGCGCACTTAATCCCAGATATTAAAAGAATTCGAGTAATCGTTCTTTGATGTGAAGAAAAATCACTTTGAGTAGTTAACAAAATGATTAACGTAGTCACCCGAGTACTATTATTTTATATTTTTAAATTGACATTCTCTCTTCGGAGCCGAATTGTATCCAATCTGACATTAAGACGAAAAAAGAGCTATTAATGCTGAACAGCGAAATAAAGGCCGAGAGCCCACCCTAAATTAAACAGACAATACCTGTCGGTTAATATTGTTTATTTCCAATATCCGACGTACGGGTGGGAAATAATTGCGTCTTTCTTATGCAGGAATGCCGGGTTGCAAATTCCTCCACGAATTACTTTTTTTTTGGTTTACTATGACAGGTCATAGAACGGATTATTAAAGAAAACTAACTGTCGAAAGAAAAGAAGAGAGTTCGAAGTCGGCTGGCTAATCCCAAATATACTAGGATTCTCCGAATTCCAGTATA
Organism: Cheilosia vernalis; assembly: GCA_949126925.1. NCBI lineage: Eukaryota > Metazoa > Arthropoda > Insecta > Diptera > Syrphidae > Cheilosia > Cheilosia vernalis. The sequence goes on along the minus strand of OX421358.1, from coordinate 41,678,088 downwards.
TGAAGAGAGTAACGTATGAAAAGGTTGAGAGGACTAGCGGGTTACGGCAGCGCATTGGTGCTAAATTATACAGATGCCTGTACAAAATGTTGGTCCCTATTTTTTCCTTACCAGAGAACATTTTTCATCGCCTTACCAGACAAGGAGCCTTCAAAATAAGCGTTGAGAATAAAGTTCTTTCTTTTTCCTTGCACCTTTCTCTTCGCTCCATTCATTTGTTTTGGCAAAGAGCTTCCCTTACGCCTTATAGTCTAAGAGCCAGCTTAAATCTGACAACATATATTTTACGGTGACTGAAATGTTGTCAAGTGAGACTGATTTACCCACTAAACAAGCTATGGGCACTAGCTAGGCACGGTCGCGGTAGGTTTAGGGTCCCTCAGGTGGGACAGGTATCAAAATTAGTTAAATTTTTAATGTATTTTACGGCGGCTGACATTTTAGTATGTCATAATATAACTCTACTAGAACTGAAAAATAACAATGGCTGCCAATTTCAGAGGTTGTAACGTCACGGCAGCCACTCTCAAAATTTGAAAAAAAAAAATATTTTTTTTAAGTATTTTACGATTTCTGAATTTTACATTATTATGTTATTTATTAAACTATTTTAAGCATATATTAAACATGGCTTTATAAGGCTACAACAAATGTGAAAGTACCTATTATGGAAATGTAATAAGTAAAAAATTCAAAGTTTAATTCAAAATTTTAATTTTTTCATATCATAATGAAAATGATCAATTGCTCCTATTATAAAAGAATTGTTGTATATATTTCATTTATTAATTGATTTTACAATTAATCGTCATCTTCGGAATCGTCTTGCAGTTGTAAAGTTTTCATCATCCCATTTTGTAAAAATGTAATTGAAATTTATTAATTGAGCTTAATAGGTATAGCTAAAATATATTCTTCTATGCTATTATTACCCTCGGAATTTTCAACTAGTTCGCTGACTAAGCAAGGAAGCTGGTCTCCTTTGAACTACTTAAATACAAAAGAGTTATCCTATTTCCAACCAGCCATATTCCAGGGGGCTAAGTGGAGTGGGTTATTTTGCAGAAGCATTTTTCCAAATGTTGGAAATATAATTCAGACTTACAAGGAGGGATCGAGCTCGCATCAAATTTTGGAACTTTTTTGTTAAAATTTTCATTGACGTCTGTAACCCTGTAGGAATTAATGAACAGCTGGAACCTCCAATCATTAACTTCGACTGATTTTTTTCGCATTGTACATAATGCAAGTGTATAACGTCAAATAGATAACGTAAATCATTATCAGTTAGGCTAACGGCTATAAGTTTCAGAATTCGGAGAATACTCAAAAAAAAAAAAAAATCTCAAATGTTGAAAAGTGGCTGCCGTGACGTTACAACCTCTGAAATTGGCAGCCATTGTTATTTTTCAGTTCTAGTAGACGCCGTAAAATATTTTAAAAATGTACCTAATTTTGATACCTGTCCCACCTGAGGGACCCTAAACCTACCGCGACCAGGCCTAGCTAGTACCCATAGCTTGTTTAGTGGGCAAAGCAGTCTCGCTTGTTAAAATTTCAGTCACCGTAAAATATGTGTTGTCAGATTTAAGCTGGCTCTTAGAATATATGTTTATTACACTCTCGGTAGCTGAATCACGATGGCCAGAGCGATCAAAATGCTGAACAAAGTTGTTGATGGTGAGGATCTAACTTTAGAGCAGGCAAATGAGTTACCATATGAAGCAGTGGCGATTCCTGGTCTTAAGCATTGGGTTAGCTTCGCTAGAAAAAACTCATTTTTAAGGTTCCGTACCCAAAGGGAAAAAACGGAACCTTATTAGTTTCGCTCGAATGTTTCTCCGTCTGTCCGTCTGTCCGAACCCACTAAGCCAATTTTGTTACCAGGTTATCCAAGAACCGATTGACATAGAAGGCTACATACATCATCCGGTATAACCTCTAGTTAAACGAAAAATACCAATGGAAGCGATACATCGATTAGTTTTCGAGTAATTAATAATCTGGTGAAAAAAATATTTTCATTCGCCCAAATAACGGTTTATTTCTTGATTCACAAAAAAATACATTATTTCCTTTTTTGTAGATCATGTTCTTAGTTATATATGTGCTTGTTACTTTTCATTACTACAATTTAGTTGCAAAGGCAGCGCCGTTTTATTTCTTTTAGGTATATAGTCCATTATGTACCCATGTTAGCTTTAAACGAACCAATGTATTAAAAAATGTCAAGGCATGTGAAAATACATAGGTAGTAAAATCCGAAATTAAAAATATCAGTACAATTTGTCTTTGAGGAGTACGGGAGTACAGTCGACGGAAAAGGAGTACAATACTCCTATGAACTGCAACCCATCGTGAGCACACGAGTGTGCAACCGTAGCCCTCACGTCTTTAGTCGCCCTAATCAAAAACAAATCAAAAATCGATTGAATTGTTAAAACCCCAATCGTCTGCCGCGAAAATAAGGCAATCCCGAGTGCAGTGCCAGTGCAGTGTTGTGAATTAAAATTAAAAAAGAGGAAAACGCAAAAAAAAAACCACTAGCGTGGGCAATTCCCTCCCCTCCCATTCCAACTCGTTTGCTGTTGCACTTTTCTTGGTCATCGCAATCGCCTGCCGCCAACGTACAAGCGATTGTGCTTGTACTGTTGTACATAAGGTGACTGCAATGAGTGGGTGAGAGCAACATCTGGCGGATAGCGGGTTGTGTGTTGAAGCTTTGTTGGTGGATCAAAGCAAATTGTCATACGGGCATAACACCTATGACAGTTTGATTTGAGATTCTAACATTGGACTTTTACTTCACAGCCCTGCTTAGAAGTAGCGTCGGAGTTGTGTTTTCTGTGTCTGTTTTTTGTGCTGATGATGGGAAATTTCAGAGTTGACATGTGCAACATTCGTGGGCTACGATCGAATCTCTTTTCGGCGTACGTCCACGTCGCTAAATATAAACCAGCTGTTTTGGCGCTGAGCGAGACCCAGGTGGGTGTAAATTCTGATAAATCGGAGTTTGATCTACCTGGGTATCGTTTAGTGCCTTTATTCTTTCTTCACCGCGGTCTCGCCATCTATGTACGTGATGATATTGCCTACCAAACTCCAGGTTCTTATGGCCAATGTTCCAATTCGGAATTTAATTTCATATGGCTGAAATTCCACATCCGTAGGCAAATCATTCACTATTGTTTCATTTACAGAAGCCCTAATCTAGATAGCAACTCGACTTTTAACGAGTTTGATGCCCTGTCTGATTCCATTACAAGAATTGTCTCCCTGTATCCTAATACTGAAATTGTCATTGCGGGCGATTTTAATATTCACAATTCTAACTGGCTTCGACATACTGGACAGACAACACCCGAAGGAATTTATGTTCAGATCTTCGCTGAGGTAAATCAATTAACCCAGCTTGTAAATGAGCCAACACGCGTACCAGATATTGACGGTCAGAATGCCAACACTCTGGACTTGTTTCTTACCTCCCACCCTGATAAATACACTTTAGAAGTATTATCGCCTTTAGGCTCGTCGGACCACTGCATCATATCAGCTAATTTCTCGTACTCCAACCACACAGTTAAAGAAAAATCTCCGAAAAGAACCATATGGCAATACGAGAAAGCCAACTGGAGTGGACTTAACAGCATTTTTAAAAGATTTAACTGGTCGTTATGCTTCCTCGATAACGACGTGGATGCCGCCGCTGATATGGTGTCCAGTATTATCACCTTAGGTATGAAATCCTTTATTCCTAACAGGATAAAGAGTATCATACCGAAAGAAAATGCGTGGTACGACTCGAGCTGTAAAGAGGCTATCAGACAAAAGGAGTTAAGTTTTCGGTCATATAAGGCCAACCCATCTGAGGAAAACCGAAAAAAGTTCAAGCGAGCCAGAAATGACTGCAATACAATTATCAAGCGTGTTAAATTCTCGTATGACCAAAAGTTGAGGCAAAAAATACTACAATGTCCCAAGGGTAGTAAAAACTTTTGGTCTTTTGTAAAAAATATAAAGAACTCGGTCTCATCTTCGATCCCAACGCTCATTTACAATGACATTCCAGCTGTCAACTCTTTAGACAAAGCGAATCTGCTTGCTGCACATTTTGCAGCCAGCTCAATGCTCCCAGATTGCGCTTTGCATCTACCTGTACTTGAGAGCGTCGAATACACCATGGGACAAATCCATTTTCGCACTCGTACAGTGGCAAGAGTACTTAATGATCTCAACATAAATAAATCCGCTGGTCCAGATTGTATTTCCCCAATTGTTCTGAAGAGGTGTTCTTCCACGCTGGCAAAACCACTGCGTAAGCTTTTCCATCTGTCCTATTCTTCTGGACTCTTCCCGAGAAGGTGGAAAACAGCATTTGTCCAGCCCGTCCCCAAAAAAGGCGAATCTTCTTCTCCCACCAACTACCGACCCATAGCACTTACATCCATTATTTCTAAGGTCATGGAAACGCTGATAAATCGTCAGCTCATGAAATATCTTGAATCACGAAAACTCATTAATGACCGGCAGTACGGTTTTCGTGGCAACAGATCCACTGGTGATTTGATGGCTTATCTCACCGAAAAGTGGAACCAATCTCTACATCACTCTGGTGAAACGAAGATTGTTGCGCTTGATATTTCAAAGGCATTTGACAGAGTTTGGCACCAAGCTCTTTTGTCGAAAATGCGTGCATATGGGATCGATGCGTCTCTTCTTCAATGGATTAGAAACTACCTCTCTGGCCGTTCAATTCAAGTTGTATTGGATGGCTTTAAGTCTGAAATTCACCATATAAATGCTGGTGTTCCCCAAGGCTCCGTTTTGTCTCCGACTCTCTTTCTCATTTTCATAAATGATCTCCTGTCTGTAACTTCTAATCCAATCCACTCCTTCGCCGATGACAGCACCCTCAGCTTCTCATATTCATTCCAAGACTCACGTCCCTGCTCTTCGGCCGTAGAACTGGAACAGCAACGTATGTTTAGCTCATTAAATTCCGATCTCGACAGCATTATAAAATGGGGTTTAGCCAATAGAGTGGAATTTAATGCTTCCAAAACACAATGCTGTCTGCTGTCATTAAAGCGAAACCAGAATCCTCAGCCATTATCCATGAATGGCACTTGCATCGCCGAAACCGAAAGACTTTCCATTCTCGGTATGTGTGTCCATGACAAACTTCGTTGGAATGACCACATACACGAAGTCGCCAAGAACGCTGCGAAATGTCTAGGTTTCCTCAAACGGTGCAAGAAATATTTTACCCCTTCTGATCTGGCTGCCATATACAAGGCGTTTATTCGCCCCAAACTTGAGTATAACTCTCATATCTGGTCTGGTGCGCCCAAAACCTCACTGCACCTGCTGGATAGGATACAGAATCGTGCTTTAAAACTCATTGGAGACACAAATATAGCGAATTCTATAAATTCGCTCGAACATCGCAGAAATGTAACATGTCTTTCATTGTCTTATCGCTATTTCTACAAACATTGCTCAATCGAAATCGCCAGCTGCATTCCACCCCTTCAACAATTCAACCGCAATACTCGCCAAGCCAGGAATGCCCATCAGTTTACCCTTCAGCCTATTTTCGGTCGTACTATGAAATATAGAGATTCCTTCATAAGCCGTACCACGCGAATGTGGAACGCCTTGCCCGGCTCTGTCTTTCCCCCTCGGTTCAATTTGCAGACATTTAAAACCAATGTGCATCGGAATCTCCTATCTTCTCTATCCCAATTTCCCTAACGCCCGCGCTGTGTACTTCAAACTACACCATAAGAGTAGTCATAACCTCTTTAGTGCGTGTTAATTTAAAAAAAAAAAAAAAAAAAAAAATTGTAATACTTTCGGTAGCACTCGTCATTATAATACTATAATTTCGCCGAATTTTTGAGACTCGCATTAAGAAGGAAAGGAAAGAGAAAATAAAGCACATTAGGTACTAAGAGCGACACAGAAACAGAATGGGAAATTTGTTAGGATTTTGTACTGTAGGTGTAGGTAGCAATTAAAGAATCAGAATCTGCATTCGGGTTTCTTTTCTGCGGTAATCACACAATGAGATTCATGTGTGAGTAATTTTTGAGAGTAAAAATATTAAGTTTTTTAAAGTAAATTAAACTAAATTGTGATGAATTCATGAACAGGGGAAAGATTGAATGATATTATAGATTTGAAATAATATCTGATGTGTTGGACTTTAGACAAATACGGAACCTTCGGTGCGCGAGTGACACTCGCACTTGGCCGGTTTTTTTAATTTTAATTATAGTTAGTATAGGGAAAACTGATTTTCGTTAAAGTTCTAGTATACTCTCTATTGCGGCCCTTGTGCGTTGATCTTAAATCTGGTAGTTTTGGGCACCGGGTCGCGTCTCGTTCAATCTCGTTTCAAATGGTTTCTCTTATAGATCTTCATTTAAGGATTTTGTTCGGGCAGTTATTGTTGCAGATATCATTTTATTTCCTACCAAAATAAAAATCCTGTTATTTATCCTGTCCCTACTCAAATCACATGAACCAAGCAAATAAAACCAAGCATTTGTTTAGAAGTATGAAAAAGCAGGCTTATTTATCGACGAAAAGTGTTTATGTAACGAACTAAAACGAATTCCTAATCTTACAATAACTGTAGGATACTTTAAATACAAAGATTCCAGCAATGTGAGGATGAAAGACTCAGAGAGTTCATTTAACAATTTAAAAAATAGATCGTTAGACGATGCTACCGACACGGGTTTTTGCACAAAATAAAGTTATGAACATTTCACTATGATCTATTCAACATTTTTTTAGCCCTGCATTACATCCATCTCACTTCTCGCAAAAGAAAAAGAAAACAAAACAAGAGCGCACTCTCATATCCCAAAGCACCACCCACGCCCACCACGTCCACAACCCATAATCCACAAAAATATTATTTACTCACATTTATAATCCACGAAAATACAAAACAATAAATTAACAAGTTTTACAATCACTTTTGGTATTCAATAACACTTAATCAAATAACGAAACAAGTAAAGCTGCGATTACACGGCCATTTTTTCGAGTCATTTAAATTAAGCCCTGACGTCACCAAAAAATGTCGTATTACATAGAGTGCCATTCCAGCTACGATTCGTCATTGGTCATTTGCGAAAAAATGGCGATCACACGAAATGACTGTTGCCGTCATTTTTGTCCCAAAATCAAATGACAGACAGTGCGAGTCATTTAGAATTCTCCATTGGGATGACATTTGAATGAAGAGCGAACAAATGGCGATCACATGGCAACTTGCCTTATATAAATGACAAATGACACTAATGACCAATGAGAAAAATATAGCTCTGTCATTTAGTGTTATTCTTTCGGCAAAGACACATGCGTGCCAACTTTTTAATCAATTTAAATTGCAGTGAAAAGAAAAAAAATATTATAATAAATAAAAAATGTCAAAAAGAATTTTGGCTCCAGTACAACGATTTCCCAATAATCGGTTTTGATATTCTGCAGTTTGTATTGGGGAATTGCGCTAAGCGTTCCCCCCGTGCTACAATTGTAGCGTTTTTTAGTTTTTGAGTACATTTTTTCTAACTGAGTACGATACTACTTTGGATTGCCGCGTACTACTTTTTATAATTGCATATCAATAACTCATTTCTTATTTTCCAAATTTTCCAAAAATTGTTTGTAACAACAGACTTAAACTACAAAACACATGTTCCAATTTAAATTGTCGCGCAGGATGCGCCTCTTTTTCTGAATTGCTTTCCTGAACAACTGTGGTAGTGAAGTCTCAGACTGAACTGAACATACATACCTACTTTGATTGATGTCAATGACATATCAATGACAACCAACTTCAAATTTATTATCATACGGAACCTTCGGTGCGCGAGTGACACTCGCACTTGGCCGGTTTTTTTAATTTTAATTATAGTTAGTATAGGGAAAACTGATTTTCGTTAAAGTTCTAGTATACTCTCTATTGCGGCCCTTGTGCGTTGATCTTAAACCTGGTAGTTTTGGGCACCGGGTCGCGTCTCGTTCAATCTCGTTTCAAATGGTTTCTCTTATAGATCTTCATTTAAGGATTTTGTTCGGGCAGTTATTGTTGCAGATATCATTTTATTTCCTACCAAAATAAAAATCCTGTTATTTATCCTGTCCCTACTCAAATCACATGAATCAAGCAAATAAAACCAAGCATTTGTTTAGAAGTATGAAAAAGCAGGCTTATTTATCGACGAAAAGTGTTTATGTAACGAACTAAAACGAATTCCTAATCTTACAATAACTGTAGGATACTTTAAATACAAAGATTCCAGCAATGTGAGGATGAAAGACTCAGAGAGTTCATTTAACAATTTAAAAAATAGATCGTTAGACGATGCTACCGACACGGGTTTTTGCACAAAATAAAGTTATGAACATTTCACTATGATCTATTCAACATTTTTTTAGCCCTGCATTACATCCATCTCACTTCTCGCAAAAGAAAAAGAAAACAAAACAAGAGCGCACTCTCATATCCCAAAGCACCACCCACGCCCACCACCTCCACAACCCATAATCCACAAAAATATTATTTACTCACATTTATAATCCACGAAAATACAAAACAATAAATTAACAAGTTTTACAATGACTTTTGGTATTCAATAACACTTAATCAAATAACGAAACAAGTAAAGCTGCGATTACACGGCCATTTTTTCGAGTCATTTAAATTAAGCCCTGACGTCACCAAAAAATGTCGTATTACATAGAGTGCCATTCCAGCTACGATTCGTCATTGGTCATTTGCGAAAAAATGGCGATCACACGAAATGACTGTTGCCGTCATTTTTGTCCCAAAATCAAATGACAGACAGTGCGAGTCATTTAGAATTCTCCATTGGGATGACATTTGAATGAAGAGCGAAAAAATGGCGATCACATGGCAACTTGCCTTATATAAATGACAAATGACACTAATGACCAATGAGAAAAATATAGCTCTGTCATTTAGTGTTATTCTTTCGGCAAAGACACATGCGTGCCAACTTTTTAATCAATTTAAATTGCAGTGAAAAGAAAAAAAATATTATAATAAATAAAAAATGTCAAAAAGAATTTTGGCTCCAGTACAACGATTTCCCAATAATCGGTTTTGATATTCTGCAGTTTGTATTGGGGAATTGCGCTAAGCGTTCCCCCCGTGCTACAATTGTAGCGTTTTTTAGTTTTTGAGTACATTTTTTCTAACTGAGTACGATACTACTTTGGATTGCCGCGTACTACTTTTTATAATTGCATATCAATAACTCATTTCTTATTTTCCAAATTTTCCAAAAATTGTTTGTAACAACAGACTTAAACTACAAAACACATGTTCCAATTTAAATTGTCGCGCAGGATGCGCCTCTTTTTCTGAATTGCTTTCCTGAACAACTGTGGTAGTGAAGTCTCAGACTGAACTGAACATACATACCTACTTTGATTGATGTCAATGACATGTCAATGACAACCAACTTCAAATTTATTATCATTCTGCTTCTAGTTGATGATTGATGTAGTTTTTTTTGGTGTTTATTTTCCCTATAGAAACATTTAAAATGGATAAATTTGTGGTCAAACGTAAAACGTTAGTCGGCTTTGTAATTTGGTAGTGTTTCTAGCACAAGTTAAATATTTGTGTGTAATTGCCTTTAGTGTAGTAGACGGCGAAGAAGATGACATTGCACCAAAATAAAATAAAATGCAGCCTTCAACTTCAGCATATTTTGATAGAGAAAATAAAATGGATCATAAAAATGGGGACAATCCGAAGCGTGTGCAAAAATTTCGGGTAGAGTGGATGTTCAAAAATGATGATATAACTGTGGAATATTTTTCTTTGTTTTTTTTTTCGTTCATTTTTATATACATACTTAACTTATAATTAATTCTTAAATATAAATAAATCTTAAAGGTTACGTTTTCCTTTATTTTTTGTGAATGAATGAAATAACTAATGTTAAATTAAAATAAGCTTTTCTTTGTGATATATTTTTTAATGAATAAAAAATGTGTGTTATCATATAAAACAAATATTTGAAAATGTATAGTAGTGAATTTTGTTAACCAAATTTCCGATTCTAATTGAAAAATACCATAAAGCCGTTTTCTTTAGGTACATTGCGTACTACCTTCAGACCCATTTGAGTACCATTTTTTACCGCAATGAGAACTTTGCCTAACGACAGGGGAGGGAACGCTGCTATCCCAAACGCGATTGTCCTCGTCACTCCACGAATGGCTAATTTTTCTATTCCGATTCCCTACTGCTTTTTTGGTCTTGGAATTCATAACATAGTTCACTAAACAGTCCATATTGTCGGCACTTGAGGGCGACGACGGTTCGTTTTCCATTACGCTCAATAGGTAGTTACCGAACACCACAACCATAAAATATTAAATTTAAACCAGTTTATTAATTTCACATCCTTTCGCCATGAGACAAAATTGAAATTTCAAATGAAAGCAAGCGTCATTTCGTCGGCTTACAAGCAAAACTGACCAACTGCCTAAAATTCTATTTTGTAATAATGGCAACTAGAAAATTCTGTCAAAACTGTCCATCTGATATTTTTCCTATAAATTGTTGGTTGGCTATCTGACATGCACAAGAAATTCAGGAAGAACTGAGAAACTTCAGATAGTCAATTTTCCCAATTTTGCAGTTTCCTTAAACTGACTCGGCTATTTTTAAACCACTTAACTTTGTATTAGCTATATTAACAGTTATCACTTAGTAGTTTTTGAGTTGGTTGATTTTAAGTAAGTGATTTTTCTGCGTCTACCTATTAATTTTTACCAAAATAGCAACCACATATAAGACTCATCCTTTCGCTACAAAAAAAAAAAAAAAAACAAATGAGAGTACATTTTATCATATTAAATGCTGCTTCATTTGTCATTTGCGTACAAAATGGCATAGCATGAATTTCGTGCCTATAGTCATTTTTTTGAGGCTGCCATTTAAATGACGCAACAGCCGAAAAGTTTAGTCATTTGTCCTAGGCGTCATTGAAGAGCGATCACACGGCCATTTTTTTCCGTCATTTAAATGGCACAAAATTCATGCCATTTGCTCTGCCATTTTCCTAGTCATTTAAATGACACCGAAAATGTTGTCCCAAAAATGGCGATCACACGGAACGACATTTAAATGACGGCTTTGTGACGAGATTTTTAAGTCAGAGCGTCATTTAAATGACTCGAAAAAATGTCCGTGTAATCGCAGCTTAAGCCTAAGCACACGAATTCTCTTACTGCAATTTCACTAGTAGGTAAGAGAAACATACGAAAGTACAAAAAAAAAAGAGAACGCACATTCAACGTTCAACCCCATTTTTAAGTTTTAAGCGCATTTGTATATTGTATGCGCTAACCCGCTAACATTGCTGTACATTTAACACGGCTTTGCTTACGAGTTATACGTACGACACTCTTATATAGATTGTATGATATTTGGTGGCGCAATATTTTACGCTAAATGCGGGACGAGGGAGGCTTTTTTATGAGAATTTTGGATTGCGTGTGCAGGCAAGAAATTTAGTATCGCCAATTTTAACGCTAAAGAATATTTCAGGGGACACTTTTTGTATGGGATGATTGTATTGTGCGTTTGTGTATGATTTGTAAATAGGTAATTTTGTTATTAAGTATGTCATTGATTATTGCAATTATTAACCTCGTCATTTGAATTTCAAACGCGCCGCTAAACTAGCTAGCTAACTGAGAGGAATCGCCCCTGTGTGAAGTCAAAGGCCGTCTCATTCAATCCGATCCATACATTTGCGCAACATTTGAAGTCCGTTTGCAAGCATTGCGAAAAACCTGGATGAGTACTTCCGGACTTTTCAGATCATTATATAATTATATCTCATTTCTATTATCGAATTGAGTTTCAGCACCGTGGATCACCACACGCGCACACGATGTTATGGTTAGGAGTGCACCGATATTACAAGCGCAGTAAGGAGATGGCGACTGAATTAAGAAAAAAACTCGAGGACATCCCGTCGAAAGTTTTATCATTCGAAGATTTTTTAGAGTTTATTGGCCTTTCTAGAGACGACTTTATATTGGCTATTAGAGCGTCTCTCTCCAGGCCGATGGTAGTATTGAAAAGATCTCCCAAGGACATATATATCAATCCTTACTGCAAAAAAATTCTTCATCTTCATCGAGCTAACATGTATGCACAGTATATACTGGACCCCTTTGCTTGCTCGCTGATCGGGGCATGTCGCTATTGCTTAGAACAGCGGTGGAGGAAGGGAAATAAGAGTATACGCCAGGGTCTACGCTCTATCTCCAACGTATTTTTGAACGCGTCAGAAATATCAGCTCAGGAGGCAGTGTAGGTATTACCTTACAAGTCACGGTGCAGTGAAAGTGAAGTCTTCTACTGATATATTCTTACTTAATATTTTATAGCACATTACGTTAACCGTCCTAATACAGATCATTTTGAACAAATGACTTTAGCACATTTCGCCGCTGTCTACATGAACGCAAAACGCGGAAGGATTCTGACTAAGGTGCAAGGAGAAGATAAAGTGAATGAGAATGCATCTGAGGAGGAAGAGAATATTTTTGAAGGAAATTGGATTACATTGCTTAACAAGGACGGTTACATTAGATGCAGGCGTAAACCAAGAATTATTCGCTTTTGCCGGTTTAGGCGTCTCGAAGATCCTGATCAATTCTTTCGGGAACAACTTATGCTCTACTTTCCATGGAGGAATGAAGATACCGAACTGCTGAATGAGTCGTTAGATCTAGCAACTATGTTTAACTCACGGGCTGAAATTATAAAAGACAATAGTCTGCCTTTCAATAGACTCGGGGGAGCTGATGAATTTGTTGCTCTGTTGAATTCTATAAGAGAGACAGAGCAAGCAGTTGATCAAGCTGAATCACGTCTCCGTGGCAATAAAAACTCTAAGCCATTAGAAGATTTTGAGTTTGAAGTACAAGTTTGCGATGTAATGGATGATATCGTTCCTGGTGGTAATCCAGGGCCAAATCAGGGGGACGCAGTTGCATTTGTAGCTCCCGCACCTATTTCGGAAAATGAGTTTATTTCGCTCACAAGACAACTGAACATAGAACAACGCGAATTTCTTCAGCATATAACACACTACTTCCGTGATATGACTGCTCCTAACTGGAATCCTATATATATGCATTTTTAAGCGGCAGAGCTGGAGTCGGTAAAAGTCGTTTAATTAAAGCTCTGTATCAAAGTCTGACTTTTCTTTTTAACCGCGCTCCTGGTTCAAACCCTGACGGCCCAAAAATATTGCTTTCAGCACCAACAGGAAAAGTTGCTTTTGGTATAGATGGTCAAACTCTACACAGTGCATTTTCATTGCCTGTGTCTCAATTCGCACACGCGATGCGCGACCTTTCAGCTGCTACAGCTAACACCCTTTCTGCGAAATTGGCCCATTTAAAATTAATAATCATAGATGAAATTTCAATGGTTGGCTCTAAAACTCTACACCAAATAAACCGTAGACTACAACAAATTTTCAAGACCACTAAATTATTTGGGGGAGTTTCTCTTCTAGCGGTTGGTGTTTTGAGGCAATTATCGCCAGTCGGTGACAATTGGGTATTTCAGCCTTTAGTGGGAAAAAATGTTGCAGTATTGGCTGGCACTTCTCTATGGAATCTCTTCCGTATATTTGAACTCAAAACCATTATGAGGTAGAGAGATGATCTTGCTTTTGCCACGGCTTTAAATAATTTGGCTTCATGCAGAATGACCCCAGCCGACCTAGAGTTAATGAATGCTAGGTGTTTTAAAACAACTGAGCTGCCGGACTCCGCAGAAGGTGCGGTGCATTTATTTAACAGCAATGCTGCTGTAGATGCCCTTAACGCAAAAGTTTTAAATACGCCTTAGATATGGTATCTGGTGAGCCCAGCATATCAGCTAAAGAAAAAGCCTTAAAGTCGGTATCTTCTCTTCCAACGACTTATACTTATGGTCTTCCATCAATTTTGAATTTGCGGATATCCGCGCGTTATATGATCACTGTCAATTATAGATACAGAAGACGGAATGGTAAATGGGACAACCGGAAAACTGAGAGCCATTGACTATGGAATAAACAAAACGACGGGAGAAAGGTTGTGGCTCGAGCTAGATGAAACGCATGCAGGGAAAAAGAAGAGAAATTCTTTAAACGTTCGCATAAATTTTCAAGACCCAATTCGAATGAACTGGACACCACGCGAATCGGTTACATACTGCATAAAGAAATTGAGAGCAACAAATTTACAAGTGTGTAGAATACAATTTCCAATAGTAGCTGCCGAAGCTATTACGGTTCACAAAAGTTAGGGAGCTACTATGAACAAAGTTGTGGTACACACAAGTTCTAATTTCCGAAGAGCGATGTTATACATGACTTGCTCGAGAGCGAAGACGGCTGCAGGACTGTTTATTGTAAACAAAAAGGGATTTTCGGCTCCAGTTCCCCCATCAGAGTCCAGCCCCGCGGTAAAGGAAATGCGAAGACTTCGCGAAGTAGCATTAATACCCAGCTTCAGATTCCTTCGTGAGGTAAGACCTCCTGGACTCTTGCAAGTTGTGTTTCATAACGTACAATCTCTTCGGAAACACTTCCACGATGTTGCGGCAGACCCGATCATCATAAATTCAGATGTATTTGTTACGATATCGGTGTATAATAATCTAGTACTTTACTATATTGATGTACCATTATACGGTGTCACTCTATGTACATACCTTTGAAATTCTTAAATAAACGCCAGTACTAATCTGGACTCTTAAGCGTAGACATCTCTTATTATTGCTACAAGCGCGTAACATAACATGGTGTCAGATGTTAAGCGATGAGGATATCGATGAAGTAAAAATTGAAACCGCGGAAGATCATTTTGATATATGTGTCAATAATTTTAAAGAATCGGTAACAATGAATATACCACCTCCAAATAGTATGAATATGAAAGGCGATACGGCGGCTAATTGGATTCTTTTTCGCAAACAATGGGAGAATTACCAAATCGCAGTGGACCTATCAACCCAGTCTGAGGAGAGGCAAGCAGCAATATTAAAAGCATGTCTAGGAGATGAATGTTTTAGCATTCTTACGAAATTGGACATATCAGAATCACAAGCGAAAACCACAAAAGGTATTCTAGATGCGCTACAAAGTTTTTTTAAACCGTCAGTTAATAAGCGTTATGAGAGGTTCATTTTCAATACTGCAAAACAAACCGAAGGAGAATCGGTAAATGAATTCGTTTGTCGACTCCGTAACTTAATCAAAAGCTGTGAATATGAAGAAAATCAGTTAGAAGATTTCATATGTGATCGACTCATTCCCGGTATTATATGCAACGACATGCGAAAAAGTCTTTTGCTAGAACAAACTCTAACGTTAAAAAAAGCTCTACAAATATGTAAGCTAGCAGAGCAGACGAGAGAGCAAGTAAAGCAAATCAACGAAAAAACAGATGAAGAAAAAATTGCAATGGAAGACATTAACTATGTGGAAAGAAACCGAAATAGAAAAGGCGTGCATGATAAAGAAAGAGGAAACACTTACACACGTAACACAATGCAAGCAAAGACAACGGACGAATGCAAGTACTGTGGAAAAATACATAACAGAGGCAAGTGCGCGGCATATGGAAAGAGATGCTCGAAATGTAAGAAACTGAACCACTTTGCGGCAGTGTGCAGATCGGTGAATTTCCAAAGGACAGTTAATTACGTACATGAAAATACGAGCGATGAAGAAAGTGAAGAGTCGTTGATGTACACACTTATTACAAATATTGGTTTAATGGAAAATCAAAGGTCACATATATTAATGAAAAAAATTAATTTCAGTATTGGAAAAATAAGTAAACTAATTCCGTGTGTAGTTGATACTGGTGCGTCATCAAACGTGATGAATTTACAAGAATTTCGTTTGCTATGCGACAAACGCAATTATAAATTGGAAAAAAGCTTCGTGAAATTAAAAGGGTTTGGTGGCAATTTAATTGTTCCCATTGGCGTCGCAACAATAAGCTGTGAGAAGAACGGTGTGCGCAAAAATCTTAAGTTTGAAATAGTTAATCGAAAGTGCGCTACTATTATTTCAAATAAAGACTCTCAAGAGCTCAAACTAATTATTGTAAACCAGGAGGACGACGATATCAATACAAGAAGTATAAATAATGTGGTAACAACAGGTGGTATACAATGTGGTAGCAAAAAACAACAACTACAATTAGAAAGTATCATGAAAAGTTTTAGTGATGTCTTTGACTGTGACGGAAAATTAGCTAATCCATTACATTTACAGGTGGACAAGTCGATGCCTCCTGTTCAAGCTCACCCACGGCGAATCCCTATATCTTTCAGAAAAGAGTTACAGATCACATTGGAAGACCTTGAAAGAAGGAATATCATCGCCAGGGTACACGAACATACTCCATGGATAAGTAACCTAGTACTCGTGCGCCGAAACAATAAGATGCGAATTTGTCTCGATCCGAACGAACTTAACAAAGCACTTAAGCGGAGCAACTATCAAATTCCCACTATAGATGAGGTTTTACCGAAAATTCAAGATGCAAAAGTTTTTTCGACACTGGACGCAAAAAACGGGTTCTGGCAAGTCGAGTTGGACGAGGAAAGCAGACTTCTTACAACATTTTGGACACCATTTGGCCGATTTTGTTGGAATCGTTTGCCCTTTGGAGTATCACCGGCTCCTGAGGAATTCCAAAAGAAACAGCATGAGTTAATTGCGGGCCTACAGGGAGTAGAGGTCATTGCAGACGATTTTTTGGTGTATGGAAAAGGTGACACAGAAGAAGAGGCAATGAAAGACCATAATCGAAATTTATTTAAATTGCTAACGAGAATCAGAGAAGCAAATTTAAAACTTAACAAAAGCAAGTGCCGAATGGGAATGCGACAAGTACCATTCTTTGGGTTTTTGCTTACTAATCAGGGGCTAGCAATTGATAAAGGCAAGGTAGAAGCCATCGAAAAAATGCCAAGGCCTCACGACGCTAAGAGCACCCACAGGTTTGTAGGGCTGTGTACTTATCTTTCCAGGTTCTTGCCGAGCCTATCAGATGTTGCCGAACCTTTAAGAAGGGTTATTCGCGAAGGTACTAAATGGCAATGGAGTCAGGAACAAGAGACAGCATTTGAAAAATTAAAAAGCCTTATCATGAAGGCACCAGTTTTAAAGTACTTCGACGCGTCCAAGCCGGTAACTATTCAATGTGACGCAAGTTCAAAGGGACTCGGGGCAGTACTACTGCAAAACGATCGACCAGTAGCATTTGCGTCAAGAGTTTTGACAACTACGGAGCAACAATATGCGCAAATTGAGAAAGAGACACTCGCAATCGTGTTTGCCTGCAGGAAGTTTGACCAGTATTTGTGTGGCAAGCCAAACATTATCATCCAATCTGATCATCAGCCACTTCAAACCATATTTAAAAGGTCAGTTCTAGAAAGTCCAAAACGTTTACAGAGGATGAGACTCGCCTTGCAAAGGTACGACATTCACATAACATACAAAAAAGGAAGTGAAATGATATTTGCTGACACATTGTCTCGAGCTTTTTTAGAGAACGGACCAAGAGAGCATGTTGAGGACACTGAAGTATATGCACTAAATAAAGTAAAGTCTATAAATAGAATCTTTCGCGAAATCAACGAAATAGATACCGTTAAAGATATCAATATTAAAGATTCACGACTGTTAGAAATATGGGAACAAACGAAAGAGGACACCACCCTGCAAGGAGTTTTAAATTTTGTCAAGAAAGGATGGCCAGAGAATCGAAGTCTTGTGCCACAAGCAATTAAACCGTACTGGAACTACAGAGAACAGCTGACAGTGCAGGATGGTTATCTGCTAAAAGGTGACCGAATTGTGATACCCACATCGTTACGAAAGAAGTTCTTGCAACGTATTCACTATAGTCATCAAGGAATCGAGTCATGTCAACGGCGAGCCAGAGATACAATTTTTTGGCCTGGCATATCAAACAACATTCGAGACGTCTGCAACAGCTGTGATATATGCATGAAGAATTCAGCCAGTCAGGCAAAACTACCACTACAAAGCACCACCATCCCGGAGTTCCCGTTTCAAAGAGTTGGCCTTGATATCTGCGAAGTCTTAGATGGCAACAAGAAACGACAAATGTTGATTACAGCCGATTATTACTCTGATTACTTTGAAGTGGATGAACTGAATCCAGCAACAGCAGAACAAGTCATCAGGGTCTGCAAGAAGAATTTTAGTCGGCATGGCATCCCTGAAGTGGTCGTCACCGATGGAGGGACTCCCTTTGTTAACAAACAGTTCTATGAATTTTCAAAGGACTGGGAGTTCAAGCATTCAAAGAGCTCCCCAAATCATCAACAAGGAAATGGTAAGGCGGAATCGTCTGTTAAAATAATGAAGTCTCTTTTCAGAAAAGCACAAAGTAGCAATCGTTGTTTTTGGAGGGCCCTTCTGGAATGGAGAAATACAGCAAATGAGATTGGTTGCAGCCCTGTACAGCGTCTAATGTCTCGGCGTACCAGATGCATCCTTCCCACATGTCAGAAGAGGTTATCACCTGAAACACATCATAATGTTAAACGTTCCATTGAAAGAAGAAGGAGGATGAGCAAGTATTTTTATGATAAAAAGTGTCGACAATTGCCAAAGCTAGAATTCGGACAAGATGTCTGGGTTCAACTTCGTGGTAAACCAAACAATAGCGAATGGAAAAAAGGGAGCATTTCAAGCGTACCATCAGATCGTCAAGCAGTTGTCAGAGTAGACGACGTCGACTACACCCGCAACCGTCAGCACATTCGTCTTCCATCAGCTCCCGCAATAGAAGTCAACACTGGAACAAATGAGCCATGTCCTACCCTCAATCAACCAGAAGAAATCATCAGCCAGAACGATTCACCAACTACGAGTATTCGTCCGGTGACTGAAGCAATGCTTCCTAGAAGAAATCATCAGCCAGAACGATTCACCAACTACGAGTATTCGTCCGGTGACTGAAGCAATGCTTCCTAGAAGATCTAAGCGGATTCAAGAAAAGTTAGGTCAAAGCTAAGGGGGTATAAATATTATATTCTTAAATTATTAACATAGGTATATAAATGAAGTAATTTTATATTCATCTACTAAACTGAACTACACATTTGAATTAAAATATATACCTACCTATATGTAACTATTATATACTGAAGAAAAAAAAAAAAAAAAAAAAAAAAAAAAAAAAAGGGGAAGATGTTACGATATCGGTGTATAATAATCTAGTACTTTACTATATTGATGTACCATTATACGGTGTCACTCTATGTACATACCTTTGAAATTCTTAAATAAACGCCAGTACTAATCTGGACTCTTAAGCGTAGACATCTCTTATTATTGCTACAAGCGCGTAACATAACAGTATTGCTATTGACAGAGACGTGGAGTTGTACGCAGGATGTATTTTCTCTCGATTCGTTTACTATAGAGTAGCGAGAACTGACGGGCACAATAGTGCAATAGCGAATCGGGGATACGGTTGCATGGTATTTATAAAAAATAATTTACCACGTAACCGAATTTGTTTGCCCATCAATTTCTCATCCAATGCTTTCCAGGGTCACTTCGAAGGAGTATGTATTTATGTGGATGATCTAAAGTTGATCGGAGTATACAGATCACCGCGTTGTAACATCAACATTGCTGCTGACATACTTAAAAGGGTCATCATTGAAAAAGACATGACTCTTCCTCCAACCGTAGTATGCGGAGATTTTAACATTGACCTCTTGACCACAGAAGATTCACCACTGGTTAGATTTTTCAACTCAATAGGTATGAAGAGTGACCTACATGGTTTAGTTACAACCAGAGGTCTCACGCATTTGGACCACATTTTTTCGAATATTCAAATTCAAATTGGAGTTTACAGGTCGTTTTTTTGTTATCATGATCCCATATGGTTCTTGTTACAAAAAAAAAAAAAAAACAGTGAAGAAGATACCTGAATGTCTTTCGTTATTATGTAATATAATATAGTTGGTGTCAATTTAGTACTTTTTGAAGAAAAAAATGTGCGACTGTATGCAACAGTCCCGAAATATGTATGTGTAAACCCCGTGCGTGCGGTATGTGTGTAGCTTGATACACGTTCTTAATATATTGTGAAATAACAATAATTTATTCGTTCTGTGCTAGTTTAGGTAGAATAGATACAATCGAATTGTGGTAGCTGAAGTAAGATATGTATGTACTTTCGCGACTGTTATATGTTTACACATCAACAAACACTCCTAACCATAGACAAACCATACTGAGACCCCCAACTGGCAATCCTCTTGCCGCTGGCCCCCTCGATTTTTTTTCAAATTCGCCATTTTGTTTTCCTATCGGTGTTATTTGAATTTAGAATCCGTGTGAGCAACAAAAAAAAAGCGAACCAAAAAAAATGTGGTGAGTTTTCTTTTGACAGAAGTCAATTGACAAATGTCAAAATATATAAACACAATTTTATATTTCCTGCAACAAATTGAAAGAAATGTAAGTTTTCGCGTATTTTTAGTGTTTAAATTAATAAATATATACATTATATGTCTTATAGATTTGTCCAAGCTGCAGGAGAATACACGCCAACAAGAGTTTATAGCCAATTTCATGGAATACGAATCACAAACTGAACAGGCGAACGTTGAACAAAAGCGTACCTATCGATAACAAAAAGCGTAGGAAGACCGTGATTGTAAGTTGATTTTAATTTACATGAACCTGACGACGAATTGATAACCATTTTGTATCCACTTCTAGAAAGATACCAAGCAACAGCAGCATCGTGTCCAATTGGCAAGGCACCGGCCGCTATGAAGATCAATTATTGTCGCAGCAGCAACGTGACCAGGAGGACAATCTCAAAATGTAAGTACATATATAGTAAAAGTTGTGCACATTGATTTCTGAACCTTTAACACTAGGCAAGAGGAAAGTTTCGCACGCCAGGAGGCAATGAGCCGGCAAACTATCGAACTACTCGAGCACGAGATGTGAACCAAAGCCAAGGTAGACTGGGAGAATCATGACATCAACCTTAAACAGATTCGTCGAAATTATTATAAAAATAACAACATACGGATGGTTCAACGCGTACAAGAACGATAAAATATTTCAAAATATTCTCGAAGATGTAAAGAAGTTTCTGCAGGTTTGTTTATAGATTGTCAAATTGGCTTTTCGTTTGAATGTCTTTATGCTTTCAGCAAGGCAAGGAAATTGAATTAGATGGATGAATCACATCAAGTGTATGTTGATTGGAAATGATAGTTGTAAGCAGTTCGACTATTAAATTTCTTGTTGTTTATTTCAGTCTTATATCACATATTTATTGGCAGCTCCACCGATGAGTCTTCGGACGATATGAACAGTGTCCAAGTAAGTAGCGAACCATTTACTCTTTGTAATTTTAAATAAAAAAAATATTTGCAATTACAGATTCCTACTTCATGGCAACCGGCATTTCTTGATTCGAATACATTGATCTTGTTCTTTGATCTCTATCAGATTCTGCCTGGACTGAAAATGTTAGTTGTAAACAGTTGTACCAGAAAATCAGAATCCAAAAAATTGGAACAAAAGAGTAAGCAGCCACAGCAAAGAGACACTGAGTTATTGTAAATGATTTCAAAATTAACATATCTTTAAAGAAATGGTGCCTATTTATTTGGGTTGCAGGCAAATACTGTCTTGTATACTACTAACAATCAATAAATCCTGCAGCAAATTTGCGAAGCGACTATATGTGTGTTTTCTTCGACTTTTTAATTTTTTCTAAAGTTTTCCTTGCTGCAAAACTTAGAAGTTAGAGAGTTCTTCTTGCTACCAAATGGAAAAACAGCCCCGAACAACAAACCACAACAAAGCAGCCGTTCATATACACCTCCAAATGCTCGGTGGTAAAGGAGGATTTAAATCAATGCTTCGTGCAATCGGTGACCAAATCGAAAAACTACAAACCATGAAGCTTGTCGTGACCTCAGTGGCAAGAGATAACGATATTAACACATACGGCAAATTGGATGAACCCAATGAAGAACCATCGACATCCAAAAAGAAAGACCATCCATTTCATCTATATAGAATTAACAAATCTTTATTTACTATAAATAAACGTAAAATACACAAGTTAGGTTAGTTAAAACGAATGAAATGATCCTATGTCCAAATCTGGTAATCATTGTATCGTAAATTGAGATGAGACCCATGCCAGGCGAAATTTAATTTAGTGAGTATAAGCTCCTCCGAGTTAAATTGTATTCTGGAAATAGACATTTTTTTTACTGCATATTCAAAACCACAGGTGCATAACACTTACTTGATTGAGTACGAGATTCCCGTTGAATGGTCAATGATCTTTCCCTTCTCCATTTGTCTCGGTTTTCCACCTCTTGCTGGAACTGTATGATGCACTCTAGGGAGGCAACCATTGCTGTATCGAACATCGTATCCCGATGGGAGGCAACCATTGCTGTCTCGAACATCGTATCCCAAAAAAAAACTTAAATCCACCGGTCTTCCAAAAGGTGTTTTTTCTTTGATTCTAGGTTCCTTTCTTAGCTCTGGAATAGTAGGTTTCTCCACAGATTTTTTTTTTCCAAGTATCTCTTATAATCGTGCCATTCATCTTCGGCGATCTTGAGCTCACGTTCGAATATTTCCAACATTGAGTCGGTGCACTCATCGCACAATGGATGATCGAACAAAGCATCGAAGAACTGCGCCTTTGCTAGAAACTCAGTGCTCAGCTTTTTTATTTTATTTCCATTTATCGAGTCAGTCAGACGGTGGCACAAGATGATCAAAACCACTTTCGTTAGGATCGATTTCATCCACATTTGTTGATAAATTGGCACTAAATTAAAGCATTTTATTGTGATGTCATTTGGCTTAAACTCATTCAATGTACTTACGCGATAATTCTGCCATTGCGTGCTCATTAATACTGCCCAAACACCCATCCAGGCTGAGTGGCTTTTTGGCATCTTTGGCAGGCAAGCTGACCGACACTCTTTCATCAGCCATGGTCTTTCGGCATGGTGTTTCGGTGATGGTTCTTTTGAAATAAAATGGTTTGCAGAAATTTCGTATACATCCCAGCATACAATTCGACGTCCTTTTCGGGTTTTTGTGGGAGGCCGTCCGTCGTTCATTTTCCTAAAATAAAGACTAGTAAATATATATTTTATTAATACTTTAATTCTACTTACGCTCAACTTACGACTTACAAATAAAATCCAATTGAAATCCCAAAAAAGCCCACGTAGGTAAATAAACCAATTAAACAATTTGACAACAGTGGTGAAATCTGTCAGTGTCAGTTTCAACAGCAGTGAGCTGTGGCAGTGTTCAGTAGTACAGCTTTTTTTAAAAGAAGTTCAACTCAAATTTGGTGAATAATGTGGTATTCGATTGGGCGCTCTCAGAGCACGTTTTTTGCTCTCATATCAATTTTTATGTTCGGTTGGTACAGGAAAAAGCAATCTTTTTCAGATTTCAGAGCACTTTTGCGAATCTAGATATTTTCTCAGATTTACCAATACAAGTGCGTTTGAGTTTGACAACTGATGGAGTTTGTTTACATTTTTAGTGAATTTTTTTCTCCAGCAAAGAAAAAGGCATTGCATCGGGTGAATCTATTTTTGTAAATTATTTATGTATAAATATTGAGAAATCAATCGGGACAGATATTTTAATACAAAATTTAACAAGTGAATGGAAATCGCTTCGAAAAGTGTCGAAGACTACACATATTCAAATCGCACGAATATCAACACAAAAAGAGCAGTGGGCGTTTTTATGATCGATTAGGCACGAAATCTGAAATCTGAGGTCAAATCTGAAGAAGCCCAAACGAATACCACATAAGTATCTTATTATCTCAGTACATTTTCATCAATTGTCATATTAGTTGTTGTTTTTTTCTATTCAACCAAATTACTCATTCACCATTATTGTTTAAACTAACGAAGAAACTCATAATATATACTTAATAACAGCAACGATATTAATCTTAGTATTTATAATTATAGTTATATAATTATAACTAAACTTCAGAAGTATACTAAGCAACATTATGTGATAGAATATTCTACTCGATTTATTAACTGCCTCCCGAATGTTCGCTAAAAATGTTTTTATGTGTTTATTATTCTTCAGAACTGTTCATCTTTCTTTTATGTCAAATAAATATACAATTATTTTTTAAAATTGATCACTGTCCATACAAAATTTAGTTGTAATAATTATTTTCAAATTTAACGGACAAAATTTGATGAACGCAGCCAGCAACTTTGCCCACAGCGGAAGTGACTGGCAAGCCACTTTGCCCACAGCGGAAGTGGTCAAGTTTAGGTGCCAGTGTGTTGGTGAGCTGAAATTTTTGAAGTTTCGTGACATTTTTGTCAATACGATTTTCTATGTAACAATACTAACGCACCTAAACTTTGCCACCCCATGGTAATGTAGCTTGTAGGCAAGTAACGGAAAAACGGCCGAAGTTGGTGGTCTCAGTATTGTCTCTGCTCCTAACATTTATGCATAACCGTTTGCATTTCCAGCCCCGCAAGTTAAAATGACATTAACTGATATACAGTAAATGAAAGTGTCATTGGAATTTCATTCGGCCTACATTGCATATTGTAGAGGTGCTGGTCTAAGACATTTTTGTTAGTTGTTGTCCAGCTGTGATTTCTGCGTGCTTGGTAATTCGCGAAAGAATTGGCACCGAATTTCCTCGAGATGCGCGTCACAGAGAAGAAATGTAAGACCATCATATATGAAAAACATGCTTTATTTCACATCAACAAAAAGCTGAAATTAATATGCCCAAGCTCATAAATGTATGCAATGATAAAACGTATGTAATGATAAAACGTATGCAATGATAAATCACCGGGAAATAATTTTCATCCCCGCAAGTTCAATGTGTGGAATTACTCCACCAGATTCCAACAACGCGTGCTTAAATGTTAACACATCAAAAAAGATGCATTTTTGTAGTTTATAATCTAACAATATTCATTTCAAAATTTCAGAACAATAGGTATAATAATGGAAACGAGAAAGAGAAAAAATAGTGGCATAAGCTCGGTTGAAGTTCCACCCCCAACACAGAAGAAATTCGTTTTGCCATTCTCTTCGGATTTCGACGTCAACTCATGGCAGTCAAAATTCTGCACGAATGCCAAAATGCATACGGAATAAAGGCACCATCTCTTGTTACTATTTCAAAGTGGTTTTGAAGATTCCAGACTGACCATTTTTCTGTGGAAGACGAATCTCGTGAAGGGCGGCCCAAATCCTCGACGACAAATCCGACGATACAAATGTGGCTCTGGTAAAGACTAAAATTTGCCAGGATGAACTTGGCTTGAATGCCATGGCTGTGTCACGAGTTTTCAATTATCAACTGAAATATTCAAAGAAGTCAGCTCGATGGGTTCCAAAAATTTCAAATGGAGAGTAATTAGAGGCTCGTGTTCGTTTTGCTCAATATGTATATTCTGGATAAGTTTGAAAATGGAGAATCAAGCTGCTTCAATATGATCGTAACAGGTGGAGACGAATCTTGGTTTTACAAGTACGACCAGGAAACCAAACAGCAGTCCATGGAATGGAGCCCAGAAGTTGCAAATCCTCCAGTAAAGGCCAAAGAACAAATGTCAGCGATATATAAATAACTATATTGTTAGTCCCACCGTATAAAGAACAAAAAAATGGTCAAATTTATTTATTTACTTTTAGTTAGTTCGTAGATAAAACAACTAAACTTTTAAATAAAATCACGGCCGCCTACAAATCAAATAGAAACCGACGCACTAACTTTTTCACGACATTTTTCTCATCGAAATACAAACACACACACTTTTTTTTTAAGTTTCGTGAAATTTTGTCAATACGATTTTCTATGTTACAATACTAACGCGCTTAGCATTTACCACGCCATGGTTATTTAGTTTGTAGGCAAGTAACGGAAAATCGACCGGAGTTGGGGCTTGGGGGTCTCAGTATTGTCTATGGCTCCGAGTATCACATAACATAGTTTAATAGGTTGAATACCTACTATAAATGGGAAAAAAGTGCGATTGAATTATTTAAATAGTATCTACAAATACCGTCGAATATTTATTTATAATACGTGAACAATTGAACATCCATGAAATCCGGAGAATGGAACGTAGGTATATCAGTGTGAACTGAAAGCATTTTGGTGGCATTCTAATTGCCGCCACCGTTGCCAAGGTGACGTGTTCAAATACATAGGGATCATCTTGGATTGGAACCTGTTTTCGAGGCACCTTATTAACCAATAATGGTAGGCTAGATTTTAATTTTGGTTCAGGGGAATTATAATATCTGCGAGGTTCTGACCAACCAATTTCGTTTCAATGGTATTGCTAGGGAGACGAAAATTTCTCAAAAAAAAAATGTTCTAATCTGAATTTTCATAGCAACGTACTTGTTCGTTGGTAAAAACATTGGTAAATTCCGAAAATTGTGGTACGTTCTTAGTACTACACACTCGTGGAAGATAGGGTAGGTTTTTGACCACAGGTGTTACATATATAACGGGTGATTTTTTAAGAGGCTTAGAACTTTAAAAAAACACAAAAAATTCGAAAAAATGAATGAAATATTTATTTGAATCGATAGTTTGAACCTTGCAATTTAATGTTTAAAGATAATTTCATGCAAATGTTGACCGCGGCTGCGTCTCAGGTAGCCCATCCGCTGAGTCCAATTTTGGCATACTCTTTCACACATATCGGCCGGTATCTCACGATTGAATGCATGGATGTTGGCTTCCAGTGCGTCAATCGAAGCGGGCTTGTCCCTATACACATTAGCCTTGACATACCCCCACAAAAAATAATCTAATGGTGTCAAATCGCACGATCTAGGCGGCCAATTGACCGGCCCGAAACGTGAAATTAACTGTTCACCAAACTCGCCTCGCAATTGCGCCATTGTTTCGCGTGCTGTGTGGCATGTGGCACCGTCTTGTTGAAACCACATATCATGCAAGTCAAGAACTTCTATTTCGGGCAAAAAAAAAGTTTGTTATCATCGCTCGGTAGCGTTCACCATCGACAGTAACGCTGCGATTCGCATCATCTTTGAAGAAATATGGCCCAATAATGCCGCCGGCCCATAAACCGCACCAAACAGTGGCTTTTTCGGGATGCATTGGTAGCTGTTGCAATGCTTCTGGCTGATCTTCACTCCAAATGCGGCAATTTTGCTTATTTACGTACCCATTCAACCAAAAATGAGGTCGAGAATGCCGATCATAAAATGGAAGCAGCGCGCGATGAACATTTCGAACCGAGCACGAATTTTGATAGTAAAATTCAATAATTTGCAAGCGTTGTTCATTTGTAAGACGATCCATGGTTAAATTGCAAACCAAACTGAAGCTGCTTGACAGTGACACAAGGTACTAAACACACGTCAGCTGTCAAAACCAGTGTTGCCAAAACCAATCCAGCTAAAAAATCACCCGTTATCTTTGAGAGATGTTCGAATCAGACCACCATTGACGGGTCTCTTTTCGTCTCTCTGCCACTGTAAATCTTAACCAGATAGACTCTCTGGATTTCTCCAGAGTTCTTCCCTGGGTTCGATTCCTAGTGTTAACGCTAGCATCTGTTTATGTGAGATCTGCTTCATCGACTGGGTCTCCAGTCTCCACCCAGTGATTCCCCAATATCTTCATTCTTCTGCCAGCCAAAGCCGGGCATTGACACAGTATATGTGCCGCTGTCTCGGATTCCTCCAGGCATAGTTTGCAGGTATCGTCCTCTCTAAGGCCCATCTTCCTTAAGTGATACCCGAAATTACTATGTCCTGTAGATAAAGCCACCACCCATTTCAGTGTTCCTCGACTCATGCTTAAAACCCTTCTTTGAGTGGAGCAGGTCGGCCATTTAATTGCCATTTTAGACTGTCTACATTGTTCCATGGTTGACCATCTTCTCAGATGTTCTGCCGTGATCCAGTTGTAAATCAGTTGTTGAACCATTCCTCTGCCAATTGAAGAGAATGGTTCTGGTCCCAGCAACTTTTCAGCTGACCCCTTTTTTGCGAGTCCGCCTTTTCGTTGCCTTCGATCCCTATGTGTCCTCGTTCCCAAGTCAGTGTTACTTCATTTTTAGATGAACACTTATTGAGCTTGAGTACACATTCCAGTGCCAATGATGTTGTAATGTTTGCTTGTTCCATGCATCTGATCACCGCCTGATTGTCCAGTGCTATAAGGATATTTCTTCCCTCCACCTGACCCTCAAGCAAGTAGTCCAACGCATGGAGCAATGCAATCATCTCAGCCTGGTATACAGAAGTGTGTTTCCCGAGGCTAACGTGACGGGCTAGTTCCAGCTCTTCTGAAAAGATACCAGCAATCGCTCCGCCATCCATCATGGATCCATCTGTGAAAATCACTATTTCACCACTCCTTTTTTCTGGAAGTAATCCGTTCTCAATACGAGTTTTGTGATTCCTTTCCATAACACGAACCCTTGTAATCCCATCCATAGGCATGTTCAGCTCCCTAATCTCGTTTTTGACAAGTTCCAGGATCTTCCTATGTCCATAGATGGTACCATGATTGTGCCATATCGCATCTCGATGCAAACGAAGTGCCGTTAGGGCCGCTGTTTTCTTAATAAATAAGTCCGGCTGTAAGATCCCCAGGATCACTTCCATTGCGCATGTTGGTCTTGTCCGTATTGCACCTGTAACTCCTATACATGTTAAGCGTTGGACCCTATCCAGGTACTTCCTCACTGTTTTCTGGGAAGCTTTCGCCCACCATACAACCGAGGCATAGGTGATAATGGGTCTAATTATCATCGTATACATCCAGTATGCTGACCTAGGCGAGAGTCCCCACCTCTGTCCACACACAATTTTGCACTGATGTAATACCCTTTTTGCCTTCTTGACCTTCTCCTCAACATGGTAGTTCCACGAAAGTTTAGTATCTAGATAGACTCCCAGATACTTGACCTTCGTGGTCGTTGTTAGTTTCGATCCGAAGAGCGTTAAGGGTCGAAATTCCAAATTTGTCCTCTTCTTAGTGAATACTATTAGATCTGTTTTTCCCGCATTAATGGAGAGCCCTTCTTCCAGACACCACTGCTCAACCACTCTGAGCGCATTCCAAATGATATCTGCGGTGACGTCTATGAATTTGCCTCTGGCCATTATTGCTATGTCATCGGCATATCCCACTATGTGAGTGCCAGTCGCCTCAAGTATGTCGAGAAGAGAGTCCACAGTGATATTCCACAGTGTAGGAGAGAGAAGAGTGGGCAGCCCCTGCTAACCCCTCCTCTAAGTTTAGAGGTTCCCGTCTGAATATTTATTGCCCTTGTATTCAACATATTGTCCACCCATCTTACCACCAGTGGGTTAACCCACTGGTGGTACTTGTTCATATAAATTACGCAAGTAGATACGCAGCAATGTCAGATAAAAAATGATTCCGAAACTAAAACTTTTATTATTTTTTTTCAAAAGCTTCCCTAAACTGTATTTTGTTTCAAAGTGCGGTAGCCATACAAACTTTCATAATTTTGTGTGTTTTTTCTAGTTGACTCTTTCCGATGTTATGTTTCAAAAAAAAAACTTTATTTTAATAGCCCGTTCTTTCCTGCCCGATTTGTAGAAAAGAAAGAATTATGTTCATAGAGGACATAAGCTCTTCATATTCCCCGTTTTAGCTCAACTATTCCATTCTACTTCGAAATAATGCGTCTTTGGCTTTCACACCCTCGTTATAAATGAAAGTCCCGTATCTGGTAATTTTTCGTACAAATAAACTACCTAACTCATTAGTTATTTTTCAACGATGAACCCATACCCGTATCACACCCAAACGAAAATTACCTTACTTAAGAGAACCCTTTCTGTTCCACTTATACAAACTAAATTATCGGGATGCTTTGTTTACCCTCTTCAGTGAAAGATGGCAACCTCTAACCGAGTTTCACAAAACCGAAAATAACGTGGGTTAACCATAATAACCATTACTCGTATTCAGATAATCATATTAAGCATTCTTATGCTTTTATTCAAGGTCAATACCAATAAATATAATTTCAAAGAGTTCCAATTAATATCCTTTAACTTATTTTACAAGGGAAAATAAAAATTTATATTTATATATATAAATATAAATATATGGATATAAATAAGTCTATTGTGGATGAAAACAGGGCATAAACTCAGTTCCTCTTATCTCTACCTATAATCTTAAAAAATGAATACCTATCTCATAATATTGGTTTCTCCTTCCAACAAATAAAAAGAAAACGAACGTAATACAATAACTTACTGGTTGCGGCTGCGGTAGATGAGCGATTGTACCTTAAGTGTGTTATAGGTAGGTACCTACTAGCTCACGTAAAATTAATTTTTGAGCGAATGGCCGCCGTCACCGGCCGGTTTCTTCTAACCGAGCCCGTTATCAGTAACAGTGTGGTGATTTCTACCCACTAACAACTTCTCCCGTTCTTCGTAACCTCCTAGTCATATTGCTAGTAGCTATTTAATAGTTCCTTCATTTCTGAGCTGACGTGATTGAGAAGCCTAAGTTTATGCCTATTAGCTACTTTTTTGACTTCATCTTCAATCATTTCTATTTCTAGATCTCTATGTACCATGGTGCATTTACTATATTCCGTAGATCTTTGTTTTGAAATGTTTGAATTTTCTGTAAATTTGTTTTGCATGTGCATGCCCACACCTGGAGCCCGTAGGTCCATACTGGTTTTAGAATTTGCTTATAAAGCAGTAATTTATTGTAATTTGACAAAGAAGAGTATTTCCCTATAAGCCAATACATTTTACTGTAGCGCATATTTAGTTCTTCTCTTTTTTCTTTGCATGTGCTCTCCAGCGCAGTTTTGCGTCCAGTGTCATGCCTAGGTATTTGGCTGTGTTTGCCGACTTTAGGTCATTTAGTTTAATTTGCCATTTTTTGGTCCATTTTGATAATTGTTCACTGCCTTCTGTAGTTTTTTTTGTCGCTACTTCGACAGTTTCTCCCACAGCAAGTACAGCAGTATCATCTGTAAATGTTGCCACAGTTGTTCATCACTGTTCAGCAAGTCGCTATTAAATAAGATATATAATACAGGACTTAACACACTTCCTTGTGGTACACCAGCTTTTATTTCTCTTAAAGTGGAGTAGTCATTTCCTTGTTTAATTCTAAAGAATCTCTCGAATATATAGGACTCTAATATTTCTGAAAATTGTTTTGGCAGATGCTTTTGCAATTTGAAGATCAGTCCTTTGTGCCATACTTTGTCGAAAGCTTGTGCTATATCGAGAAATATAGTAGAGCATATCTTTTTTTCTTTAAATGCTTTTTCGATTTTATCTGTAATTTTATGCACCTGATCGATCGTGGCGTGTTCATTTCTAAAACCAAATTGATGGTTTGGGATTAGCGATTTTTCTTCGATTATTTTGTTCAGACAACATCAACATCTTTTCGAATAACTTGGACAACATAGGTAGTATAGATATGGGGCGATAGGAGGTGACTTCACTAGGCGGTTTGCCTGGTTTTGGTATCATAATCACCTCCGCGACTTTCCAAATGCTAGGTACATACCTTATCCTGAATGCAGCATTTATGATCTGTGCTAGTTTCTTTAAGCCCTTTTTTTGGGATTTGTTTTATGGTTTCACCTGATATTAAATCAAATCCCGGGGCTTTTTTAGTACTGATGCCCTTTTTTATTTCATTGGCAATTTCTTTAGCCGTTACCGGTTAAATGTGTCTTTCCTCTTCGCACAATTCTTCGCTTTCTTGACAGTCTTTATCTTTATATGGTTGAAAGACGCCTTCAAGATATTCAGCAAATAAATTAGCTTTTTCTTGGTTGTTTTTTGCCCAGACCTTCACTGTTTTTAACTGGTGGGATGTGAGCTGTTTACCTTTTCATTTTCTTTGTTGCCTTCCAGAGTGAGTACCTATACCTACTCGGTACTAGCATCATTTGTAAGACTGGTAAGGTATTTTTTAAGAGACTCATTTTTAAATTCTCTTATCGATCTTTTAAGCTGATTGTTTAGGTGATTCAGTATTGTTTTGTCTCTGGGCGCCCTTGTTTGTTGCCAACGTTTTCTAGCTCGTCTCTTTTCCGTAATTATATCACATATTACTTTTGGATACCAATTTTTTGTTGGATTTTAGTATTCGTTTTAGGTGTTGCAGCCCATGTAGCTCTTTGGATATTGACAGTTAATAATTGAACAGCATCTTCTAATTGATCTTCTGTTTCAATTATTTCTAAGAGCTGAATACTATCCTCTAGAGTCTAGATGCTGCCTGAAGTAGCTCCAGTCAGTCAGCTTATTTCCTAGCCTGGCGCTATTTTCTTTAATAGTGATTTTATCGCCAAGTGTTAAAAGTATTGTGGGTGGAATGATCTGAGTCAAGATCTGGCCCTTCCTCTACCTTCATATTGTTGGACGAAATATTCTTTGTTACGAAGAAGTCGACAAGATCAGGGATTTTGTTTCTATCTGTTGGCCAATACGTAGGTTTTCCCGTTGAGTGATACTTGCCGCTAATTTCGTTTATTGCTTCATAAAGTTCTCTTCCTCTTGTATTTGTCAATCTAGATACTTGTTTTTTGGCATTAAAATCTCCCCCTGCAATAAATCTATTGCTAAATATTCGGAAAAGAAGTCATTTTTCTTTAGATTGTAACTGGGAGAACAGTAAATTGATGCAACTGATATAGTTTGTCCATTTTTCGTTCGAATGTTAATAGAAATTCCTTGCATCGCGCATGATTGGAACTTGGCTTCTATATGGTGATCGATCGTATTCTTTACTATAACTGCAGCCCCGCATTTTGCTGAATTATGGGGATGTGGGGAGTGATATAATTCGTACCCTTGCAGTCTAAAGTTTGTATTGAATTTTAAGTGCGTCTCAGAGACAAGAAATATAGGTATCTATTTGGTTCATGTCGAGGACTACTTGGATTTCATACCATTAGCATTCCATTCCAGGATTTTTAAACTATCAATCAAATATATGTTCAAATATGGTATGCAGCTAGGATTTGCGTCAAAAACAATCCCTACTTTGTGTTGCGCCACTTCCGAAACAAAACAGGAAGTGTTACTTAGTTGTTTCCATCACGAATTAACACCGGAACGTCGCCCGGCCTAAATCGTATTTTCGAATGCTACTTCGAGGTTCTTTACCATATGATCACTTTGCTGAGGTTGTAGCCCATGGATGGAGGTGCTATTGGTTAATAGGGCGGTTGAGTTTCCCATTTCTACTACGAAAGTAGTAGCAGTAGCAGCGTATTATGTAAGATACCTAAACCAGAACATCCGTCAGATGAAGGAATATTACCCGAGTTAGATGTGGAATGCGATGAAACTTTGTACGGTGATACGAAACCGATAGTACAATTAGGCTTTGACAGCAGCAACTCGGGTAATACACAAATACACCCAGAAAAGCTTTTGATTTAATGTCAACTGCACCAATGTCTATAAGCAACGGCTGTTCAAAAGAAAACATTTTATAAATCTGCGTCATCGTTCGGAAACCAATTTTCGAAACGTGAATAAATTTTCGGAAATTCTGAAATTTAATAGTTCATGTTCAAGCCAGCGAAAATTTGAAATGCATTTTCTACAAATCCTCTCTATTATCATCCCGTATTTCCAAATGCAATGTCGGGTCGTTGGTTCGAAGGAATATTAAGGTGTTTCCATTCCAAAGTTATGGGTATTTTGAATTTATTCAACCAGCTATTTCAAAACGTGTATAAGCCAGAAAGAAATTTATGTATTGATGAATCATTGTTGCTCCATAGAGGTCGCTTGCATTTCCGACAATAGGTACATAAAAAACAAGAAAGCAAAGCATGGTATAACATTTTTCAACCTTTGCGATCCAAATCCTAACGCCCCAAACTTTGAAATTTACCAGAAAAAAAAACCCAAACGAAGTTATGAATTGAAAACTTAAAAAGGGTGAACACAGAAGGAAAAATATTGTTTACATATCTAAATGGAGTGATGATGATGATTGATGATTGATTGATTTTTATAAGTTCCTTAAAATATTTACAGTAATATAAAAAATCAATAAAAGCATGGCGTTGCCGTCTGCCGATTGACATTTATTAATAAGATACATTTTATTATACCATTCTCTATTTTTATTTTTATTTTAAAAGCCCTCTGTGATTATACTGTTTCTGTAATCTAGTGCCGTTTTGCAGTATCCGTAAAGATTGGGAACATTCAGCTCATTGATAACTTCGATTACTTGTTCTTGGTTTCCAATTTTGGGGTGTTTCCGGGTTGAGATTCAACTCCATTCCACAACATTGAGCCAACTCTAGCCAGTCTCCGTATCAACTAGACCTGTTAGTAATTGCCCTTAGCGCCACTTTTTTGGGGAGACGATGGTTTTCCATCTTAAGAACTTTGAGCACGTAACCGATTTGTAGTTTGAAGGATTTTATAAATAAAGGAGACAGCCCCGTTTCAATCGCTAGCAAGTAGTTCGGCGTACTAGGAGGAAGGTGGAAAATGCGCTTAATATAGAATCTTAGCAGTTTCCCCATACTTGAGCTGCATAAAATAGTATGGACTCGGCGACTGCTTCAAAAACTTTAAATTTACTACTATGAGTAATATCTTTATTTGCAAAGCATTTTTTCCATGTCGTATTTATAGCTGTTTTTGCTTTGGTAAGTTTTTTCTTCAGGTGCTTCTCCATACCTAAATTCTTTGTCAAGTCCATACCCAGATACTTGTACTCGTTCACAATTCCGATTTGTTGACCATAGAATGTCCAGTGTTCGTTAATAGAGTTTCTTCCTCCGCCATTTTTAAAAATCATCACCTTGGATTTCTCTAAGTTGACTACGAGACTCCATAAACTGCAGTATTCGGCTAATCGATTGATCATCAGTTGAATAGTTGCAGGGGAATACGCTAGGAGCACAACATCGTCAGCGAACAGAAGAGCTGTAAATATGGTGCCTGCGTATTCAATACCTCCTCGTAAACAGTCTACAATGTCCTTGACGAATAGCGCAAAAAGGACCGGGCTTACGGAAACCACTCTGATAGAGTATCCCCACTCCACACCGCTGCCCAAGAATCATCATATAAGCTTTGGAGAACTCGACCCACTTTCATTTAGAGTCCCATATTAAAAAGTTTTAGCAGAAGAGCGTTTCGGTCAATTGTATCAAATGCCGCCTTGAAATCGACAAAGAACGCGTAAAGCTTTTTACCTTTAACGAGGAGGCCTTTAAAAAGGAAATTCCTCGATAGTTGCCTGGATCCGCTTTGCTTCCTTTCCTGTGAATCGGAAAAATGTATGCTTCCTTAAACTGTTTATGGAGTGATAACAGCGACTTGCACATGATAATCACAGCATATCATCCAGTTTTAGAAAATCTATATACGTATATATTATATAATTGTTACAAAGTTCCTTCTAAAAGCCTTATGAAGTAGAAGAACATGGGCGAAGTCGACAAGCCAGATGAAATGGTTTCATCTACGCCTGTGCTCGTAAAACTGTGCGTTGGTACAAAAATGTTATATTTCACCTCATAGGTACCTGTATATTTTTTTCCTTTTCGCAAGAATGCAGTTTTATTTACAGTTTATAATCCTTCGAGGAAATAAACGAACTTCTACTGTACCACGTTTGTTTGCATTATAAAAATATAGTAGATCTATCTACTAATAATAATAATAATTATAATCTTAATAATTACAATGTATAAAAATGGGATTACAGTCTATCCGGAAAAATATTTCAGCAAGACAGGGTGAAATGGGCGGTCCTTCAAACCTTTTAAATCAACGGGAACCGATGGCATCTACCCCTGTCTACTACAACAGGGTATGGATCTATTTTCTCCTCAACTAATTAGAGTCTTCAGATCCAGCCTATCTCTAAGCCACGTAGGTACCATTGAGCTGAACTAACGTCAAGGTGGTTTTCATACCATAGGCAGGTGGGAAATCCGAACAACTAGCGAAATCATATCGCAACATCTGCCTTAGCTCCATCCTCCTAAAAACCATGGAGAAACTCCTCGATCAATATTATATCTAATATGTATGGGATGAGTTTCTGACAGGTAGTCCACTTCATGCGAGCCAGTTCGCATACCAAGATGGCAAGTCTACCGAAACTGCCATACACAGCCTCACAACGATGATTGGAAAGGCTCTGACTGCAAAAAAACGGCTCTCTGTGACTTCATAGACATCCAGGGACCGACAATACCTCCTTCGATGCAATAAAGAAAGCTGTGATAAGGAAAGGCATTGCCCCACTTCCACTAATCATAAAATGGGTTCTGAACATGTTAGAAAGCAGAATCATTAATCTGGCGTATGGAGGCTCACAAAAGACTGGTAAGGACACTAGAGGCTGTCCTCAAGGAGGAGTACATTCTCCTCTCCTGCGGACTTTAGTCATATAGATGAATAAT
The DNA here is from genome assembly GCA_949126925.1 of Cheilosia vernalis. Classification (NCBI taxonomy): domain Eukaryota; kingdom Metazoa; phylum Arthropoda; class Insecta; order Diptera; family Syrphidae; genus Cheilosia; species Cheilosia vernalis. Next base: position 41,641,463 of record OX421358.1, on the reverse strand, counting down.
AGAAAGTTATGCAGATGATGTCGTAATCACTGCTAGGGCCAAGCATGACTCCACGATATCGGAGATCATGCAAAGGGCCCTAAACTCAACCTATAGATGGTGTCAAAAGCAGTCATGATAACGCAGTCATTGACAAAGAATGTGAAAAAGGCAATTTATATGTGCCAGCGTCTTTACGGCAAAACCTGGGGCTTAAAACCAAAAATGATCTATTAGTCATACAAAACGATCATCAAACCAATGATCACCTAACAGCCACAAAAAATAACGGCCCAACAAAAACTAAACAAGATATATCGCTTAGCATGTGTAGGTATAACGGGAGCAATGAAAACTTGTCAACTGCAGCCATAGGGGCAATTCTTAGCCTGTTGCCTCTAGATATTTCTGTAAAGAAGGAAGCTGGTCTCAGTGCCCTAAGGCTCCCTGATATATCAAATCTTAAAGCAGGAAACCTCACCGGACACCTTCGGGTACTACAAATGCTTCAAGATGATCCTGTGATCAAGATATCAGACACCATGCTTAAAAGGCTTCGCTTTTCCAGAAAATTTAAGATAGTCATATTTGACAGGAGTAGCTGGAGAACCAACCAATTTGTAATACCATCAGCAAATCTGGTACACCGACGGATCAAGATGGAAGATGATGCCACTGGCCAGAGCTATAGCACTGAGAAAATCACCAGATATCTTTCAGATATGTGTCCGAGAATGTTTACAAATACGCACTAAAGGTGCCCGCATCTACATCCTCTCAGACAGCCAGGCAGGTCTTAAGGCCCTGAGATTGTATTCGATCAGATCTAAGCTAGTTTGGGAATGTTTCAACCTCCTCGAGGATCTGGCCAAGGACAATATAGTCAACGTCGCGTGAATACTAGGTCATGAAAGATTTGGGGTCAATGAACGAGGTGATTATCTGGCGAGAAGAAGCGCATCACTGGGCTTGAGCCCTATTTTATTTAACCTTTGAGTTACACTGGACGGAATCCAAAGGACAGAGGCAGGCAAAAATATTCATAAACCCAGCTCGTAGTAAAATAAAAAAGTTACTTGAGCTAAGCCAAGAAGATCTAAGGATCCAAATGGGTTATGTTACTGGTCACTGACCACTAAGATACCTTCAGAAAAAAAGGACTTTCCGACGATGACTGCTGTGGACTCCGCGGAGACAAAGGAACACATACTCTGCGAATGCGATCCATATGCAAGGAGCGTTTTTAAGTCCTGCAGATATAGGAAACATGGAACCAGAAGGATACTAAGGTTTAGAAAGAGCCTCAACAGTTCCCTGGGTTAAATAAAAGGTTCCAACACAAAAGATCTCTTCTGGTCGCAGCGCACAGGGCCTATGATTTATAATTACAATTATTATTATAATGTAATTAAAGTTTTTATAATTATAATTATAAATATATCAATATTATATTTATTATTTATTTGGGCACTGGACTAGTAATCACGGTTGATGTTTATATATGTTATGTGCCTGTGGGTAGTTTTTTGTGTATCAATACGCGCAGGACGTTTATACACGTCCCGAAAACAAATATTACTTATAGACAAATCAAAAAGCGAATCAAAACGTTTCGAAATACATGTTCCCTTGCGGTTCATTCCGACCATTATAATTATAAATAATAATGGAGATATAAGAATATTTACACTTGTATTTAATTAAGATTTAATCAGACAAGAAAACGAAAGATTTAAAAATGTATAAAAAGAAAAATAAATTGCAAAATTTAAAAGAAATACAAAGAAGAAAACAAGAAAAGTATACCGAAAAAGAGGTGTGACGTGTGAGCGATTATCCTTGGGGGTTGGCAATATATTTTAGCAAAGATAATATAATTATATTATATTATCTGTGCTTTTAGTTTATTGATGTCATCAATGTATATAATAGCTTCTTTATCAGGATGACGTTGGACTAACACATGGCCGCGAATCGTAAACACGGAAAATATATTTTTTTTGTTTTTGCAATTGCCACATGGGTGTAGCAGATTGTTGTTGCATTTTTAGATACACTCGCGCATCTGATAGTAGGCCTACGTCACATAAATTTAATGTTTTTTTTTTGTTGATTTTGCCGTATTTTGCGATGGATGTAGGATGGATATTGGCGTTTGTGTTTGTTTGAGTGGTTTCAAGTGTTAAAACTGTTGCAAAATTTATTATTATTGATATTGAACAACTAATTATTATATTAACTACTTGGCGAAACAAAACGTGAAAACTAAATATGCAGTCGCTACTGCCTGAGGGAAAAGTCGAAAAGTCAGTTATTTTTAATCGAATCTGTGGTAGGAAAAATACTCCTGCCATTGTATCACGATCAAGAAAGCCTGCACTATCGTCAAATGTAGGTACCAACGTGAAAACAAAAAACTCGGCTACCCATTTCAATAGTGGGAAGCCAGGATATGAACCGTAGATACTATTTGGTCAAGACATCCAAACCTCTCACCGGCAACAGATGAAAAATCTGAAAATCTCATTTTTTCGAGATCATACCTACATATATATTTTTTTAAAGATTTTTCCAAAATACAAAAAGAGCGAAATTTAAGACACAATTTTGAAATGCTTTAAATAAAACTGACATTTTTTTTCTTCAAAAAGATTGTACCTAGTAGGTATCACATTATATCTAGAAACAAATTATTGCTCATAAATTATTGTAATTGCTTTTTTAAATGTTGGAATATATTTAATTATACAATTTGAGTTAAAAGCACTTAGATCTTCATTGCTGACAAAAAGATCATAGCAATTCACTTCATTAAAGCGCAACACATCCTTTGTAAATATTAAACTTTCAACTGTTTCAGTATTCAAACGATTTCGAATTTTAGTTTTATTTAAATAATTTACAGCCGAAAAAATTCACTCGACATTTGCAGACGAATGTGGAAGCGATAAAATATTGAAAATAAACACTTGGACATGCGAACGTTCCACCCGCTGATCTTACTGAGATTACACAAAATATCAAATTTGGCTTTGGCATTTTCAATCTCATCTACATTTCGAGCAAATCCAAAAATATTTTTAAGGGCTTATTAAGCTCATGAATTCTTATAACAATAGGTAAAATTGACAACGTTTGAGAAGGGTGAATTATTTTTTCGGTTTAATTTCTAATAGAACAGCAATATTTTCCAACTGGTCAGTGCGCTTAGGACTGTTTGAATTACAATTATATATTTTTTGCAACATTGTTTCTAAAAAAAAATGGTAGTTTGCTACAAGCATATGAGGAGCAAAGAGCGAATGAAAATGAATGGTATGTACACACATTATAGTACAAATAAATTTGCAGGATAGCCAATGAATTGCATAAATGTTCTTACAATTCTTTTCTATTATTTTTTTTTAATTGCTTAAGTGATTGGTTGTCGTTGAGTGTCTTACAATATACACAATACGCCAAATACTTGGAATGATTTTTAACTTCCTTCAGAAACGGTTGGAATTCTTCAACACTTTCCCAGGACGACACATATTTTTGAGACAACTTTCGTAACTATAAGGTAATAATAATAATATGAACAAATGAAGATAGGAAATAATATTTATATGGTAAATATACCTTCGATGTCGTCGGTTCTAATTCCTATTCCCAATATTCTTCACATTCATTCTCTTCTGATTCTATTTGTGATTCTGATTGACCGATTTTTTCTTAAAAAATAAAGAAATATGTATATGAAATATGTACTTTATATTAAACTAGCTGTCCCTGCGAATTTCGTTCCGCAAAAATTCGTTAATGTAGTTAATGAAATTTATAATTCCGAGCTTTCGCTTCAATTTAAATTCTTTATTCAAAATTATGTTAAAATAAATAAAATTGCAATAACCGCAGCGATTTACTTGTGTAACGCTCAAAAACCCCTGTTGCCTGTCATCATCGTCATCTCAAACATTTCAACTTACTCACTCATGCTAATGCACGGATCCTGAAAATACTTCGCAAACAAAAATGATGCATTCAAACACCATCAAACAAATCGAATTATCTACTCCAACTACTTAATGCAACATAGAAAACATAAGCAAACTTATTAGATGTTTATCAGTGTATATAAAAAAAAAAATTTCAAAATTGTTGACAACAATTTGCTTGGAAAATAATTAAATAATTGACAACAACAATTGCTTTGTATTTGTATTTGTATTTATTTAAATATAAACAAAAAACTTCTGTGCTCGACCCTGGTTCTTATACTAAGGGGAAGTTCATTATAAAGACGAATGGCATGAATGAAAAATTGCCTGCGTGTTATCGTGCATGTATAAGTATTCGGTCGGATACCATGAGAACGGAGGGACTGTGAAAAGGCGACTTTATTAAGCAAGTAAATAGGCTGTTTTTTTATTTATGATAACATCCATCCAGGAACCATGGGTGTGGAAATATCGCATCTGTGGCCTTGGTGTGTTGAGCAGTTCGCATAACGTTCTTTACGATGAGCTGTCCGAGAGACCTAGGACATGTCTTGTTGTATCGAAATCCCTCACGGCAGTTATAATCAAACGGTTCTGTTGCCAAGATTTGGTTGCTGCAACTATTAGCTACCACGCAAACGGCAATTGGGAAACCTTTGTCGTTGCATCGGCTTACTTTCCCTACGACTCTTTAACTCCTCCACCACCAAAGGCTGTTGTTGAGCTCGTAGAGTACTGCGAGTCCAAAAAGATAGGTCTCATCCTATGTTGCAATGCTAATGCTCAAAACACCGTTTGGGGCAGCAGCAAGTGCAATATACGAGGGGATCGTCTTCTGGACTTCACCTTATCGTCTGATATCACCATCAACAATGTGGGTTGTAAACCTACATTTGTTACAGCCAGGAGACAGCAGGTAATCGATGTTACCCTGTCCAACAGGCATTCCAAGACTATCACAAATTGGAGGGTATCGCCAGATAGCACTCTGTCAGACCACAGATACATCGAATTTCAAATCTACTGTGAAGTTTCACCTTCGCAAGAGAGGAGAAATCCGAGAAAAACAAATTGGGCCCGGTTTGAGGAGGAACTTGGCAATTCTGTCAAAGCTCCACCCAAACTTAGATCAATACAGGAGGTGGAGAGGTCCGCTCAGGATCTGAGCGGCGTCATTACCCGTTGTTTTGAATTAGCGTGTCTAGTTACGAAAAACTCCTGTAGAAAACCGGTACCTTGGTGGAATACCGAACTGCAGTGTAACCGCAAAGAAACCAGGAAGCTCCTAAATCGGTCTTTAAAGACCAACTTAGAAGAAGACTGGAATCTGTATCGATCGAAGCAAAAAGAATTTAAGAGACTGATTCGTAAATCGAAGAACGACTCTTATAGGAAATTTTGGGAGGAGGTCGTATCACTAAGTGCAACCAGCAGGCTTGTTAAAGTCCTCAAAAGGGACAGACCAAGTAAGCTGGAATCGCTCCAAAAATCTGATGGTACCTACACTGAGACAAAGGCGGAGACTTTTAGTCTTCTGCTGGAGACTCACTTCCCGGGAAATCAGATCACTACGCGTTCTTCAGTGGTACCGGCAACGGTGGCCGCTTCGGAACTGACTAACACCACGCGGCGTAGCTGGTATATTGCATCCAGAGTGGTGACGGATGAAGATATGCAATTGCATCGTTTGAGGCTTGCAAGTCACCGGGTCCGGATGGAATTTTTCCGGCTATGCTGAAACATGGTTGTAGCCAGCTGGCCCTGGCCTACATACCTTCTCCTTGGCGTATGGTTAAAGTCGTGTTTATACCAAAGTTAGGTAAGACCGACTACACCCTCGCCAAGATCTTAAGACCCATAAGTCTGTCCTCCTTCTTGCTGAAAAGCTTGGAGAGACTGGTTGAGCTGCACGTGCGAAATATTGCTCTTCGATCGCATCCTCTTTCAGCGATGCAACATGCCTATCAGCGTGGAAAATCCTGTGAAACTGCGCTCCAGAACCTCGTTGGCAGGATCGAGAGTGCTCCTGATCGGAAGGAGTACGCGTTGGGTATCTTCGTCGATATTGAGGGTGCTTTTGACAATGCGACTTTTGATAGTATGTGCAATGCAGCCAGACATCATGGTGTAGATGAAACATTGGTGTTGTGGATTAAAGCAATGCTAATGAACAGGACGCTGATTGCCGAGGCGGACTGTGGCAAATGTGTCATGACAGGGGTAAACAGGGGCTGCCCTCAAGGTGGTGTTCTGTCTCCCCTTTTATGGTGTATGGTAGTTGACTCTCTGCTAACGGCCCTCAATCTTCCTGGAACCTACACACAGGCCTACGCGGATGATGTCGCCGTTCTGTCTGTCGGTTCCGACCTAGGGACTGTCTGCTCTCAGGCGCAGAGATCCTTGGGCTTAATCGATGACTGGTGCGCAAGTAATGGGCTTTCAGTGAATCCTCTTAAAACTACGGTTGTTCTCTTCACGAGAAGGAGGAATGTCACTGGTCTGACTCAGCTTGTGCTAGGCGTCACTATCCCGATCTCCAATGAAGTCAAATATCTGGGAGTAATCCTCGATAGAAAGCTTCTTTGGTCCAAGCATGTTGAATCAAAAACCGATAAAGCACTGTCAACTTTCTGGCAGTGCAAAGGCGCTTTTGGAAAGACATGGGGCTTATCTCCCAAAAGGGTCCTTTGGATCTATACGGCAATGGTAAGACCACTTCTCTCATATGCATCGGTTGTATGGTGGAACAGGCTTTCGCGGAAACGTGTTACTGCCTCTTTTGCCAAACTTCAAAGAACGGTCTGTCTTGGATGCACAGTGGCCTTCCCTAGCACTCCGGGCTCTGCTCTAGATGCTATGATGAACCTCCCCCCTCTTGATATTTTTATCATGGGGTGTACGCTGAAAACCATCGCTCGATTAATGAGAGGTGGTTTTTGGTACCACGCGCATTGGAGTTTTGAAGAACTTGTGCGAGAATTATCCTTTGACTCCTGGATATGCCCTCTGACGCAATGACACCAGAAATCCTACTGCGACAAAACTACCAAGTCAACTTACCTCAGGCGACGGAATGGCTTCGGCCAGACTGTGAGCCAGGAAAAGAATGCCATCGTATATTCACGGACGGCTCCAGGACCGAACAAAGATCTGGTTCTGGGGTCTTTGTGGAAAGCGAGAACATTAGACTACACTACCCATTAGGTAACTATGCGTCTGTCTTCCAAGCGGAGATTTTCGCTATCCTTACGGATATGCCCTCTGACGCAATGACACCAGAAATCCTACTGCGACAAAACTACCAAATCAACTTACCTCAGGCGACGGAATGGCTTCGGCCAGACTGTGAGCCAGGAAAAGAATGCCATCGTATATTCACGGACGGCTCCAGGACCGAACAAAGATCTGGTTCTGGGGTCTTTGTGGAAAGCGAGAACATTAGACTACACTACCCATTAGGTAACTATGCGTCTGTCTTCCAAGCGGAGATTTTCGCTATCCTTACGGCCATGCGCTATATTGTGACAAACAGGTGGAGGGCTAGAAGCATATGCGTTTGCAGCGATAGCCAAGCTGCATTAAAAGCACTGCTCAACCCTCTTACCTCGTCTAAATTGGTGCTTGAACTCAAGCTATCTCTGAACCTAGTCGGTAGGCTAAACACAGTGAATCTTGTTTGGGTCCCTGGTCACACTGGCATCCATGGAAATGAGATCGCTGATGAGCTTGCCAGGCTGGGATCAGAAGAAGCTCTCTCAGGACCTGAGCCGGCGTTGGGTCTGTCCGCAACTGCGGTTAGGTCATCCATTGATACTTGGGTTTCTCGTGAACACGAGCGTCGGTGGCGTGACTGTGCGGGGTGTAGACAGGCCTAACGACTGCGTCCGGATATCTGTCTCTCAGGAGAATTGACTGCAGACTGCTTGTGGGTGTCCTTTCGGGCCACATTTGAATATGTTGGGCTTGAGCGACACCACCATCTGTCCTGCGTGTGGAGAGGACGACAATACAGCGGAACACTTCCTCTGTAATTGTCCTGCCTTTGCTCGCAACAGGTGGCGGATCTTTGGGGCTGATGTGGTGAGTGCCAAACATCTAAGCTCTTCATCACTGAAGCTCCTTCTAATCTTTCTTCGAAAGACGGGAAAACTAAGTACAGTAATGTAAGGTGTCCGTTTTGGCAGTACAATGACCAGTAGTTGTGTCTGAGTGCTCCATCGGATAGTAACAACCTCCGACAAAAAAAAGAAAAAAAAAAAATGGATCATGGCGCAAGCTCTAAAATTTAAAAACTGGTCAAGACTGCATCCTAGTAGTTGTCGAGAATAACTTGAGACATGATCGTATCTACGAAGATTGTATACAAATCTTGAAATTGAATTAAACGCAATATTCAATTTACGCCTTGATTTAGCATCCGTGCAACCGAACAATTCACAACCATACATTAATAAAGGCATAACAATAGCCTTTACCAATTTGAGTTTAACGTTCGTTGGCAAGCTATCTCTACATACTGATAAGCCGCGTAGAGCACCACAGATTTATATACTTTAATTTGATCACAGATAATTGATTCGAACGCTTTAGATAGAAAAGCTTTTAAAATTATAAATACATATTTTTTTTTGTATTTGAAGTATCACTACTCGATTTCTACCCACTTTATTTTGTTCAAAGTGCATTTCCCCATACAAACTTTCATAAACTCTTTCATCCCCTCAAGTTTTGTTTTCGCGACAAAAAGTAGCCTATGTCCTTCCTTGGTCCAAAACGAAACCATCAAGCCCAAAATCGTTGAAATCCAACAATCCGTTTTCGAGTTATGCGCGCACACACGGACTTCATTGCCTTTTATATATATAGATTAAAAATGCTTGTTTTCATGAAAAAAAAAATTGTTATAATTTGTTAGATTTAGAAAATTATCGATTTGAAAAATTTGGAAGTTTGATGAATTTAAGGTACAAAGTTTTGTACAAATTTTGGAGCCCAAAAATCTTGAAAAAATTTATACTTTGTAATCTGGCATAGTTGGCTCGAAAAGCTGATATAATTTTTGACTTTTATGAAAAACTTACCAAAGTTTACGATGATTTCAATTTGCTAAGCCCCGACAAGGCAATTTTTATTTTGAAGTGGTTTCGGCAGTGATCCAAGTCGCTTGAGAGCCATCGGAGATAAAGGTATACCCTTAAGCCGCATTTCTGGTAGTTCTAGCAGAGAGTCAACAGCCGTCTTGGCGTGTGTATCTGCTAGTGGAGATAAGCTACCACCACTAATTTCACTAGTTTTCACAGGCGCCGCTATTCAGGCACGATGGACTTCAATAGATTGATTCCCAGGAACTCTTTATGCTGCTTTGAAGGAAGGTTGAATGACGTCAATTTTATCATTGGATTACAAACGGACTCATTTCTCAATGAAGAATGAGATTTAAATCCACAGGGATTTTCCCATTTGATCCGACCAAATTAAATGCTTTCAGCGTAAAGGAGCAAGCTTTTTATCACGAGCTATGCAAAGTCTGGTCAACTACTTCACCAGAACATGCAACCACATCTATTGCAGTGTTACAACAGGAGCCAACACCATCTGTTCCTCTGCAAGGTACATCCCAGATTGAGACGCCCTCCACTTCAAAAGATAAATAAATTTAGCTGATTGATATACTCTTTATTGTATATATACTAAATTTTGTGTCTAGGTACTTCCAAAAAAATTCGAAAATACCAGAAACGCAAGCAGACTAAATTACCATTGCCTACTCAATCTATGATGTTATCTCCTCAAGGTAAGTTATTAATCATGCATTTAAATTTTAACTTATCTGCTTAAGTTAAACTTTATATTCTAATTTGAATTTTGTTTGTTTTTGTTGTTGGAAAATATCTTCGGTCTACAAAATTCGTCTCAGTTATTTATAACTAAACCAGAAATTCCAAGGAAGGTAGTTTCACGCTTAAAGCAAATGAAATACGGAGAAATTCTAACCACAGATGAAGTGCTTACCCGTTTAAAACAAGCTGACGACATCAAAGCTGAGAAGATGTCAAAAAAGCGACCAAAAAAAGAAAAACCTGTGCTTTAGGACAAAATAAAAAGCTCAAATTCAAAAAAAGTAAGGACCAGGAAGACAAGTTCTTGGATTGTTGCCAGATCCAATAAAAACTGTTGTCGAAGGAAATATTACTGTAGAGTTTAATGCAAAAGTTCTATTTTTTGAATTCTAATGCTTAAAATTAAATTTACAAGAATTATCCTTTTCATTTTATATTTACAAAATCCTTGTGTCATTCATATTCAGGTAAAACGTTGAAATAAAATCTTTCTATACCACTAACTCTAAATATTTTTCTTATTAAATTTTTTTTGGAGTAATTGTAAACATTGCATTTTCGATTTCTTTTCTTCATCAAATGTCTTTATTTTGATTTAGTACACTTTCACCCCAAATGTTTTTATTCTACAGCCTTAAGAGACTGAGTTCTTTGTTTTCATTTACGTCATTTTTCTCTTTTTTCCTAAAAAAAGGCGGGGATAAATGAAAACACGAATTCTTACAAAAACTAATAAACTTACATACTTAGAATTATTTTTTTTTGAAAAGATGAAAGAATCTACATAATGTAAGTTCAACCAACACCAATTTCCAATATCGCATCGTTAAGACGGATGAAATACCTACTATAAATTTAGAAAAAAACGAAGCCCTATAAGAGGACAATGGGTGCCACTCAATTTTCGGTCAATTGTGAAACCTCTGTCGAAGCAAAAATCCACCAAAATTACGATCTTGCAAGTACCCAAAACAAACGATTTTAACTATGTTATCACTCTCCTTATCTTTGTTGTGTGTTGGGTTCCTTGCCTGTCTCAATTCTTGATTTTTGATGCCCCTTTCTGGCACTCTCTCCGGTTACCCTCTCTCTCCAGGATCCCTTCTCCTCCTCACAGGAACTCACTAAACTAATCTATTCTATTTGCAAGAAGAAACCCACACGGTTTACTAATTAAATAAACGTGGTGGCCACTCAATTAGAAACAACAACGCTAAATGCATTTGATTGACCAGGATTTTTTTTTTATCGCCACTGTGTTTGGCTAGTGCCGTTAGTCCTTGGCGGCTGGGATGTGTGCTCCGAATATGAGTTTTATTGTACTGGAGCAGTTAAGAAAATGCCGTTATTTTAGGAAATCCATTTATAGTTGACATTTTCGCTGGACAGAAAATTAGAAACGACAAAAGAATTAGTGAATTTTATTTAAAAGCTTGTTATCCATGTGAGTTGAGTGTTTTCAGTTTACTTTAATTATACTTGCATATTAATATTGATTAATTTATAATGTACAGTGACAAAAATGGGTAAAAAAAAGTCTTGCACTCCAGAACTCCGAAGACTCATTGTGCAGTGCTATCAAAATGAAAACGAATCAATGGATACCATAGCTAAAAGATTTGGTTGTTCGAAGAAAATGGTCTTTGGTGCAATTCAAGTGTATAAAAATACAAGAAGCTTTGAAACCCCTAGAAGGAAGCCAGTAGGTCGTAAAACGACTCCAAAAGAAGACAGACTTATATGCCGAATTAGCAAAGTCGATCCTTTCTTGACTTCTGCAAAAATTAAGGAGATTATTTCGCCTCAAATCAATCAGGATCTATCAGTTAGAACCATAAGGCGTCGACTTTTAGAACGTGGTCTACGTGGATGTATTGCACGGAAAAAAACCATTTGTTTCCAAAAAGAATTTAAGGAGGCGTTTGGTTTTTGCTAAGCTTCACATAAATAAAGCGTTAGGATTTTGGAAAAATATACTTTGGAGTGATGAATCTAAGTTCAACTTGTTTGGATCAGATGGTAAAGTTTATGTTAGACGTCCTCAGAACAAAGAATTGGATCCAAAATACACTCTGAAAACTGTTAAGCATGGGGGAGGAAACGTAATGGTTTGGGGTGCATTCTCTTGGCATGGTGTTGGCCCGTTAGTAAGGATAAACGGTCGAATGGATCAACACGTTTATAAAGGCATCATGGAAGATGTTATGGAGCCTTATTCATTTGCACACATGCCCATAAGTTATGTATTCCAGCACGATAACGATCCAAAACATACCTCACGGATTGTTAAGCAGTGGTTTGCAGATACAAGTACGAATGTTTTGGATTGGCCCGCCCAAAGTCCGGACCTGAATCCTATCGAGAACTTGTGGGCAGACATCGAGAGAGGTTTGAAGTCCAAGAAATCAAAAAATTCGGAGGAACTTTTCCAAAACATTAAGGAGGTCTGGGAAGGTATACCACAATCAAGATGCCGCGTCTTGGTCGAAAGTATGCAAAGAAGATTGGCTGCAGTTATTAAAAATAAGGGCTTCTCTACAAAATATTAATATAAAAAGTATTTTATATCTAAGATTTTTAATGAAATGTGAACTTATCTTTTCTGTTTCTAATTGTGTGTCCAGGGCCCTATTCCACAAAACAATTTATCAACTTTTTACTTTGCATTTTGCAAAATTTTCGTCAATTTGCAAAACTTTCTGTTCCTCAAAACTATAAAATTTGAAAATTGTCAAGTTGAAATTGAAAGTGTAATTTGCAAAGTATTTGCAATTTTTATATTTTCTTTGCAGTTTCTGTTCCACATACGTTCTCCTGTGCAAAGTACAGAGTAAATATTAAAAAGTGTAATTTGCAAAGATTTTGCAAATAATTATACTGTTTCGTTCCACAAAAACCTTACACTCTATTTTTGCAAAGCAAATTTTGATAAATTTGTCAATAGTTTGCAAGGTAAACGATCGCCCTACAAATTCATATTGTTATAACTAGTGAAGCTTTCAAAATGTTAAGACGTGAGTTTTTGTTCGACGATAGTGAAGACGCGGTTGTAACAAGAAATTATAGAGACCGAATTAATTTTTCGGGATTACAAAACCTTAATTTTTAAGAGTGCTTTCGGTTAAATCAAATTCAAGTTGATTTTATTTTTAATAAAATTGGAAAAAAATTAGAGCACAATACACAGCGCAATCATGCTCTGTCGGCTGAAAATCAACTGCTACTGTGCTTGCATTGGCTCGGAAATGGTTGCCAGTACCATGGTGTTGCAGCTATGCATGGTGTTGCAAAATCAACAGTTTGCAGAACCATCCATAGAGTTGTCGACGTTATAATAGACGCTTTGTTTCAAAACATAGTGCGGTGGCCCGATGACGTCAGTGGTATTGCTGAAAAGTTTTTTATGATGGGTGGATTCCCTTGTGTGTGTGGTTGCGTGGATGGCACAATCATTAAAATTGATGCGCCTACATTACACGAGGAAGGATATGTGGACCGGCATGGAAACCACTCATTGAATGTGATGATGATATGCGGGCCAGACTACACATTTTACAGTGTAAATGCAAGTTGGCCGGGCAGCGTTCACGACTCAAGGGTGTTACGGAATGCTGCTTTAAGTCAAAGATTTGACAATGGATGGAGACCATTTCCGGATGTTGTTGTTTTGGGTGATAGTGGTTACGGACTGAAAAACTGGTTGATACCACCATTACGCCGAAATCGCGATAACCCTGCTGAAGAGGCTTTCAATCGTTGCCATCACAAAAAACACGGCGCATAATTGAAAATAGTTTTGGCATTCTTAAAGAAAGATTCCCGTGTATAAATTATTTGCAAATAAAATATTATTTCTTCTTTGATCAATTTTAACACTGCAAGTTTTTTCTCAATTTTTATTTTGCAACTTTCGTTCGGGTGGGAAATCACAAAAAGTGCAAAATGAAAAGACACGTCTTCTTCTTAGGCTGGTCGAAATCCAAGAGACCAATCTTTTTTTTTACGGAAATTACAAAAAAAATTAACGATATGACACTTGACGACTGTCAGAGCGCCATCTCTATGTAAGATTACACGTGTACATTATGTATGGGCAAGTAATAAAGATTGATAACTAAAAAAACTAAAAAAAGGTATAAAATAGAAATGCAAAGATGATTAAATGTTTTGTGGAACACTT